>BTXE01000002.1:0-617500 GCA_036986855.1 Diaporthe destruens
TAACCCTAACCCTAACCCTAACCCTAACCCTAACCCTAACCCTAACCCTAACCCTAACCCTAACCCTAACCCTAACCCTAACCCTAACCCTAACCCTAACCCTAACCCTAACCCTAACCCTAACCCTAACCCTAACCCTAACCCTAAATAATATAAAAAATATTAAATTTTATTTATTTAATAATTTAAAATATATTTTTAAATAATAAAATTAAATAAATAAAAAATAATTTTATAAAAAATAATAATATTATTTAAATTTTTATAATTATAAAAAATAATAATAATATTATAATTTATTTATAATTAATAATTTTATTTATAATAATAATTAAAATTAATTAATTTTTTTAAAAATTTTAAATTATAAAAATATTTTATTTAAATTTAATAAATAATATAAATATTATAAAATAAATATTTTAAAAATATAAAAAAATTAAAAAATTATAAATTAATAAATATAATTTAATATATATAAATTTTATATAATTTATATAAAAATATAATTAAATTAAATTAAATTTATTATAAATAATATTTAAAAAAAATTTAATAAATTTAATAAATTAATTTTTTATTTTTAATTAAAATAAAAAAATATTATAATATTAAAATATTAAAAAAATTAATAAAATATATAAATAAATTATAAATATATTTTATAATTTTATAAATTATTATAAAATAATAATAAATAATTTTTATTTAATTTTTTAAATTATAAAATAATAATAATTTAATAATTAAATTTATATTAATATTTTAAAATATTTATTTAAAAAATATAATATTTTAAATTAAAAATAATAATATTTAATAATAAATTTTTATATAAATAAAAAATTAAATAAAATTTTATAAATTTATAATATAATATAAAATATAATTAAAAAAAAATTATTAATTATTTATAATTTTATAATTAATTATTAAATAAAAATATAAAAATATAATTAATTATTAAAAAAATAAAAATAAATAATTAATATTTATTTTTATAAAATTTTTTAATTTATATTTATAATAATTTAATTAAATTATTATAATTTTTTAAAAAAAAATTAATTTTTATATTTTTTTAAAAAAAAATTTAAAATAAAATTAAATATATTAAATTTAAAATTAATTAAAATTATTAAATATTATTTTAAAATTTTAAAAAATTTTACTTTAATAATAATTCACCTTATTTTTTTTATTAATATTTTTAATAATTTTTAGGTAGTGTTTTTTAAAATATAATTGGTAAGGAGATGTGGGCCGGCGGCTGACGAGGTGTGGACGAGGTTCCGCAGGTATTTTAACAGCGCCGCCGAGGCTATGATGCTGCACTATAACAGCGGGCCGCTGCTGTGGCCCAAGTTCCGCGCCGTCTTCGTCGAGAGGGAAGAGCTGGAGGGTTCCTCCGACGAGGAGCTACGGGACGAGTTCAGGCGCATGCGCCGGGGCGCCGGCGGGGCGGGCGCACAGGAGCTCCCCAAGGGCATGCGGACCTCGTGCTTCCTCGTGGCTCACAACTCCGCCATCGAGTGCGAGGCGGTCACGACTGGGTTCATTGTCAGGCACGACATCCTCGTGGCGCCTTCTGTGAACATCCGGCCTGACGACCCTGTGGCTTATGTCCGAGCCGTGGATCCGGACTTCCGGGAGAGCGAGGTCATTGGGGCCCAAGGTGCGGCGGCTGGGAAGGAGGATGCGATGGCTGGCTTCCAGGGTGCAGTCAAGGTCGCCTTGCCGCGGGTGTTCGACTGGTTGCATTTTGTCTGCTTCCACGCCGAGCGTCGTGCCGATTGGGATGGTCACCCTTTCGCCCACGGCTGGCCCGAGATCTACCAGCAGACAAAGGAGCCAGAGGTGTGGGTTCGAGACTGGGCTGCCAACACGGGCAACATACACTACACAACCCACTTATATCTCACCTCGCAGCGCATGCAATCCTGACTCGGCGGATTGATGGAGATGATGTCGAGGCGAGGTGGACACGTCTCAATCCGGCAAGTGAGATATTTTCTGCCTTTTCTTCTGTTATGGAGAAGCCACCACACCATCAGGGACATATATAGCAATAATCCTCATACCGATTCCACAACGCTAACATCACATCACCCTTTCTCTACTTTTCATGCCTGTTCTTCTTGACATCCATCCTTGGTTTCTGCACTAGGACCCAGACACGATTCGGTACTCTGTCGGCCGCGGGAGCCAACGCACCGGATACACGGGTATTCAGGGGCTACCGACTTACCTAGGTACCACAGATCGTTCCCCACGCCGCAGTACAATATCCATACCCATACTGAAATGAGCAGCCAGTCCTCGTGGAGTCATCCATGGGGTCGAACGTCAAGGAGAGGTTCCCCTCCATCAACTGAGAGCCGTCGACTGGGTTCATCCACAGAAAACGTTCTTCTTCGCGGTCAGAATGAAAGCGCGTGGTACTACTCATTTTCCCAAATGTTGGCCTTGATGGCACAAGCGTATACAAGTCGGAGGATCGGGGGAGCCGGGGCCTCGTGTGAGGCCTACATGCTTTCTAGTCGAAGCGATAGTAGTTCGGGTCGCAGCACGCCGGCTACGGTGTCGCCCGGAGACGGCGGATCGAGGGACGCAATATATTTTCAAGCTTTATATAAAGAAAAATTATATATTCTCCGTCATTCCCTTTACACTCTATTCTAGAGACAGCCACAGCTTCAACATCTTAGGATAGTTCGGGGTGCCTAAACCGGTCTATTTAATGAGGTCACTGTCAGTATCAAGGCCACAATGAGAAGTGTTACTGTCTGTAGGGCTACTCACGACTGGATCCCAGCCTGGCGAAGCTGAGAACCCCTCGGTACCACAACCCTGATTGGTGCCCTCCGTTATATCGTTAAATACCTCTGGGTTAGCATAAGCGACAGGATTGATGAAACCAATGCTACTCTTGCCAGATTTTATGCGCTCCTGGTTGATAAGAGTGAGAATGGAGCCGAGAGTCGGTGAGCTAGCCGATGTCCCGTAGACAAGAGAGAAGTCTCCATCGATCGCGATCACATAGTTGGCACTAGGATGGGTAATAGGCTCCGGTCAGCTCGCATTTTATGAAATTGAATGAATGGCCGAATACGGACGGACGAAAGCAATTTCGAGACATTTGAACACTCACCCATTTGCGCTGATATCTGGGAAGGCGCGCGTTTGCTCGCTGTTATTGAACCGGTCCGCGCCGTAAGGAGGTGGATAATCAGCAAACCACTCGTGAACCGCGTCAGCCTGGTAGTCCGGAAGAGGAAAGACGTTGGAGAAGCCTCCACCTGAGAAGATGACGGTCTCACACGCCTGCTCAGGCTGAACACCTGTTGCCAAGTCGCTTGTGATGGAGGCATTCGGCTTGACCTGCGTAGCGCCGACGCTCGTGATGTATGGACATGTTCCTGGGAATCCAGGATTGAAGCGTCCGCTGGTACCGTTGTTGTATGTTGCGTTGATACCCGGGCCGTCGATACATTGGCCACCGTTTCCGGCTACACCATAGTCCCCCGAGCTATACAGGACGCTGATGCCCATCATGCCAAGCTTCGCGTATTCGTTGCATTGGCGTATCTCGTAGAAAGGCGTGAGGTCGTGCTCGTTGTAACCGTACGAGGTCGAGATCACCTTAGTTGCCGCGAAACCACCGCAGTTCTGGGGGCCTTTATACCCCATTGGCAGCACATCGGGATAAATCCCGTCTTGGGTAGGATCATCCCCACCTTCGTATGCACAGTACGACCCGTCGATGGCATCGAGAAAATTGTTGAAAGAAGCACCCTCCACAAGGTCGCCGACTTGGTAGAGGGTTACCTTCTGTGGGAATACGAGTGAGATCGCGTACTCTAGGTCGAGGTCGCTTTCGCCGTTGAAGCCGAAGCTCATGTTTGTCTGCTGGACCACACCACCGTCGATGCTGTTGAGTATAGGTCGGACGCCGACGGCCTTAGAGCTGAAGTTTGCAAAAAACAAGTCCAAGTCAGAGGGCACGTATGCTTGGGGCGTGTACTCGACGATACCATAGCTATTTCCAGGAGCAGCCTTGCGATTGACAGGGAAACGGTACAATGCACGCAGGCAGTCTGGAGTGATGAACTCGTCGCAAGTTGAGAGGTCAGACGTGCTCTTGTGGTGGCTGCCCATGCGGTAGCCCCCTTTGGGGAGAGATGCGGACCCAGGTGCACCGAGGCCCTTGTACAGGCCAGGGATTTTCTCTCGCTTCGCAATGTTAGACTTCACTGCAGTGACATGGCGCGATTGAGGTCGAGGCTTGACATCAAAGTGAACAGTGGGGTAGACCATATCGATATGTTCTTTGAGAGAAGACGGGATGCTGTACTCTGTGCAAGCCACATGAGGCTGCCCGCTCTCATGCTCATAAACATAGTATTTCGTATTCAGCAGCTGTTCGGCCTCGTCGGCTGTGGCATTGAATTCGAGCCAGGCCAAGCTTTGCGATTGCTTGATGCGGTCTGCCGCTACACCAGCAGAAGTGAGCCAAGACTTGACGGCGGTGGCCGTCTCGGCGCTATTCAAAAGATACAATCAGTCCCGAAACCATCTAGCACTATAGGTTGATTTACGGCTTAACGTTACCTCGGAGCAAATGCTTCTGCAACCTCCTTTGCCGACCAGTGCTGACCGTACTTCATGGATTGTGGATGCGATACCTCTGAGAGCCATTCTGACAGCATGTCCAGATTTCTTTGCTTCAAGCCGATACGCATCGGAAGCACCGCTCGTCGGTCCAGAGCACCATGTCTTGTCCATCCGTACGGAATGTCGGACCTTCTCTCGTGTAGTGAGTGAGAAGCACTGTCAACGGCATACGCTGCCGCCGAAGCAGCGTAGCTTGCGAGCACCAGCTTATGATAGAGCATCTTCGCAGGCAAGCGGTGCGGACGGAGGATTTAGAATAGGCTGACAGTCGACAAGGGAAAGCTGTCTCCAAGTCCAGGAATTTCGGTGGGGACGGAGCAGTAGAAATAACTCCTGCAGGTAGATGTCTCCTGGCTGCGCTATCTCACTTCACGGTAGTATTCGGGCCCCTCATTCGCCTTCAAGGCACCAAGTCTCGTATTCCATCTCCCGTGAAGTGTGCTCGGACAAGAATATTCGCGTTTTTTGTGATGAACCCGTCTCCGCAGTGCCTCCATTGTGACGCTGAAAAGGCGTGCCGATGGCTACGTAGCATCGGTCAAACATTAGCATGGAGCCCTAGTCCCTTTAGCGTCCAATTATCTCGACCCTTAGGACGTATATGGCAGGTGAAACGTGAGATGAACCTGTGTTCTATGTCATATATTGGTTTTCCGCAGTAGCGTCCCATGTGCTTCTGCTGCTTTGCCGTCAGCACGAAATTGGCAATGCTTAGCAAAAAGCTTAACAACTTTATTTTTTCTAGCCCTAACGATTCCTTTCCTTTATATTATCTTTAAATTAATAACTAGTTAGGATACAATAAAGCGTCCTACGTGATAATACGTTTAAAAAAGCTGTATATTATATTATTTTACTAATTAAATTATAAATTTAAAATATAAGTGTAATATTTTTATTAAAGAAAAGTAAAAATTTAATTTAATTATTAATAGCCGAGGTAATCGAATTTTAACGTATAATAATTATTTAAAAAAATGAAAAGTATATTTTTTTTATTTTATTATTAAAATTTTTATAAATATAAAATATAAAATATAAATAAAATAATTTTTAAATTTAATTTTAAATTTTAAATATTTAAATATTTAATTAAAATATAATATAAATTAATAATTATTTAAATTTATTTATAATTATTTAAAATTAATATAAATAAAATTAATAATTTATTATATTATTATTATTATATTATTATTAATTATATAATTTAATATTATATTATTAATATATTAATATTATATAAATTATTTTATTTATTTAAAGTTTTTATTAAATTAAAAATAATATTTAATATTTTTTAAAAATAATATATAATATATTTTTAAAAAATAAATTTAATTAACTTTATTATATAAAGTTTTTTAAAATAATTTTATTTAATTTTAATTTTTAAATTATTTTTTAATATTTATTTTTAATATTAATAAAATTATTATAAATATTTAATATTAATATATTAAAAATATAATATTAAAAATATAATATTAAAAATATAATATTAAAAATAATAAAATTATAATTTTAATAATTTAATAATAATAATAATATTAATATTAAATTTATTATTAAAATAATTTATAAAAATAAAAACTTTATTTTAAAAATAATAAAAATATATATTATAAATATTAAAAAATTAAATTATATATTAAAATAAAATATATATATTATATTTATAATATTTTTAATTAAATATTAATAATTATTATTTTTATTTATTATAAATTTATATATTTTTATAAAAAAATTGAGAAATAATAATTATAATAAAATTATCGTATATTATTATTAAATAAATCTTGTTAAACGGTGAAAAATACCTCGATATTTCGAGTCCTTTCCGTACCTTTTAGTGACGGTGTGTAATACCGAGCACTAGGGTGTGTTTAAAGCACTGAAGGGAGAAATTTATCGGGAGACCCGCTGAGGCATTGGGAGCTCGCGGGGATGGGGGTTGATGTATTTCGCTGTGTGATGTGCTAATTAAAAAGTAATGGTAGATTAACTGGTCTACGGCTCTTTAAAAGCATGCGATGGTCATTCTTCCAGAATACCTCAGCATCTCAATATGTCAGGCTCAATGGATGCATGCTTATATTAAGCAGCGATTGCCTCGACATTTATTGTGTAAGCCCTAACTACGCCGAGCTCAAACAGCGGCAATAAAATATTTAAGTACTACGTTAAAACCTAATTAAGGTTTACAATCTTTCGCCTTTACCACATATATACCTAATTCGTGCGCGAGGTCTTTTTCTATATATAAATAAGTAAATTTGCTCCCGACTATTCCCGACCAGGCCAGCATAGTTGGAAACCCTAGCTTGGTCTGCCAAACGGTCATAAGCATCAAACCTACGCCTTTACTAGTAGGACGTGGGTGCATCCATTTTCCCTCTGGCTTACTAGCATCCACTGCAATGGCTCCAAGGCCACAGACGGGCGGGCGATAGACTGCAATATTTGTTGCCTTACGCTAGATGTCCGGTCGTGCTTGTGGAAAGCGCAATGAAATCGGCCTCGACTCCAGCGGTCGTACTTCTGGGTGAAAATGAGGACGTCGGTCTAGCAAACCTTCTACGAGCTTCGGACTGCGAGTTCGGCCCATCATCTCTGTCATACCCTAGTTCTCGTCCTTGTCAAAGACCTTTCTCCCTGCGAACCAAGTTTGTGTAACCTGCGCGCTGAGCAATTCTTTCTTGGCCCATTGCATATCAAGCACAGCAAGATCTGCCTTCATTCCCTTCTCGAGCTTCCCCGTCACGTGGTCCATGAAGCAACTCCGCGCTGAGCCTTGCGTCCCAGCAACGATGCTCTCACATAAGCCTAGTGCGAAATGTCCGTTAATGACTGTCTCTAGTTCTGGCTCTCTCGCGGACCGGCGATTCGTAGCAACGTAGCAGTTAGCCGTCACGCTGTGCGGCGCGGTTGGGGCGTCACTTCCTATAGCCAAGACGGCACCACCGTCGGCGAACTCCCGGTACGCAAATGCTCTTCCGCATCGATGTTCGCCGATGAGTTTGGGCCATGCCTTCAAAATGGCGGGATCGGAGTGTACCGGCTGTACTGACGCGGTGATTCCCAACTTTCCTAGCCTGGCCGCGTCTTCTGGCGAGGTTAATTCCAGGTGCTCGATCCGCGGCCTCCGCTCGGGAGCAGCGCATGCCTCGATAGTGTCGATGGCGTTGCGGGCGGTCAAATCGCCAATGGCATGCAGGGCAACCTGCAGCCCTGCCTCGTCCGCCCTGCGGACAACTGGGAGGAGCATTGGCTTGGTCCAGACGGGTTCTGTCATGCTGCCAGTATGCGTGTATGGCTCGCTGAGTGCAGCAGTGCAGGCATCGACAATCCCATCACATACAAGCTTGATCCCTACGACCTTGAGGTCTGGAGACGTGGTGGCGTTGTATTTGGAAGCCATCTCTGCAACGTAATCCACCTGCCTCAGGCAGTCCTCCTCGTCAGCAGGTCGGATCAGCCAGTAGGCAGCGATGCGCATTGGAAGGTCTGGGCGTCGGGATTTCAGTGACAGCAGCGAGTCCCAGCTGCTCTGATCCATGGCCATATCGACAAGGCCAACGTAGCCGCTTGCATTATAAGCCTCGATTGCAGTTTCCATTGCCGTGGCGCGCTCTTCAACCGTCAGGATGCGCGACATGAAGGGCCAGATCATGGTGAAAACCACTGCCTCTTCAAAGAAACCTGTCGGCTTGCCCTCCTGGTTGCGATGAATTGTGCCCCCGGGGGGATCTGACATGGCTCCGATGCCCAACCCACGGTCCAACTCGTCAATGGCTGCCTGGTTGCACCAGCATCCATGCAAGTCCTTGGTATCTACGAAAATAGGCCTAGGATCAAGATCATCCAGCATGCTATGATCGACGCCGCCCGGAGTCTGTGTGTGCATCCATGACTTGCACATGATCCGCGGGACATCGGGGTGAGACTTCGCATAGTCCTTGATGGTCCGCCGGATATCTTCCAGATCCTTGCAGGGGTCAAGGTCGACCTTGTTCAAGGACATACCCAAGAGGAGAAGGTGTATGTGGCCGTCGAAGAAGCCTGGAAGCACGGTCTTGCCTTGGAGGTCGTGGACTTTTGCGCCGTTCGCAAGGGCCGAGGCAATGATGCCTCCATCATCGTCGTTTTCGGAGCTGCCAATGTGACGGATGGTGCCGTCAGCGCCGATGATGAGGTTCGTTGCAAAAGTGGCATCTTGGTCTTTCCCGGACGGCGAGTTGGTGGAGGCTTGAAAGATCCTGCCGTTGGTAAGGAGGGTTTCAGCCCCCGGTTCGATCGTCATCCTTGCTGCGGGCCGTCGGTTGGTTGTGGTGGTGCAATCGACCAGAAAGTGACACAGAGGTGTGTTCGGTGTCGGCAGAGAAGTTAAGAGGTCTGGCCTGTATGCTGAGTGATGAATCACGCGTTCGAGCTATCTACCACTCCGTGATTCAGGCAGGTTCATTACGTCTTCCCAATGCGATAGCGGAGCGCCGAGCGGCTGAAAGACCGGAAGCAACCTTGGAAGGTGGAGACTGGTCAACACACGTGCTAGCTACCTCCGGGCCTCGGTTGTCGGCAGGATGGACTCGAATGTTGAGGCGAACCAAGACAGTTTCACATTGAAGAGCAACTTGCAAATGATTAGGGGAAAAAAGGGAGGGGGGGAAACACGATCAGGACTCGGCTCTGCGCCAGCCCCAAACTGTGGGCAGAAATTGGACCCGGGCCAGATGAGAGAGGGTTGCACGAAACCTCGGGTCATGCAGAGCGCAACTAATAGAAGTCAATCGCAACCCCGACAAGCTTCGCGGGATCACCTGATCTGCATTTCTGCCACCCAAGGATGAACCCAGCATTCCACACCCGCACCTCGTTGAGAATACCTAGCCACCACACAAAAGAGCAGGTACTACTACGTGGAGGAGTGGGTCCTTGTGTCATTTGATTAAGCTTGGGTGGCACTGGTCTGACGTCTGGGCAACTTGAGACGACAGAGCCTCAACCCTAGGGTAGCCATGATGTTCGGTCGGTCTGGGCTATAAGAGGAGGTGTCGGGGCGCCAGGAGAAGACTGCTAGTTGTGTATGTCTAAACTTCACTGGTTTAACTAAATCCCGTCACGTTCAATCTTTTTCCGGCCTTGCCCGTGACAATTTCAACACCTTCGCTTTTGCTAGGCCACCGCGGCTTCGAATCAATCATCGTTGGCACAATGCTGTCCACAGGCATCTTCCAGCTCATCCTCCTCGCCCTTCTCCCGCTTGCCCTCTCGAGTCCAGTCCAGCTATTTCAGCGGGATACAGCCGCAACAAATGTCCAGTGCACTGATAAAGCAGCGTGAGTTCAGGTCATGGTTATGCAATCTACTATTTCATGTATAACACGCAGATGCTAACAGGGTCCAAGCAATATCGACGAACACAACAAGAATGTAGCACTGCTACAGATCTGCGGGGGCATCGCTGGATCAATCCAAAAGTGCGGTGGCAGCCCGACCAGTACCACTGGCCAGTCCGGCGACGCCAAATTCACACTCACTCCTACCGACAGTGGAGCTACTATCAACATCTCCAAGGGCAGGTGGGAGCAGTGCATTAAATCAGCCGAGGCGATATGTACAAATGGATCAGCCTACACTGCCACTTGCCCGGGTGGCGCATCAACAGGCAACATTGACTTCGAGCTAACAAAACAGTAACGAGTTGCTATTCCTTGAGCCGGGGTTGAATTTTCAGCCTTGAATCCTTCCTGGCTATCTGTTCATTTCCATGGACAAATTGCTGCCAGTGCATCATAATATAGCAGAATCTCATCACACATACCTCAGATAATACCGGTAGAACGATAATTACCACTATAGCCGCGCTTGCAAAAATGATAATTTATCATAGCCAACTTTCCGTAGTGAAACTCTTTTCTATTCACACTATCAGCTTCTATAAAAGGATTTGTACATAGCATTACTCTAGTTGGTTGGTTGGTTGGGGGGACCTTCTATGAGAGACAATCCGCAGCAAACACTCGAGCACAGCTTGTAATGCTCTCCCCCGTTACTGTGCTTGACGGCTCCGGGGGCTATAATTCATACATGACCACTCGACTATCGGTCCGCCCGCTCCTTTACCTGTAGCATGGAATGCTTCACCTCATCCAACAAAAGGCTCTTCTACGTAAGCAACCCACGCTCGGTCGCCTTCGATATAAGATCGAGTATATAGCATTCCCGTCTCGTTCAGGCGCATAGCCGTGACGCGGAGGCTCTCCTCATCAATGCTGCCGGGTACTACACAACCTCTGTCTGCGTCGTCATAACAAGCCTTTGCGTCTAGTATGGTCGCGTTCCCCCAGTCTGGGAAAACATGACGTGTGCCATTCAAAAAGGTGCCAGCCTCGATGATCCTATTCGCGCAGAGCAGTGCGGATCATGTCAGCAGTTGCTTAATAGTAGGAATCGTTCCTTCCGTGGAGTCCACAAGGAGTCTTACCACTCTGCTGACGTGCCTGGAGAAGGCCATGTCGGCCCACGCCATGTCGTGGGGGCATCCTGGCCGAAAGAAAAGGTTTGGCTGGTGTTTACGTTGGTGAAGGTGACATTACCATAATATCCTCCTTGTGACGTTGTGACAGATATGTGCAGGTGGTCACCTTCTGAAGTCGCCAACTCAGCTGGTGTCAGGCTGATTGGGTCGTTTGGGACCCTGCCACCGCATCGAAAAAAAATGTTAGACAACGTAACTACAGGCTTATCATATTTGATGCGGGAAGTACGGGGGATACGCTGTCTCACCATTCATAGAAGCCGGTGTAGTCTGTAGTTCCGTTTTCCCATATCGACATGAAGACGCCAGCTTGCCACAGACCACGCACAGTATTCGCCGGTGCTCCGCTCTCTTCGTCTCCGGACATGACGAAGCCATCGAGCCCAATCCAAAAAGCTGCGGTATATTGATCAACGCGCATACTCGGATGCTTCGGTACGGAAAGCCGCGGCATCACGAGAGTGGCCTCAACTGTGTTGAACCCGGCCCATGTTGTCGCATTCGAAGACGAATTGTTCGGGGAAGTAGACGCAGACTCAGCAAGAGCCAGACGCACTGGTCCCGCCCACGTCTCGTCGTAGAAGATTTCCTTTGCAGAACTCGCTGGCAGCCACGCACAGAGGCTGGCTGAGAGGATCCAGCATATTTTCAAAATCTTCATCTTGATCTTGCCCTGTGGTCTTCACTTGCAATGCGAGGTGTGCAAGAAGAAGAGAGCCGACGATGGGTGAGTGACAAAGTCAACTTCGGGGCTCGCTCCTATTATAGCAACTAGTTCTCCACACGACCCGTGGAGAGAGTCTGCGAATACGAGATCAGCCCCCTGTTCGATACTACCCTAGGGTACCCTGACAGCTTATATAAGCGTACTGGGTACGGAGTATGAGATACAAGTCTAGTTCACATTTACCTACTTTCACGGAAGTCTTGGGGCTTGCAAGACCGGAGCAGTATATCTGCTAAATAGAGCACATTCATGAAGAAATAGAATGTCATTCACATTTTTCCTTAGACATTATCCAAGTGTTTCCCCAACTCTTTGTACCCTCTTTTACTCGTATAATCGTGATCCTTCACATATGTCCACCAGATCATCGTACCACACATGGATGTCACGAAGACGACTAGGAGCGCGTCTACTATCAGCGTATTCAATGTTGTGCCAAATCTGCTCCAGCGTGGCACCTCCGAGAAGGATGATGCATCCAATATCTGGCCCTCGGCATCCAACGCCACAACGCGAACCAGCGAATTGGCTGCAGTGTTTGGAAGAGGGATCAGCGTCTCAAATCCGTCCTTGAAAACCTGCGCGAGGACATGCACAGTTTGTGAGTTCTCATTCTTGACCTCCAATTGCCACTTCATCACTTCTGTCGCGCCATTCCAGCTGACGTAGGCTGTCCCGCTGTCAAGAGCGAGACTGGGTGGGTATCGTGGTCTACCGGTCCACTGGCCACGGAAAACGCGGTAAGAACTCACTGGACTAAAGTCGAAGAACGCCTCGGCACCATAACGGGCGTCACACAGAACTTCTCCATCGGCTGCGAATTCCGTAAGAGCACCAGCGCTCCCCCAGCCGACCATGAAGTTGCCGTTCTCGAGGTGTTGAATGTTGCCCTGGGACTCTGATCTGATGTGGTGAGGGTGGGTGTACGCCTTCCTCAGCTGGACTGTGCGGTTTGGGATGTCAAGATCGACCACGCGGCCACCACTTTCCCCATCAGGGTCACCGAGTCGGTGATAGTGGTTATCGAAGAAGGACAGCGTTCGGCCCTCTTCTATCCACCTCGCAAAGTGCTGCCACGAGAAGTCCAGTCCAGCACCATCTGAGAGGTCTTTGAAGTCATTCACCTCTCCGGCGCCTAGAGTCCAGAGAACATCGCCACTTTTCCCATCGATATAGCTGATGCCCCAGATGTTACGGGCAGAGATCAGGAAGTTGCCCTTGGAGTCCTTTTCAACGCTGTTTAGATGGAAGTAGTCGAAGGCAGAGTCCTTGCTATCGCCACAGCCAGCAAATCTGGCCTGAGGGTCGGTGACGCAGTTGTCCTGGGGCTCCATCGTTGTGTTAGGCGCGAAGTGCTCAATCGACGACCACTCAAAGAGAAGCTCTCCAGTCTCCAAGTCAAGCTCTTGAAAGTAGCAGTTCTCGAGCCATCCATGTTCTGGACCACCGACGCTGCGGAGGTCGTATGGGATAGGAATTGTCGTGATGATGACGGCTGTGTCATCGCTGGTGATCTGGAACTCGTGCATATCGGCACGGGGAAACCCGTGAGGTCGTACCCGATGCCTGATAGTATAAGACTGATCCATCATATACCAGTATCCTTGGGTCTTGTTTCCGTTGGGTCCGTCCATCTGAAATGCGAGGAACCTCTCGCCACGATACATCTGAGGCCTCACATCATTCTGATCGATCTCGGAGCCGGTCTGCCGCCATATCAGCTCGCCCCTGCTGTCCAGTATGACAGCACCCGGCTCGTCGACCTCGTGGCCCCTCCAACCGAGGAATATGTTGTCCTGGCTGCATCGCGCGTCCCAACGGGGGAACTCGAACGAGGGCATGCGAGCCTTGAAGGAGACGAGCTTCTTTGATGGCGCAAGGCCACGGAGCCCCAGCCCATACCATGAAAGGTCACGGTGGAGATGGATGCGGCAAAGCACGTTTGTCCACAACGCTGAGATGCCAAGCCCGAGGACGACCACCGCGGCGAGGAAGAATATCACCCGTGCTATGGTCGAATGATATAATCGGCGTGCCCTGTCTCGAATGACGGCAGGCACACTGAGCAAGTCCTGCCATGTGCTGCCAGTCAGCATGGCCGTCGAGGTGTAGGCTTGAGGCTTGGCCATCCCAGTCACTGCGGCGGGACGAGGGTTTGAAGAAACATGGAGTTTGCAACTTCTCAGTCATAAGACCAAGAGGGAGGATAGATGGCAGACGCGTAATTAATCGAATTCCCTGCCTCGCTCCTTCCATGCACGAGATCCGCCAGTCGACCCACCATCTCGTCTGCCAATGTGGGTTTGCAGGTGGCCAAGAAAACAGCAGGAAAACACGGCTTAGCAGACTCGTACTCACCAGGCAGCGCGGCTCTGTTAGTGAACCGTTGGTGTCCCCAAAGTCGATACCCAGCGTCTCCACCCACCACCACCGAAAGGGGTGTGGCATACCCACAACGGCTCGAAAGGGGGCTCTTCAGGCTGGACTGCTCATTTGCACGCACTGCTTCACGGAGAGAGTGGGAGAGGAATAAAGGAGTCCCACGCCCTGAAGAAATCATTGACTCCTGTCGTAGTATGTGTCACTGTCTCCAAGATGCCGGAGCTCGATGTTTGACGCCGAAGTCTTCCGGGGTAACATGGGGGTGCGTATGTGTTGCTGATCTTCACGGGCTCAAGAAACACGGTCTGACGTCCCGGTCGGGCTCTCCGATGGGCCCCACATTAGAGATCCCTCCTTGCCCGAATCGACGTCTATGCATTTCCCGTGTACGCTCCCGCTCCACGACTCGCTCGCGAGGAACAAAATGCTTCTTGCAACGTCTCCCGTCGGCACAGGTCGAGCCAACGCCGTTGTAGCCTGGCACTCAGCCCACCATTCATTGGTGCCCGGCCCCTTCGTCTCTTCGCGGAAACGATCCGTGTCGACAGGGCCGGGCGCAACAGCGTTAACCCTGGCGCGTGGAAACACTCGCGGTGCATCGGCCCGGAGTGACTGTAAGAGCCCGTACTGCACGGCAGACTTGGCTGCCGCATATCTGCTTGCAGGCGCCGTAGTTGTCGTCAGGGGTTGGATTGGCTAGAACTTATTTCGTGACCTCGAAACCCCCCCCATAATACATAATAATTCTGAGGTTTAATAGGTTATTTTCAAATCTTTTCCCTCGCTTATAAATCTCTTCTAAGGGTCTATAGGGCTGAATTTATAATTTTTTTCCTATTTAAAATGGTGTGGTAGAGACCTTTAAAGAGGAGCAAGGGGCAATTGTTTAGTATATAGTCTATAAGGAAACTAGTTTACTTTAGTTTTTTAAATAAAGGTTTTAATACTATTTTAAAAAATATATTACTTTACTACTTTTTTAAAAAAAAACTACTTTTTATTCCTTTATTTTTTATTAAAATTTTTTTAAAAAAAAGAAGTATATAGTTTTTAATATTTTATAAATAAAGGTACTTTTTTTTTTATATAGGGTTGAAATTAGTCAGAATTAGTTTAGTCACGGACCTTGACTAAGACTAAGACTTTAGTCATCAACCCTGACTAAGTCAGGGTTTTTAGTCAGGGGGGGTGACTAGACTAAAAAAAATCAGTCAGGAGTGTTGAATAAGACTAAAAAACTAAGACTAAAAATGATCCAGGTGGGGATCGAACCCACGAATTTTCTAAATTTGGTAGCAAGAGTGGAACCACTACACTACAGGCCCACTTTCTTTAGTCTTTTAGTCTAGCCATGATTTATTCCTTAGTCAGTGGGTCTTAGTCAGACCCCTCGACTAAGACTAAAAAACTAGACTAAACTAAAAACTAATTAGTCTGACTAAGAAACTAAGGAATAATTTTACAACCCTGTTTTTATATAAAATAGCTATTTTTTAAGGTATTTTAAAGTAAAGCTGGTTGTGTAGCTTATGTATTGCCCTTGACTTGTACGTACCAGGTGGGAACGACAACTACGGCGCCTGTAAGCAGATATGCGGCATAGGTGCGGACGCCAAAGTGGCCTGCTTCACTCCCCACCAGGATCAACGCCGTGTTCCTTAGCTTGACCTCGGGTTTCTGCGCCAGGTGATCACGGATGCCACGAAGCCACATCTGAGATGTCATCATCGTGCCTCCGACGTTGATCTCCAGTACACGCGACCATACACCAGGACTTGCATCCATGATGGAATCCGTCTGCGGGAGGACGGACAGATCAAGGGATGCCAACGCCACACAGACCTCGACCGTTCCAAAGATGGACGTCGCCTTCGCCCATGCCGTGGTCAAAGACGTGGGATCAGAGATGTCGGCTTTGAGCGGAAGGAGCTGGCGGCCGTCTCGCTTGAGACCTGGATACGCTGGAGAAGCCTGGTCTGCGACATAGCTGATGTCGACGCTTGAGACGTTGGCGCCGGCTGAGAGAAAGGCGCCAACAACTGTTGATCCGATGAGACCAGCCCCGCCTGTGACCAGTACATGCGTCCCTTCCAGCTTGAGCCCTAGGTCGAATGATGTCTCTGCCGGCGGCATGATGTTTATGTTTCTCGTGCTGGAGATCCTTCTTTGGGGACAACAAGTCCAAGATGAAGTGCGGGGGCAGACATACGTATGGGGAGCAATACTAGGTACCTAGGTACCTTGGTAATTACTAAGTATCGGATCAGGTACGCTTTGGGTCATCCTCCCACAGTACATGGAAATATGGTATGTTCCTGTTCCAGCTTGTACCGCAAAACTAGATTATACGTTGTTAGATTACGTTATCTTGGTTTCAAGGGCCTATTTGACAGAGTGTGAACTCGGGTGGATGGATTCTTTCCAATCACTCCGAGTCCAGATGTCCCCTCATCCGAACAGCTAACAACCTTGAAATATGTGTTTGTGCTCAAGATCGTCGGTTTGACTTATCAAGTATTAAACCCACTTCTTGTGTCAAAGCATGGAATATTCAAGGCCTACCTACTAAATCAGAGCCAAAAAGATGTTTCCCTTCCGGTGCATGTCCGCAGGTGGGATATGCGGAGAAGATAGATATCGCCAGCTAGTAGGTTACTGTGTTAATTCAACCATATACTCTTGTAGGCAGCTAGCGTCCACCTACCTACCTTAAGTATCTACCTACCTAGTTTTTTCCGACTAACCACCTAGTACTAATTTTTCTTAGTAACTCCCTTATATTTACAAGTATTTTTTAAATTAATACTAAAAACTTTAAATATTATTTTCTTTTTTTAATTTTTAGATATTTTAGGTATAAATAAGCCCTTTTTAATAGCTATTTTAGTATACCTTTTAGCCCGTCCTCTAGCCCACCCTCTAGCTTACCCTTTAGCCTATATATATTTAGGTACTAATTAAATGTTTAGATATTAATTAAATATTAGAAGGTTATAAAATAAAAAGATTATAAGGTTAGAATAGGTATTAAAAGACTAGGAGGAGTATAATTTTTATTTTTATTTTTTTATTTTTTAACCTTTTAGTGTTTAGTTGGTATTTAAATGTTTAGTTAATACCTGAATATGTGTAGGCTAGAGGATAGGCTAGAGGGTTAGAGGGCTGCTAGAAGGGGCTTGTATTTAAAATACCTAAAATTTAGAGAATTTTGGTTAAGTATATAGTTTTGTATGGGCTCTGTATTTAAAGTTTTGTATTGGGTGGTTAGTTGGAAAAAACTGGGTAGGTGGATGCTTGAGGTGGGTGGGTGGATGTTGGTTGTTTTGTAGGCTGTTCTGAGATAGTTAATAACGCCATTGTATCTTGAAGACCCTATACCTCCCGATCGATCGCACCTGTAGCTTTGGTAGTATTAGCCTACTAGTAGTTCCTTGCAACAGATTACGGAGTATTCTAGAAGAAGTCCCTTATAAGACTTTCCGCAGTGGATAAACCTTGCACGGTTTATTATCGCTTCGACTATTGCTGCATACGGGTCTCAGCAATCATCTCTTGAGAGAATAGGTGCTCATAGGGAGACTGGGGAACCTGCCACGTGCATCAGACTTGATTGTTGATCGCTGGTGATTGCCCCGTCAAGATACGAGTGTGATAATTCTTCTCCTCGTTCTACACTACCGAAACCCTCCTCTGATCCGATGCCGTCTTCCCCAAAATCTTGGCAATCCCCACAAGCCCGGGGCTCTCAGTCTACTAATCGGCCCTTTCGAATTGAGGAGATCACGTCACAGCAAGCAGACAGCACGTGCGCGCCAAATCGGGCGAATCGGATGGGGTCTCTGGAGTTCACCCCGGTTACCGTCACCACCCTGCAGGAAATAATGAATCTCTCTGGTACTGTAGCATCTGTTTAGGTAGTCTACATACCAACGCCGAGTACGGAGTACATGTAACCTGTCAATTCCAGAATCAATCCGTGCTGCCGCGTTCGGCACTGGGCTGTCCCAACATCCAGAGGTCCCAATGGAAGCACTTAAGCGGCGGGTCGATGTTTGTTTCCAGGTCGGGACCGTAAATAATAATATCCCTTCGGATCTGTCACTCCTCCCGGGCAATTTGTACAGCATCCGCCGTGCCCCGACTTGTGACAGTCCCCTTTAAAGGCAGCTCTACTAGTAACCTTACCCGAGTGACCGGCCTCTTTCAACATGAGGACACTCCGGCCCTTGCTTGGAGGCATCTTGCTTGCCTTTGCTTCCTTTATGGGGGTTGCGGCACGTAAATCCAATATTGTCTTCATCTTCACCGACGACCAAGACTATCATCACGGCTCGCTGGACTACATGCCGGCCCTGCAGAAGCACCTCGCCGCCGAGGGGACAACCTTCACAAATCACTACGCCACCATTGCGATATGCTGTCCCAGTCGGGTCTCTCTGATGCGCGGCCAAGCCGCGCATAACACCAACAATACAGCTGTCAATGGACCAGGGTCAGCAACACTGGATCGTGTTTCTACTATGCTCGTTCATGATTGTACGCTAACAAAACCCAAACAGCGGCGGCTATGGCAAGTTTACCGCCGCAGGCGAAGATGACGACTATCTTCCGCACTGGCTGGTGCGAGCTGGATATCAAGCCGAGTGTGAGTGGCTCTCGAATCTGTGATGATGCCTGTCTTCCTTCTTTGGGCTTGAAATTCTAACCCTGATTGGTCGTAGACATTGGGAAGCTCTACAACGGGCATTCGCTGTTGAACTACTCGCCGGCACCCAAAGGATGGAGCCATATCGATGTGTTGGTAAGCCGAAATCGAGTCTTTCACTTCCGAGATGTTTTCCAAGGTTTCTTTTCTGACGTTGGATTAAGCTTGATCCTTATACCAATGTGCATAACAGCGTGGTCATGTCACAGAACGGCGAGAAGCCAGTGTATTACGAGGGCTGGCAACAAAGCGATGTTGTGCGTGTCAAAGCCCTGTCCCGGCTAGAGCATCTGGTCGAGCAAGAGGACCCTTTCTTCCTTATGATAGCTCCAACCGCGCCCCACGTCGAGAACTTGACAGGCCCCCCGACACCACCATCGCGCTACAGCAACAAATTTGCTAACTTGACGATACCTCACCGGCCAAACTTCAACCCACCTGACGAGATGCACAAGAACAGGCCCAGTTGGTGGGCGGGACTTCCACGTCTGAACGAGACCCAGCTGAACGAAACGCAGCGCCTATATCAACGGCGCCTGGAGGCGCTCCAAGGTGTGGACGACATTATTGAAGACGTGGTAAACCTGCTGGAAAGTCGGGGTGAATTAGACGACACATATGTCATCTTCTCGACCGACCAGGGCTTCCACCTAGGCACACACCGCGATGTGGGCAAATCCTCTCCGTACATCGAGGACGCCAACATTCCCCTGGTAGTGCGGGGGCCGGGCATTAAACAAGGCCAGGTTTCTCGCATTCCCAGCACCGTCACCGACTTTGCCCCTACCTTTCTTGACATCGCTGGCCTCGCCGGCGAAGATCGCCCACCGTTCCTTGATGGCACCAGCATGCTCCAGGCCTGGGAAAACCCCGATGAGCTGTCTATCGGGAAAGCTCAGGAGGCCATCAATGTTGAGTTCTGGGGCCGAGCGTTCACTGAGATTCCCACCTGGACGGGCGGTGACACTCGAACCGGAATGTACTGGAACAATACCTACAAGACGATGCGAATCGTCAACGAGGACTATGCATGGGTCTACTCGCGCTGGTGCACCGGCGACACGGAGTTGTACGACTCTCTCAACGACCCGTACGAAATGACGAACCTCGCAGGCTCGACCGATCCGTACCTTATGCGCGTCATGTCACGCCTCAACGCCCTTCTGATGGTCATGAAGTCGTGCGAGACTGATACGTGCCGCGACCCCTGGAGTGTCATACAGCCCCCACGCCCACGGCTGTCAGGGGACGGCACCACCGTGAGCAGCCTTGCCCAGGCGTTGGATCCCGCATACGACGATTTTTTCGCCAGCATACCCGCTGTAACCATCGCGGAGTGCATGCACTACCAATTTGCCGCTAATGAGGTCCCATACTACCCTGCGGAGGCTCAATACGGACTGGGCCTGGAGCATCGCAACGAGCCACAATACTACGAATATCCAGATGTTCAACCATTGAAAAGGGTGCCTTATATCCCCGGTGGTGGGTGGGAACAACGGCACGCCCCGATTGAGGAGCTCTTATCCGCTTCCAGGACTCTAACGGCCGAAGAGCTGCAGCAGGATTGGGATCATACTACATGCAATGAGAGATACACGTGCACTTCTGTAGGTTTGGGCGTGATCCCCCATTGATTCAATAACAGTAATACGTGCTGTAGTGGTGGAGTGTATGAGAACTGGGCAGGTCAGCCTCAACATAGCTGAAATCCAAATACATCTGATCGTATAAGTGGTTTCGCTTCTATTCCGTATATATCCGAGGACATACATGGCGCCTTTATATTGTGGTAAGCGCTTAAGACCTAGCGCTTGGAAAAATACGATGTCGAAAATAATAGTTAAAATATGATAGGTGCTTGTGGCCTTAGCCTTGTGACGCACAAACAAGGCTAAGGGGCACCGTCTTGACGATTCTGATCGTATAAACACCGGCATCGCACCATATATACTGTGGAACCTGGAACGATAAAAATCATACTTTTAGCGTTGCACGTGGCCTGGTTACTGGATAAAAAAATATTGTGTATGAAATTTTTGAAAGCACTGGCAGGTCCGGCCTCGTCACGGCGAGAGACCGTCAACCTGCAGACTCACTGGCGTTGACCGGTGCCCGCAGGTGGCCCTGATTAGCCCGCATTTGGCGGAAGTGCACACACACACTACGTATCTGGCGTCTTCTCAGATGCTACATTCAAAATATAAGTTGTCCTGCAGCTGGCCTGCATCACTACTATTCGCCTTCTTGTACTTCATCAATGGACCTTGGAAGGCTCTCCGCTCGAAACAGCACCGAATGCGTGCTCTCTACTATTGCCCCCCATGCAGCTACACTTATGGTCACTTGCCATGATGGCCCTTGGCATTATCGTGGAGGTTGCGAGGGCACACGTCGTCCATATACCTTTGACAATGTCCAATATCTCTGGCATGGACAACACGGCGTTAGCTGGCCTCAACACGACCAAATCCGGACTTCACGCAAGGGACTCGATACCTCACGACGTCCCAGACTTCCCCCACTGCACTTTTAAGGGAAAAGAAGGCTGGTTCTTCATGGTATTCTCTAAGGACTTTGGCAGGCACGACGCAACATCCAAGGCTGGCTGTGGTTCTGACATGCTGCACCACCTCCGACAAGGTACGTCAAGGCATCGTTGCACGATCTCTAGAGCTTCCATCACAACTGTTTTTTCACCCTCAGATTCCCGTGCCCCAAACACGAATGGCTAATAGAGATGAATGAACAGATTGCAGCAGCTTGATTGTGAACTGGAAATGTATCGAAACGCCTAAAGGCGAACACTCGAGTTTCATGGAGTTCAAGGTCCCTATCCAAACCCGACACGCGGGCCCGGAGTGCGTGGAGAAGTCACACCGCAGTGCCTCGGGGCCGCAGAGGCAGCAGGTGCTACATTGTTGCCCAAGAGGAGACCTCGCCTGCCGCAAACGCAACTGTGAGGAGTACCGGAAGACTCATCCCAATTTGAAGTGTTGATACGGCGTGCCCTCGCACTGAGCCTTGGAAGACGAGCACACATGGCGAATGGGATTGGATCTGTGGAAACTACAAAACCTGTGTCACCTTATGCCGACGAAAGGTCTTGGAATAGTCCAATAGCGCACAGATTCGACTCGTAGAATTGTGTCTTCCTCGCCATGGGCCATCCCACCATGTATTGTGATCTGGTCTGCGGGCTATAGTAGCCAACAATGATATCTGCGTACCCTTTTCCAATCATCTAGAACCCCGGCGGCCGCCTCCATAAATTTTCACCTGCTCCGACGAAGCGAATGATCTAGGTGGTTTCGTTTTCAATCCTGTACATTCCGAAGTTGTACGGTCTCTTCACACGTGGGTAAACGCTCAGACCCAGCGTCTCTTTTTTCTTTTTTCTTTTCTTGAAAAAAAAAAAGGAAAAGAGCACCAACAAACCAGAATGCTTCCAGAGTGAGAGCGCGGTAACTCGAACTCGGTGGATATGAGAAACTATTATATGTTCAGTTGGAGTAGGTTGGGTTCCAACGTATCTCCGTCACCTATACTCTGTTATAATGTACCCTGTAGCCGCAAAATTCCTATTTACAAGGTGGTTCATAGCAGACATGGCCAACGCCTACAAAAATACTATCGAAGCGAAACAGGTTGCGGTCATGCTGCAACAGCCCCGAAACTCAATGAAGCCTCAGCTCCAGCGCCAAGGGGCGGGGGGGGGGGGTTTTGGTGGGATATCGAATAAGTGCAAAAGCCTCGTGTGACCCAATTTGTCCAGCACAGTACTAGTATCTATTAGTCGGCTGCATAAAATCGACGCGGCCAGATATTCATGGCAGTCTTGACACCGTCTCCGACCGGAAGACCAGCATGCACCGTCTTGTCGTGGCCCCTCCCGTCAGCGTGCAGGTTCACCCAGAAGAGCGCATTGCCCCTGATGGGCCTAAAGGCCAACCCACCGCTCTCGTGCTCCCTCCAGATGGGGTCAGACTGATCCCATCTTCTCGGCTCGCGGGGTGCTTGTGGTCGGCTGCCGTCACCCGCGGGCACGCCCTCGATACTCCCGGCTGGTGGTCCAACATGTGGGAAATACGTCTCCCCGTCGGTGCAGTTGTCCTGCAGGATGGCGAAGAAGCTGGCGACCCTGTTGAACTTTCTGTTTGATCCGTCGTATGCCCACTGCGGCGTGTCGTACCAGTCATGGTGGATGTTGAACTTTTGCCCGGCGGTATAGCGCACTAGCTGTGGGGGCCCCATCTCGTCCACGCCTTCTCGCATCAGTCCCCCCATGAACCGAGATGCTCGGCTAAGAACGCACTGCACGGCAAGGTCCCCCAAGGGTAGGCCTGCCGTGCTCGAAGTTCGTTCTTCAGAGCCCACCTTGCGGCCGTTCTTGGTTACCGTAGAGGGCTTGAAGAGGGGGCCGGCGGTGTCAAGAAGCAGCTCAATCTCGGCAGGCCGCAGGAAGGAATGGATGTAGACCACTAGCGGGTCGAGGGAGACGATTTGCGTGCGATAGGTTCCCGACTCGCAGACAAACGGAGACTCTTGGACTGGGGGGCACATGGCTGTTAGGAATGGGATGGGAATCTTGCAAAGTGGCAGGCTGGAGGCAGGACCGAAAGACCAAAGATATGAAGATATGCCGAGGCTGGAGACATAAGCTAGCACGCCGGCGACAAGCATTGCCCCGAGGCCTCGACTGGCAAGGCTCGTGGGAGACCTCGGGGAAGCTGGAGGTGGCGAAGGGGCTATAGCCATACCTGCGATGGGGCAGCGCACGAGTTCGAAGTGTGTCTCAAGTATTATGACTGGGAGACGGAATCATGGTACACGAGGATCTAGTTGGGCATGAGGCAGCATCTGAGGTCGGTGATACATATTCGCGAATGGGACAGGGCGTGACTGGGTATGTGGGTTAACTATAATTCACGAACGCGCAGGTCGTCATGGCAGCAAAATGGAAAATGGCACGCCGGAGTGGCTAGAGCTGGCTCCAAGGTTGCTGTCCCTGGGAACTGATGTCGGAGCTCCAGTGCTGTTTATTAGCCATCTCGAGGTATGGGTGGTGGGACGGTGATGGCGGGTCCGTGGAGCCATGTCTGGCCATGGTTCAGGTGGGCAATCAGAGTGTGAAGCTCGCTGACGAGGCCAATCAGGTCGAAACGACTTGGAAGCGAAACCGAATCTGGAAATATTTCGGATCGTAACGTGCGGGGACGGGGGAATGGTGTTGTGTTGACTGTCACACTGACTACCGCGTACCGGTAAGGCGCAATGCTAGGTAGTTAGTGCCAGGCGGTGGTTGGCCACAATATCGTTCCACCAGTGACTGACGAGCTGGAATCGTGAAGCACTTGAGGACGACCGCGGGCCAGTAGTAACCCTCGAAATGAATGCTTTCATTAATGGGCAGCGAAAATTGTTGCTTACATCGAAGTCTACGTATTAGACTACTACATCCTATTAAATCAAGGAAGCCGTGCAGAAGTTGGCATACGGGTTGAACACATCCCTTGCCCGTAGCATCTCGCTCCTCGTCAACTGGTGTTCCCCAAAGCACTGACCGGGACAGATGGATGGAAGGATCAAGGGCCAACTTTGGAAAGAGGTGGGTTGTTAAATGGTGACTCCACCACCCAGGTAGTACGACCGAGCTCAAATGCTGTCACACCCGACTAGTCTCGTAGGCTGATTTGGCCAGGCCGTGTGGGGAGGAGGACATGTTTTTGGGTGACTTTTTTACAAGCAAGTTGTTCTCACTTGGCCGTCGGTCTCGCGACGTACACTGTGCCCGCGTGGAGTAAATCCACTTCTGCCACCCAACCATGTCTACTCAAGCCTGTGCCACTGAGATGCCATACGACTCATCGACAGATAATATTGCAAGGCATGTAGTAATTTCATACCCGGCTATATCAGCCAGCTTAGGCAGGGAGGCCAGCCACCAGCTTCAAAGGTACCTGGACGAAATGCAGCCATATAAGTACTCTGGATTCTGCGCCGTGAATGCCATGTTACGTGCAAAACGCCTGCACAGAAGCTATCCATACAGAATAATACATTGCACATGTACGGACAACATCCTGGGCATGAACCCAGCGCAGCTCATGTCTCAGACATCTATTTGCCCCCAGGGACGGTGACGTCATTCCACACCGGGGCGAGACTGCTGTAGCCGTATGCTACTCTCAGAAGTATATCTATCTGCCTTCTATACCCATTCGCAGTGAAAGGTGGAGGTGGGTTCTGTGTAGACCTGGGGACTTGGTGGTTCGAGAGGCTACCAGTAGGAGTGTGCATGAAGCTCATCGCAGACCTCACAATCCTGGGGTGGGTACTAATAGGAGGCCGTTGTGTGCTCCCAGGGGCACATGAGTCTTCATCTGCTTCTGCTTGGGCGAGGCGCAGGGGAAGTGCAACACACATGTCTTGTAACCGCAATACATTACGAAGTACATCCAAGCCCCCATTCAGGCCAGCAGCTGCCCCGGCACGACTCGGAGTGCGGTGCTTCCTCGGCCCAGGTGCACACAAACTATACCAAAGCGCGGCCTGTGACCACGAGGGGTCCGTCTGATTTCCAAGGTTGGACCATAGCGAAGCAGAACTTTATCTTTAAGCAGCAGCAGCATCACCTGGGCAGCAGCAGAAGATGCGTTCATCAGACTGCCGGGCATTCACAGTTGCATGAGTTGCATATACGTACAAATGTAGCCTAGCATAGACTGCAGGTGTACTTAATTCTGCTGTTCCAGATCAGAGGACACACGGGGACTCGGAGGATCATGAAATGAAACCCCAGGCCGAAGCTGGCACAATCACACCCTGAAAGTTTCGGGATCCAACTTTTTTCTCTGGTCCACGGAGATCGGAAGACGGGATCAAGGCTCGGGGCGATTGGGCAGCCACGAGAGGACGACGTGGAGGCCCTGGAAGGGGAGAAAGGGTGGAAGGGGTCCTAAGGTGTGGGGGGCGCATTCAAATGTTGGAGAGTTGGAGAGGACCCCGGGAGGCCGGTTTGGCCGGGGTCGTCGCCGCGGCGGGGGGTTTGAGAGGTCGGTCGCGACTCTCGAGCCTTTTGAGCGCCGGCCCCGGTGGGCGTTGGGTGTGCACCGGCCATCTGTTGTGACCCCTGGCCTGCATTTGTGCCCTGCATGCATTTGCACCCTGCCCCATTGCTGTGGTAGCAGCAACGGGAGTTGTATATATATTATACCATATCAATATATATGCTTACTAGTAGCACTTAAGTTGTACATAGCACTATATAATGTACATACATACATACATACATACATACATACATACATACATACATACATACATACATACATACATTTGTATACACATACACATCCAGACGTTAGCATAGACATGCTCGAGCCGCCCTGCCTTCGTCCCGCTGTGCTTGTTCTAAAATTCGAATACTACGGGATTACTAGGATGCATGGATCCGGTGGCTTGGGCATTGGGGGTTCCCAATGCAGTCCTTTCGGAAAATGTGCTCAACTTTAGAAGTGGACGGGGCCCCGTGAGCGGAGCAACGGAGCAACGGGGCGACGGAGCGACGGGGGAGGCGGTCTGAAAAAGGCTCTGAGGCCCAATTGCAAAAGGGTGTTTTGATCCACGGCCGAGGTCGCATGGTCAGGCAAGGTACGGAGTACAAGGTACAAGGGTGAAGGTGCTGCGGGTGGTCAGTCTCTCGGTGGATCACGGGCTATGTATCAATTGATCTAACAGCGCGGGTTCAAGTTTTCCGACAGGCAATTTCAGAGAGCTGCTGGTGCATAATGGACTCGAATGATTTCCAATACACACAGTGCAATACTGGAAAATCAATTCATCGGGAGGCAGCCTGTCAGGTAGACATCATGTGACTCGAAGATTCGGATGAGAAAAGAGGCTGGATGTGCTGCTCTGCACGGCTGGCAGTATTGGCAATAGATGGAAAAGAAGCAATGCGTGCGGACACGCATAGCAACTAATTACCTATCTGGGTAGATTCTTGGGGGACCATCACAGATGCTGTTGTTTACTACATACTGTAACAATAACATTTGAAGTCAGCTCTTCCATCTCGTCTTTTTGTCAAGGTGGGCTGTTGTGGTTCGTACAGGATGACGCCCATGGCTACGTCATTTCGCCGGGCCCCACCCCGTGTCTTCACACCCAGGCACCCCTGCCCCTACCCTCGCTCAGTCTTGTACTCCGTACCCGCCCAGCCGCCCAGGTGCGTGCCCAGCCTGAGCCACCACTGAATGGATCCCTCGCCGCAACCGCACCAAGGGCAACGGCGCATCAGCGCATGTGCACCCGAGTGCCCAGTGCTCAGAGCTCACTCCAACAATGATTGATGGGATCACCCCCCCCCCAGCGGCCCCAAAAAATACACAAAAAATTTTTAAATAGACTGACAGACAGAGAAGGATGCCAGCCACGAGACGGCACGCAGCATGCGATACTACTCCGTACATCATGGCCAGTATTGACTAACCTTGAGAAGAATGGGAAAAAAGGAAAGGAACAAAATAGGGAATAGAAGAAAAGAGCCCAAGCCTACCGAGGACGCCCACAAACGGCGACAGCAAATGACAAAACAACGCCCAGGCCCAGCCCGAGTCCACTTTTCGCAACAGTCCACCGTTTCGCCGTCTCGAGCCGACCTCTTGTCTGCGTCGCCCGAGCAGCCCGAGTGAAGGAACCAGCTGCCCACTGGCCAGCCCTGTAGCTGTTCCTGGCGATTCAGTCTGGGCTGGCTGGCTGGCTGGCTGACTGACTGCGGGTGCAGTAGACACCATTGATATATCTCTACCCCAAGAAACAGGTCCATCCTCATCTCATCTCCACGCCGATCCCTCGACTTGCGACTGCTGCCAACCCGACCAGACCGCGACAGAACGACAGCACGACAGCACGATAGATAACACGACAGCACGATAGATAACACGACAGAACGACAGACAGGCACCCCGCCGGTGCGTACGCTCCGACACGACCTGAAGGACCGGCGGCTTACCAGCCTTGGTTTGGCGGCACGGCATCGCCAGCGCCAGCGCCAGCGTCAGCGCCAGCGCCACCACAACACCTGTGCGGCATCGTACCGCATTAGAGCAGCTAGATTGTCAGAGCAGCCAGCAGCTCGAACAGCCCGCCCGAACTGGCCGAGCAAGCGCGGCCCCATCCGGGCTAGGCCAGGCCTGGCTGGGCTGCTGCTGATCGACAGGCAGAGCAACCTTGGGAAGCTGTGGTTCATCAGCCTCCCCAAGGATGCCCCAAACCGGGCCAATCGACCGACGCCATCCGACCCCCAAGCTTCGAATTGGGACGGCTGCTGTGACGTCCCGGCACTCATCGTCAGACAGTGTCATCACAGCAGCAGTGGGAGCCAAGACCTAGGTAGGTAGGACGGGGGTGGGGTGGGCAGTCAGTCAGATAACAGACACCGTGACAGGCTCGGTTCGAGGTGATTCGCACATATACACACTCGCATACACACTCGCATACACACGCATACACACACACGTAAACTGTCAGTCGGGGAGTCGGGGAGCCGGGCAGCGGAGGCATGGAGCAACATAGGAAGGGGACAAGGAAAGCATATTCCGGCAGCCCAACCCAGCCCAGCCCAGCACCAGGAGATGATGCCCATCTGACGCTGGTGACGAAGGTATGGTCCAGAATGTCGTGGTCCAGAATGGCCCGGCACTACCAGCTCCAGCTCCAGCTCCAGAGCTGTGATGCAATGCGTCAATTGGCTTTGCCGTTTGTGCATCTGTCAATTCTGATGGACGGGGATTTACCGTGGTAAACCACATACATACCTGGGCAGCCTGACAGCCTGGACTTTCGCATCGCAAACCTTGCCTGACCTTGTCCTGCCAGTCGGCCTGTGCCGCTGGTGCTGTTTTGTCGAGAGACGTAGGGCCGTAGAGACGTAGTAGAGACGTAGAGACGAGACCGAACTTCGTCATAGCTGGGCTTGCTCGCTTGCTTGCCAGTCACAGTGTTGCCACCCACCCCCCATCACCCTAAGCCTTACCCTAGCTGCCAGGTACCTGCCTGACCTTGCACCCTGCAACCCGCAACTGCACCTGCACCTGGGGCTGCTTTGAGCTGTTGGGGCCTGCCCGCTTGCGACACTGCAATCTGCTAGACCCTGCTTTTTTGCCTGCCAGCCCAGCCCAAGCCCAGCCCCAAACCTGCCCACCGGGCCTGCAAGCCTCCAAGCCTGTCCAGCTACCTCACCCGTCTCCCTGACGTAGTGTTGCTAGTCTACGGTACCTTTTGTGCTGTGCTCCGTGCCTACCTTCATCAACTGACTGACTGACTGACTGCCTGCCTGCCTGCCTGCCTGCCTGACTGACCACCCCCCTCCTGGCCACTTACCTCATACCTCTGGATGCTGCCGAAAACGTGGTCCTCAACCCTTGCAGCTCCTGCCGCCCTCTTTCCTGACTCTCTTGCCTTGCTTCGAACTTGCCTGCCTCTTTTTCTTGTCTCTCTGCCTCTGCATCTACCTCATGTACAGTCCTGGTCTTTCCTTGCCTTGCACTTGATCGCCTTGGCCCTGACTTTTTTCCCTTCTCCCTCCCTATCTCTACCGCTTTCGAGTTTCTCTCAGTCAGTCAGTCAGTCAGTCAGTCAGTCAGTCAGTCACTGGATCGATACCCCTCCACGGCCCCGAAATCGCCCTTTTCATGACCGTCTTCTCGAATCCTATCCTCTCTCACACCCACGCTGCAGCAACATCAACAGCATCGTTACCCTGCAGTCCGAGTCCGTCCACGGCCAGTGCACCCACCCAGTTTCCCCGGACAAGCTTCCTCGGATAGACAGACAGGCAGGCAGGCAGACAGACGACCACCCAAAGTCATATAGACTACTACCAAGACTACCTTGCCTACCTATCTATACCCTATACCTCCCCCCCCCCTACACCTCCCCCTTCACCCTCCCCCTGCCCCGTCCAGGTGTACATCAGCTGCATCTATTCCCGTCCTCGTCCTCGTCCTCGTTGCCAGTGTCGCCTCCCCCAGGCTGTCTTGCTACAAATTGTGTCGCCTGTCGCCTGTCGCCCACCATCGACCATCCTATCTGGCCCCTTGTTGGATCCTGCGGCTCAACAAGGTCGAGACTGCACGTACCTAGACCCTGGCAACCCCTCGTCGTCACCACATCCTCCACCACCCCAAGGCCTCCGGGGCTAATAAGCCCCTGCTGCCACAGCAAGCAGTCAACGTCACCACTGGACTGAGACTTGGATCGGCCGTCAGAAGCAGCACCCGACACGACACCGAATAATAACCCAGGCTTGGTGCCTCGCTCCCGCCCTCCCGCCTCCCTTGCGACCATTCCTCGCCCTCGCCCTCGCCCTCGCCCTCCATCTTTGCTTGTTCCAGGCATTCGCCAGGTTACCACCCAAGCACCCTCCTGCCTGCTCGCCTGATCGTCTGACCTTGAACCCTGGCCTGGCTGGTACGGAGTACTCGCTTGCTTGACCTGCCCACGAAACAAAGCACGAGCGCAGTTACTAGCAACTACCACCACAACCACCACCTCAGACCCATCCGCCGATTTCTAAGCAACCCCCCACCGTTGCAGTCAGTTCGTCCGTCACCACCTCGGCCCCGGACCAGGCACTCTGTGTCGTAGTCCCGATTTGCATCCTGCTTTTCCAGTTCACCACCCCCCTGGAAATTAATCTTATTCGGTAAGCATGAACTTTATTCTTCCTTGTGCTATTTGCAGCGTGTGGGTGGGGGTGAAACAGCCAGTCTGGTCAGTCTGTTTGTCTTCCTGTCTGTCTGTCTGTTCCTGAGGTTTGCATTGCATATCTGAGGGACACAGCCTGTGTATGAGATTATTTGTGTTTGTGTGTGAGAGACGGGGGGGAAGGGAAGAGATAGAGTGCTCGCAACCCCCGATCTGGACTGATCCGATCTTGTCTACCACCTAGAGCCCTTCCGAGACGGGGTTACATCATCGGTCAACATGTCGACAATACAACAACTCAAGAACTTTATCCGCCATGGTATGTTATGCTCCTTCCTCTCATTCCTCAGCACTGCACTGCACTGCGAGTGCTCTGCCCTGTGTGCAGCTGCTGCCTTTGTCCTGCCGACCTCGATCTACTACTACTTCCTCTCCCACAACAACCCCCCTCCCACCTCCCTCAGATATACGCTTTGGCCTCGAACTGCCAATGGACCCAAAACCAGCACCAACAACCTTCGATCGCGTCATCTCCGGCCTGCAGTCACTCTCAACACCAACGTCATCCTCTTTTTGTCACCCAGACAAATGACCCAGACCCACCAGCTGATCCACTCCCGCAGGCAAGCAAGCTCGGACGTCAAACAACGACGAGGCCCAGAGGAAAAACGACTCGTCGCCGCCTCAATCCCAGCCTCTGCCGGTCCCCAACAAGGCCATGCCCCAGTCAGAACCCGGCTTCGGTGCCCCGGCCCCCGGCCACGCCCAGCCAGTCCCCGACGCCTACTCCACCGCCCCCGGTGATGAGAAACACCGCGCCGCACGCGCAGACGGCGTAGCCGCTGCCCACGAGCAGGAGAAGCAGGTCCTGCACCAGGGCGGCGGCGGCGGCGGCGGCAAGGGAAAGTGCATCGACGACGTAGCCAAGCTGGTCGCCGAGGAGAATGCCAGCCGCAGCAAGTTCCCCAGATACTCGGGCCTGGAGCGATGGGAGCTGCTGGAGAAGATGGGCGACGGCGCCTTCAGCAACGTCTACCGCGCCAGAGACCTCGAGGGTGACGCCGGCGAGGTCGCCATCAAGGTCGTGCGGAAATACGAGATGAACAGCATGCAGGTAAGATGACGCCTCGCCTTGCGCGGTTGGCAGGACCCCCTGCCTGTTTCCTCTGTGCACATCCCCCTCCCCCTTCTCCCTTTTCGTCTCCGTGATTTGATATGCCATGCCATGCCATCCATGAATTCCGCCCCCTTGACCTTGTTGTTCCTTTGGCCAACGCGGGGGATCTTAGGGAAATAAACACCTCCATCCGGACTTCAAACCAAAGGCTCCAAAAGCCGCAGAGGTGCGAGAAGCTTTTTACTATTTCCTTTCTCCTCTCCGTTCACTATCCATCCATCTTCTCTCTCGCATGCGCACATCTCGTTCAATGCACGGCGCCTTTACAACGGCTTCTTGCCCACACGAGTGTGTTGCGGACCATTGACAATCGTCTGTGGATTTTTTCTCCCAGATGGATAAAAAGACAAGACACAGCAGCAGCAGCAGCAGCCGCCGCCGCCGCCAGCACACCGCAATCACGCGTTTCCGAGCAGTCATGCTGACCAACGGCCGCAGAGAGCAAACATCCTGAAAGAGGTGCAAATCATGCGCCAGCTCGATCACCCCAACATCATCAACCTCATAGACTTCTCCGAATCGAAACAGTACTACTACATCATCCTCGAGCTGGCACCGGGAGGCGAGCTCTTCCACCAGATCGTGCGGCTCACCTACTTCAGCGAGGACCTATCCAGGCACGTCATCGTCCAGGTCGCCAAGGCTTTGGAGTACCTCCACGAGGTCAGAGGCGTGGTCCACCGGTCAGTAACCAAAAACTTTCTTTCTTCGTTTGCAGCCCCAGCACACTTTGTTTGTTTCACTGTCATTTCCTGTGCCGACTCATCATCGTCATGGATGCGTTTGCGGTGTCGACCCTCGCCCTGCGTGGTGTTGATGTCATTGATGCGCACCCGTCAATTCCAGCCCGTGAGACCACTGACGTCATCTCGCCGTTTTCAACCCGAGCCACCTTCAACGCTTTACACTACGCGCACCTGACGCAGCCGTGCAGCACTAGCGCTTGCTGGCCTGGCCCCTGGAACACTGACTGAGCTGGACCAAGGGGCTGTTGTTTGCTTGCTGACGCCTGGCCGACCGAATAGTGACATCAAGCCCGAGAATATCCTCTTCAGCCCGATCCCCTTCATCCCATCCAAGCACCCAAAGCCAAAACAGCCCGGCGATGAGGATAAGGTCGACGAGGGCGAGTTCGTCAGGGGCGTCGGTGCCGGTGGCATTGGCCAGATCAAGATCGCCGACTTTGGCCTGTCCAAGATCGTCTGGGACAACCAGACCATGACGCCGTGTGGCACCGTCGGCTACACGGCCCCCGAGATCGTCAAGGATGAGAGGTACTCCAAGTCGGTCGACATGTGGGCCCTGGGCTGTGTTCTCTACACACTGCTGTGCGGCTTCCCGCCTTTCTACGACGAGAGCATAGAGGTTCTTACCGAGAAGGTGGCGAAGGGCCAGTACACGTTCCTCTCGCCGTGGTGGGACGACATTTCCTCGTCTGCCAAGGACCTCATCACCCACCTGTTGACCGTCGACCCCGAGAAGCGATACACCATCACCGAGTTCCTCGCACACCCCTGGATCAGGCAGAGCGAGACCCCCGGCGTCCAGAAGAAACCCCAGGTCACCTCGGACGGCCAGCTGCGTGCCTTTGACGCCTCCAAGTTCAAGGACGGCGACAAGCGCTACGACTTCCGCTCGCCCGGCGCTGTCAACCTCCGCGAGGTCTTTGACGTCACATATGCCGTCCACCGGCAGGAGGAGGAGAACAACCGCCGGAAGCAGATTGGCGCCAAGGCCGCCGGCGTGTCGCGCCTGGCCGGGCTCAACGAGTCGGATGAGGACGACGACATGCCCGACGTGGACGACGCGGCCAATGCACCACCCAATGCCGGCCAGGGCACCCAGGCCCTTGAGCAGAGCATGCGCAACACCCAGATAAGCGCGAGTGAGCAGCAGCAGCAGCAGCAGCAGCAGCGCGGCAGGGAGCGTGAGAGACGGGTGCCGGATCAAAAGGGCTACGGACAGCACTCGGCAGCCGTGACCGCCGCGGCGAGACAGCAGGTCAAGGACCGCAACCGACAGAAGGGCGCGTTTGAGCTGAGCCTGGACGGTGCCACCCTGCTCGGCCGGCGGGGCAGGAAACAGCCTGCCGCCCAGGCGGCCTAGGATGCTACCCGGGGGCAGAGCAGCTCCTATTCCGACCAGGTGACGACGCAGAGGCATCCGGTGCCGGAGGCTGCGAAGCAACCTGGAGTGGATGCTGGTGGAGATGAGCAGGCGCGCGCAGGAGCAGGAGGGCAAGTAGAGGAGTAATGCGCTTGTCCGTTCTGGTTGTCCGTTTCGGGGATATACCCTTGAGCCAATGGTTTATTACACGTGTTAAGATACATGCATGGCCTCTTCGGCCGGGTTGTGACGCTCGCGGGGTTAATAAGCGGTCGACGCTGGCCTCTCGGTCGGTCGGTCGGTCTGCCTTGTCTGCCGACCCGCTACACAGTGAGCGTCCCCTGGGAGGATTGGTTATAGTTGTTGATTTGTCTGATGCCGTCTCGTACACAAGCACTCATACGCACGGAGTTAGTGGTAAATGTTAATAACTGAAACCCATATTGTGACACGCATGCATGCCAGCCGAATGTATTCGGAGTCATAAAGGCCTTGCCATTTCCTGTGTCAAGAGGTCGACAATGAAAATGTTGAATGTTAAACAGCCAGAGTACGAGGGACATGTGCCTAGGTATGTTGGACATTTACACCACCCATGTCTACACTACAGGTCAGCACCGAGGCCCCCAATCAACTCTTGCGCGTCCCGCGACACAACAAGAAGGGAAAATCCATCTTGGCCAGGTCAGCGCCCGCCTGCGGCCTCTCGGACCCCCACTCCCCAGGGAACCTCTCGACCTCCTTCTCCATGGTCCATGCGACACGGACGTCGACATGCTCGAACCCGGCCTCCCTCAACAACCCCGCGAACCACTGGCCCCGGATCCCGTGCCTCTCGACGCCTACCATCTTGGCCTCGGGGTGGAACTTTCGCGCCCCGGGCCCAAAGTCCTCAAAGTCGGTCAGGGCGACCTGCCCGCCGGGCTTGAGGCAGGCGTGCATGGTGGCCAGGAGGGGTCTCAGGTCGGCGTCTGGGATGTGGTGGAGGGTGAGGTGGCTGATGACCAGGTCGAACTTGAGGCGTTGTTGTCCAGATGCATCATCCCGCCCCGGGGGCAGCCGGGGGTCCTCGGGGTCTGTGAGCAGGATGTTTAGGGGGTGTATGACCCCCCTCGGGCCCGCCTCGCCCTCGAGCTTTAGATTCAGGGCATCGATCATGCCGCCCGCGGCGTCGATGGCCACGATGCGCCGGGCGTGTGGTGCTACCAGCAGGGTGAGCAGGCCCGTGCCGCAGCCGATCTCGAGGACGTCGGGGCCTAGGCTGCTGTCTCCGTCCCCGTCTCCGTCTCCTCTGGACTGTTTGGGCAGGATAGTGGGTTGCGCGGCCAGCAGGGCCTGCAGCGCCGAGGCGGATGCGGCGCGGACGTCGGGGTTCGAGTCCCATGCTGCGGCCTCGGCGTTGAAGCGGTCGTTGTTTGGGGTGGGGGAGGAGGCCATGATGTCTGTATGTCTGTATGTCTAGCTGCTCAGTGTGTCCACCGCGCCTCCCCGTCAAGGCTTGTGGGACGTGGACGTGGACGTGGACGTGGACGTGAGCGTGAGCGAGTGAGGGCGGCAATTGGGGTGGGGCCTCCGGCCTTGTTGTTGCCGACGGTACCGACTAACTACTTCAGTATCCAATGTGACGGAATGCTGAACGCCGCACGGGTGGAGGAGCAAAGGGTAATTAATCAGTGTGGATGCCCTCCCCGTAAATCGGGGGCAATACTTGGCGGCGCTCTGCCGCAAACGTGAAGACTGTCCGCTCGGCGACGAAGACGTTCCCTTCCTCTCTCCCTGTCCCTCAAGCAGGAATCCGACGAGCCCTAACCCTCTCCATCTTGCTGTTCCAGGCTGGCTGTGCTCCAGTGCTTGTCTGCGGTTGCCGGGCTGTTACTATTTCCCAGCCATTTCAACCTTAAAAAAAGTTGTTTTATTAACTAATATGTCGACGTCTTCATGCCTGTATTGGGGCAGTTGGGCAAATCATAGATCCGTTTGAACAATGCTTACGGTATCTTGGACCAATATCTGCTTTCCAAGGCTGCTTGCTATCTAGGTACCCTTGGGTACTTAGGGTTCTGTCCACTTGCCAAAAAAGTAGAGGATCACCGCTCAATTTCCAGCACGACTCAATTCCTGAAGAATGATCTTTTGCAGGATGGCTGTCCATGAAACGGGTCGGATCCCTCACCTCCTATTGGAAACATTGTACGGGACAACTTCCTCAACAACCTCATATGGGACAACCTCCCCTCGACTGCCCTCCTTCAGGGCCACCACCTAAACTGCCTATGAGAGAGCCTCATGTACTTAAGTAAGGTAGCCAATAGAGCACCCCTTAGGGAGCTATATAGGGTCTCTATGGTAACAGCTCAGAGTTTCTAAGCATGTCCCATTACCATAGGTAGGGCACTCGTTGCGTATCGTACCTAGGTAGTACTCCGTCCATTAAGGGGAGACGTTACCTGGAAAACCCCATTTTCTACCTTGTCTGCCCAGCACTCACATCCAGGGTTCATATGACAATCCACAGGAGCTCGCATCTACCTCCTCTCTGGCCAGTCTGTTCCCAGCGAACTGACCCTTCCGCGACGCTGAAAGACTGGCAATGTAGAAGGGGCTGTCAACTCCGACGGCGTCTTGTTCAACCCGTAGACCTTTTGCACCCAGGTCGGACGCCTCCTTGGTGTGTCCCAACTCAGTGGCCAGGCCGGCGGCAGCAAAGTAGAGCGAAGCCAGCTCCCTGCCCGCCAGGCCCTCCTGCTCGTACGTGTCAATGACAGCCCTTGTCACTTCCAACTCGCGGGAAACGCCATCAGTGGTGGAGGAGCCCCGGCCAGAAAAGTCAGCCAGCATCTGCTGGATCTTCAGGCGGCGCTGGTGGCTCTGCTCGTGCCTTTGTCCCGGGGGCTTGTTGTTGTTGTTGTTGTTCTTGTTGTCGACACTGCATATTTCACACGCACACTCGAAGCCATAGCCCTCCAGGAGCCTTTTCTGGCGCGCTTGGCGCATTTCCAAGTCGTTGTGGAGGTACGAGATGGTGATCTCCTCCCCTTGGGCGATTTCCCTGAGGGCGTGGATGGTGAATTGGCTGCCGGGTAGGGCAGCGTTGAGGTTGCCCTGTGCATTGGGGACACAAGAATGATTCAGCCGTGCGACGGTCCGGAAGACGGCCCGCTTGCCACTTGGTCCCGATAAGGCAAAGTTATTGTTGTAGAAGATATTAAGGAGATCCCTTCTTTGTCTGATGGACCCGAGCGAAGGGAAGGACTCCGAGACCGCGGTGGCGAGGTAGCTCAATGACTGCTGCTTGGCATTGTTCATGGAGAGACTCAGTAACCCTTGGAGGTCGTCGGGACTGAGCCGTGCTGCCGCGCGGAGGACGCTCGTGTCTCTGTTGTCGACCGAGAGGAGAATCCTGTCAGCAATGATGCGAGTCCCGCGGGCAATCGGCTGCGTCGCGAAGACGCCAAAGCCCTTGGCCCCGGCTTGACTAACCCTGAACATCGACATTGAACAAACGGATTGGCAAGGGCGAATACATGGTCTGCTGAGTTGTTCACTCTGGTATCGTCGAATCGGGATGAAGTCTAGGGCTGAACTGGCATGAAGGTTTCCAGGGTCTCTCTGTCTAGGGGGCTGTCAGGCGGGGAAAAGCTAGTTTCCCGCTAGCCGCTATTTATAAAAAACTAAACTTAGCCCCCGCCCTTATTTTATTACCCTTATTAACTAAACTATTAAAAAAATCGCTTCCCCCCCACTTATACTTTTATAATATTTATATTACTTTTTTTAATAATTATTTTTATAATATTTAAAATTTATTTAAATATATTTATAATAAATAAATTAATTTTTAATTTTTAATTTTTTTTATAAAAATTAAATATAATTTTTAAAATTTAAATTATTATAAAATTTTTAAATTTTATTTATTTATATATTTATTTTATTATTAAAAAAATTATTATAATTAAAATTATTAATTTATTTATTAATTATAATAAATTATATAATAATAATAATTTTTATAATTAATAATAAAAAAAGTTTTAATTAATTTTAAGGAATTATTAATTTATAACTATAGTTATTTTAAAAATAATAGAAAAGAAGCAGTAAGGCTGCAATCCCACGTGATGAAAGGTATAGAGGCCACTTAGGCTAACTAGAGTGCAAGGACCTACTGGTTGGTCCTGCAGCCGATCAGCCCATGGGCCCTAATAGTAGTGAGCCCTAATTAAAATAAATTCATGCACATAGGGCAATACAATTAGTCAGCTTTAGTTGTACGAGCATCTAACAGAGTTGTACGAATATCCAAGTTCTTTATTAGCAGGGCTGGCTATTTTAAGAGTTTTGTGAGGATGAAGAAGTAGTATGGATGCTACATGGGCGCGCGCGTGGGGAAGTGAGTGTTTTTTAGGTGGTCCAGTTGACAGCGGTAATAAAGCAGGGGGGGGGCTAAGTTTCGTTTTTCACAAACAGCGCATCAAGCCATCACGGGCTGTGTAAAATGGCTTCAAGCTGACCGGCAAGCTCCATTGCGGAATCAGTCCGCCGAGGCACAACATTACTCCGCGTTAACTGCTTGCAGGCGCCGTAGCTGTCCTATCCACCCCGGTACGTGCGGGTCAGATGCAATACATGAATCACACCAGCAACTATATGGCCCCGCCCGTACCGTGGCAGAATTCGAGGTCACGATATAAGCTCTAGCCGATCCAACCCCTGAGGACAGCTACGGCACGCCGGTTTGGCAGCCATTATTTGCAACGACATCCCTCTACCCCTTCACAAACTTGTACGCCACTTGACTATATGTTCCAGATCTAAGCTGTCAACCAATGGCTGGGTTCCAGCGTCATCGTCATCAGTCCCTGCGCCCAGTCCAGTGGGCGGCGGGGAATGCTCAAACACTTGTTAGATTACACTCTGGCTTATATAAAGTAAATGTCACCATCATGCTTTGAACTCACTCTCGCATAATCTGTAATCTTCTGTCAGGTCTTTTAAATACTTGTTCGATCTGACAACAATGTTGAAAAAAAAATATTCTCCATTCATTCTCCATTCTCACACTCATTTTGTCATCTTAACTCTGTCATTTTAACTCTGTCATCTCAACTCTGTCATCTCAACTCTGTCATCTCAACTCTGTCATCTCAACTCTGTCATCTCAACTCTGTCATCTCAACTCTGTCATCTCAACTCTGTCATCTCAAATCTGTCATCTTCAAGCAATGGCGGTCTCCTTGTTCCGGCCATTTCTCGTGGCGGCGCTGGCGATCTCCCCTTTGGCCCAAGCTCTCCGCTTCACCTATCCTACGCCGGCCGAGAATGCCTATGCCGCAAACATCTCCTATGCATTGGGCGATACAGTAAACTTCGCTTGGGACTCGGTTGACTCGGACCCGGCCAACTTCAGTCTCTACCTCTGGGAGTTTGTCAATTACCCACCCACTTATGAATTGGTTGCCTACGATGTCGAAACAAAGGCCGGGAAGGCATCCTTCCAGATCCCTTGCGACATCAAGCCGTCCGCCAACTGGCAACTGTACGAACACCATTTCTCTTTCATATTGGTGGTGGCGCACGAGTTAATCCCAGGGCTCTCCCGTCGTGAAGCACCAGCTAACCATTGGTCTTATTGTAACAGAACCATGACTGAGGGAATCAATGTCTACGTTGTCTACGCCCAGACGGCTCGCTTCAATATCAAGAGCAGCAAGGGTGTTTGTGATGTCCCGGAGCCCGACCCCGAAAAATCCTCCGGTTCGTCGACCTATGACGATGAGTAGAACTCGACGAGTCAGTGAGCTACATCTCTCTTGCCAAGCTGGAAATACGATGTTAACTAGCAGCAATATTACAGAGATACCACTCGAAAGGTGTCGAGGGTCTGGTGGATACTACAAACCAGACTGTTCAAACTATTGAGAGAAATTGAGGCCTTGGTTTTTCGGAAGGCGTCTTGCTCATCTGGTTGTTTTGAGAAATATCAATGTGTGGTGGTGATTTCGTTTCTTAGTGGTGTGGTTTCGTTTCTAATCCCCATACATATAAAACGTATGTGGCGCCTTGAGAACTATTAAAGCGGTCGGTCATTCGAGGTTGGGCGGGTCGTGGATCTGTACGGAGTAGACTTCCGTAGACCTGATTACCTAGGTAGTCAGCCGCCCAGGCAACTAGGCCTACCAGTTTGTAGCAACAACAACCTATCTACCTACAACCTCAGTCTTCAGAAACAACATGCTTTATGGAGTATTGACCAGTGAGTACGGGTAGGATACACAGGGTCATGGTATTTGGCTAGGAGGGACAGACTAGCGGGCCATAAACCTACTGTCACGCCAAAACACCGGCAGCCGTTTCTGCTACACGCCGCAGAAATTACTAACAAATGAAACCCTCGCTTTTAATCCCAGGATATTTGTTCGGCTGTCTCTGCATAGATCATGCATCCATACCTAGCCTCCCTATGATGATCTAGTATGAGATAACGTTAACATTCTTCACACAACCACTTATGGAATGATACCCCATCGGATGACCCGTCATGAAAAGGCTTCTTTGAATTCTAGCTTCTTTTGAAAAAATAAAATGTAAATCTTATAGTTAATGACCTGCTAAAGTGAGCTGGAGTGGTAGTGAGGGAGACTTTTTGCGTGTCTTTTGTTTGCAAAGTTGTGTTGGTGTAATCGGAGTCATACACGGTCGGAACGATGACAATCTAGTAGTTCAAGCCCATTCAAAAACATGGTATTCAGAGTTGGCTCCAGAAAGCTTATTGTAAGCCGTAATGTGATTTGTAGACAGGTCTGGCTTTGTAAGAAGGACAAGCTTGCCGGGCCTTAGAGTCATTATAAGAAAGAGGACTACAAAGAGGGCTTCATAAATTGTCATTGTACTCTTTGTCTAACTGCCGATGTATTGCAAATTTGAAGCGGGCAATCTGACCCCGACTAATTATTTTAACGTGGTAAGTTCTCCTAGATTTTAGTACCTCGCAATTTCTCATCAACACTTCACCAGTTACGCGAAAGCCTGCATCCTCAGTCAGAAGGCTTTCTCGTCACTACTCTCGCCAGTCATCCAATGTCGTGACCGGAAACTTGGCAGCATCTATCAAGACACATTCAACAGAGGCACAATGTCGTACAAATCTACTGCCGACGAGGTCCTGTCTGGTACCTGGTCCATACAGGATTTGGTTCAGTCGGTCCGTCTTATGATGGACGAAGTGGAATGTCATGTACTGCTTACGCAATCACTGCCCGACGAGGTGCTTCAAGGACTATTCAAAACTATCAACGATATTGAGGCAGAGATCCTTCGTCGTCGAGCAGCACTATCACTAGTCCAGGACCATATCACAGCAAGTTACACGGACGCCGATACTTCACAAAGTGAGTGGGGCCAGGAAAAAGTCTTGATTGGAAGTACTCCAGTAGATACCAGCTTTGAAAGCCTGTCGGCGGCCGACAAGGGTTTGGCTCGATCCGAGGATCTCGACACAGAGTACGGAAACGACCCTGCCGGAGAGGTACAAGATACACTTGAGTCCCTCCATGAGAGCATCAAAGCCATTCAATCCGTCGTGCTGTTACGTATGAATGATTCCATGCCCTCGAAGGAAAGCACAACCAGCAGCATGGTCTCATTCTCCATACTCGAAGAGGAAATGGAAATACTAGACGGCCTTCTAAAACACGTTGTTGGTTCTTACAAGGCGTCTCACGATGAGAGTCGAGATTTGTTGGAGATAAAACTCGTTGCTCTTCCAACTCTTCTTAGCGAACTCTTTAACATGGAGATCCGAGAAGCTGTCGAGGGTGGCAGTGAGATTGATGACAAGGTCATGATGGAGATGGTAGTGGCAAATCAGAGAAGAACCAACATTCTGCGCAATATAGAAAACATTGCAAAGCGGGTGAAAAACGTCACGCTGAAATCCTAGACAATGCTAGAGGAGTCTGGCAGGTAGATTATGCTCGAGTTACCCGGGGGCAGTGGGAGCCGAAGCCCACGAAGAGCCCGAAAGAGTGTGCTACCGAGGGCTGGACTCAGGTTGCTCGGCATCTTGGTGCTCGTTTGACACTTCTTGGACACAATAAATTACATAGTCGGACAGTTTCAATGTCACGTAAGTTTGTATCTCCGGATTCAGATGTCTGAGATCAAAGCGCTGAATGTATAGCACCTCTATAATGCTTCCAAATATGTGAGAATAGCCCAGTCCCGAGGATTCCTGGAACAGCGTCATGAACAAAAATAGTGAGCAGGTAACTGCCAGTGAGTGGTGGACCCTACCTAGGTACACTACTCAACTCCCCCTCCCCATCGACACACTTGTATTCCCCGTTATGCACGAAAAGCGGCTACCGAAGCTCATGATCTAAGCACCGTTTCCGTTGTAGGCGAGGAGGTTGACGGTGGAGCTGGGCACACCGGTGATGATATTAGAAGATCCCAGAGCCTTGATGCGGGAGGTAACTGCGGCAGGAGAGGCCAGACCCTCAAGAGCCTTGAGGTAGAGAACGAGGCCAGTGACGTGGGGGGTTGCCATGGAGGTGCCAGAGATGCTGTTGGTCGCCGAGTTGGAGCCGATCCAGGCGGAGGTGATGCTGGTGCCAGGGGCAAGGATGTCGACGCCGCTACCAAAGTTCGAGTACGTGGCCCATCGGTTCGCGTTGGTGGTAGCACCGACAGTGATGGCGTTGGGAGCGGAAGCGGGGGACACCTAAGCCGTCTGTGTTAGTATTTTCGTGGATGACCCAGCCGGCAAGATTCAGCCTACATTGGCAACGTTCTGGGCCTCGTTACCGGCAGCAACGACGCTGATGACACCGGAGGTGTACGCAGACTGGACGGCGCTGTTGAAAGCCGAGGAGAATCCACCACCTGCGTGATTATATGTCAGCAAGACTTATCGCCCCGACATCACCTGCTCACTCCGTCCAGACTTACCGAGTGACAAGCTAACGGCTGCGACGCCGGCACGGCCCTTGGAGGTGATGTCGTTAACAGCCCAGGAATACCCATCCAGCACGTCAGCAGTTGTTCCCGAATCGCCCTGGAACACCTTGACAGCGATGATGGTGGCCGACTTGGCGACACCGTAGGTCGTGCCACCGATAGTGCCTGCAACGTGTGTGCCGTGGCCAACGGTGTCGGCGGTAGATCCAGTAACGGCACTATAGCCCAGGCTGGCTCGGCCGCCGAAATCGTTATGGGCGGCGTTAATACCGGTATCAATAATGTAGGCATACGTGCCTGTGCCAGCGGAGCTGTCGTAGATGTAGCTGGTCGAGCCAGCCCCGGCCTTGTGGGATATGGCTCCCAGTCCCCACGAAGGGGCGTTCGACTGGGTTGTCAGGGCATAGAGGCTCCAGATCTGGTCAGCCTCGACGGCAGCCACCTGATAGCGTGTTAGGTCATCACATAGAAGCAGTCATGTGCAGCTGTCCGTATCGAGCCGCAGGGCGAAGAGGAACTTACGGCATCGTTGGCCTTGATCTCCTCGATGGTAGCATCGTCGAAGGTACCCGAGTAGCCGTTGAAGTCGCTGATATTGAATGTTTTCTCGACTCCAGAGAGATCACGACGCCCCAGGCTACGAGCATGCACATCCTTGGCCCACGCAAGATGAGACTCGACATCTGCACTCGCCTTCAGGGTGACGATGTACTTGTTGGGAATGGCCCGGGCCTCAGTCTGGGAGGCGACGGGAGCGGCATTGACGAAGGGTAGCAGAGCCCCTGCGACGAGGGCAAGCTTCTTGAGGCCGTACATGATGAGGAGACACGGGCAGGTGATCTGACGAGGCGAGCTGAGCTGACGAGGAGGGCTGAAGAGCTGAGACCGAGTATGGGTTGGCAGTGAAGGATTGAGAGCTGAGATCCGGGCTGAGGGGCTCTTTATATCTCTTTAAAGGTCCTCACGGGGGTTGAATGAAGCCATACCCGCCTCATATAAGGCAATGCGACACCATCATTGGTGTAAGGGTTATCGTCGTCCAACCTCTCGTCCTCCCGCGGGGCTCACATGACTACTCTCAGACACCAACCGCACGCATCGCGATGCCATCAGGCCCGCAGCAGACTTGCGCCAGACATGCACGTCTTGCTTCATCGAGCGTGGAAGAGGCTTCTGGTATGTCGCGAGGTTACGCTGCGTCATAGCACAACAGCCGCTTCAGGAAGGAGGGAGGGCATTGCACGTCTGTCGAGCATGCTGACATTCCATTTGGACATAAGCCTGAATGGCGGCGAGTCTCGGCGAAAGGCATTCAGCCAACAAGATGAGTGCGAAGATTAATTAGCAGAAGCTTGGCTACTTGGCAATGTGACAGGTCTATCAGGAGGCCACCTGGGCAGCAGGGCCAGCCATTTTGTATGAACCCTGAACTTCTCCATCAAATCAACGGCTGAGCACGTCGAAGGAGGGCTCTGAGTTGCAATACCCTGCCTGCCAGGCCTCTCTACCTCACGGTGTGCCGTGATTCGTCCGCATCCTCGGGAGCCTGTGCCTAGCCATGCATGCGACCCCATCAGTACTCTAGCGCTGGACCCCGTCCTGTCAGGCCTGTCCAACAGCTGGGCCCTACGGTTGGTCCCTGCCGAGATACAGTACAAAGCTTATCTTCAAAAGGTGTGTCTGGCGGGAACTTGGCGGCATAAAAACTGGTGTACCGGCCCTCTCCTGTGGTCATTTGGTGCTGTCCAGTTTCCTCATTGGGATGTCTTCCGCTCCCCTCCCATGGCTTTGGCAGCCGGCTCGAGGGTCTTGGTACTTGCCGGCAGCCATTCGTCACCGCGCATAATGACACCAACAGCCTGTTACCAGCAGATTTATTGCCCCTCCCTCGGGGCTTATTGGACGAACAAGAGGGGAAAGCGACCACTTCCAGCGTTTGCTAGGTGGCGTCATATTGCTCGTCGTCGGCCACAGTAGAATGGAGTTCAAGCAGAATTTATACAAAGTATTCAGATAGTGCAGTGTAATGTGGCTGTGATACCCGGGTATTAAACGCGTGAGCGTTCCCGCCCTGTCGCCTAGGACGCCCATTGTGGGACAAAGCTCTCTCGTACAGTAAGCAACAAGCGGTAGTTCCCCCTGTGCATGTCATCATTTTATTGGGGTTGAACGCAAGCACAAACCAAGTTCTGCTGCGCCCAGGGCACGACGGCCAAGACATGCAGGCCCATGATGAAATGTTGGGCAACACGCCCATCTGACAGTCCGTGAGCCTTGGCGTTGAATGACCTTCTCCTTTCGGCTGTAGACCGAAATCCAATACTTCCATGCTTCTCACGGGCGACACCAGAACTTCAACGCCGTATACTTGTGGCGTGATCATGTGCAAGATGCTCATCACACACTATTGAATTCAGAGGGTGACGACCCCTGTCAAATCAGACCGTGTGCGGTTCCAGAAGGTAGAGAGTTCCATGGCCATGTTGGATTTATTGATCTTGGCACTGGCCTTTGGGCAGAATCGCTTGCATACCCAGGGTGTCGAGTATCCTCGCCATGCTCAATACAGCAGGCGACCACCATGGCCCAAAGCTGTCCTAGTCGAGTGCTCTGAAAGTGCGGTGAACAACAAAAACACCTTAGACTCACCTATCGGCAATAGATCATCGCCAAGTGCATAATCTACCACTCACCAGGAGAGCTGAACTCGGGTCTCAGTCGTCACAAGCAGGACTCGGATCGTATTGTACAGAAGACAGCTCCCGATGCATCGTTGGCCTTGTTATTTTGCACCCAATACCAAAGTGTGCCTCCTGCGAGCTTGGGTGCCTAGCGAAGCATCAGACGGGACTTTGCACCGGTTCTGTGACAGGAGTGAGGGTGTACTTATATTCTTGTCGCAGGGACATGATATCTTCCGCTCATCAAATCACACTAAAGCTAGAACACGGCGGCTGTCGAAGTCAAGTGAGACTTGAAGACACAATCTGTTGTTAATGGATCATGAAGACATCCGGACTCGAGCCAATCAACCCAGCCTCTTCCATACACTTTAAGTTTTCTCTCTGGCATCGACAGATGGTCTAGACCTTTTGAGAGCGGAGCCCATATCTCTAATATGTTGGACCCCCTTAATTCATCGCCAATTTCACCCGGCGATCTGTGACCACGGTCATTGAGCCTGTTCTCGAGATGAGAACGGTGGGCTTGTTTGACGAGGGCGATGTGTTTCGACTACTGAACGCGCCACCGTTCTCGGCCCAGCCATAACGACGCCGACCTGTTGGATTACATTACTCTGGGTCCTGATATTGACGTGTCCGCATTCCGGATTCAAAGGCGCACGTGCGGAAGCTTAGATGGCTTATGCATAGGAATTATCTTCGAGAATAATTGATTACCATATACGATCGGTCCCAAAGCCCGGGCACAGGAGGCTCGGCCGATCTACCCTAGAAACCGGCCGTGTGCTAGTAAACTCTTACCTACCCTTCATTCATATGTCGGCGTCGCTTAGCCCGAGAAAGTCTAGGATACTATGAATATAGGAGGTCATTTTGCTCTAGACCTGCCGAGGATTTGTGTCCCCTCTTTTCAACAGCCTCACAAGATACGTTCCAAGGTTTCCCTGAGTGGCCAGATCCGTGAGGCTCCGTCCAATGTTGAGAGAGAGGCATAGTGCGTGGCTGAGGGCCCATATTAAGAATTCCTAGCCTAGCTTCTACTTGTAGAATTGCTAGCAAACATACTTGTCTTTGCGATCATCATAAGCTGCTTACTTTCATGCTTTCGCTTCTATTCCGTATACGTCTAAGGACATACATGGCACCTTCATACGGCAGTAAACGCTTACGATATAGCATTTAAGAAAACCATGTAATGTCCATGGTATTAGTAGTAAAAATATAATAGGTGCATATAGCCTCAGCATTACGACGTACAGATAAGGCTTAGGGACATCATCTTGGCAGTGGTGTTAATCAGAACGCCGCCAGCTGCTTACTTACTGATAAAGTTTTAAAGCATGGTTCGAACTTAATGCCTCGTTCATGAAGCCATGTTCATGATCGTGTGCTGCTTTAAGAAGGGCTCAATCATTCGAATGGAGCCAGGAGATCGGGGCCACGCTGCTATCGTCGAGAACTCAGGTCTGCACCAGGACAAGCAACCACACAGTGAGACCTATCATTTTGCTCCGGAGGTCCCATTCGAAACAAACCAAGGACATATATGCACTCATCTTTCGAAAGTAGGTATATAGGTGTAATTTCTGAACATGGTCAAGTATTCCCTGTTCGGCCAGGGGGGTTTCTAGATCCCCTCGTATAATAAATATCATATACACCCGTCTCAATTGGCCACAACATCACCCACAACCATCCTGTGATCACTCACAAACACACCATCAACATAGTTACCCACAATTTCGATGGCCTGTGCCGTGTAGGGGCGGACAGATTTCGGTCCAATCCAAATGTAATCAATACGGCTCTGGCCAGTCTGGGAAAAGCCGGTATAGGTGAGCTCGTTTGTGCCGATGTGCGGTGCCAAGTCCCACAGGTCCTCGACATAGTCCAAGCCCACCAGCGTCGAGTAGGCATCTCCGTCTGGAGCAGAGTTGAAGTCACCCGTGAGGGACACTGGCAGCTCGCCGTAGGTCTGCTGAGCCGCCTGCATGCGCGAGACCACGACTTTAATGCCCTCGCTCCGGGCCTGCGAGCTGACATTGTCAAGGTGGGTGTTGGCATGTATGAATTGCTTCCCAGTTGCGATGTGCTCGAACACGCCAATCGTGACGATGCGGCGGCTTCCCGCTCCCCAGCCAAACGACACCACGTCCGGGGTAGGCGACAGCCATTTGGTCTCACTGTAGAGGACCTTCAGAACGTCGGTACGATACAAAATAGGACTGTATTCGCCTTGGGTGGCTCCATCATCACGTCCCACGCCGAGATGGGCCCACTGAGACCCTAGGCCGCTCTTGATGTCGGTGAGCTGGTTGTTGAGGACCTCCTGAAGGCCTATGACGGTAGTGGAGGCGTTGGCAGCCTCATCCGAAAGTTGATTGATTAGGAGCGGGCCGCGAGTCGACCATGGCTTCTCGTTGGCTTCCAGTGAAGTAGCAGCATATCGAATGTTGAAGGAGATGAGGCGCAGGGGAAGCGCCGCGCATAATGCGGAATGGGCAAATAGAGTTGCTAGAACAAAGACAGACGGCCAGTACTTGGGGATCATGTTGTCTAATTCTCAGATTTACCAACTGAGGAGATCGTTACCAGATTCCAGGGTAATGAAAGTGGTGAGCATCGTTGAGCGATCGGGGACGGGCCAGTGTTATTCAAGTAGATGTATGTCCTCGGACGTCTCGGACGTATACGGTTTCGCTTCGCGTATACGGAATAGAAGCGAAACCACTTATTATGGGACAGGCGTCCTGGCAGGGAGCTCCTCAGTGGCCACGTGAAGGGCGAGAGGTTCAATGATTGCACAATATGTGATGAGGTGATGGTAGCCAAGATGGTAGCTGCAACGCTAGGATGTAACACTGCTTCCACCAGATGCTACTGCAATGCGGGCGGGAAACATTACTAGCCTTAGATGGAAGGAACATATGCCTAGTACTACAGTAGGGGATTTAAATCCGACATTTCCGTTTTCGCGTCCGGCTGAGTTTTAATCGCTGGGCAAGGTAGGCAGATTAATTGATTATGTTCTGCATTTCAAGTATAGCACCTCCTAAGCTCTACCTTGATTATAAGTGATCACGCTAGGCTTATTCAAGAATGCAGCCCGGGCTGTTCTGTCACGAGATATATCGGCGTGGTTGACGGGGACCCCATATATAACAATCTCTCCTAAGGTCCAGCGCTGCTCTAAATTCCTACCATAATGGAAGTAATTTGTCGTTGAACTACAACATCAACCAGTCGGCCGCAGACTTGAACTCGCGCGAAGCGAGGGCTTGTAAGGAAGGCGGAAGGCCGTTTCTCAGGGTCAGGAACGGCAAGAAAACGCGTCATGTCCAGCACCTCCTTCGGCACCTCCTAGTCCAGAGCGAATTGTGCAAGTATCAAATCCTCTGGGTTATCCTTCCGGGGAGCTGCTACCAATTGCTTCGCCTAGCCGAAACGCTCGTGTACGTCATCCGAGGCATGTGCAGGAGGTGGTGCTATCGCAGCGTCTGAACCGACGAGGCCCTGGGGCGGACGATTTTCGTAAGACACCATGTTATAGGCAGGAATGATGTCTCGATTTCATTAACCCCGAGGGCATCAGGATCATTACATTGTAGTATCTTTCGCTGTCAGTCTGATCTTTCGGAGTGCATGGACAAAGTAGCGCGGTGACTGATAACCAAAGCAGCATCAGACCACACATCGGCTTTATGGTAGCAGCGAATTCCTGATAGAGAGCAGGGCGGGTGAGCACACGCTCGATTGCACCGAATTTCTGGAGGGAAGGGACCCTGGAGCTGCATTTACGCCCCCCGTGTGCCCCACGTCTTTGCCGTGGTATTCGTTCCGAAAGAGGCACCCAATATCATAGCGCACTTTTGAAAAGGTACGCGATCTCACAGATTGTATTTTCAGGATGTGTCGTCTTTTAGTTATGAAATGTGTTGGCATGCAGTGGATGCGCAAGAAGTCAATGTGGTAGGCCCCAGCGCGTCAAGTTCCTTGTCATTTCAACATTGAAGTGATCCAGTTTCTCGATCCGATTTCGTGACGCGTGTTTAATATTGCTATAAGGGACATATCATCTCGGAAATCCGTCATTTCGACACGTTTTAGTACGCGACGGACCGAATATAGCACTCTGGTTTTCAACATAGTTATGCATATATATACTATCACTCCGCGTTGAATATATTCACAAACGACAATAGCTGGTTCATCACACAGCGTTCACCGATAACCGGAGCCGCTCACCGTACAGCAACGTCAGGTCATCATACCGGTGGTATATATCTAACACACGCCCATGTAGTTGATTATGTGCCTGCATTACATAGGGTTTGAAATGCCCCAGACACTCTTCTAGCACAGGTATACAATACAGTCAGCTTGGGCCACGGTGCTGTTTGTCAGCCAGTCCTGGAACGGCGGCTGTACAATTTCCCCGCCATTTCCAAGACCGTAACGTGACGGCGGACTGTATCCGCCGCTGGGTGGATTTGTCCCCGTCCCGGCAGACCTGATTCATGGACCTTTCCTGCCCAGACGCCGGCCGCCTCCCTCTTTGGCATTGTCAATGGACCGCCGTCTACCCTACCTAGGCACGGAGCTCCGCGTGGGCCTGCCCCTACGTCATTGTTGCCATTCGATTAGTGAGCCCGCCTAACTTATGCTGCATAGTGGGAATTTCTGCAAAACCTGGTTCACAAATATCAGTCCATCAGCAAAACCGTCCCACAGCCAGCCGCCAAATAAATACCCAGACCTCGGGAGCTCTTACGTGGAGCCCACATTCACTCATTCATCCATCAATTTTGATCCCCCCTAAACTCTCACACCAGCATGGCTGACATCCCCTCGACCTTCAAGGCCGCCGTGCTGCCCACGGCAAAGGGCAAACACGTCGTCGACGAGCGCTCCCTCAGCGCCCTCGGCTCAGGCGAGGTTGCCATCAAGGTCACCGCCACCGCGATCAACCCCGTGGACTGGAAGATCCGCGACCAGGGCATTCTTTACACCAAGTACCCGGCCGTGCTAGGCTCCGACGCCGCCGGCGAGATCGCCGCGGTAGGATCCGGCGTTACCTCCTTTGCCAAGGGCGACAGGGTCTTCTTCCAGGGCATTCTCACCAGCCTCGACAACTGCACCTTCCAGCAGTACTGTAAGCTCCCTGCGGAGCTGGTGTCACACACGCCCGGCAACATCAGCGACGAACAGGCCGCCGGCGTGCAGCTGGCTCTGATGGCTGCCGTGACGGGCTTCTACCACAACACCGGCCACGGCATCTCGCCTGGGCCGTGGGATGTCGAGAACGGTGGTAGGGAGGCCGGAAAGGGCAAGGCCATTGTCGTCCTGGGCGGGAGCTCGTCTGTGGGTCAATATGCGATCCAGCTGGCCAGGCTGTCGGGCTATGAGAGGATCGTGACCAACTCGAGCACCACACATGCCGAACACCTGAAGAGCCTCGGGGCCCACGTGGTTCTGGACCGCAAGACGCAATCAAAGCCAGAGGATTATCGTGGGGCCATCGGGGACATCCCACTTGACTTTGTCTGGGATTCCATTGCGGAGGTGGAGACTGCTAAGCTGGGCATTGCCATCCTGGGCCTGGTGAAGACCGTCTCGGAAGAGCGCCAGGTTGTTGGCGTGTGGAACCCCAACGACAACCCAGACCCAACTGTCGGGCCTTACCCCGAGGTTGTCGAGGCCGGCCTGGCTGCCAGCCCCAAGGTTAACGTCAAGCAGATCCTGGGCCTTGGCAGCGCTCCCGAGAAGCGTTACGTCAGTGAACCTGTGGTCAAGGCAATCGGTGGCGAGGATGGATGGATCGCAAAAGGTCTGTTCCAGCCCAACCGGCCGATTGTCATTGAGGGTGGCCTGGCGGCTTTGGATCAAGCGCTGGACAGGAACAAGGCTGGTGTTTCGGGAGAAAAGGTTGTCATTAGGCCATTTGGACCATAAGGCAGGTCGACCGTCGGCCAGAGCATCAATCCAGTCGGCAGAGCATTGTAGAACAAGCCATTTCTTTTTTGCATCAGCTACTTTTTCTGCTCATGAGTGACAGAAACGGGTAGTATCAGACTACTTCACCCGCCTCCCTTTCACCCAGACGCCCTCTATGTTCCGATCATCCCCTGTCATAACGAACTTGCTGAACACGGTTCTTAATGAGTCCTCCCCCTGGACCATAGTCATGATCTGGTCAAACACAAGGGTCGATATAACACACGCATCGAATTCCATGCCCACCGCAAAGTGTCCAACCTTGTCCCCCAGCGAACACACTTCTGCACCCCCTCGGGTCGCCAAGTAGAAGAGCTCCTCGATAGACAAACCCTTGTCAGTTCCGTGTGACATGGCCTCCCTTGCGTTGCTGGCAACGAGCGCCTGGCGCATTGCATCGAGGATGCTGCTTGAGAAGCCTCCGCCCGAGTCTGTGCCCAGACCCGTCTTGATACCGCGGCGTAGGAACTCCCTGACCGGGGCCGCCATGAAGCCGCCGCCTACGGTCATGTTGGAAATTGGACAGTGGGCGACACCGCAGCCCAGCTCTGCGAACTTGGAGAGCTCATACTCGCTCATGTAGCAGCAATGCGCAAGTATCGACTTGGGCCCGAGGAGGCCGTAATGACTGTATAGATCGACTTCGTTGCTGAACTGAGGGAATAGGGATTTGGTGGCCTTCATCTCCTGTTCGGCCTCATTGAAATGTGTCTGTATGGCGAGCTCAGGCTGTCTTTTTGCTATCTTGCCGAGTCCCTCCAGGACAACGGGGTCACAGGTGATGGCAAATCGTGGTGTGAGGACCGGCCGGACCAAGCTGCCCTGAGGGTCGATCTTCTGAATGTACGCGATGCATTCCTCCGTCACGCGCAGGCTTTCGTCGGGGCTGGCATCGCGGTAGTAGTCCGGTGCATTCCTGTCCATGTTGCATTTCCCAATCAGTGCTCGCTGGCCCTGGCGCTGACATGCGGTGGCCAGGATGCGTGTGGCCTCGCCGTGCGCAGATGCGTAGTATGAGGCGGTCGTGATGCCCTGTTTCAGGAAGCCCTTGACACATTGCCCGTAGATCCGGCGCGCGTAGTCTGGATCCGCAAATTTGGCCTCGTTCGGAAAGGTGACGGTGTCAAGCCAGTCGAGGATATGCATGCCCTGGCCCAGGCCGCGCTGCGCCCACTGTGGTGCGTGGTTGTGAGTGTCAACAAAGCCTGGAATGAGGAACGAGTATTTGTCCAGCTTCTCGAGATGGCACTCTTTGGACGTGATCGGTAGACCGGCGGGTGTGTGGAGGATCTCAGGGACCTCATCAACGCTCTTTTCGAAGACGACGATGGTGCCCTTTTGGTCGACGACAAGAAGAGCTGACTCCAGAATCTCGAGGTCTGTGGGGGCCAGTGAATGTATCACCGGCCCGTGAAAAATAGTGAATTTCCTCATATTATGATTATTGTCCCAGGCAGAGCATTGAATCACTTTAGCTAGGCAAAGCGAGAGCGTTGTTGTCGTCGATAGTCTTCAGCTGAGCTGATAAGCAATACGAGAGAGCCGGTGACACAGACCGTATCGATACGCCTGCCCGCCTCGCGAGTCGTGAGTCAATTGGCTACTCGGCCGGAGCTTGGTTACATAATATGACTCCCGTTTTCGAAAACATTTCGCCGTCTCTCAGTCTCCGTTTTGCGACGGTTGCCCCTGTTTGACGTCGATGTTTCACCCGGTATTCAATGTTCCGTTCGTCTGGGTTAAACCACTGCAAATCACCCAAACCTACCTGAATCACGTCACCTTCATCTCACATAGCATAAGCTTTTTTGCCTTCGCGGACATCTAACATCAAAGGAGTCACTGTTCGAGTACTCTGCCGGCTTGTACCAAATCCTAAGCCGCCATGGCGAGCGATATCCCATCGACCATGAAGGCATGGCTTGTCACCAGAAACGGCCAGCCAAAAGACGCGCTGACCCTGAAGACTGACTACCCCGTGCCGTCCAAGATCAAGTCAGGGAATGTCCTCATCAGGGTGTCTTATGCAGCTCTGAACCCCGCGGATCTCAACTTCATGGGCAACATACCCAACTGGGTTCCTTTCCGCCGTAACCCCATTCCGGGCCTTGACTTTGCTGGGGAAGTTGTCAAGGTTGGACCATCAGTACCGAGTGATCTTGGTCTGGTCGTGGGTGCGCAAGTATGTGGCGCGCTCAACGTCATCTCGGTAGCAGTGGGGAGGGGCAGTCTGGCCGAGTATATCGAGGTGCCCGCGAGCAAGGTGGTGATAAAGCCGAGGCGAATCGACACGATCGATGCCGCGGGCGCACTCGGAATAGCTGGGCAGACTGCGTACATCGTGCTCAAAGAAGCCGACGTAAAGGCGGGCGACCGTGTGCTGGTCAACGGTGCTAGCGGTGGCGTGGGCAGCGTCCTCGTCCAGGTGGCAAAATCAAAAGGCGCCGTTGTGTTCGGGGTCTGCTCGTCAGCGAATGCTGAGATGGTCAAGGGGCTAGGTGCTGATGAGGTGAGAGCATCCTCGCTTCCTGCCAGCTGGCATGTCCCGGGTGGCGTTTTGATCTCTGCGGCCCTGGTCAGTCTGCTAACGGAAGCTGCAGGTGATCGATTACAAGGCCTACGAGTCTCTGGCAGCTCATCTGACCGACAGCTTCGAATCAAAACCCATGAATCGCATCTTCGACTGCGTCGGGAGTGACGAGCTATTCCAGAGATCAGCCAAGTACCTGGACAAGGACGGAATGTTTATCACGATTGTGGGCGGCGTGGGTGCTGGACCAATTGTGAGGAGTAAGCTGTTGCCAGTCGCACTTGGCGGAGTGCCGCGAAGGTACAAACTTCTCGCCCTGTGGCCAGATGGAGCAAACGCGAAAGAGGTTGCAAAATGGATCGAGAACGGAGAATATACCAAGTTCCCCAGGGACTCGGAATACGCGATGAACGACGCAATCAAGGTACGCTTATCTTTTGAACAAACACCTGACTGCGCTGACAATAGGGGTCTCCAGGGCTACGAACGCGTGGCGAGTAAACGATCGAGGGGGAAGGTTGTGGTCGCAGTCTTTTAAGGAATGTGATTAGATCACGAGCGCATTACCCTCGGCAGAGGGTGGCAGACAGCAAGTAGGTAGTTGACAGCGGGCAGGCTCGCTGGCGGTAACCGCATGTAATAACGATCCAACAACATACCGACCAATTGGTAAACGTCCTGCAGCAGTGATAGGATCAATACTAGTAGTAGTAGTACGATCCGGTTATTATTAACCACGTCACGCACGACCACTATGATGCCTGTTCCAGGCTCCAGAAATCGTTGTCAAGGGGCAGCCATCGACCGCGATTGCATTTGTGAGTAGAGACAGGGGTGGGTTCCCAGGTCTCTATCTACTGAGCAGTATGACCCCGACTCGGTGGATTGGACGGACCCTCTATCCCTCAGGGTGGAGAATCGTCCGGTGCGAGCCCGTATGGGTGTAGTCACGACAACCGCAGCGGGCCATTGGTGAGATGCGCAAGTCCGAAGCATGACAGAAATAGCCTGTGATAGCAGGGCATGGGCGACGATGCACAAGTGTTCATACGATGTGGCAGCGAGGCGCGAGAGCGTGCTCTCAGCACATGTTGTCTTGTGCACATGTGGCTCCAGGGACGGGTGTCGTTGGTAGTGGGCTGAAAAGCAGATAAGGGGACGACAACGGAGATCGAGGTGTTAGATAACCAGGGCCAAGCCTCATACCCCGGGCATCCATGGATAGCATATCTCGAGCTCAGATTAGGTTAAGCTTCGCGCACTGTCGAGGTTCGTCCGAAATCCATGTTCTGCATGCGCTTCGGGAACGTCTGGCTTGCACAAAACTGCAGTCGAGTAAAGATCGACAAGGCACCCCGGGGGCAGTCTTGAGGCTCACCTGGGCAGCTGACCAAACCGGGGCGCGGCCCTCGCCCGGGAAAGGGCGTGTTTGCCTTGGCAGGACTGCCCACGCGTGTGATACCTGACAGAAGCAGGGCGCAATGCCAACCACATGAGGGAGGGAGCACCGCGCCATGACTCGTTGCTCCTGGGGCTGTGCGTACGGTGAGGGAGCGAAGGCGGGAGGTCCTGACAAGCTACCATGGGCACATGCAGTCAGAGGTGAAACACATGTGGGGGCAAGCTTGTTTGCAAGGGACATAAAAATAGGCTTTACGGATCACCCTGAGCTCCCCTGTCTGCCCAGGTAAGCATAAACGACGATGGCGGACGTGCCCTGTAGGGCAGCAGGGGAGCTTGTACTGGCTATTGCTTCTGTCCATGTCGAAATAAGATTGCTCTAGAATGCTTGTTGTTGACTTTTATCTGGTTGTGAGCTATTAAGTGTGATGGTTCAGTTCCGACTCCAGGGCTCCCGTTCCTTGACTCCCATGCACCAAGGTCACTGTGGTACATCCCTATCTCACAAGAGTTCCACACAGGGGATAATAAGTCATAATACATGACGGAGAGTCGGACGGCAGGTAGAGAAGTCTCCACAGCGCCAACGGCGAAGGTGTCTATCTGCTTACTGCAGGCCCGGCGGTGCGGATCATGCGGACGCGGTAAGCGAGGAACTCCCACACGTGCAGAGATCCTGCCCGATATGGGTGTCCCGTCTCCACGGTATCAAATTACAGGTGACGGCTGGAGATGGTTATCCAGCCAGCCTTGCAGGGGCCATGAGTCGCCTGTGGGGTCTGGCTTGTACTATGTAGTAGGTGAGCGGATCACGCCAGGAACCTGTTCGTCAAGACATAAAAGACGAACCTAATCGCCATTCACAATCTCACTGGCCATGTTCTAATCCAATCCAAGCCATCATCAGATCACAGTCTCTTCCCTCGCGGTTCTTCAGTGTTCATATTCTTTCGTTTCGCCGAAGTGTTGATTCACTGTTCCATTCCTTCAACAGCAAAAGCTAGGCCTCCCTCACCAAGAGAAGCAGAATACTCCTGAGTGTATATACCCGATAATCGTTCACTATCAAAATGAAGCTGTCCCTCACCTTCCTTGCCACCGTCTTCGCAGGCGTTGTGTAAGTCACTACCAACGCTTAACATCGCCAACAATCAATCGTACTACAATGAGGCCCAATGCTGACCACACAATCCCCTTTGCAGCGTCGCAGACATGCACAACAGCTGTGCCTGCAACAACGGCGGCTACAACTGGCGCATCACCTCCCCAGCATGCGACGCTTACGGTTCTGATGTTTCCTACAACCAAGCCTCTGGTCGCTGTGAATCCAAGACTGGCGACGAAGTCCTCGACGGAGACACGTGGGAGGGCACCTGCCAGAAGGTCGCGCAGCAGGGTTTCGCCTGTATCGATGGCAAGGGCACCTGCTACGCCTCATCCGACAGCGTCCGGGGTGACTGCAGCTAAGTTCTTCGCGACGTGGTGATGACGAGACAAGGAGGAGCCAGCCTATCATACTTTTAACGAACATTTCATACTGTATATATGATTCTGCCGCGGACATTCTGCAGATATGGGACAAATGGAATTTCTCAAAACCGATCTGATCGTTTGCCGTGATCACATTCCACGGGGTGCATCTGGACAGTACCCGTGGAGGATATCAACATGAGAACTGATTGGACGTTGACAACTACGGAACTACCTTGGTGGCTGCAAGTGACCCGTTCCTGAAGATGGAATGCATTTGTTGAAGCGGAGATTATGCTAGAGTTCAGAGGTGCCGGTCTACAGATGTGGGCCGTGCCAGAGAAACGTTGCGATAGTAGGAAGTGTTGTAGTCTATCGCGAGATGCACAGCATTGATAGAATGTGTGCTGTTGCATTGTGTTTGCTCTTAAAGTCCTCAATACTGGATATATTGCGAACTGCCCTGTAGAAAACTTGAGCTGCTTCATGGAAACGCCGCAAGTCAAGCAAAGCAAATTTGACACAACACCGCACACATAGGTATTTTATCATATTTACCGCGGAGACATCTCAAACCTCGCTCAAGTTAGTCGCCCAGAAAATGAGAATGCAGACCTTTGACGTTGGTCAAACAAATGTTAGCTCCGCGAGTCGCCGTCTCGCTTCAACAGGGTCCCAGTCCACCAAGACGCGATTCTGAGACTCGTCCATCTTCTGCTTCACAAACGGCTCCATCATCTGCTGTTCCTCCTGGCCCAGGAGATGCAGCCTCGCCTTCCACAAATCCTTGTCCAAGACCCCTGGGTCCCGCGGACCGAAAAAGCGCTCGTCCAAGAACGTCCAAAAGACAGCATCAAAGGCCCAGCTCTTTCTCGCCCCGTAATCGAGCCAGAAGCGACCGGTCTCCCAACTCTCCTTCATATGTGCCGAGAGGGGCAGCCCATCAAGAAAGGCCGCCCCATCCTCCTGATCCTCCATGGCCTTCAGCCAAATCTCCAACTGTGGCTCAAAGGCCTTGCTCCATTCCTCGACCCCACCCGGTTTCCACATCTCTGGCGTCTCGAACAGCAGCCACCAAGGTGGATCGAGCACGAACTGCGCTGGCGCTGCGTAAGTGAACTCCCAGTCGATCGCAGCAGCTAGTTCATCAACGTCCTCTGCAAGGTCCATGAGGCAATTGGTGGGGCGGAAGTCGTCGCACCAGAGGCGGAAGCAATCTGAGTTGTTGGGAGCTTGAAACCTCGGGCGCGTCGCTGTCTTGGCAGAGGCAGACCAGCTGTCTTGCGCAAATCCGAATGTCGACAGATGGCCACGTTTGGCCAGCCTGAGAAACAGTTGGCGAGATACGTACTTGTTCCGACAGTCGTCCTCGTCCTTGACAAGGTCGTTGTGTTGAAATATAAGCTGTGCTAGGTGCATCGTGGCCAGTTGCACATACCACTCATCAGCTGTGGCAAAGGTGGTGTTCTTGGCTGGAAAGATGGCTTCTGGAATATTACCAAGTTGCTTCATGCTGCTCATGTTAAAGGTGAGAGGTCTACCAGCAACCTGAATGGAGCCATCGACCTCAAGTAGAGACCCGATGCGAGAGAACGTAGGCTGCGCGAGCTCTAGGAGACACCTTGCCATGTTTCCCCACACGCTTCTCAGCTTGCTCTCAGGGAGCTTCAGGTTTAGGACCGGAGTCAGGGCGGGGTCCTGGTCGGGAACACAAAGAGGCCGTGTAAAACAGCCTCGGTTCTCAATACGACGGAGCATGAGGAAAGGCCCAATGCTCGAGTCTGAGTCGTAATAGAGAACCTGGGCCACGGGAATACGGGTGTTGATCCTCAAGTACTCGGACGCTGCAGCCTCATAGAGCACCTTCTCGTCGGGGAATTGTGCCGCTCCCGGCCAGGGTAACCGGACCATAATGTCGGAGGATGAGTCCTCTTCTTCGAAGCGCATTCTGTAGTGGATATTCAAACCTCCTGGAACGAGGCGCAGAATCTCAGCAGGTTTGCCGCACTTCTCGGCGACGAAAGCTTCGACTCGACGACAGAAAGAATCCTTTGGGAACTTCTTCAAGGACTCTGCTTCCGCAGCGTCGTTTTTATCCCAGGCGTCATCATCAAAATTTTGCCGACCCTTATACATTCTCAACAGGGCTCGCGTTTTACAATGGTGTCGGAGGCTGAGCGAATCAATTCACTCTCGGTCGCGCTGAACGGGGCAAGAGACCACCAACTTCAGCGTGGGGACAAGGTTCGTTCGTCGCAGAGAATATCAATTTGAGGTGGAAGCGAAGTACCAAGGTATCTGTAAACTTACAGCCGGTTCGAGGTCTGAATAATCACGAGCTGAACTCGAGACGGCGGGGCTGAATTGTTGGAAGAGGGGTTTACCCGAAAAAGGTTTAGTAATTTCGGTACCGTAGTACCTATAGGGTTAGGGTAGGTACCTGCCTAGGCAGGTATTGAGCAGCGCCAGCTTAGTTAAACCTGCATAGCTCCTTTATAAAACAAAGCGATAATGTTGCCCATCACCAAATACCCGATGGTAGTTGACAGCTCCGAGATACAAAGCCCACCTGTGCGGCGAGGGCCGCTTTAGGAGGACCAAGAGCCTAACGGGAACTAGACTGATCGCCTGGCCTCCCTGCCCCCTTATTAGATGAATGAGACTAGCACCGGTATTGGCGTCACAGCCCGCGTGTTCAGCCGCCACGACGTCATCCGCGGTCACAACACAACAATAGCAGAAGCTGCGAGTGCCTCTGGGCGGACCAAGGAAGTCAGTCGTTGGTCTAGCTTTGAGTCAGCCTGGGTGATTAATAAAGTGATCGAACTCCCTCCCTTTCCCAATGTCAACGCTGCCCTGATATTCCAAGTAGTACCGTAGGGTACTGCCACCACTCTTTGTTCCGGAAGCTTAAAGAGCTTTATAAACCTCTTATCCAGCTTCCAGTGGTCCAAGACCCAAAACATTTGAACCAAATTAATACCGTGACGTTACATCATGGACACACGCGCAGACGAGGACCCCCCGGCACGTAACCTGATCTCTGGGGACGCCGGACCCGGTTCCACTATCGCCGACCTCTTGCCCGTTCCAGCCATCACGGAGCCTGTTGCCGACCCCGACAATGTGGGAACATCAAATACTCTTGCTGAAGGCCCTTCCCTATCGCATGCACTGGCAACGACGGAACAGACCGAGAAAGGCCTCGCTCAGCAATACCACGATCAAGAAGTGCTCGATCTGGGATGGCATCAGAAGAAACAGGAGGTTTCTGAGCCTTTGGTGGGCGGTCTGGACAACGAGGGGTTGTGGATGTTGGTGAGGCGTTTCGACATGCAAATGTACCATGTCAAATCCATCCCCAACCCCGTTCCGGGAGGACTCGACCTCAACATCGCCGATGACGAGGACTTCTCTCCGGACAAGCTACGTGCAAACATCGAGAGGCTGTACATGACCGTCATTGTGCACCTTCTGGCTGCTGTCAAGCACGTTGCGAGACTCAGATCCTGGCGTGAGAGGAAGCGAACCGTGTGCTTCGCCACCGCCTACTTCACCGCCTGGCTTCTCGACTTGATCGTGCCACTGCTTTCGTCCACCCTGATCATGTTGATTTTATATCCGCGAGCGAGACAAATCTTGTTCCCTACAGCACCTTTGGCACTGGTCGATTCGAAATCAGGAGGGCTGAAGAAACCCTCGGCAGGTGTGCTAGGCAGCCATGACAGCGCAACGGGAGCACCGGAAAAGCACCGGGGCGAGGCGGTCGAGCAGGAGGCGAGCAACTTTGTGAGCGGTATAACATCTGTGGCTTTGAGCAGCGCGGCTGGCAAACATCCAGGTGACGTGGCCGAGGATGAAGGCCCTGCGGATTCGGCCCCAGACCCGTCGGCGATTGCATCAGGTGCCGCTGAGGCGAGGACTGTCTCCACTGGCGCAAAGCCAGAAGCCGGCTCGAAGCACGACAAGACCAAACAGCCTATGGAGGCAGCCATGTGGACCAAGATGAAACCGATCATGCACGCCCTCGCGGACGTGGCCGACACCTGGGAGCGATTTGGCAACGCCCTCAGCCCTACGGCTCCGTTTCCCAAGAACTCGTACCGCATTCGCCTCGCAGTTGCCGCCTCTCCGATGCTCTTAATGTCCGTATTTATCACCTCGTACATGTTTACCAAGGGGATCACCTTCGCACTCGGATTCGGCTTCTTCGGTGACCCCGTCATCCAGAGTGGCCTCAGTCTCCTCGACCGTCGGTTCCCCAACTGGCAGAAGCTACTCGAACTTCGCAACACAGTACTCAAGGGCGTGCCAACAAATGCACAGCTCACCATCACTTTGCTCCGCATCGGCGAGGCAAACAAGGCTCCTCTTCCACCGCCGCCGAAGATCACCGAGGCAACTCCCGACGAGCCTGTTGCGATCACGGCCGACGACTTGCAAGCTATCGGCGGTGAAGCGCCTCTCGGCGCAACTCAATCCGAGATTGACGACGCGGTGCGAAAGGATCCGGTTGCGGTTCAAGAGACTGACGGAAAAGATATCAATGATTCGAAATCAAGCAACCACGGCAAGAAGGGCAGCAGGATTCTTGGGTTCTTCAAGGGTACAACCAAAGGCGCGGTAAAGACAGCCATCGGCACAGATACGGTCAAGGCCAAGGCAGGCTCTGCCAAAGCAAAGGATCGCCTAGGCGTGATACCTCGTCACCAGCACTTGGATGGTCCGGTTGAGTTCCAGGCTCGTCACAAAGGTCACAAGGGGCGGGTGTACATCACCACGAAAGCGACGATACCTTCGGTGGCCTTCAGCACGGATGTGAAGTCTGATCTCGACGAGATCGAGACGGAGCATGTGCATCCTGCGTGGACCGTGGCGGTGGCAGATATAGTGGAACTGAAAAAGATTGGAGGCTACGGGTGGAAGGCGAAGCTGGTGGTTGGGTGGTCAACAGGTAAGGAGGTTGCTGATGGCCTTGAAATCGCCACCAGCAAGGGAGAAATATTCAAAGTCACGGCGTGTCCCCTGAGGAACGAACTGTTCAATCGCCTCGTCGCCATGGGTGGGCAGAAATGGGAGGCTTGGTGAAGTGTCCCAGGCGGATATAGACCTGAGGCCCTCGGGACAATAATATGTCACGGTCTTCGATGTTTACACACTTCATTCCCCACCTGACCATTTCACTGGCTAGTTGCAGGCAAGGCAGCAATTTTAGAAGGTTGACCGTGGCTTGATTACATATGCTATGCCACCTCGCTGGCTTCGTTCGCACGATTCTAGACACCGAGGCACTAGCAGGATTCACAATGCAGCCCTGACCCGTCTAAAGAAACGCAGCTGCTCCAAATATGGATGGTTGGTTTGAAATGCCCGTACCTGCCAATGCGCCACCCATGCTCACACAGGCTCGGGCGTGTCTCGGTAGGCATCAGGCAGGAAACCCTCGAGGTCGGCCTTGATCAGCAAAGCGACGTGCTTGGAGTGATACCGATGGTTTGCAGTCGTTCCCCCATGGATGTAATAATTCGGCACACGCAGATGCCTCTTAAACATCCCGCGCAGCTCCCCTTCCTTGTCGACGCCCCAGATCCCGTCTCTCAGCGCACTCACGTCCTCGGGGCCAAGCACACTGTCCGTGTCCCCGTGGTCGTCCCCGAGGAACTTGTCGCCGCCCAGGACCTCGGCGGTCGTGCTACGGTCCTTGTCCGAGTCGAACCCGGTGGCCCAGATGATGGCGTCCGCCTCGACGACCGAGCCGTCGCTGAGCTCGAGGCCCGTCTCCGTGTAGGCCGTCGGCTGGACCAGGCCCCGGACGGCCACCTTGCCCTCCACGATGTACCGAATCCCCTCGCCAATGTCGTTGAAGTGCTTCCCGCCGGCCTCCAAGAGGTGGTGGATGAGGTCGCCGCCGTTGGCCGAGTCGTAGACGGGGAACCCGCGCTCCAGCAGCGGCTTGTACTTGTCCTTGTCCCTCGTGGCCGCCATGTTCGCATACGAGTGCCGCACGAGCTGCCCGCCGATTGCCGCGGGGCCTGGGACGAGCATTTTGTCGACTAGATCGGTTGGCATTGTCTCATACATGCCGAGGCCCTCGGGGAATAGTGCGTATTCCCACGGGAAGATGAAGGTGGGGCTCCGGGCGATCATGGTGGTCTTGAGCCCTGCCGCCGCGCAGTCTTCCATGACATCGAAAGCTGAATTTGCGGCGCCGACAACGATCACAGACTAATAAAACAGGTCGATGGTCAGCACCACCCACATTTTCCCACAAGAAAGTAGGTCGGCACGTACCTTGGCTCCCTTGTCCTGCAACACTTTCGGGTTTTTATAGTACTTTGAATGGATGCTAGCCACCCCCTTGTACAGCTCCTTGCCTGGAAGGTTGGGTACGTACGGGTGGTCGCAGCCAACCCCGGTAGCCTGGACGAGCTGCGGCGCTCTGATTGTCTTGATGCCAAAGGGCGTGTGTATTTTGGCATTCCAGACACCCTTGGTCTTATTGAATGAGCTTCCCACGAGCCACGAGGATTGAAGGATGTTCAGGTTGAACTTGCTGGCGAACTCTCTCATATGCCCGGCCAGCATATCTCGCGTGAGAATTAGTGGGAGCTCATCGGGATATGCTGCAGAAGTGTTAGTGACAGGTTTTGTCCCTCTCCTGTGTTTCCGCATGCTGTAGAAGGAGGACTTACGCATAAATGGAGGGTTGCATCCCGACTTTCCGATGTGAAAACGCATGCTGTCGTATCGAGTGGCCCAGTTGTCCCCCGGTCGAGCGAGTCTGTCGATTACTACGCTCTCGACGCCCGCGGCCTTGAGTCTCGCCGCTTGGATCAACCCACTGCCCGAAAGAGTCAGTGCCACTCTTCATGTCACCATAATATACCCAGCCCATTTCTATGGACTTACGCATTGCCTCCTCCAACGATCAGTACATCAGTGTCGATGTGCTCGACGTCATCCAACTTCCTGCCTGGGGCAGTTAGGAGATCTTGGTTCTCTGGCCAGTCTGCATAGTCCTCGAGCCATGTGGCGAGCGTCCATATTTTCCATTTGATCTGACCATCCGCTGCCTTTTCTGGGAAGAGCTGCACCGATCCTTCACCCTTGCCCCTGGGATGGGTGGTCTCAAAGGTGAAGAAGCCTGAAATCCACCTAAGGGTCGGCGTAGGTGAGATATCATGTACGGAGCCTGGGACAAGATTGAAACCACCGGTCAAGCCTCGCTCCTTGGCCAGCTTTTTCAGTGCCGGGGCTATGATAGGTCCGTCGTTAAACGTTCGGAAATGGAAGGTGAACGACAACAGATCGCGCCAGTAGGCCTGGCTGCCCAGGAAGACATTCTTCAATTGCTGGATGTCGCCTGCTTCAAGTGCGGCTGTGAGGGAGTGAAGAGCTTCGGTGACCAGCGCGGTGCCGTCGACATCGGCCGACCCTGGTAAGTTGTCTGGGAGTGTAGGAAAGGGACGATAGATATCTTTTTGCAGACTGCACTTTGGAGGGTATTCCTCCGTGAGCTGTGGCGTGACTGGACACTCAGTCAGCGATTTGAGTCGAACTCAGTGCCATGATGGGGCCATCTGGCTCATACCGGAACCCATGTTCGCCCTTGCAGCAATTCTATGAAGTTGCGGATGCGGTTGAGGCTAAGACAAATATGGAACAGCCACTGGACCTCTTGTTCCTGAGATGGAAGCGCGGCGTGAAGGCCTTGGCATGACAGACTCGGTGGTCTTAAGTTCGTGATGATGCCATGTAATTATTCAAGCTCGCGCCTTCGTCAAACCCGAAGTGATGTCGGGGTCGGGGGAAATGTTGACCGCATGGTCTATGACTGGTCGAGTTCCCCGCAAAACGGGACATGGCAGCGGGATGCGACGTCGAGGGCAGATAGATGCCACGGGCCGGTTCTTGCCCAGCTCCGACTTGAGTGGCGAGGTTCCCCTGTGTGACTTGGAGCGTAGCACCCGACAGTCAGCATCGCATAATCTATCCACCCACCGGTAGGTGGGTCCGGGGGAGCTCTCTGAACCATGCCTAGGTAAATGCGGAGGCTGCGGCGCATCGAATCGGCGACGCGGCTCCTAGAGAGTACAATGTGTGCCCAGGTGGTCCCGCGCTCAACACCGCGGAACACGGCGGAGCAACACGACGACATAAATCCGAGAGATTCAGTGCCACATGGGCAACCATGGAACGTTTAAAGTATGAGAGTCAGTGCTAACAGCTGCCTGCCAGCCCTGCCGAGGTCCATCACATAGTGTAGATTGCCCCCCTTCTAGTCCGCCCATAGGAATCCATGATTTTTTTTGCCAATAACTAAGAGAGGCTTGTGTGCTTCCATCTATCACATATCCATTTGTACTGGGTACTACTTCGTGCTTACCAACACTTCCACAACTCCTGTCGGTATAGATTAATACCAAGTGAGTTTTCCGATGAGTGATGATTGCGCACAGAACCTGCAAACAGTGCGTCAATGCACGCTCTATTGGATGCTACCTAGATAGTGGGACCCTATTCGAGTTGCACATGTGTGGAACAGCAGAGAACTCTCACCGCAAAGAGATGCGGATGGCGTAGTCACAAATAGACAGAATAATTAGCGATATTGCCCCCTGGGGCCTTGCCCGTGTCGCTACCAAATCCGGTCGTGCCCGATGGTCTGCGAGATCCACTCTATATCGATATCATCGATCGAGTTTGCTAAATTCATGAGATCGGTAGTTGTAAGGGGCTCTGAAGGGTCAATTTCCAGATTTGAGCAAGATGGATCAAAATCTGATGTTCTCGAGACGAATATCGTCGAGTCCGTCAAGGGACCCTCCAGTGGAGACTCTTGCTGGTCCCCGGCTTGCTGGGGCGGCGTGTGACCAGGCTGCCATGTTGTCTGGGATACTGTATTTAGCTCCTCCAACATCCTCCTCAGATGGTCTAGTTCTCCTTTCCGTAACACAGCGACTTGGTTCCCGCTCGTGATCATGTCGTCGAAGACCGAATAGGAGGCAATGATCCACCTGGAGGCGTTGTCGATCAAGCTGTGGTCAAGGGCCGTTGCCACAAGCACGTTGATCGTCGCGGCAGAAAGCTGATCCAGGCTGAATGGCAAGAATGGATCTGCTCCTGAGGTAAGCCTACGACGCGATGACGTGATTGGCCTGACATACCTATCAAAGACTGGCCAAGTAGTGACTCCAGGATCGTCAAAATCTGTATTGACGAGTCAAGGCATGTCTGGATGAAGTTGCGAGATGTCCTGGAGCTGTTAAGCTTAGACTGGCAGTCCTCTCTAGATTCGAGTCGAAGCTTCAGGAAGCAGAACAGCAACGGACGCGTGGCAAGGATAATGCACTTTCAATCAGTCAAATTAGTATATACTGCAATCGTAGACCCCGTAAGCAAAGCAAGGATCATATGCATACATATGTACCTCCCCGCCCAATCTGTCACCAAGTGGGTCGAAAAGTGGGCAGCGGACGGAAGCGGGGAATCAGGACAACAACGTCCAGCAAGTACAAGGCTGTTGGGAGCCGGTGGAATTAAAAAGAATACTGACCCGGTGGTACTCCAGGTGCAGGTACGCAGAAGTCTTGGAGATTCCATCTGTCTTCTGCTCCAGACATAATGGGAAGCAGTGCTGCAATTCTTCGTGCGCGCCAGCAATGTCTGCCAGAGCGCCCTTGATGCCGCTTTGAAACCCGCTATTCAGCCGGCCGCCGACACCGTATACATCTATGTTGCATTTAGTAATTAGAGGTTCTGCCGAGCGGGATCGTACCGTTGTGACAACATACTGCGGTTGATATCAGCAATCAGCCGAGACAACTTGAGCTGCATCTTGAGTGCCGAGATGCGCGTGACCGAGCCGGAAAATGCCGGCAATTGACAGTAGACATCCTGGATCTCGATGGACTGCGGTAGTCCCGCGACCGCTGTCATTTCGCGGTCCAGTATAAATACTGTCCACCAAGCCCTGCGTATCCGTTCCACTGACGCAACGCCGAAACGGTCGGATCTGATGTTTGTGTGTAGGCCGTAGTTCAACGCCAGGCGCATTGCTTGGCCCATCTGTAATTGTGCTAGTTCAGTACTCGTTAATTCTCAATGGTGGGAAGCGGAACACATAAAAGAGGCGTCTTACAAAATTGTGCGCCACGATTCGGTAGTCCAGGCATGTTAGGTACAATGCAATGCACGTAAGGACCTCGACTGAATGTACGGGGTACCTCCACAGCATGAGCATGTTCGGTAACAGTTGAAGGGCTTGTATAAAATACTCAACTCCAGGCGGGTCCTTTCCATTCTTGTTGACTGTAAACCCCTTCCCAAACGCTAGGATAACCAAGAAGTGCACCAACCACACCTTGTCGGTCGTGTTTCGATCTGGATTCTCGTAAAAGTGGTACAGGGCGGGCATGAAAGTGTCCTCATCGAAGACATGAAACAGCTGAGCGCAGTGAAACTTGACAGCGTTGATGAGGTATATTGCATGGTCGATGGTCGGGACCGTTGCAGAAAGCGGGTCAGCACACATGGATGCTCCGTCCCATTGAAGATCGTATGCATTGCCGAGTCCTTCAATGTTTCGACTCGTGTCGGGAAGGCGATTCCTGCACACGCGCTCGTGGACCATACTGAGAATCTTTTGGGTGAAGGTCCAGTTTGATGTCGAGCCCAGGTAGAAGGTCATACCATTATTAGCTGTCATGAAAGTTGAGCAGTCAGTTGCCAGGAAATTTGTCAGGCCCGGCTCCTCGGTCGTCCCGCGCGTCGAGATTCCGTCGCCATCGCGGATCCCGGTCGACTGCCGATGGCGTTGTAAGCCCTCGTCGTCTCCAGGGTTGGAAGGAGATGACCGGTCAAAATCATCAGGCTGCTGTCGCATTACGGTCATCTCTTGCCGTGGGGGGGCATCGTTCTGTCGCGCCGCCTTCTTCTGGAGCTCGTGTATATAGCTACTGACAGTAAGCCGACCTCATCTCCATCCTTGAATAAAGTGCCCACGGCTTTCGGGACCACACATACCCTTGCGTAACCACAACCTTTCGATGCTTCTCGTTGAAATGGCAGGCTAGATTGCGCTTAGTACATGCATCGCACGGCAAGCAGCCGCTACACCGAATTTTTTGTTTTCGGCATCGTTCGCATCTGAGGTCCAGTATTAGCAATGCCCTGCGCGGCTTGAAGGTGGGATGGGGGTGGCAACCAAAGCCAAGAGTCTTACGCGTTGGGAGACCGTCTTAGGATCCTCGACGCGCTTGAATTGCCGACCCTGTTCATGGTGACGATTGTGGACAAGGGCGACTGCCCACGTGTTTGAGGAGTCTGCCGGCGCACTTCGTGGAGCTCAACGGCCCCAACAAACCCAATCTTCGGGCACGGAGGGCTGCCAACTCCGCGACCTGAGGCGCGGGGCAGTTCAAACTCACGATACGCACTGTCTGATCCGTAGCCGTGTCGGTGATAATGGGAATGAGACAGGGAGCCAACCCTACCCGGCACTTGGCTGGAGATACGGCTACAGTCGTCACAATCTCGTTCCGGTTCGTGATGTGTTTGCTGTTGACTGGTCTGCTCTATGGTCCCCCGCAAGCTCTCGGATCGGCTCTCGGATCGGAAGCACATCCGGTGGTGCATATGTACGCGCCAGTCCACCCCGACACGTGGTTGCTGGGCAGTGAGTAAGCCTGCAACACTGATACAATGGCATGAATCGACTTGATAAGACTTGATTGGGCAAACAGAAAGGCTACAATCAGCCTCGTCCTTATCCTAAGAAGCTGCTACCAGGGCGGTTATCGATGCAGTTGGTGGTGGAACGTCTTGGCCGTGGACCGAATCAAGATAATGGGCATTACATCCGCCATGTGCAGTATTCCGGCCGTTTCAGGCCGTCCACCTGCTGTTATGAAATCATCATTCTCTAGCAGGCCTTGAGTACTAAGCAATTACCCCTCTCAAGACAGGAGTGGATGGTCCGGTCCGAAACAGTCTCACCACCCTCGGCCACCCTGCCAGGTGACTCTGGCCTAACTCGTACCGTCAACTTGTTCTGACGTGTGGGGAAGGGCTAAAAGTGGCATTTAACTCTCGACCCTTTTCCATGCACAGACTCGAGGCAACGCAGGGGCAATGAGAGTATCTGCCAACGTTAGCCCCCAACTCGAGGTAAAACGGTCGCACAAGGAACTCTAGCTTGACTCGTGATACCTGCTATCGTAGAGGCCAGCTGGCCAAGCGCGAATTGGCGAATCGGATTTGCAGCTCAGGCCCCAGGTACATGACAGCAAGTCTTATTATCCGTCGGAGCCGTCAGCTCTTTGTGGTCTGGCTAGATCGAGTCTCCACAAAGCATTGATATCGAGTTCAATAATCCTAGCCCATCTTCGTGAATAACTGAGGTCACGGGGCGCGGGCCTTATCTGGGTCCGGCCACGTATGGCGCATGACCCAGAACTTGTTGGTTTCTGCACCTGGACAGTATGCCGATATCCATGTACTCACATCGTCTCGGTGTACACGGTAGTTGAAGCCAAGATCCGTCGTTGTCACGATGCATTGCTTCCTCAACATGTCGATTCCGGAGCCTGCATGCGATTATCTCCCAATCGGCGAACCAGGCGGCAATCTCGCTGCCCACGAGATCACAAACGAGACGGCACGGCATAAATCTGCGCCGTAGCCCGCCACATTGCAGCAACGGCGACGAGCCGGCCTGCGCTCATGGTAATCACCTAGGCCCAACTTGATGGAATCACCGTCGTACAAGAACACCCTGAGGATGACTCGGCTGGATTTCATTGGCACGAGATGAGTTTCATTGTGTAAAAGACACCGATGTCGGGTATATGTCAGTGACAACCTCGACCAGTCGTGGACGAGCCGATGCAGCAATGAGTCAAGGAATAGGAACCATGTGCACATGAACGGTAACACCAACGCAAAAGCAAGCTCAGATGACCAGCATAGTGATCATGCCGTGGGCAAGATAGGCTCGGTCGTGAGGTCTATACAGTATCAATTGGGAGCCGACTAGGCCTAGCGGCCGATACATACCGTCGGATCGGATGGCCATCCGTTCACACCTTATAGGCTTGCCACCTGCTTTTACACTTAGACCCACGAGCACGAGAAGACACGGCTATCTATATAACACAATATGGAGCGAACATGCAGGCCGGGAGAGGTTCATTGGCATTGTTCATTGGCATCTTTGTCTGATATTCGATTCCGTTAGCTTATCGGCCTGCTGTTTTATCATCCGTTTGCATTGAATTTATATAAATATCTTGTATTGCCTCATCATGGCCTCGTCAATGCTGCATTATTTTGGATTCGGGGCAAACACCAAGCCTGAGGATGGCCCAGCAGTCAAGCAAGAGCCCGTCCGTGCGCTGCCAGCGTCCTGGTACAGCGACGAGAAGTTCTATGAACTGGAGCGGCGAGCCATCTTCTCTCGAAGATGGTTGTTTATGACACATCAGTCAAGGCTCAAGGGACCAGGAGACTGGCTGCGCTACAACGTCGCTGGATATGATCTTATCATAATCCGTGACCGTGCTGGCAACATCAACGCATTCCACAACGTGTGTCGACACCGCGCGTACCCAGTTATGGAGAAAGAAGGGTCCGGGACGGCAATGGTTCTGGCTTGCAGGTATGGGACGTCGAACTAAATGGAAGTAACAATTGCTGATATGTCTACCGCAGATACCATGGCTGGTCCTATGGGTTGAATGGCAAACTTGCCAAAGCTACCGGGTTCAATGACATGGACAAGGCCGAGAAGGAGCAGAATGGTCTTTTCCGAATCCACGTCAAGATCGACACTAATGGATTTATATGGATCAACATGGACTCTAAGTCCGAGCCTGAGGTGCCCTGGGAGGAGCATTTCGACGGTGTTGACATCCAGGAGAGATACAAGCAGATGAACTTCGACGACTATGACCTGGACCACGTGTATGAGCTGGAGGGCGAGTTCAACTGGAAGGCGCTCCAGGACAACTTCAATGAATGCTACCATTGTCCAACCACACATGCCGATGTTCCCACATTCCTGAACCTCGACTCCTTCGACAGCAAGCTCAAGGATGGCCACGTACAGCACCACTGCGAGTACACCCCGGACCAGCTCAAAAGAGGACTGAATGCCCTGAGCACATACTACTTCCCAAATACTTCAATGACCATCTCGTAAGTCTTGAGTTCTTGAAAACACTAGAGTCGAGTTTCTCACGATATGACGTGATGCAGACCGCACTTCATGATGATCCAGAAGTTCCTCCCCAATGGTGCAAAGAAGTCATCCATGCATTATGAGGTCTACCGCAACAGGCACTCGTCCCAAGAGGATTTTGACATCATTAGCAAGACATATGCCAAGGTGATGAGCGAGGACAAGGTGCTATGCCACAACGCGCAGAAGAACATCAACACGGGCGTTTACGTCACGGGACAGCTGCACCCGAAGCACGAGAAGGCCCCCATCTTCATCCAGGGTCTTATCCGGGAGGCAGTTAATGAGCACTTCAAACGCGAGAGAATGGAGGGCCGGGAGATATGGCCGGCGAGACAGCAGCTGCCGACGAATGCGACTGTGGCGATGGAGGATGTGGAGATTTGCCAGGGAATTTCCTGTGGCGTGCAGAAGGAAGAGCTTCTAGCATGGTGATGTTGTTCAGCGTGTCGTCTTTTTGCCTTGTGCTCGGCGGATGGAGCACACATAATGATAGTCTGGGATGATCACCTGGGCAGGAGTCTAGGTAGATATTATGCAGGGTGGGATATAGAATGTCAATCAACACAAACTCTTGATGAGATCAATCATGACAGACTCCTGCCTGTGCCGGGTCAGGGGTGAAAGAAACAGGCAATGAGAAATGTTCGTTCCGTGTAGCCAGCCAGTAAGCCAAAGGCCATCTTACATCCAAGGTTGTGACGGCCCAGAAATAGTAAAATAGTAGAAACAAGTGATAGTTATCACGGTACCTTAATCCACTATAAAATACGTGTACCCGAAGGTGTCGTTCGGCTAAGGGATAAGCATAGCGAGGAGCGCCATGGTACCTAGGCAGGAGCAGCTCCTGCTCCTTCCTTTATACTACCTAGGTATATAATATTCTTATAATATTATTAAGGATAACTCGGGTATATATAGTATATATAAAAATATTATAATAATTTTATATAATAAATTTTAAATTATATATTATATTAATAATATGTAATTAATTATAAATAAAATTATAAATAACGAATTTATATATTAAAAATAATTCAATTTATAAATTATTTTAAATAAATTATATTTTAAAATTTTATAAAGTTTTTAATATATTAAAAAAATTATAAAAATTTATTTCATATTATAGAAATAATTATAATTTATTTTTAATTATATTAAATATATTACTTTTAAAATTATAATAATTAATTTAATTTTAAATTATATATTTAAAATAAAGTTTTTTAAATTTTAAAAGTTTATATTTATAATTTTAAAATTAATTATTAAATATTAATTATAATAAATTTATTATTATATTTTATTAATATAATATTAATTATAATAAATTTATTATTATATTTTATTAATATAATATTAATTATAAATTTATAAAAAATTATAATTAATAATATAATATTTTATTTAAATTTAAATTTAATTTTATTTTTAAATAAAAAATAATTATAATAATAAAGAGCAACAAGTACTTATATTACTATATTAGGTTAAAGAGAAGGCTCTAAGAAGCTGTACCTAAATTAGCTGCCAAGGAGCTCCCCTGCCACGCCGAAAGTTACCTCGGCAGCCCGTGGGCCCACAACTACCTACCTAGGTAGGTACTGTAGTGGGCCAGTGGGCTAGTGGGACTTTACGGCGCCGCGTCGTCGATTCGTGGATACGAAGATGGAGCTGAGGGATGCTCGTGAACCTTGTCGATCCCGCGCCATGAGCTCGACATAAGCAGGCTGTTGGACAGCGGACATAATCTATTTCACTTTTCTTAAGCGCAGAAGGACAAGATGAGCCAAAGAACGGTCTTGATAACAGGGTGAGTTGCGCCACGGTGTTGTCATCCGAGTTGAAGTCGTGAAATCGCGTCGCTGCCCGGTTCCGACGGCTCAAACTTTCACCCCTTGGCCTCAAGTGCTGACTGGACAATCCTCTACAGTTGCACACCCGGAGGCATCGGCCACGAACTGTGCGAGGCATTTCGTGATCGAGGTGCGTATGAACCCCCAATGATTTACATGGCTACCGAGTGAGTGAAATATCTGACAGCTGCGGCCGCTCTACTCCTAGGCCTCCATGTCATCGCCACAGCCCGCAACCCTTCCGTGCTGGCAGGTCTGGCCGACAAGCCCGGGTTCACGTGTCTGCCGCTGGACGTCACCAGCCAGGACAGCATCGACAAGTGCCGAGACGAGGTGGCGAGGCTGACGGGTGGCAGTCTCGATATTCTCGTCAACAATGCCGGCAGGACGCACACCGTCCCGGCGACAGATCTCGACATGGACGATGTTCGGGCAACCTTCGAGGCCAATGTCTTCGGTGTCATGGCCATGGTCAAGGCATTCACCCACCTGCTCATCCCCACCAAGGGCCTCATCATCAACCTGTCCTCCGTCTCCTCCATCTCGCCATACCCATTCGGCTCCGCTTACTGCGCTACCAAGGGCGCCATCAACAGCTACTCGCGCACCCTGCGCCAGGAGCTGCGCCCCTTTGGCGTCAGGGTAATGGTCGCCCTGCCCGGCACGGTGAATACCAACATCACGGTCCAGGCTGATCGGCAGCTGCCACCCGACAGCCTGTACAAGCCCATCGAGGACGTGTACACGTGGCGCCTGACTTTCAGCAAGCGAAACCCAGGCTCGATCCCCCCTGCCAACTATGCCAAAAAGCTAGTGTCAGATGCGCTCAAGCCCGAGTCGCCCGTAATTCTCCGAGGGCTGCTCAGCACCATCGGGCTCTGCAGGCCAGACTGGCATTACTATGGCGGCCTGGCCAAACCGTCGTGGCTGGGGTCATGCGTAGGGGAGTGGCTCATGGATACCATAGTCTACCGCATGTTCAAGCTCCCGTTGCTCGAGGCCATCTTGAGGAAGCAGGAGTCAGAGGCCAAAAAGCTGAGATAGAGGGGATGCAATAGTTGCATCTTGGTATGGAGTCGAGGGTGCTTAGCAGTCACCCTGCAGTACAGGTCATGGCCTCACACTAATTTCATCATGGATACATTATCTTACGGCAAATTGTCCAACCGAAGGATGGAAAATAGGCGAATAGGACTGGCAATTGTGCCCAGGGATTGACTGGGCTAAGCTCGACAGCGTCTCGCCGGTGTCGTTCCCCATACTCATATTTCACCCTGCATTGCGAAGAAACGTGTACTAAACTCATTGTGAGGGTCTGGATGTTCATATTACCACCTGGGCAATGTTGATATCGAAAACGCCATCGCAGAGTTGCTGCAGGTTGCCCACTTCTAGTCCATAGTTCACCGGAAGGCATTCTGTACAACACCTTTGTCTGGACATATTCCTAAGGGGCTATTAAGAGCTGTTTCTCCTGTAATACTAGCTTATAACCTATGAGGTGAGGGACTTGTTCCATCCATGGATACTAGTTCATACAGGTTTGCGGTATGGATGGCGCACTCTCGGGCTTGCGAGATAGTTTCCGTGGCCGTGTGGTGGAACCCGAAGCGAAGCTTATTGTAACTTACCGAACATGAATTAAGCCGATTCAAGTGCAAGACTTGGGTTTACGGACAAGGTCAGAAACCGGGGTTGACATGTCTAAAATGTTGTCACGCTATCGCATGTTCAATCATCCTCGATAACACCACAATTAACTGGGCCCGTCAAAAATGTCTTAGCTACAGTCTAAGCTTTTCCGCTCCATCGCCCGGCTGGGTCTAAGCGAGCCAGGAGTATCCATGTGTCTCCGATCATGTATCAGTGGCCCGGAAATCTCTTACGTGATTGAGGCTCCACTGGGGATTATGCCAATCGCCCAGGTGATTTACAAGTATGCTTTTGTGGAAACCTTCCCGCTGAGGAAGTCGCAATCGTGGAATTAAGATGAATGAGAAAAGATGCCGTAATTTACAAGATGCATGGCGACATCGACATCTGGAGCTCAACCTACTTACCCGAGGTATCACTCTGCCCTGAGCCGCCACCAAACACTGTCGCCCTGCATGGTTCAGTGAGACAATCACATGACAAGCCAATGGCAAAAGGACATATAAACTAAGCTTGCAACCACTCTTTCACTTGCATCGGCTCGTCTGGCCGATCGGAGACAGCTCCACTCTCATCTTTGCATGATCTGTACGACAATGGCCGACAACGATGGAAGCCAGGATGCCTTCGCCAAAGCCGCCCCGGCAACCTCAAAGGCTGCGATCAGCAGCAATGTGGCAGAGGATATAGGTGCGAAGGATGCATCTCCTGATGAGGCAGACGGAAAGGCAGACACCCTCTCGTCAGTAGATGACGAAGTTGAGTATGTCCACGGCCATCCGGTCATTCGCAATGGTAAGTTATGTGTCCACTCCGAGTCAGCCCCGTCGCGATAATTATTCTCAGCGCTGACAGCCCGACGCAGGCATGGATGTATCTCGATTTGTCGTGTCAGACCGAGACGATGGTGATCCCGCCCTGACATTCCGATCGGTCGTGTTGGGAACCATCTTCACCGCCCTCTCCAGCGTCATCACCATGCTGTATGTCTTCAAGCCCACGGAGATGCAGGTCTCGGCGGTCTTCCTGCAGCGTACGTGTGCCCTCTCCAGCCGGATGTTCAGGAAGCTTGATATTTACACGCCGCTGCACAGTTCTGGTTTTCATCTTTGGTGAAGCATGGGCGCTAGGAACACCCCGTCCCGAACGGTTCAGCTCGAAGTGGCTGCAGACCACTCTCCGATTCCTCAACTTCGGCCAACCATTCGGTATCAAGGAACACGTTGTGGCTTCCCTCATTGCCTCCTCGGGGAACAACGGCCTGTCCGGTGTTGAAATTTACGCTGTGGAGAGGCTGTTTTACGACCGGGCAGTTTCTGCCTCGACGGCGATCCTCGCGACGTTCTCCATCTCGCTGTGTGGGTTCGTTTTGGCCGGTGTGCTGAGGCCGCTCATCGTCTACCCTGCGGAGATGGTCTATTGGTCAACTCTGCCACAGGTGGTTCTCTTCCAGAATCTGCATTTTGATCGGATCGCGAACAGGGGCCGCCTCATCAAATTCGGTACAGCCCTGGCCATTGCCGCCGTGTGGGAAGTATTCCCGGCCTACATTGTAACCTGGTTCGGAGGCATCTCGATCTTCTGTTTGGCTTCCATGAACGCCCCAAAACATACCCGTACTGTCATGTCCACCATCTTTGGCGGGGCGTCGTCGAATGAGGGCATGGGTCTTCTCAACTTTTCGCTCGACTGGCAGTACATCCAGAGCACATACCTGTCGCTCCCCTTGAAGCAGCAGCTGAATACATGGATTGGCTACGCAATCTGGTATATAGCCATGCCGGCGCTTTTCTATAGCAACACCTGGGGTGCCAAGACCTTCCCCTTCATGTCGACATCCCTGTTCGCGAGCAACGGCACGAGGTGGCATACGACAGCAATCCTGGACGAACGCGGAATCATCGACTACGAGAAGCTGGATGCTGTTGGCCTGCCGCACATGACGTCCAGCACAGTCTGGGGCTACTTCACGTCGAGCCTGGCGATCGGGGCTTTGATAACCCATGTCATCATTTTCTATGGCAAAGACATGATCGAAGCTTGGAAACAAGCCCGCACCCGTACCCAGCCCGACATACACTACCAGGGCATGCTCAAGTATAAGGAAGTGCCAATGTGGTGGTATCTCGTGCTGTTCGGTCTCACCTTTATCGCAGGGCTGGTTGTCAACATCAAGGGCGAAACCACACTCCCAGCCTGGGGCTACATTGTGTCGCTCATCCTGGGTGCTTTTATTGCCCCGTTTTCTTGTGTTCTTTATGGACTGTACGGCACAGGAGTCGGGACCAACCAGATCTCCAAAATGGTCGCAGGCGTCGTGCATCCGGGCAGGCCGCTTGCCAACCTCTACTTCGCCAGCTGGTCCCACCAGGTCATTCTTCTGGCTGTCAACCTGGCAAACTGGCTCAAGGTTGGCCAATACATAAAAGTCCCGCATCGGGTCATGTTCGGTACCCAGATCTACGGAACCCTCCTCGGTGCGGCTCTCAACTACGTCGTCATGACCACGATCGTGACCAACGAGCGCGAGGTGCTCCTCGACCCGGTGGGCACCAACGTCTGGAGCGGCTCGACGGTCCAAAGTCTCAACTCGCAAGCTATCACGTGGGCGCTGGCAAAGGACATGTACGGCCTGGCAGGGCGCTACGTGATCGTGCCGCTTGGCCTGCTCATCGGAGCGGCTTTCCCAGTGCTGCACTGGGGCCTGATCAAGGTATTCCCACGCATACGTCAGTGGCCCATCAACACGACCATTATCTGTTCGTACGCTGGGCAGGTGTACTTTGGCAACACGTCCTGGCTCTGGTCTTCCATCGCTGTCGGTGTCTTTTCGCAACTCTACCTGCGCCGCCGACTGCCCCGGATCTATAATAAGTACAACTATTTGATTGGGGCAGCACTTGACGGGGGCTCGCAAGTGGTGATATTCATCCTCTCTTTTGCAGTTTTTGGCGCAAGTGGGACAGAGCGGCCATTCCCAAGCTGGTGGGGAAATCCCAGCGATACCAATCCCGATCATTGCATTTAGTATGTAGATAGTGCTATGAAATGCCAAATAGCTGGGCAGTGCCTAGAGCCTTGAATTTGTCCTTTGTCTGTGGAAAATGAAAACCATGGATTCACTGTGCTTAAGGGGTTAAAGCAATCCCTCCCATCCTCCTCATAGTCAGCAGCCCGAAGCCACCTCTCAGGCATAAAAACCCTCGGCTCGTTTGAAGTTGGACTCCCTGAGAAACATGGCTCGTTGGCGGATGCCAAGACCGATCTGTGTAATAAAGGGGTCCATCAGATTGCTTGAGCCTGTCCTCGATGTTCGCCATTGATGCTTACGTTGCCGGGTCAGCAGGCCGCTGCTATATCCCATCTGTTGGTTGCACAGAATTGCAACCAAAAGTGTTCTACAAGATCCAACCAACTGACAGGAAACTTTACAATGACGCCACCAAGAATTTACCATTGGTTCACTCTCGAGCCATGGCAAACCAACGGAATCATGAAGGCCAATGGGAAACAGAAACTCTTGCGCCGTAACCCTACGGGACAATGACTCAAATTCCACGAAACCTCCTTCTGGCCTTCGCCCCTCGCTTCCAAGGTTCTTCTCGCTCCTCTACCCTCACTCACTGAGCTCCCCGAAAATCAATCACGGATACCATCTCAATCAAAAACATCCAACTCCCAGTCGAAATGAAGAAATTCTCTACGGCGCTGAGAAAGTTACACCGTAAGCCAGCGCCAACATCTATATCGACTACTGTCGGCACCGCAACCAGCAATGCATGCGCAGACGGGCTTACAGTGGCACCCGATGCAAAGGACACAGAAGTTCAGAACTGTGATAGTGGCATAGAAAGATTGCCAGCCGAGATTCGCCGCCATATCCTTTCCTCTATGGACCTTCATTGCCTGAAAGCCATGGTCCATACCGCCCCCGCTTTCCATCAACAGTATCTCAACGATCGCAGATATCTACTTAGCACTGCCTTACAAGTAACGATGGGAGGTGTCAGCTTCGATGCCTACATCACGCGGAAGGTCATGACTATACAAGATTCAGAGGGCAAACACGAACATATTCCTGCGCTGCTAGAAATATGGCAGGAAGGACTACCACACAGTTTATCGTTCCGGCTTACTAGTACAATCACTGAAGCTGAAGCGGTAGATATGGTCTCTTTTTACTTCAAGACCGTAGTCCCGATCACAAGATATTACATGGACAAAACTCTGACCGAGCTGGCTTACCAAATCGGAGAAACCGCCCAAAGGTCAGCTTTACAGCCCAGGCCCAGCAACATCGAATGGCAGAGATGCCTACGGGCTGCCTACCGATTTCAACTATTGTGTTGTGCGGCCAAACCTCAACCAGGACTTGACAACGATATACCTAAAAGTTATAAGACTCGTATATTCTACACACCAGAGCCATGGGAGAGCGAAGAGCTACTCTCCTTCTACCAGTTTGCTGAAGGTGTTTATGATAATATCTTCGACTACATTGCAGTAGAAGTACACCCGCAGAATCCAAGATTTTACAACCAACACCGCCCACCTACTCCAGTTGAAGGATTTGAATTCCACAATTCAAGTAAGCCACTATTATACCACCTGATCGGATGCTTGAATCTCACACCTTGTATCAGTCTTGCGTCGTAATTATCAAGAGGGAACAACGTTGCGCGGGGGTCTGGACCTCCTACGTACCGTCCTCATTATCAGTCGCGAGCCTAATAACCTAGAGACCATGGTGAGCGTAATGCAACGCAGTATCGTCTCATCATACATACCCGTCATCGGGTTTGAAGGCATCCTCATCAATGGCGAGCAGCAAGTACAGCGTCAGCAAGGACCATCACATAGGGACAAGCTTACAAGTGAGCGCGCCCCGCTGCCATTCCGAGGAGATTGTCTATGCGGTCCACCAGTAGCATGGACGACCATCTGGGGTGAGACATATAGTAATCTGGTTGGTCGGTATCTACCTAACAAGATGCGGCAATGGGGTTATATTTTCTGGGATTCCGATAGGATGGAGGTGTATGGCGGCATGGATGTGCTGAAAAGGCAGTGGGGGGATTACTGGGATGAGGATCCGAGGGAAAATCTTTACGGGGAGGTACCGGCGACGAGCCCGTAAAGAAGATGATAGAATTCATAGGCATTATTGATCCTAATTAAGTCTAATAGACAGATCAGGACAGCGTGAAGGGTCACCGCATATGACCGCCGCCCTACATAATAAAAATCAGGGTCGATTTAGTAAAATCAAAGAAGCCTCGCCTGACAGTAAGTCAACCGTGCTACCTTTTTCTTTCCTTCAGGAAAAGAAAATGAAAAAGACCAGACTAAGGCCAATTACACTTGAGAAACCAAACCAACAGCGGAGCACTAAACATGTTAGGCGAATTGGGCCGCCGGCACTGGACGGGGCGTGGAGGCAGGCAGCCCGCGCAACATTGATGAAGGCCTTCCAAGGTCTGCTCCTCGACCAGCATCAGCAAGCAGTCTGCGAAACGGGTGCTCCGAGTTGCGTGGCATGATCTAAATTTCTGACCCGGACGAGAGTTCAGCAGCCTTTTAGCATTGCCATTATATCTTTTTTTCCCCCCCTCGGTGGGTGTCACCGTTTTGGCGTCACAATATGCATGATCGATCGGTCTCGGGTCTACACCGCACCGCCAGCGGTCCCGGAACGGGGGACGAGCATCCTCGAGACGGCCGTCCCATGAAGACGAACAGAATCAGGGTCGCAAGTTCGGACGACTTGAGCTGCCGGGAAAGGGCGATAAATTGAAGCTTGTCATTCTAGGGGGATTCCCAACGACGAACGCCCATTGGGGACCGGAGAAGACCACACCCGGGATATGGGACCAAATCCACAGCATCGCACTCTTTAGCGCGTATTCCCGTAATTCCGTCGCCTAAAAGCTTAGCAGGGTGGGTGTATCCATGAGAGCCCACAAAGCTTAGCTGGCGGTTTTCAAAGAGTCCTGGCATGTCCAGTGGGGGACAAGAGTCACAAGAAGCAGGTAGGAAAGATTGAAAGAGAAGGGCTTTAAAGTTAGACTCTTTTTTCTTAAAAAGAAACACTAAAAAACGATGAAAATACTCTGGGAGAATAATTCACAGAAGGAAATAATGGATCAAATGCAACAAGCCGGCCTCTGATCTCCAACCTGCCCATCATCTTCCCCACTCCCCTCGCCTCCGAGCGTTCGTTCGCCTCCAAACTCTGAGCAAGCTTGTTGGGCGGGGCATGGTTAATCCCGCGGAATGTGGAGAGGGCGAGACTAATAAACTCCACGGTAGGCGATACCCCAGGTAGGTAAGTACCAGTCCCTGGGGGAATTGCCACCTCTGGCTGGGGAGAGAAATGGGGGGAGAGAGGGTGGGGAGGCTTAAACGGACTGTAAATTTTGGAGCGGAGCAATGGGCACTCCGTAATTCGAGGTTGACTAATAACTTATAATGGGACTCATCTGCTTACATGACGATGATGAAGCCAACGATGGAACCCGCCGCGAAATACTGATCGATGCCCGGGTCGGTTTGCACCACAGCATATCATCACACACCACACACACATCACCGTCCTTGACATCTCATTTCATCATTTCACCGGCCAGAATACCTACCACCGAGATATCACCCCCCTCACCTTTACCTTCACCCTACTTACAGCACAAACACACACATTCCCCCCCCCCCAACCACCAACTCATCACCACCAGCCAGCCATGCAAGAATTCGAGTACACCCCCAACCCAGGCCGCGTCCTCTTCGGCCGCGGCACAATATCCAAGCTCCCCGCCGAGCTATCCCGGCAGTCCCTCAGCCGGCCGCTGCTCCTCACGACGCCAGAACAGGTCAGCCAGGGCGAGGACCTCAAGACGCGCGTGCTGAACAACAAAATCGCAGGCGTCTTCAACAAGGCAGCAATGCACACGCCAACCACCATAACCGACGAGGCCCTCGCGCTCGCGCAGTCACTCAACGCAGACTGCGTCATCTCCATCGGCGGCGGGTCGACCATCGGCCTGGGGAAAGCAATCAGCATCCGCACGGGGCTCCCGCACATCTGCATCCCGACGACGTACGCGGGCAGCGAGATGACGCCGATCCTGGGCGAGACGGCCGACGGCGCGAAAAAGACCAGGTCGGACCCCAAGATCCTGCCGGGGACCGTCATATATGATGTCGACCTGACCCTCACCCTGCCGGCGGGCATGAGCGCCGTCAGCGGCGTCAACGCCATCGCGCACGCCGTCGAGGCCCTGTACGCGCGCAACACCAACCCCATCATCAACCTGCTCGCCGCCGAAGGAACAAAAGCGCTGGCCTCGGCCCTGCCCGCCATCGTGGCCGACCCCTCCGGCGCCGAGGCCCGGTCCGGCGCCCTCTACGGCGCCTGGCTCTGCGGGACCTGCCTCGGCAGCGTGGGCATGTCGCTGCACCACAAGCTCTGCCACACGCTCGGCGGCAGCTTCGGCCTGCCGCACGCAGAGACACACACCGCCGTGCTGCCCCACGCCCTGGCGTACAACGCCCCGCGCGTCCCCGAGGCCATGGCCAGGCTGGCCGAGGCGCTGCCGGGCAGCGAGGGCGACGCCATCCAGGGCCTGAACTTGCTGCTGGAGAAGCTGCAGGTGAAGAGGGGCCTCAAGGATTTCGGCTTCAGGGAGGAGGACGTCGACAAGGCGGCGGATATCGCCGTCAGCAACCCGTATTGGAACCCGCGTGAGATCGAGAGGGGCCCGGTGAGGGAGCTGATCCGGAGGGTATGGGCAGGCGAGCCGGCCAGGGCTGATTTGTGAGCGGCTCTCGCTTATTAGTCGCAGCCTAGGTTCCAATCTGGGCAGGTGTCACAAGTGTCCGCTGCTGAATGCTACTCGCGAGGCTGTACAAATACGCCAGCTCTCTGCATACACAGGGAAACAAAATAAGCAGGGTCTTGCCGGCTGACCGGACCCACGCCTTCGCTGTGGCGAAGTTGCTGATAGGCATGACAACCTTGGAACCTTGGAAGAAAGCCGGCAAAGTCGAGGCGCGACTGGGAATGGGAATAGTTGCACCAATGCACAGACCGTAGACCGCAGACATGAGCCGATCCTTCGACTCCGTCGCAGGATTGCACCAACAAATCACGTATTCCAAATGTTCTCAACGTGGCTTTTGCGGACTTGCAAGCCCACGTGTACCAGCACTTGTCTACTGTGCCCTCCTCACATGTCAGACTTGGGGGCAATTAGAATGCGCCCCCGTCTGCTGCTCTGCCCTGGCCGTGAACTCGGCGCCATACTACTAGCAGATAAATTGACCCTCCCGAACAAATGAGCGTCCACGTAAGTACGCGAGTGCATATACTCGTCCGGAAGATAACTTTACCCGGCTCGTCACGGCAGCCTCACTCCAAAACCGCGCCTGTGTCGGAGAAGGATGTGGGCTTATGCAGCGCGGTCATGCACAGCCGCCTGCGGTTGGTCGACACGATCTGGGAGGATTCTCGCCCTGGACCCTGCGCCCTTTCGCCTGGTCTAGCGCCCCAGACGGTGGGATACGCACCCAGGGAACCGGTCCCCGGTCCCCGACTCGCAGCCTGCGCTGGCGGGGATCCATCCTGAAAGCTTGAGGAGGAGTAGGAGGGGCGGGGGGCGTGAGCAGGCCTCGTGGACCGCGACACAGCAGGTAGGACGGGTGGTAGTTGAGACTCGGCGTGTCTGGCCTACTCACATCGCAAGACTGACTGGCCACATAGAACGGAATAGACAACGATCCGGCGCAGGTGTCTGCTTATGGTATGCAGAAGCCCCCCCCCCCCCCTAGCTTGTGCAACTGCAATTCACCTTCGCGAGATAAATACCTTGTAACCACGCAATGCCTGTTTCGGGGCTGTTAATGGGAAGGAATTGGCCAGGCGGATACATACTCCGTAGGCTGCACGCTGCCTGAGACGGAGGAGCCTGTGGTCCCAATCTGGATGCTCCCCCCACTCTGGCCAGCACACTAGCACCCGTGGACCGTTTAGAAAAGCGCCAGGCGTATTCTAGCGTCTAAGCTGACCTACGGAGCAGACGTGGACGCCCTCCCGGATTCTCAACCGCGACTCCAGCGGTCCTCGATCCCTCGGTTTCAACAGCTGGTCAAAAACCCAGACACGACCTGTGAAGATGAGAATGAGTCAAGGCCGCGTTGCTGTATCGCGTCAAGATACTCCAGACAACTCTGCTAGGGGCGTGCATCGCTAGGGCGATCTGTCACACCCCTCTGACTCTTCTGTTCCGGGGCGACATATCCCAGGGATCATATCGTGATAACCTATCGAGGGGGACAGATAGACCAAAGGCACCAAGATGGCGACAACACCAGCAAGCCCAGCGTCCAGCCTTGTCTCGGGTTCACAGCAGCTGGTGGGCACGTGGGCAACGCCTGACGACTGGATCAAGTTCCGTCCCATAATCACCCAGCACTACCGGGACGAGAACATGAAGCTCAAGGAGCTCATCTCGTTCATGGACAAGACGTACGGGTTCCGGGCGACGTGAGTGCACTCCGACCCTGTCTGCCACCCACCCGCGCGGAGGAGGCCTCGGTCATGCTGATGGCACATCGCAGGGCAAAGATGTACAAGGACCGCCTGGCCAAGTGGCGAATCTCCAAGAACGTCAGGGCCAGCGACATCACGACCATAGTGAAGAAGGACGACGCCGCAGGCGGCGATGCGTCCGGCCCCGAGTTCTACAAGGTGGGCGACCGCCTCATCCGAGCCGACCGGCTGCAGCAGGCCATGCAGAGGAGGGCCACTGTGGCGCGGCGAGCGTTGAAGAACGAAACAGCCAAGACCCGTGACAGCACGAGCATGAGCACGAGCACGAGCACGAGCCCAGGCTGGGATTGGGATGCATTTGCGTCTGGCCCGCTGTCGCCGTGGGACGTGCCCCGGTGCACCACGCCGCTGTCGCCTCAGGTCAGCCTGCCAGACAGCATCCGGATCCCCGAGAGCATCCTGCTGCACAGCAGGGGCTACGTGCTCGGCACGTTCGAGAGCATCAAGGTGGACGGGGCGCTGGTGGACCTCAGGCACGAGGGGCCGGTGCACCGGTGCCGGATGGCGTTCGAGGAGACGCTGGCCAACCTCAGCCTCGTGTCGGGGCTGGACAAGGTCGCCTTCAAGTCGCTGGACGGGGCCTTCGACCTGATCAGGCCGTGCCTGCTGGACCGGGACCCGCAGTTCATCGTGGTGTTCCTGCAGATCATGTCGCTGTGCCTCTGGTTCAACAAGCCCGACATCATGCAGATGCTCGTGTCGTACCTGCACGACCTCAGCAGGGTCGTGCTGGGGCCCAGGCACCCGATCACGCTCATCTGCCGGGACCTGAAGCTGGCGGACGTCGAGGCGAGCCGCAGCATCTGCAAGCTGGCGGCCGAGGCGGCGTGGCACCAGTTCCGGGGGTACCTGTACCCGTTCAGGGTCGACTCGTTCGTGCGGCTGACGGGGACGTACGCCGACATCCTCGACTCGCTGCGGCTCAACGACGAGCGCGAGGCCTTCCTGCGGTACGTGGTCGGCTCGGTCTCGTGCGACGCCGGCACGGTGCCGGTGGAGCAGCGGCTGCACCTGGAGCTGCACCTCGTCATGTGCCTGCGCCGGCAGAACAAGTTCCCCGAGGCGCTCGCGCGGCTGGACCAGATCCGGCAGGACATCATGGACAACGAGCCGATGCTGATGCGCGAGAGCGAGGAGCGCTGCGTCGAGCTGACGTACCAGGCCCTGCGCATCAACGGCATGTGCGAGTGCGACGGCGGCGACGCCGACAGGGGCAAGGGCTTCTTCAACGAGGCCTTCCAGCTCATGCAGGAGAAGAAGGGGCCATACAGCCCCAGGACCACCAGGGCCCTGCGGGACCTGATCCGGTACAGCGGCCACGACGAGGAGCTCATCAGGGACCTGGAGGACCGCCTGCAGCGCTTCAGCCTGGAGACGGACAACTTTCTGTGAGGGGGTTTTGGTATGCATGCCGAGAGGTGATGAAGAAAAGGGGCAAGGCAGCCGCATCTGCCCTCCCCGCCGTCTACCAGATGATACTCAGGTAAGGCACATCGTGACACTCTCGCCGCCTTCCCCATATCATCCCCACCCCCCGACACAACACAAGCCTCGATGCTAACACCATGATAGATACTTACACTCCGACCAAACTATCGGAGCCCCCCGTTACGGCAACGAGACTACGTCGACGCCACGAGCACGGTACAAGGCAGGTTCGAAGGGAACCACTAGGATCCGGGCAGACAAGTAGCGGGAACTATCGGATCGATACCGTGATGATCTCAAGGGATACCACAAGGCATTGAAGGAGCTTAGGTATCGGGACAACAGGGACATGAGGATCCAGGTGAGCTTTAGCTACTGTCTGAACGGCCTGCTTGGTAACTTTCATCTGACCAACCCCCACAGACCACAAACCTCTCCGAACAATCCACATACCAGCCAAAGGGCCGAGACACTCTAGAACATAGCGACCATCGATCTTTGTTAATTTGTGAAGACCCCTCTACGACAGAGTCCTACGATCGACAACTTTCACACCAACACGGCAGACAACCACGAAGACGCCCACCAGAGCATATCATAAGTGCCCTGCGGCAGCTGGACGATGATGGCCTCCGAGCCGCGGCAAGGGCGACGCGCAGCAATGGGGAAGAGGCGCTCTGCACCTAACATGCAGTCGTGGACTCGACTAGGAACCACCCTACCCTATCCCAGATCGAACCGAACCCTAGATATTGCTGTGTACGGGTCGGTCATGCGGGCGTCCCACCGTATCGGCCGCCAGATCGGACACCAGGGGCATAACACATCAATTTCCTCGGCCGACCAGATTACGGCGGGCCGGGGATCAACCGAGTTTGACCACGGGCTACTAGACGTTGGGGTCATTGCTTGCCTCAATACATCCATGCCACGATTACGTTAGCGATTCGCAGCATCAGACGCCCTCAAGACAGGCGTGATGCGTGGACTCGTCCGGGCTGGGGAGGACGGCATTGTCGAGGCCAGCAATAGCCACGCTAGGGGAGACTCGAAGCGACTTGCCCTGCGGACGGGTAGGCGACAGGAAACCCAACCCTCACTGCAAACACCCCTTTGGATAATCCACGGCGTTGGTTTGGGGGAGTATGTAAGAGGGGAAACTGCTGGATGTGAGCTCTACAGGATATAGATATCATGAGAAGTGCCTCTGATGGAGGTCGTTCTATAACATGATATCTACACCCAATTACCCAATTCGCTCAATTGGCTGCGCCCAGGGCAAGTCTCAACAACGATGCAAGGCTTGGTCGAGAGCCTCGGTAGCTCCTCTGAGACGGAGAGTCCCAGGGTAGGAGGTCGGCCAACGAGCACTGCCCAGACGTTGCACTTCATGCTCTCGTGGTCACGGGACAGATCCCACGTGCGAGCTTCTTGGTCAACAAGTCTCTGTCCGGTCCATTCGGAGAGCGGTGGCACAAACACAGCCACGGACGGGCTTTGAGACAGGGCGGAACTAATGGGCGATTATGGCAAGCGAAGGATGGCGCTAGGACAGACGAGACATGGGGGCACCTGACCGAGACAAATCAACCTGCCTCAGGCAACTCGGTAAGGCAGAGACAGGGACACGGTCAGCCTGCTGGAGAGCCTGAGGATATAGACCACAGGAGCAGAACAGAGGCCGTCGCCGTTAGGGACCAAACAGAATCGAGACGGCATGTCGCTCGGGCGTTTGTGGCGGTAGAATGGTCGCGTCAGCGCTACTCGGTCGGTACTCAGCAAGGAACAAAACAACGGTAACGGTGGCTGAGCCTCGAGGGAAGGACGTCATTCGAAGGATTTACCCCGGGTAAGCATAGCTTCGCCGGCGCAGGACGGTCATGGTTGCTTTGGCGGTTTAGGCATATGGTGTTATTATATATCTGAAGTGTCACGTCCATGTCGTGTCCTTCTGGACGTGTTCTAGAAGGTGGCCCTCAGGTTCCAGCGTCTGTCTACCCCAGCTTGATACCCCGCATTGCCACCCACCATACCAGGACGTCCCCTAAGCTGCAGCCTGCAGGTGCAGCACTCACTTAAGACCAAGAGAGACCCCGCATTCCCCATTCCCCAGCTCAGGGTCCCTGCCCAGCACCCAAGCTCCCGCCAAGATCACCCCCAAGGTGGAGTCGAGATGCCCTCGCTGTTCAGGTCAAAGGCAAAGTCGGAGGCCAAGGCCAAAGACGACACCCCTTCCCAGCCAACACACCGGCCCAATGGCAGTCCTCAAGATGTGCCTCCCGCGTACACCCAAGACGCCGTCGATATAACCGCCGCCTTCTCGAGCCTCAACATCTCGCCCACGCCCCACGACCCCACCGACGAGACCTGCCTCGCCCACCTCAAGCTGCTCTACGCCGTCCAGTCCCTCAAGGAGGATGTCGGCTACACCGACGGCCTCTGGGACATCTGGGACACGCGAGCCGAGGGCCCGGATTCGGACATCGAGGTAGATCTCCCCGGGGGCCAACACCTCCCCGAGACTGCTGCCACTGGCTCCCGGGCAAACAAGACAACAACCACAACACCTTCCGACCTGCAAAAGATCCGCCTGAGCAAGATCCGCGAGAAGAGATGGGCCCTCTTCGTCGCCCGCGCCGTCGACCGCTACGAGTCATGGTGGAACACCTTCCCCGGGACAAGGCTGACCGAGGCCGACATGGTCGAGGGATCCGGGGCAAAGTACCACAACTTTGTCAACGAGACGGCGTACCTGCGCTGGACAGAGGACATGCTGCCCCCGCTTGACGTGCTGATGGTGTGAGTCCCCGCAATGACACCTAGATAGATGGACCACTGGCAGAGCCAGGGATGCTGACCCAACTCCAGATGGCACGCACACATGCTCAACCCGAGGGCCTACCTCGAAGACACCCTCCGCTACGGCCTCTCGTCCCTGTGGGCCACCGGCATGCCCTGGGCCCTCGTCGCCTCCGCCGTCGACGCAGACTTCAACTACAACGCCTCGGACCAGGCAAAGGCAACCTGGGTGGTCAACACCGGGCGCAACTGGGACAACGCAGACGATGATTCAACCAAGCACATCAAGTGTCCCGCCTGCCAGGTTCCTGTGGAGCATCCTTGGACCACGTGCGGCGCGCCCGAGAAGCCCGAGACCCCCGCCTTCGGTGGCTTGGTGGGCTCCGGGTATGGCGACGGCCAATTCCGCCGCTCGTGCCCGAGCTGCGGCATACAGATCGACAAGGAGCTGCTCTCTGTTGCCAAGTTCAAGAGGGACGCTCAGTCCCTGGTCGTCAACTCCAGACCGATGCCCGGCACCATCCTCGATCCCATCAAGGGCAGCCCAGACCCGCTCCCGGCAAGTGTCCTTGGCCGGGTCTTCCCCAGGACCTTCCCCAACCGGCTGGTCGCCAGGAAGCTCATCTCCAAGGTTGCAGGCCTCATCCAGCCAGGCCTGACACCACGGCCCACCATGGAGAACATACGCGACCTGATCGAGGAGATCCTGCGCGACGCCACGGCCCGGCGGGAGGTCGAGGGCGAGCTCGCCGACGGCCGCGGCAGGATCGGCACGGTGGCCAGGATTTGTGTCCGCAGGATGATGTCGCGCTACTGGGAGAACTTCAGCCCCTTTGCCCTGGACCTGGGCGGCGCCGTCATGAGGCAGGGCGTCTTCACCGCCAAGATGCACCAGATCGACTGGCTCCACAGCCCAGCGTGCCGCGAGACCATGGCCCGGCTGATCAAGAAGTACGAGCGGTTCGTCTCCCTCATGGCCGACAACCCCACCAGGACGTGCGTGCCGACCCTGGACGTGGACCTGGCCTGGCACACGCACCAGCTGTCCCCGGGCGCCTACTACGCCTACACCACGGGCCGGACGGCCAAGTTCATCGACCACGACGACAAGATCGACGAGGACAAGCTCTCCGAGTGCTTCGCGTGGACCGTCAAGGAGTACCAGGCCCGGTACGGCGTCGTCTACAGCGAGTGCACCTGCTGGTACTGCGAGACCATCCGGGCGGGCACCACAAGCACCGTGGGCCGGGCCCTGGGCATGTCGGACCAGGACAAGGCGGCCGAGAGCTTCCACGCCTCGGGCCAGGCGCGGCTGTGCCCGCCCGACAAGAGCGCCCACATCTCGTCGCACAACGCCGTGCGCGCCCCGGCCTCGCCCTCCTCGGTCGCCGACAGGCTCGCCGCCCACGCCCGCGACAGGAAGTACCGGCAGCTCGAGCTCAACTACGACAAGGCGCGCCGCCGGGCCGAGAAGAAGGGCCGGAAGCTGCCGCCGCGCGACCAGTACTACGACCACTGGGGCTACTCGTACTACATGTACAGCCCCTTCATCTACCCCATGTACTTCACGCCCGGCATGTACTACGGCTGGGACCCGGGCTACGTCAGCTCCGGCGGCTGCGAGGGCTGGGCTAGCTGTGCCGCGGGGAGCTGCTCGGCGGGCGTGTCGTCGGGTGCGTGTGGCGGTGCTGGGGGGTGCGGTGGCGCCGGGGTGAGTTGTCTTGTCTTTCCTTGCTTCCTTCTCTGTGTGTTTTCTCTCTTGTGCTGACTTATTTCACGACAGGTTGGTGGTTCGTGCGGTGGTGGGGGAGGCGGAGGCGGTTGTGGAGGCGGTGGAGGAGGTGGTGGAGGTAAGTTTACCTGACACCGTTTAATTGCAACAGAAACTTGGTAACTAACCTGCCTCAACTAGGCTGTGGTGGTGGTGGCGGCGGCGGCGGTTGTGGTGGAGGAGGATCTTGATGGCCCGCCCGGATTAAGGTCGAATCGTCCTGGCTTGAGATACCCTTGCTGTGATGTGAACTGGCGCTGGAAGTTTCCTATAGCCATTGAATGATGCGACCCCGAGATGATAATGGCATTTATTTGATTTCATCCGACGCGTCTTGGTGTGGAGCTTAATCGAGCGTGGCGTCAGCCGCCGTTGAGACCTATGGAGAGGTAGACATTTAATTGATATGTTGCTTAGCTTTGCTTGAAGCCTTCGTTGTGGCTTTTGGTTCAATGCATGTCGTTTCTTTGATAATTATTCCAGCACTTGTCTCCCCCGAAGGTTCTCCCTCGGAGGCAACGGATTCATCCCGAGCCTCCGGCCGACCGCACGCACGGCGTTACACTCATTTGCATTCCATAGTGCCAAAACCACGCTAGTAACATAAAAATGTCGCGTAATACTCAAGTTCCCCGCAAATTATTATCCTTTTAATATTATTAAGAATATACTTTAATTTTTTAATTATTATATATTAAATTAATTTAAAAGTATTTATTTAATTTATTTTAATTATTATAAATTAATTAATAATATTATTATAATATTATAAATTAATTTGATTTTAATAAATTATTATATTTTTAAAAAAAGTATTTAAAATTAATATAATTAATAATTAAATTATTTTAAAAATTATAAAATATTTAAGATATTAAATATAAAAATTAAAAAAAGAATATTATATTATTAATATAATAAATAAAAAATATTATATATTTAAATATTTTTAATTAATAAATTTTTATATAATTATATATTTTTATTTTAATAAAATATAATAATAATTAATTAAGATTTTTAAATTTAAAATATTATAATTTTTTATTAACCGAGTATTTAATTAATATAAATAAATTAAAAAAATAAATTTTAATAATAATATAATAAAATAAAATAAAATAAAATAAATTAATATTATAATTAATTCATTTATATTAATAAATTTAATATTAATAAATAAAATAATATTTATTATATAGATTAATTATTAAAAAATATTAAATTAAAATAATTATTTTTTAATAATAATAAAAATTATAATATATAATTTAAAATAATTTTATTAATTTTATTAAATATATATAATTTAAAATTTTATTATATATAATATTATTTTTAAAATTTAATGTAATATTAATTATAAATATTATAAAATATAATAAGAATAATAATTAAATTAATTTATAATTAAATTAAATTTAATAAAAAAAACAAATAAATAAAAATAAATAAAAATTAAAAAATTAGAATTTTTATATTAAATTCTTTATAAAAAACTCTAAAAACTAATAACTTTATTTTCTTAAACTATACTTATTATATTACCCCCTTAGCCCCATTTTAATTTAATAATAAAATTAAAGCTTAGTACTAATAGTATTAATATTAATAACTAATATTTAAACCTTCTTTCCTTTAAATTATTAAACTTTTCCCTTTTTTCTTTATTATAATTTTTTTTTAATAAATTCCCTTTTTTTTATATCTTTTATTTTAAATTTTAAAATATAACTCTAATCCTTAAAATTTAAAAGGATTTATTTAAAAAATTAATTTTATTTTAAACTATTTTTAATATATTTACTTAAGTTATTATTATACTTATTAAACTCTATAATTAAATAAATAAAAAACTTTAAAATCTATATTAAAACTTTTAAATTTTTTATTTTTTATTTAAAATAAAAATAAATATAAATACTTTTATTATTTTATTATTAATTATAATTATATTTTTATTTAAAATAATAATAATTTTAAATATAACTTTCTTTTAAAATTTTTTAATTTTATAATAATTATTATATTATTAAAAATAAATTCTAACCTTTTTATTTTAAATTTTATATTATTTTATTAATATTAATAATAATTATTTATAAAATAGCCTTTTCCTTAATTATTAAATATTAATAATATTTATATAATATTAAAAATATTTCTTATAATAAAATTTATAATATAAATTATTATTTAAATTAAAATATTTAAATTTTATTAATTTTTTATAAAAATTATATTTTAAAAAATTTATAATTATTTATTATATTATATTTATATATAAAAAAAATAGTACTATACTCTTATAATTACCTCCTACTTTTTTTATTTATTTTTTAAATTAATTTTAATAAATTACTAATAATTATATTAATATTTATTTTAATAATTTTATTATAATTTATACTAATACTTTTATTTGAATTTTTAAATAATAAATTTAAAATTTTAAAATAAATAAATTAAATTTTAAATTATTTTATTATATAATTCTTTTATAAATAAAATTAATTAAATAATTAATTCTTTATAATTTTTTAAATAAATTGTATTAAATAAAATAATATTAAAATAATTATTAAAAACTTTTATTTTTTATTATTTAAATTTATTTTTTATTATATTAAATTTTTTAAAATTTAAATTATTATATATAATATTTTTACCCCCTTTTTTCTTTTTTTCCCTCCTTATTTTTTTTTATCAAATTCCTTTTTTTTAATTCCTTTTTAAAGTTTTCTTTTATATTTTTACCCCTCTTTTTTTTTCTTTTTTATTTAATATCTAGCCTTTCTTACCCTATCTTTACTTTTTATAAATTTTCTTTTTAAATCTTCTTTTATATACCTTATATATATTATAAAATCTATTATTTTTCTATAAATTATTATATTTTTATTTAAAACTTTTTTATATAATAATTTTTTTTAAATAATTTAATTAAATTTATTTAAATTTATAATATTTAATTTATTTAATTAAATTTTCCTATTAAATTTCTTATTTTACCTTTTTAAATTAAATATAAAATAACTTTTTTATATAATATTCCTTTTTTTTATTAATAATTATTATTAAAAATTAAATTATTTTTATATTTAATTAAATAATAAATTTATTTTAATATATTATAATAATTTTATATAAATTTTAATATAATATTTATTTAAAAATCTTAATATTTTTATTATTAAAAAAAATTATTTATTTTAATTTAAATTCTTTATATTTTTAATTAAATTTTCTTTTAAATTATAAAAATTTATAATTTTTAAAATTTATTTATATTATATTATTTATTTAAAATTAAAAAATAATTATTTTTTATTAATTTATAATATTTTCCTATTATTAAAAAATAATAATTTTATTTATTTAATAAAAATTTAAAATTTATTAAAATCTTTTTATAAAATAATATATTTTTATTTTTAATAAAATTTTTAAGTAATTCTTTTTAAAAACCTTTTTAATTATTAATATAAATAATTTAAATTTAAATTTATATATAATATAAAATATTAATATATTTATAATAATATTATATTTATTATTTAAAATTATTTATATTATAAAAAATTATTTAATTTAATTATTTTAATTATTATTAATAAAAATTATAAAATAAATTTAAATTTTTTAATTTATTCACTTAAAATCCTTATTAATTTTAAAATAATATATTATATTTAAATATTATTTAATTTTTAATAAATAATATATATATTTTTAAAATTAATTTATTTAATTAAAATTTTAATTTAAAATAATTATTTTTAATTAATTATAAAATTATATTTTATATTAAAATTCTTTTTTAATATATATTTTTATATTTATAAATTTTATAAGTTTAAAAATAATATTTATATTAAAATAATTATAAATTATTTAAAAATTCTAATATTTTTATAATTTAAATTAATTAATAATAAAATTTATAATAATTTTCTTATAATATTTATTAAAAATTAAAAATAATTTTAAAAATATTTTATAAAAATCCCTTTATATTTTAATTTATTTATAAATATTATAATTATTTAAAAATTATTATATTTATTAATAAAATAAAAGCTAATAAAAATATTAATTAATAATATTAATTATTCTTTTTTTATTTAAATAATTTATTATTATTATATTATAAATATTTTATATAATTATTATTTATAATTAATTTATTTTTAATTATTAAAAATTAATTTTTTTTATATTTATTTTTTTTAATAATTAAAATCTTTAATATTTATAATTTATTTTTTATTTATAAATAATTATTGAAATTAATTTAATATTTATTTATTTATATTTAAAAAAATAAATTTAAATTAAATTCCTTATTTTTTTATTTAATAATATAATAAATTATTTAATAAATATAATTTTAAAATATAATATTTAATTAAAAATATTAAAATTTTAAAAATTTAAATATAATAAATCCTTTTATTATTTATATATCCTCCTTCTTTTTATTTATTATTTAAATTAATTTAAATTATTAATACTTTAATATAATTGTTAAAATAAATTAAATATTTTTTATTTTTTTATTTATTAAATTAAAATAATTTTATTTTTTTAAAAAAAATATATTAAATATTATTATCTTTTTTTTAATTAATAAATTAAATTAAATAAATACTTATTAAATAATTTTATATATTAAATTTATTTTTTTAAAAAATATTATTTAATTATAAATTATTTAAAATTTTTATAATTAAAAAAAATAATAAAATACTTTATACTTTTAAACTCTACCTTTTATTATTATAAATATTTTATTATAATTAATATTTTTTTATTAATAATTAAATAATTATATTTAATTATTATAAATTTTTTTAAAAAAATATAATAAATTATAATTTATTATTTATTTTATAAAATAATATTTTATTTAATTTTTATTTACTATAATTTATTTTTAAAAATATTTTATAATTAAAATAAATATATTTTTTAATAATTAAAATAATTTTTAATATTTATTAAATTATTTAAAAAAAAAACTCTTACTAATAAATATTATTAATAATTTAATTTTTATAAAATAATCTTTAATAAATATTTAATAAAAATTTATAAATTTTAAAAAACTCTTTATCCCCTTTTATAATATTAAAATCTTTTATTTATAAATTATTTTAATTTTTTTAAAATTTAATATAATTCTAATTTTTATAATAATAATAAATTCTAAATATTTAATTTTTTTTAAATAAATTTATCTTTATTTAAATTAAAATAAAATTTATTTATTATTATTTTTTTTAATATTTTTTATATTTTTTTATATAATATTTTTAAATTTTATTAATATAAATTAAAATATTATTTATATAAATAAAATAATATTTATTTAAAAAATTATAAAATATAAAATTAATATATTTTTAAAAAATTATTAATATTTTATATGATTTAAAAATTATAATTATTTATTTAAAAAATTTATAATAAATTTAAAAAATTATTTTTTATTTATAATTAAATAGTATTTTAATTTTATAAAATATTCATATTATATTTAATTTTATAAATTATTTAATTTTTATTAAATTTTATAAAATTTTTAAAATAAAAAAAAATAAATGATAATTTATTTATATAATAATATTTAAAATTTAATAATTATAATAAAATTAAAAACTTTTATTTAATTTTTATATAAATATTATAAAAGTTTTAATTTTATTATTATTTATTTATATAAAATTCTTATTATATAAATTTTTTAATATTTTTTTAAATATAAATAATTTTTTTTATAATATTTTATAAAATAAATTAAAAAAAATAAAAACTTTTTATTTTTTATTATTTTTTTTTTAAATAAATTTTATAATTTATTTTAAATTTATAAAGATTTAATTTATTTTTTTTTATAAATAATAATAAAAAATTATAAAATTTTATTAAAATTCTTTTTTTTAATTTTACTTTTATTTTAAATTTTTTATTTTATAAAATTTTATTTATATTTATTATAAATATTATAAAAATTATAAATTCTATTATAATATTTTTATAAATTTTTTAATTTATTTAAAATATAATATAAAAATAAATCTTATTATTAAAATAATATTTTTAAATTTTTTTATTTTTTTTATTTTTTTATAAAAGTTAATATAAAGAGTTTAAAAATTTATAATTTTATATTAAATTTTTTATTTATATAAAACAAAATATATTATATTTATAATTAATTAAAGTTTTTTTAATATTAAAAAAAATTTTAATTTAAATATTATATAAATATATATAAATTTTTTATAATTTTTAATTTTTATTTAAAAATAAATAATTTTTTATATATTTATATTAATAATTTAAAAAATTATTTTTTTAATTTTTTAAAATTTAATTAATTATATAAATATATTAATATATTTATTATTTTTTTATTTATTATAATAAAATATTTACAATTTTTATTTATAAGAATAATTTTTTAATTTATATTATTAATAATTATATAAATAAATATAAATTTTAATTTTATTATTTATAAAATTAAATATTTATATATTTTTTTTTATTTTAAAATTTATTTTTTTTAAAAAATAATTTATTTTTTAAATTACTTAAATTAAATTAATATTAAATATTAAATTTTTTTTAATTAAATTAAATTTAAAAATAAAATATATAAATATTTTTTTAAAAATATTTTAAAACTTTATAATAATTATATAATTTTTTTTAAAAATAAAATTCCTTTTTTTTTAAAAACTTATTTTATATATTAATATTTACTAACTTAAATTAATACTATTATTTTTTAAAATTAATTTCTTTTTTTATTTTTTTTATTTTTTTTTATTAATAAAATAATTTATTTATATATTTATATTATTTTTAAAATTTAATATATTTATTTCCTTATTTTATATTTTAATTAAATTAAAAAATAAATTTTAAAATATAAATAATATATTAATAAAATATATAAATTTTTTTAATAATAATTAATTAAAAAATAAAACTTTATTATTTATTTAAAATATTATATTATTCTTTATATTTTTTAAATATAATTTTTAAAATTTATAAATAATAATATAATAATTAATTTATTTTTAAAATAATTTAATATTTCTTATTATAATTAAATTAATTAAGATTTATTATTCTATATATAATTTTTAATTTTAATTAAAATATTTTTAAAATTTATTAAAAATTTATTAAATTATTAATTTCTTTATTATTAATATTAAATAAAATTAATTTATTTTTTTTATATATAATAATAAAAAATATTTAATTTATATAAAAAATAAATTTATTTAAATTAAAATCCTTATTAATCCCTTTATTTTCTTAAAAAGTTTTAATTTAAAATTTTTATATATTTTTAAAATATTAATAAATATTATATTATATTTTAAAGTTATTTTTTATATAATTTATAAATTTATTTATTTTTAATTTTAAAATTAAAAAAATTAAAAAGTTAATATATTTATATATTTTATTATTTTATAAAAATTAAAATAATATTTTTTAAAATAAATTTAAAAGTATTATTTAATAATTAATAAAAAAAATACTTTTATTTTTTTTAAATTATATTTTATTTAATTATTTTTTTTAAAAAAATAATAGCCTTTAAATTATTTACTATAACTATAATTAACCCCTTTTTTAAAAATAAAAAAACTTTTAAATCTTTTATAAATTCCTATAATATATTAATAATTATTATAATAATATTTTTATTAATTTAATATATAAAATTATTTATAATTTCTTAATTAAAAGAAATATTTTTAATTATTTAATTAATATTATTATTAATTATAATTTAATTAAAAAATATATATTTTATATTAATAAAATTAAATTTTAATTTACCTAAATTATTAATTTAAAAAGATTATAAATTAAATATTTTATTCTTTTATTCTTTTTAATTTTTATATTATAAAATTATAAATTTTAATAAAAAAATTAAACTTTATATTATAAAATATAATAAAAATAATAATTAAATTAGTTTATAATTAAATTAAATTTAATAAAAAAAAATAAATAAATAAATAAATAAAAATTAAAGAATTTAAGTTTTTATATTAAATTTCCTATAAAAAGTTTTAAAAGTTAATAACCCTATTTTCCTAGGCTATATTTATTATAATAAATAATAAAAGTTTTTATAATTATATTAATTTAATTAAATTATATATTTAAAATAATATTTTATTAAATATTTATTTATTTATTTATTATTATATTATATATTATAAAAATATTTAAAAATTTAAAAATAATTTTAAATTATATTTTATTAATTATATATATTAAATTAATATTATTTTAAAAAAATTAAAATTTTAAAATTAAATAATATAAATAAAATTATTATTAATTATATAAAAAATTATAATATTATTTATTATTAATATTTATTATAATTAATAATATAAATATATATATATATATATATATATAATAATTTTATTTTATTAAAATATAAATTAATATAATAATATTAAATTAATTTATAAATAATATAATAATATAATTTTAATTTAAAATTATTAAAATAATATATTTTTTAAAAGTATAAAATTATAAAAAAAGAATTATTTTAAAAAGTTTTAATTAAACTATATATAAATTATATTTTTAATTTTTTATAATTTTAATATAATTATTTTAAAATATTAAAATATTAAAATTAATAAAATAAAATTAAATTTTAAAAATATTTTAAAATAATTAAAATTAAATTTATAATTTTTTATATTATATTAATTTTATATTAAATTTAATATTAATTATATTAAAAAATTTTTAAAGTTTAATTTAATTTTTAATAAATTATTAAATAATTAAATTTTTATAAAAATAATAAAAGAATATTTAAATTTAAATTTTATTATATTAATATATTCTTATTATAATATATATTTATAATATATAATTTAATTAAAATAAAAAATATATTATTAAATAATTAAAAATTTAATTTTTTTAATAATATAATTTATTTATATAAAAAAAACTTTTTTAAAATTAAATAATATAATATAATAAAAATAATATTTATTAAAAAATATAAATTTTATATTTAATTAAATTATACTTATATTATAAAAATTATTTAATTAATAATATTAAAATAAAAAAAAATATTTTATAAAAAAAAGATAATTAAATAATTAAATTATAATTTAAATTTAAAAATATTAATTTTAAATTATTATAATTTAATTAAAAAAAATTTAAATATAATATAATTTTTAATTTAAATTATTTAAATATTTATAATTTAAATAATATAATTATTATTTTAATTAAAAAATATTTTATTAAAAAATAATAAAATTATAATAAAATATAATAATAATATTTAATATTTAATATTATAATTTTTATTTAAATTTATAATTATAATTTATATATAATTATAAATTAAAAATATTAAAATTTAATTAATTATATGAATTAATAATTATTTTTAATTAAAAATTATTTTTAAATATTTTATTTATTTTAAATAATTTATTAAATTTTAATATAAATAATTAAAATATTATTTAAATAATATTATTTTATAATAACTTTTTTAAAATAAAGTTTTTTATATATTAATATAAAAATTTTTTAAACTTTTTTTAAATATTATATTTTTAAATTATTTATTTAATTAATTAATTAAAATTTTTAAATATTAAAAAGCTTCACTTTTCAATTTATTATAAAAAATATTTTAAAAATATTTTTTTAATATTATTATAAATTCTTTAATATATTATATATAACGAAATATATTTAGTAATTTAATTTATTAATTTTATTAAAAATAATTAAAAATAATTAAAAATAATTAAAAATAATTAAAAATAATTAAAAATAATTAAAAATAATTAAAAATAATTAAAAATAATTAAAAATAATTAAAAATAATAATAAAATTATAATTTAATATATTTAAAAATATAATATAATTTAAAATATTTTATTAATTATTAATAAAATTATAAAAAAAAATATATTTAATTAAATATATATAATAATTAAAATATTAATTAATATATTAAAAAACTTTTATATAAATAATAATTATTTAAAAAAATATTATTCTAATATTAAAATTATTAATAATAATAATAATATTTTTATTAATAATATTTTTATTTATTTTATTAATTAATACTTTATTAATTAATTTAAAAATTATTAATATAGAATTTTTATTTATTTTAAACATTAAAAATATTTAAATTATATTTATAAAATTATTATATTTATAGCTAATAAATTAAATTATTATCCGGTTATATATATTTTAAAAAATATTTTTTAATTTTATTAATTTAATTTATAAGTTTTTTATTATTTAAATATAAATAAATTTAATTTTTTTTTAATAAAATAATATATTTATTCATAAATATTTTATTATTATTAATATATTAATTAAAAATTAAATATTGAAAAAATTAATAAAATTATATAAAAATTTTAATATAATTCTTTTATAAAGTTTTTATTAATACTTATATATTATTTTTTTTAAAAGAAATCCGCTTTATTAATAATATTAAATTAATTCTATTAATAAAATAAAAATTAATTTATTTAAAAAAAGCTTATATTAAATATATTTTATTTATTTTAATAATAATAATAATAAATAAATTTTTAATATATTAAAATATTAATATTTATTTAGTTTAAAAAATATTATTAAATTTTAATATTATTTAAAAATAATATATATTAAAGTCATATTGAATATAAAAATATTGATAATTTAAAAATTATAATTACTTTTATAATTAATAATTTTTAAAATTAAATTAATTATTAATTATTTAATTTTAAATTTATTTATTTAATTTTTAAATTTATTAAAATATATAATTAATTATTAATATATAATACTTTTTTATATTATATTATAATTAATATAAATATATTTTTAATATTAAATAAATTGAAATAATTTATAATTTATTATTTTAATTAATTAAATTATTTATTAAATATATAATAAATATTATTATAAAACTTTATTTTTTATATATATTTTTATAAAATTTTTAATCATATTTTTAAATAAAGTTTTCTAGATTTTATTATTAATAATAATTTTATTTATAATTAATATATTAAAAAGATTTTTATTAATTTTATAATTATTTTAAATATAAGATCGAGGATTCTTATTAATAAAAACGAAGGATATATTAGTTATTAAAATAAGTATATAGTTAAATTATTAATTTAATATTATATATATTAAATTAATTTATATATTTTAAATATTTTTTAAATTTTTATTATATTTTTATATAGAATTTAATTTTATATTAATTTATATAAAATTAATATTTAATAAATAATAATATATTTTAAAGTTTTTAAAAAAACTTTATATAATACTTTTTATTTTAATTTTTAATTAAAGTTTTTTTTAAATATAAAATTTATAATTAAAATATATTATAAAATATAAAATATTTAAATATATTTTTTTTATAATTATAATTTTATTGAAAATTAAATTATAACCTTATATTATTAATATTATTTATTTAATAAAAATTTAAATAAAAATATAAATATATTTTAAAGAAATTTAATTTTAATATATTTTAATATTTAAAATAATAATTAATATAAAAGTAGAATTATATATAATTATATATTTATATAAAATTCTAAAACTTTTCAAAAAGAGTATTTATTAATGTTTTCTCCGATTTCGTCGGTATAAATTCTCGATTTTAAAATTTATAAGTAAAATATATTATAAAATATAAAGTATTTAAATATATTTCTTTTATAATTATAATTTTATTAAAAATTAAATTATTACCTTATATTATTAATATTATTTATTTAATAAAAATTTAAATAAAAATATAAGTATATTTTAAAAAAATTTAATTTTAATATATTTTAATATTTAAAATAATAGTTAATATAAAAGTAGAATTATATATAGCTATATATTTATATAGAATTTTAAAATTTTTAAAAAAGGGTATTTATCGGTGTTTCCTCCGATTTCGTCGGTGCGAATCCTCGATCTCAAGATTAATAGACGACCAGTTGGTGTTTGAGACCATACAGGAAAAACTCTTCGACAGAGGCCCAATCATCTCCCTCCCAGCAAATCTGAGGCTCCTGATCAGTCTTTGGAACCCATTTGAAACCACCGCGGCATACCAGATATCGAGCTCCATAAATACGTCCATCGGGAATATAATTTCATCGCTGCGTGAGCCCGCTCCTTCATCAGGACACACTAGATTGCGATACCAATGTGTAAGTAGAAACTTAGAACGCTATCCTTTTGTCGTTGTTCAAGTACCTTTGCTTTTAGAAGGGCCTTTTTCACGAGGCACACAGATGACTTATTTTCCTTGTTATAGAGGTGCGGACGTAGACTATACGATGACTTCGAAGAAGCCCAGCCAGGCGCACTCGTCAACATGGAGACTCTCCTAGCCAGCTACTTTGGCGGACACCCTGCCACTTTGAAGCCTGGGGACTTCGACCCACCACTGACAGCACCTGACGACACCCGGAGCAGTAGAGCCTTGGGCGGTCCAGTGAGCCTATGGAGATATGTCTTCGGGCGCCGGCAAGAAGACCCTCGCCTCCCGTGGACAAGACAGAATTCGGGGAATGCGGAATTGCAATCCTGTCCCACACCAACGGGAAACGGACAGGCAAATCATGTCCTCGTCTTACTGTGCCTTCCCTTCATGCGTTGGGCAAAGAAGCTTCACCAGATGGACACTTGCAATCTACGATCAGACCAGGCTTTCTTCCTGTCACTACGACAACAATACTCACTTGCGTGCCGGTCAAGGCGTTGGTCGTTCTTTTTCAAGCCCCGCCGGGTCAACTCCTTAGAGTTCGTCAAGGTGAGGAATCTCGCGAAGACCCCCGCAACAGAAGTTGACCTTGCTCCGAGTCTCTCGCACTCGAAATTACATATGTAGCCAGAATTTGCAACCCGACCAGACTTTTGAGGAATATACGCACACAAATCGCGAGAAAGACGAGTCAGACTGACCGATCAATTTTCTAGTTCGAAGTATATAGGAATGATCTGGTTGATATTCAGGACAGCCCATCTGTGCCAGATCGAGAAGGCAGGGACCAGGCAAAGATGAACTACATCTACAACCCTATGCCGGCCGAGCTGAACCCACCGATCGGGCCCAACCTCTTGATGCACTTGTTCCAAAATCCCACACATGCCGATGTGGAACCGGTCATGTGCAGGAAAGTTCCAAAGAAGCTCCGCGATAGATTACAAGCCTCTCAAGCCACGGGCAGTGCTGTCGGTTGGGGAGTGGATTTCATAGAGGGAGTGGACTGGTTGGTTTTATTCTCCTATGGGTGTGTTGGTTTCCTTTTCGCTCTGGTATTCGCTGTGGCCTGGTCGATTGCACGTGGTGACATACAGAGTGGCTTTGCCATGGGGAGCTTTATGGTGGCTTTTGTGATATTCTGCGTTGGGATTGCTCAGACGCAAGTGCAACTGGGGATATGACCCGTGGACCCTGTCTGATACACACTGCCGACAAGAAGAAGTCCGCTGCGCAGCGCAGATCGACGAAGTAGAGTGGGAAATCCCTAATTCAGTTTATGTTTTTCATTTATCAATCCTATCAACTTACTTCCAGAATACCCTCCCCTCCATCAGCCGCCTCGCCGTCCTAAACACAGTAGCCTCCTTAAGCTCCCCGTCCCCATCATACTGAGCATCAACACGCAGCGTCCCACTCGCATGATGTATAACCAGCCCTTCCCCCCCGGGCTCACCACCCACACACTCAGAAACAACACTCCCAGGCAGCTTGGCCGCAGCCGCGAGCGCAAGCGCAACCGTGACGGGGATCGCCTTGTGCGGCTGGCCTACAGACATCGCACGCGCGACAACCATACTTCCCCCTTTCCCCTCCCCCTCGCAGGGAGGAGAAACAATCGCAATCTTAGGCACACTCCCAGGGACATCCCCCACCGCCCCAGCAAGCCCCATCCGCACCCCAGCAAGCCGGCGCACCCGCTCCAGCGTCCCCAAGAGGCCAGGGCGCTCCTCCATCTCCGACGGGGTGATGCGCCCCTCCACGCCCAGGTCCGCAGCAGCCACGAAGCAGCAGGGGTTCGCGACGTCGACGCACGTCGCCCTGATACTGATGTCCCCACCCCCCTCCCCGAGGTCGAAGGTATCCACCACGGCCCCCGTGGGCAGCAACTTACCCGTCCGCGACCCGGCGGGCCGGATAAAGTCCAGCCGGACGGGGGCCCCCGCCCCCGCGACGCCGTCGATGGCGCAGTCCCCGTAAGCGAGGGCCTCGTTGTTTTTGCCGACGATGACGGGGAAGGTGGCGTGGATCATCTTGCCCGTGTTGGTGTTGTGGATGTGCACCGTGACGTCCCTCACAACCTCACTCTCCCCCTCCCCCTCCTCCTGACCCTCCTCGCCGCCCCTCCTCACCCGCACCATCCCACAATCAACAGCAAACGGCCCCACGGCCGCAGACATATTCCCACAGTTACTAGAGAAATCCACCCCGTCGTCCCTAACCCCCACCGCGGCAAACGTATAATCCACGTCCGCGGCGTCCGACGACGGGGCGCCGACGACGCACACCTTGGACAGGCTCGAGATGCCGCCGCCCAGCCCGTCGAGCTGGCGGCCGTGGAGGGGGTCCGGGCTGCCGAGGACGCCCAGGAAGGCGGCGGTCCATTCTGATTTGTTGGGAGGTAAGTCCGAGGCGCGGAAGAAGACTGCGCGGGAGGTCCCGCCGCGGTAGTAGGATGCCCGGAGGGAGTTTTGCCTGTGTGGGCTGGGGGAGGGGGAGGGGGAGGAAGGGAACGAGAAAGACGAGACCGTCCGTGCTGTTGGGGGCCGGGCTGTCCTTTGCCGAGTGTGTCGGGGGAGGAGTCTTGCCCAGAGGGTCAGGGGGCGCTGCAGGTTGTGATGATGCATGGTGTTTCTGCGGTCTGGCTGGCTACCCAGTCGGTGTGGGTCGATATTATCACCCGATCGCTCGTTTTCCAATATGGGCTTGCGATTTCGTGCATGGGTCGAGAAGAGCCGTTCCCTTGTTATTATATCCGCGGGATGGAAAGATGCTTGGCGGCAAGGGTTGAGCGGGCCAAGGGCCACGGCCGTACACTCATTTGCATTCCATGGTGCCAAAACCACGCTAGTGACACAAAAATATCGCACAATACTAAAATTCGTTATAAATTATTATCCCTCTAATATTTCTTTTATTAACTTAATTATTAATATTCCTAATTATAAATATTATTTCTTAATATTTATTAATTAATTATTATATATAAATTTTATTTTTAAATATAATATTTTATTTTTTAAATTATTATTTAATAATATAATTATTATTTATATTTTATTAATTTTAAATTTTTATTAAATTTAAATATATTTAAAATATTATATTATTTTTAATAATAATTTAATTAAATAAATTTATAATAATTATATTATAATATTATTAAAAATAATTAAAAATATAAATAATAAATTATATAATATTATAATAAAATAATATTAAATAATAAATTATATAATATTATAATAGAATAATATTAAATAATTAATTATTATATAATAAAATTAAAAATATTATTTAAATTATAAATAAATAAAAATTTTAAATTAAATATAAATAATTTTTTATTAAAAATTTAATAAATATTTAAAAAATTAAAGATTTATACCGATAAAATCGGAGGAAATACTAATAAATACCCCTTTTTAAAAACTTTAAAATTTTATATAAATATATAGCTATATATAATTCTACTTTTATATTAATTATTATTTTAAATATTAAAATATATTAAAATTAAATTCCTTTAAAATATATTTATATTCTTATTTAAATTTTTATTAAATAAATAATATTAATAATATAGGGCTATGACTTAATTTTTAATAAAATTATAATTATAAAAGAAATATATTTAAATATTTTATATTTTATAATATATTTTACTTATAAATTTTATATTTAAAAAAAATTCTAATTAAAAATTAAAATAGAAAATATTATATAGAATTCTCTTAAAAAATTTAACATATATTATTATTTATTAAATATTAATTTTATATAAATTAATATAAAATTAAATTCTATATAAGAATATAATAGAAATTTAAAAAATATTTAAAATATATAAATTAATTTAATATATATAATATTAAGTTAGTAATTTAACTATATACTTATTTTAATAACCGGTATATCCTCCGTTTTCGTCGGTACGAATCCTCGATCTCTTAATCTTTGGTCGTCTCGATCGAGCGCCCACTCATATACCTCGGTGATAGGTTGGTGGTCGACAGCACTCTTTACTTCTGGATACTTCTTCTCCTTGGCCAGAGCCTCCCAGATATTGCTTGCGATTCCACTCCGTGACTCGCGATTAAATGTGGCAGCAGTGAGATAAAGTTGGCGGTCTAACTTGTTGGACGCCGACTCTTCATCTCCGACGAATGCTAAATCTTCGGCATATCGTTTTAGGAGCACCTCAATAATGTGGATGCAATCCTGCTTCGACTCGTAATTTTCTACTAATTGTGGCCAGAGATGTTCCAAGCCCCGAAATTCCACAATGCTGTGGGCAAATACTTCCACCGTATCTGGACCCGGCGAAGTCGTGACCGATTCGACAGCGTTAACATTAGCCTTCGCGGTGGCCGGTGTTTCTTCTTGGTTGTTGGGTATGGCCTCCACGTCTAGAGGGTCTCGTATCAGAACCCGAGACTGTGACTCTGCTTGTTGACCAATGCTTTCTGAAATCTCGTTAGAAATCGGGTTTGCGCGCATGGGCGTCTCCGGACCGATGCCACCCTCTCCTTTCCTGGCTTCCAAAGTGCCAGGACGGTTGGTGCTCTCACTTCTATTCGTTGCTCTGACCGAGGTGTCGGAGGAATAAAAGTCATGCTGCCTGCTATTTGCTGTTCTGGGTGCAGCGGCGACCAGGCGATCAGCACTATATCTGCCACTTCGAGGCTTGAGGGTCTCTAAAGAACAGTTTCCACAACGTGTCGCGCCACAGTTGCGGCAGGATGGAGTGGTGGAAGCGTTCATTCCACCATGACCACAGTAGCAACAGCTCCAAATGTATACTGTGGCGTTCTTGGGACGATTCATGGCGTGTGATATCAGGAATTGATTCTGTGTGTTGAGTTTGCTGCCAGATAGCCGATTTGGAGTAGCGACAGGACGTTAAAGACTGTAGACGAGGCCGATGTATCGACAGTGATGCCAGATGACAGCCAGTCCGCCAGCAAAGAGGTAGGAAGAGGGGATTGTATCACTTGGTTAACGCACGCTTTTAACACGCTTACGCCGTAATTAGTACTACTTCGGCACAACGACCAAGGAATTGCAGTCTGTTAAATCCACCCCACAAATCATACGACGTATAACTCTTCTTTCCGATCTAATGCACGCTTGTGTCTTGTGTTCCAGAATTTACAGCAAATGCTCAGGGTCATGCAAGGCCGTTTGAATACTGACGGCCCACATCTATGATTGGCAGACGGACAGACGTGAAATGTTACCAAAACAGCTGTCAATCATGCATGTTCAAGTAATCCAAGGAGGTAAGCATTAGTTGGCGATTTGGACTCTACTATTCTCGGAGAGCACTTTATTTTGCTGGTGGCTGCCACATACGCCAATTTATGACAACAATTTGTTGGCGGAGAACATTTGAAGAATATGATCCAGTCATTGTAAAAGCTGATTTCAAAATTGTGTCTGCGGGGACTGTGCCTCAGGGAATCGTTGAATATGCGTTCAGCGCCAGCTGCCCACCCAGGTGAGCATACAGTACGTTGCTACCCGCAGGAATCTCCCCCTTCCTGATCATATCCATCATCCCCGCCAAACTCTTGCCCTCATACACAGGATCCGTGATGAAAGCCTCCGTGCTAGCACCAAACTTGATAGCCTCAATGGTCTGCTCATCAGGAATACCATACGTGCCCGCATGATACCTGTCCACCAGCTCGACATCCTTCTCCGTAATATCATCCTCCGACAGGCCGATCTTGGCGGCCGTGAACTTGGCGATCCGCAAGACCTGGTCGAAAGTCTGCTTCACCTTGGCACTGGCGTCAATGCCTATGACCCTCCTGGGCTTGCCGCCCTTCTTCTCCGCCAGCTTGAACCCGGCGATCATGCCCGCGAACGTGCTCCCGGTGACGGCGCACACGATGATGGTGTCAAAGAAGACACCGAGCTGCGCCTCCTGCTGCTCCACCTCGAACGCCCACCTCGCGAAGCCCAGCCCGCCAAAGGGGTGGTCGCTCGCGCCGGCCGGGATGTAATACGGCTTCTGGCCCTTGCTCTCGAGGTCCTTGGTGAGGTTCGCCAGGGTGGTCTTGTGCTCGATGCCGAACCCGCTGGGGTCGAGGTGGACGTCCCCGCCCATGAGCCGGCTCAGCTGCAGGTTGCCGACCTTCTCGTAGCCCGGGTCCGTCCAGTCGACCCAGTGCTCCTGCACGGTGGCCGCCTTGAGCCCGCTGGCGACGGCGACGGCCGTGACGGCGCGGGTGTGGTTGGACTGGACGCCGCCTATCGAGACGAGCGTGTCGGCGCCCTCGGCGATGGCCTGTGGGACCAGGTACTCCAGCTTGCGGACCTTGTTGCCACCAAAGGCCAGGCCTGAGTTCACGTCCTCACGCTTGGCGTAGACATTTACTTGTCCCCCGAGGGCTTTTGAGATCTTGGGAAGCGCCTGGATGGGTGAGGGCCCGAATGTGAGGGTGGATCTTGGGATGGAGGCAAACGGCTCCGGGAGTGTGACGGAAGTACTAGACATGGCTGTGATTGTCTTCTGTCTGTCGGCTGGGTTAAGATGCGGTGGTGTCAACGTTGAGGAACAGGACAAGCTTCAGCGCTCACGATGCTTGACTCGATGTCTCTTGGCCTGTTATGTACGAGCCATGAGTTTCAGAAGCCGCTCCCTCTCAATCCGGCATCGGTCCGGATAACCACGCCGGTAGAAGACGGATCCGTAACATCTTGAGCTGTTGCTCAGCGTTCTTTGCAATATTGTAATCCGATTTCAACGGTTTTCTAATACAAACTCGAGTCACCTATCAAGACATCACACGACTTTCCCGCGGGAAACGTAATGGACTTAACCCACGCCATCATTCTTCCCCGCGCGCCGGCCGCGGAACTCCACCTTTATCGGATTGCTCCATGCAAATGGCATGCATATCTCGACCCATTGCGATAACTTGGCAGTGGCGCAGGCTCCATGATTCGGTAGAGGGTGAATACGGCCATTAATACGTGAGCACTCCAGCCACCTATTCGCTACTGGTAATTACTGTTGTGACAAATCCACCTTACTCCACCAGAACTCGCTCTCCCTCCTGCCCCACTCGTCGTCCACAAACTTGGCCGTCGTGCCCAGATCGCCGCCTATGAGTTCCTCATTGCCCAGCCCAAACGCCAGAGACTTTGGTGTCTCCTTGTTGTACGGCTCCCACTTTGGCTTGGGTACTCCAGCATTCGGGTCGCCCTTTGTGATAAAGTTGGTGACATACGAGTTCACCGTCTGGGCCAGGTCGGCCTGGTTCTTGCTCACGGCGAGAACCCTGGGTTCGCAGACCTCGTACCTCATGTTATCAGCGTGCTGGGCGCCGTTGAGGACGGTCGCAATCGCCGCCCACTGGTACAGGTAGACCGGGACATGCGAGCTCGCAAACTCGGCAGTCTGCCGGGCAGGGGCCACATAGGCGTAGTGACCGTAGGCGGCCTCGATTCGCTTGTATTGGGCCCCAACGCCGTCTCTGTCCTCTTTCCAGGGGGACTCAGGGACCTTGAAGGGGTCCGGGTATAATTCGTCAATGGTCTTGAGGTCCTCTTCTGACAGCAATGGCAGCAAGTTGCGGAAGAAACCAGTGAACTCCTCTGACTTGCTCATGGTCTTGTCCACGTACAGACTGCCCTCATTCCTCTGGAAACCAGTCATGATGGGGACCTTGTTCCACTTCCCTTGCCGCCACGTATCCAGGGGTGGTCTCGGGATGATTTCCCCGTCTATGACCGGCTGGAATGCCCATTTCAGGCTTGGGTTGTACGAACTAAAGACTGTGTTCTGTGCATCTTGGATCTTCTCTGACGGCAGGGACCGCAGGAAGGGGAAGACTTCGTCCTCGGGAAGGTCAGAGGGGACCCCTGCCGCGGCAAGGTAGTCCTTGAATTGTGCCTCGTGAACAGGAGCGTCGAATGGTCTGACAGCGCGAGAGGTTGGCGCGCCGGACTCGATGATGACCCGGTTGTACGGCGGCTTGACGCCCTCCTTGTAGTGCATGAGATGATGACCGATGGAGTGCGCACCTGCGCTGAGCCCGAACAGCGTGACGTTGGTCGGATCACCTGTATAGGTTAGAAACTGGTATGGGTGTAGGATAAGATCTGCCCCTTCCGTTGGGTTGGCGACCTAGGGTAAGGTACTCACCTCCAAACGCCTCAATATTTTCCTGCACCCATTCGAATAGCAGAATCTGGTCCTTGAGGCCGATATTGAGAGCGCCTTCCTTGGCACTTAGTCTACTCGGCAGGAAGCCCAGTGATCCCACCCGGTAGTTGAACGAAACACACACAAACGGCTCCTCTGCCCAGCTCATCATCGATGCCGTGTTGTGCATGCTTGCCGTTCCGCGGTTGAAGGCCCCGCCATGAATGTAGATGGCAACTGGCAACAGCTTCCCATCTTGAGATGTGCTTCCGGACTGTCGAAACACATTCGCCGTCAGGCAGTCTTCACTGTAAACCAGCGGCGGTGCTGATGGGTCTGCTATCAACAGAGGCCTCCCAGGGGCTGCCGGGCCGTACTTTGAGGCGTCGAGAACATTCTCTGGGCTCGGAGAGAGCTTCTGGGGTGGGCGAAACCTCAGATCGCCAACAGGTGGCACGGCGTATGGTATGCCGAGGAACGCATCGACAGCACGAGGACGATATGCGCTCTCGTCCTTTGGATGGGTGATGCCAATGACCTTGCCCTGCTGAGGCAGCTGGACTGTCGGGCGGGAGGAGTCGACCTGCAAAACCATCTTCAAAGCTGGGTAACGTCACGCACGTGATGCATCCAACTCTCAGCGACGCATTGTCGTCGTGAAATTCTACGCCTATGTTGTTACTAAGTAGTTTTTGGCCTGAATACGGAGCTGAGACCGAGCGACGCGATGTCGGACTCGTCGGAGCCGAACCGGCAGGGACCGGCACCACTCCCCCGGAGCCGCTATCTTCAACAGGTATCCGCATATACCAGTTGACACAGGTCCGTCTGTCCTGTCAGATAACAGCAAGTGCCGAACGGGGGTCGGCCGTTATGCCCATAACGGAGGCCTATCATATGTACCCCCAGGGACGCCAGGGTTACACTCCGCACGACGTCAATCACTTAGGTAACGAGAACCTGGGGCAACACGGACAAATATCCGGCTTACTGTTCCTTGATTCTCTACCCAGCCCCTGCCATTGACTGGAGAGAAAGCCGGGAAAGTCGTAGTAGAGTAGCCATATACTACTACAATGATAATCTATGCGCAATGTGCAGCTTCTTGGTCAAGAAGGCGATTCAAGCCACTACCACGTTGTATCTATGTTCATTGCTGCCCGTGAACAAATCATGTCAATTCAGATTACTTGTAAGTCCAGGGAAGTCGTAGAAGACCCCAGACCAATACCCGTCGGATGGTGACCACAAAGCTTCCGAGATAGATGTCCCAGAGAACCCTGCCGTCCAAGATCCATGTGGATACCAATCTGATAACAAAGGCAGCTGACCATACGATCTAAGAGGGCTTCTGTGGCAACACCTTGATAACGGCGAATACTAAGGGTGGTTTTTACCCGATACTTTCCCTACACAGCGGCTGTCTATCCTCTCGACACCTCTGTCTCGGAACACCTCCATCCAGAATCTATCCATCCTGTCTCAGGTTCCATCATCATGACAGCTCAGGAGGAGAAGGTGTCGCTCGAGAAGGCCCCGAGTGCCTCGAAGGGCGGCGGCGACAATGTCTCCATCTCCCGCATCAAGTCCATCACACAAGGCGAAATCGTCTCGCTCGATGCCTCCGAGGTCTTTCTCCGCGAGCACAACTACTCCGACGAGTACCTCGCAGAGCTTCTGGCCGACGCAGAGATGAACAAGCGCCTTGTCCGTAAGATCGACTTTGTCGTCCTGCCACTGCTCGCCGGCACCTATGTTCTGCAGTACATCGACAAGCAGGCCATGTCATACGCCGCCGTCTTCGACCTCTTCAGCAGCACCGGCATCGACCAGGATCAGTATGCGTGGTTCACCTCCATGTTCTACCTCGCCTACCTCGTCGCCGAATATCCCTGGATGTGGGCAGCACAAAAGACACGCATGGCAAAGATTGTGTCTGCGTGTGTGCTGGGATGGGGTGGGATATTAATGATCACGGCAGCGTGTCACAACTTCGCTGGATTCGGAACATGCCGCTTTCTGTTGGGCGTCTTCGAGGCCCCTATCACAACTTGCTTCATGATGATAGTAGCCATGTGGTCAGTTTCACACGCTGTAAATTTCATGTTCATATGCTGACACCTCCCAGGTACACGAGGCCAGAACAACCTTTCCGTGCCGGCATCTTCTACTGCTGTAACGGCTTCGGGTCCATGATCGGCGGAATCTTAACGTACGGAATAGGACAGATCAAGACCTTCCCAGTCTGGAAGGCCATCTTCCTCCTCTGCGGTGGAGCCACAGTTATCTGGGGCCTTGTTCTGATGTTCTTCCTGCCCGACTCGATCCTCGAAGCCAAGCGATTCACTCTGGAGGAGAAGGCTCTGCTCATTGCACGCGGCCGCCTTGCCAAGACCGGCATCCTCAACAAAACAGTCAAGTGGGCACAGGTTGGTGAGGCATTCATGGACCCACAAGTCTGGCTGCTATTCACATTCGTGCTCTTCAACGAGGTCATCAATGGCGGCTACGCGAGCTTCGGGAAACTCATTGTCAAGGGGCTCGTCACCGACCCGCTCAGGACGACCGCCCTGGGCATCCCACAGGGCGCATTCCAAGTCGTGTGGATCCTTTCTGGCACGTACATCGCCTCCCGCTTCAAGAACCAGCGGACCACCGTCATGGCGCTGTACAACCTGCCAACCATCATCGGCGTCAGCCTGATATGGAAGATGGACCGGACAGACTACGCGAACAAGGTCGGCGTCCTGATCGGATACTACATCTCCGGGTCCTACGTCGCCTCGCTCGTGCTGGCATTGCAGATGCCGTCCGCCAACCTGGGGGGATACACGAAGCGCACGTCGTCGTCTGCACTGGTCTTCTTGGCGTACTGCGCTGGAAACGTCATCGGACCACATGCATTCTTGAAGCAGGAGTCGCCCTACTACAGGACTGGCTGCATTGTGATCCTGGCCTGTGCTGTGGCTCAGGTATGCCTGGCGCTCGGCTTGAGACTGCTGCTGCAGATGAGGAATAAGAGGCGAGACGATGCGGCAGCGGCGCAGCCACGCCAGGGCGATGCCTTTGATGGTGCTGATGCGACGGATTTCGAGAACCCCGACTTCCGATACTTACTCTGAGCTGCTAGCCAAAGGAACATAATTCATCTTCCAAGGTTGCCTCAAGTATCGGCACGCAAAGTACATAGATCCGTGGGAGAGAAATAAAAGAATTCAATAATCATCCAGTACTATGGCATGAAAAAGTGCTAGTATCTGCCACATGGGACATATAGAATGCAAAAGGACAAATGCTTCCCCTACTCGTCAAGCATTGTCCAGGACATACTCCCCTCACTGTGCTGCGATTCAATAACCAGCTCCCAGTCCACATCATCGTCCAAAATCGGGACCTCCGCCTCCTCAGGACGTCCACTGACATTCGCCTTCTTTCTGCCGGGCTTGTACCTGATCGTGTAAATATCCTCATTCCGCGGAAGTGAATTCAATGTAATATCAGCGTCCTCCGCCTCATAATCATCCAACAAGCCCAAGCTCGCCAGAATCGCGAGCTGGATGTCCTCAGTCTCTGTTTTCCAGTCATCCGTAGGCAGGACCACGTCTTCTGACAAGGCCAGCTCGCAGCCCTCGTCGATGGGCCTAGAGGTTGACGTCTCCCATTTGCTAAGCCGCTGTGTCTTGTCACACTTCTTGTTGTCTTGTTTCTCCTCTTCTGCCTGCTCAGCTCGGGCAGCCCGCCGGCGGGTCTCATCCTTGGCAACAACTTTGTCTTTGGCGGGGCGTATGTAGACCATTTTGTCAAATTTACAGCCTCTCTTGCCAGTCAAACAACTCTGGGGCTTAGGCGTATAGATGCATGATTCACCATACCAACGAGCCAAGTTTTTGTTTTGCGTCCACCAGCTTGGCGGTCTCGAATACATGTGGGATAGCTCCGCAGCAGTGTCCGGGTGGCAATGTTGACAATCTTGTCGATGACAGCTAAGGCCGTACGTTCTGGGGTAGGCTGGGAGGGCGCGGCAGACTTTGGCAACGTATCGTTTTTCGTAGTAGTTGCCGTCGACGCGTTCTTTGAAAATGTATCCATTGGTTTTGGGGTTTTCGGCCGGCGGGTCTGTCATATCTATGGATTCCTCGTGGCACAGGGCCGACGGTATGGGGTTCCAGCGTGGCATGATGGCCAGTTCAAATGTTCGGCGTAGCTAAAAGCGTCAAAGGAAGTGGCGACGTGATTATAAGGTGTGACCAGAAGGGCTTAGGGAGTGAACATGGTTTTCCCATCTCTCCTAGATAGATGGGTGCAGCCGGAAACTTATCATTGGCAACTCTTCTGAATCCAGGCCAACTTAGAACTGCCCAAGTGGGCTGACAACCTTGGAGGCATTCCTTCCCGGGCGCCTGTGACTCACGCCGCGAGTTGGCCTCGTTGCCAAGTCTGCGCCACAGCACGGATCTCAAACTCGGGATCTAGGTTACATCGCGTTAAGAAACGATTGCATTTCGATACAGGCCGTCAGATCTCGACCCTCAGCCTCTTCGTATAATTCAATTCAGGCATGGGGTGGGCATTACCTTTTGGCGGAAAGTTTGCCTATCAGAGTGAGTCAATACCTGGGCATCTGCGTACGGAGTTGCTGGAATCTTGCTTACCAACTGGATGCTTGGATGGCTATCGAATATCACCTTAGCTTGGTAGCTGGGTCACGACCGGGACTGCGGCCTCTAGTTTCAAGAGTACCTACTAAGTAAGTAGTTAGTGCGCTAGGTTTAACTTATGGAGTAAAAGTAATTCGAATTATAAGAATAGTTAGTTCTTACTGCCTTATTAGCTTATAAATTATAATAATAATATTTAAATTTTAATAAATATAATAAAATTAAAAGTAATAAATATTTAAAATATAATAATTTTAAATTTATAATTTTAAAAATTAAAATTTAATTAAAATAATTAATAATATTTAATTATTTTCTATTTATATCTTTTATATATTATAATAAAAATAAATATTTGTTATAAAATAATTTTATTTTTATTTAAAATATATTTAAAAATACATATAATGTTTTTATATTATAATAAATATTTAAATTTTAATATTTTAAAAGATTAATATTATTAAAATAATAATTAAAAAAGTATAAGTATTTATAATTTTAATTTTATAATATATAAATAAAATTAAAAAGTATTATTTTAATAATAATATTAATTATAAATATAAATAATTTATAAATTAATTACTATAAAAAGATTATTTAATAAAATTAAATTTTAAAATAATTATTATATAAATAAATTTTAAAATAAAAAGCTTTTAATTAAAAATTATAACTATATATATATATATATATATATATATATAATTATAATTAAATAAATTTATATAATTTAATATTATAATTTTTATTTTAACATATAATTATTATTTTAAAAAATAATTAAAATAAAAAGGAAATTTATTATATTTTATTTTTAAAATATTTATAATAACGCTTGAAAATTTATAAAAAAAGTTTTAAAAATTATGTAGAAAATATAATAAAAATAAAGAATAATATTAAAAATTCTTTTATAAAAATATTATAAAAATATATATAAAGTTATAAAATATTTTATATATAAGTTTAAAATTAAAGAAGAAATAAAAAATTAAATAAAGAATAATTATAATATAGTTAAAATTATTTATAATAAAAAAATATTTATGAAAATAAGTAAATATTTATATTATAAAAATATTAATTATAATAAAATTTTTATTATTAAATTATTTTAATTTATAAACTATTATATTTATTTAAATTATTTTATTAAATTAAAAATAATAATTAATATTTTAAAAAAATAAAATATAATATATTTTTTAAAAATAAATTTAATTAATTTTTTTATATAAAATCTTTTATAATAATTTTATAATTTATTTTTATAATTTAAATATAATTAAAAAATTACGTTTTATACTAATAATTATAATATTAAATTATATTTATTAAAAAATAAAATTATTATAAACTATAAACTATTTAATTTAATATTAATAAGTATTATATAAAAATTTTAAATTATATATAAATATAAATTTATTAAAAAAAGTAATTATAAAAATAGTTATTTAAAATAGTCCTTATAATTAATAGTAAAGAAGGTTTAAGTTATTTATAAAGAATTATTAATTTAAAATTATAGTTATTTAAAAAAAAGAAAAAAAGAAAGTAACGGAGCTATAATTCCTTATTAAGAAAGTTATAAAGGCTATTTAAATTAATAAAATAAATAATGCGTACGGATTTACTAATTAGTTCTGCTAATAATTAACTTATAACCCTAATATTATTATTTTAAAAAATTTAGCTCTACTTAAATAAATATTTATTTAGTAATTTAAAACTATTTAAAACTATTTAAAATTAGCTTACTATATTATTAAAATTAAAATATAATTATTAAATAAGTCAATTATATTTTATTATTTAAATTTATAATTTTAATAATTTTATATTTAAAAAAATAATTATAAATAATTAAATTTATAATTATATAATAATAGATTTTTATTTTAAAATAAATTAATTAATATTAAAAATAATTAAAATGTTTTTTAAGAGATTATAGAATTATAAGTTTAATTTTAAGTAAATTAAAATTTATAAGAACTTTAAATTTAAATTTAAAAGTTCCGACTTTAACTTTATATTTTTAAAATAAAGAAAATTAAAATAAAGAAAATTATAATAATATAAAATAATTAAATACAATCAATTAAAAATTTATAATTATAAGTTTTTTAACTTTATATTAAAAAAGAATTAATTTAATTTATATTTATAAAAATATTATAAATAAATATTTAATTAATTTAATTTTTTAATAAAATTATATAAAATTTATTAATAAATAATAAAGTAATATAATAATATTTTAAAAAATATTAATATTATTAATGTTAAATTTAAAAATTAAAAAATAATATTTTTATTTTATTTATAGTTTTTTAAAAGGTTAAATTAATTAAAATATATTTTATAATTTTAAAATATTTTTATAATATATAATAATTTTAAAATTTAATAAATTATTTTTAATTTCTTTTATTATTTATATATTTTTTATATAAATTTATAAAATTAAATTTATAAATTCTTTTTTATTTAAAATAATATAATAAAAAGTTTTTAAAAAAAATATATAATAATTATTTAATATATAATTTATTGAAATATTAATTTATTTTAATATTTTTAAAAAAAAGTTTTAAAATTTTTTAAATATATAATTAATATATTATTTCTAATATACATATATTAAATAAATAAAATAATTATTAATATAAATTTATTAATTACTTATATAATAAATTAATAAATTAAAAAATAAAATTTAAATTAAAAACTTTAAAATTTTAAATAATTTATAAGTTTAATATATTTTATTATAATTTAAAAATAAATTAAATATTTATATTATATTTTAAAAATAAAAAAATTAATATTAATTTTATAAAACTTATAAATATTTTTTTATATTATTTATTAAATAAAAACTTTTTTATTTTAAATATTATTATAATTTATTATAATTTATTTTAAATTAATTAAAAATTATTATAAATTTCGTTTATAAATATAAAAGTTCGAATTTATATTCCTTTTATATTAAAATTAATACGAATCTATTAACTACTTACGTAATAGACCGATTAGTTAAAAAACGAGAATTTTAAGTTAAGAGACTTAGGTTCTAAATAGTTTATAGGCTTAGTATAATTTTTTATAATAACGGCGCCTGTAAGCAGATAAGTGTCGTGGCTATAACTAAGGGAGATTAAGTTATAAACTTTATTAAGATGAGGAATGTCATCTAAAGCAAAGGGCAGTTGCCTCTTTTGATGTCTAGTTCTCATTCTGCGGTCTCAGCCCGGCGGTGGTAGGGGTCCGGGAACCACTAGGAACAGGTAGATCATATTCGTACTTATTAGGGACGCCAAGATGCTTTGACTCGTGTGGGGACAGGGTTCTGGGAATTAGTGTAGGTTTTTACAAGCCAGCCCTGATGATGTGAGTTTCAATGTTCGCTATGTTGCGTTGCAATTCCGCATTTCACGACGCCGGTCAATGAATTGGATATCAGGGCCGTCTTAAGAACAAAGCTCAAATGCTTGTGAGCATTTGGCTATGTAGCCAGGTCAACTCTCGATGAGCCCAAAATTATTTTTGCCCCCCTCTCATGGCATCCAGGACTTAGTTGAAGTCACCCATCCCCACCGTCTCCTGTTGGTATTGCTGTCTCAGCTGTTTCAATTCGGGGGGTGACAATTGAAGCATCGGTGTGGTTGATTAATGGTAACGTCTGGAAGCCGTTCCAAATTTCCACAGGCTGCAAATCTACCATTGGCAGCCACGCAGGGGTCCGATCTGACAATTTCAACCTTCATAGAACAACCGCACGTTCCGCGCCAGATTGTCCTCTGCTTGGTACACATTGTTGCTAAGTAAATTAAGGCGTCAGCAGGGTGTACTAGATAGCGCGATTACATGAGGAGCACTTATACCTGACCAAAGCCAATCTCGATGGGTTGGGTGTCCCCTGTTTGTCTGTCTTGATTTTCCTGGGAGGTCTTGCTGCTTTGTATGGCACTTTTTGGAGTGTTATCTTATTTGCGTCTTGGGCCTTCTTTCGTATCTTGGGCTAGAAATTTCTTATTTCACGTCGGCACAAGAGTGTAGTTGGGGGATATAGAATGGGGCTGGTGTGAGAATACAGACAGCGGCAATTTTTATATCTACTGGGAAGCATGAATCACAGTAAAGTTCTTTAAATTATTACTTTGCGGGGACGAATCATACTTTCGTGTCACATCTACATAACTAGAGTGGCTCACAACATGTGGACTGGCATCTCGGAGCCACAACATCACTGTTGGTGTGCAATGAGTGATGTGGAACCCCAGATTCGAGTGACTGGAGAACCTAGTGGAGTTGATTCTGTATCTGGGCGAGTATTACCGTGGAAGTGATACCAATTCTAAGAGGTGTGAATGACTTGAAGAGCTCTATGAATTGATTGCAACACATGAATGAATTCACCAGAAGAGATAATGGTTATTCACATTGAGAAGATGCTGTTTCTCAAACCCAAACCCTCACCACGAGAAGTGATTTAGACTCTTTGCAAAGCCTGTGGTGCTTACAAGTCTAGTATGCTCCGGAGAATCACATATTTACATTCAGAGTCGAAGCCAATAAATTAGAATCTTACCCTCCATTCATTATAGTCTAGTGACTCGAAAGCATCAAGTGACGGGGCTGTAGAGTCAACCCTGTGTATATGGCTTTTCTTCCTATTGCCTGTACTAGGCAAGCAGGAACTGCAAAATAAGGAAGTGCCCTTGGGTTGCCACCAGAGGAATGATCAGTAGGGTAACTATAAGGTAGCTATAATAAGTAAGTAAGCGAACAGTACGTTAAATTAAATTTATACGGGGCAGGAGGATTCGAGTACAGCGGAAATGCGGATATATAAATCTAAGCACTACGTCCCTCCTTTTTAATTTATTTACTTTCCTACTTTAATTATTTATTAAATATTAATTAATACATTATTAAAATTTTTAAAATTAAAAATTTATAAATAAACTTAATTTTAAAACTTATATATATATAAAATATAAATAATATTTTTATATAATAATAAACGTTTTAAATTTAATATTTTAAAAATATAAAATTAAAAATAATAAAAGAATAATATAATAAATAAATATATAACTTTAATTTTATATTATATAAATAAAATTAAATAGTTTTACTTCTATTTTATATATATTTAAAAATATATATAACGTTTTTATATTATAATAAACGTTCGAAATTTAATATTTAAAAAAGATATTATATTAAAATAATAATTAAAATATTATAAATACTTATAATCTTAGCTTTATAACGTATAAAAAAAGTTAAAAGGTACCGTTTTAATAATAATATTAATTAGAATACCGCGAAAAGAATTATTCGGCGAAACTAAGTTTTTTAAAATAATTATTATATAAATAAATCCTATAATAAAAAAATCTTAATTAAGAAACTTAACCCTATATATATATTTATTATAATAAGCTTATAATTAAATAAGTATAATAATTTTTATTTAAATATATAATTATTAATTTTAAAAAATAATTAAAATAAAAAATAATTAATAATATCTTACTTTTAAAACTTTCGTAAAAAGGCGTTAAAACTTTTCAAAAAAGTTTTAAAAGTAATTAATTAAAAAAATAAAAGAAGGGTATAAGAAGTTTATTTTTTATTAAATTTATATTTTTATTACTAATAATAAATAACTCTTTTTTTATTATAAAAAAATATAATAAAAATAAAAAAAAAATATTTAAAAATTTTTTATAAAAAAATTATAAAAATATATATAAAACTATGAAAAACTTTATATATAAGTTTAAAATTAGGAAAGAAATAAATAATTATATAAAAATAATTATATAATATAAAAAAAATATAATATAATTAAAATTGTAAATAAAATTAAAAATATAGTTTTTAATAATATTATTAATTAAAATTATTAATATAAATAATTTAAAAGTTAATAATTAGTAAAATATTTATATATTAAAATTATAAGAATTTTTAAATAATCTTTATAAAACAAAGCTTTTATAAAATAAAATTTAATTAAAAAACTTAATATTTTTTATTAATATATTTTTTATATAATTATTTAAATTTATTTTTATTAAATAAATTAAAAATATTATAAATTTTATTTTAAATATATAAATAATAAAATAATAATATTATAATAATAAATTAATTTAAATAAACTTTTTTATATAAATTATATAAAATAATTAAAAAAGTTTTAAAAAATTAAATAAAATATAAAATAGTAGTCTGTAGTGGATTAGCTACTGCAGTAGTCACGTGCCCAAGCACGTGACGTGCTTAGTCAGCAGAGTCTGCCAACCTAACTGGGCGCTTCGCTGCCTAGGCTGCAGAACCGAATACACATAACTACACCTAACCACCAGAATCTTCACGTACGTAAAAACTAAGCTAACCGACATAAAAGAAAATATTTAAAATTCTTTAATAAAAGAATTATAAAAAGTTTTATATATAAGTTTTAAATTAAAAAAATAAATAATTAAATAAAAAAATTATATAATATAAAAAAATATAATATAATTAAAATAATATATAAATAAAATTATATTTTTTTAAATATTAATAATATTATTAATAATAAATAAAATAAATATATATATATATATATATATATATAATTATATTATATAAATATAATTTAAAATATAATTTTAAATAATATTAATAATTAAATATATAATAAAATAATATATAATAAATGAATATATAATAAAAGAATATATAATAAAATTATAATAATTTTTAATTACTTTTATAAAATTTAATTTGAATAAATATATAATAATTAATTATATATTAAATATATTTTATATAATTTAACTTTTAATAATAATATAATTATTAATAATTAATAAAAAGTTTTATATATTTTTATAAAATATTATTTTAAAAGTTAATATTAATAATTAATAAATAAATTAATTACTTTAATTTTTCAATCAAATAATTTAAAATATATAATTAATATTAACGCCTTTTATTAATTAATACTTTTAAAAGTTAAATTTAATTATAATTTTAATTTATACCCTATTAAACGAAGGATTTATTATTTAAAGTACTCTACTCTTTACCGTCTAAATTAGGTGGCACCTACCGTATTTTTTTCACTATTATTAATACGGTATGCCTTTTAAAACGCTGGGTTGTGAGCGTTTACTACCTCATGAAGGCGCTATGTATTTCTTTGGAGGTATGCGGAATAGAAGCGAAACCACTTAAGTTAGGTTGCTAGTCCACTACCGCTTTACTTCTCTAGAATATCTACTCCACCTGTCCAACATTATTAAGAAACGGTCGTAAAACTCGAGAGATTTGTATGTTGTAGTTGTTAACATTGGATCATTGCCCAATGACATGAAGCAAGAAACTTAATTGGTTGATGTAACTTCAGTTGCTGGAGTAAATATCCGAAGAGAGACCAAACACAAGCCAAACTAGTACTCTACAGGTTCGAAATTTCCTGCCCCCAGTCATAGAATGGACCATCCGCGAGGACAATTGCCAAACTTCCGCGCCTGGACTCACTTCCTACCAAATCCGCCATTGCGCAACTTGTTGTATCGATCATAACACCCGCGTTCAGTCCGGTCGATTTGTTTCTGCTCTATACCGTTAGACAGAGTGCTGCATAAGAGGATGACGACTACCAAATTTGCTTACCGCGATCTGGCTGAATTGCATCCCCTGTCGTCTCAACCTCCACAATGCCACCTCTTCCTCACGAGTCCATTGCTGACCTCGTTTCTATCCATCATCGTTAGTCAAGTGACCACGACCAAGTACAGACGCTACGTGACTATACCTTGGACCAAGGTCTCGATTTTCCGTGCAGGCCGGTACGGTTTGGTTTATTGACGGGTCGGAATCCGAGGATAGGGAGCTCAGGAGCACTCTGAGAAAGGTACTGTCAGTTCCAATCGGCATGTAAGAGAACTCTCCCAACTGCATTACCTCGCTTTCCGGAGCAGGCTCATCCATGAATGGAAGAATGCATAGCGAAATGCAGTTCTCGTGATTGTCCCTCAGAAATCGCTTGGCATGGTCTCTAGCACGTTGCAGCTCAGCCTCCTCCTCAGCCGCAGTGAGACTGGTGCGAACGTCTCCACAACCAGGTGTCGAGCATTCAAAGTCGGGATGGCTGACTTCGCTCCTGGTCATGAGTCGGGTGGCCGAGCCACAGACGTCTTCTGGAGGGCAGTGACCGCAACACACGTCGTCCGAATAGATGACTTCCTCGCCCAGTCCACTCGGCTCCTCACAACCAGGACAGAGGGGAATTATGTGGAAACACATGGCGTTGACAAGGCATGACACCGTGGACGATTTGTGTTGTGTTCTCAGATAGCCTGTGATGGTGGTAACCACTACGCATAATCAAGTTCGCCGAGAAGGGCGATGGGTACAATCATCCACCCAGGACGAGTATTGTACGCGGTCGCGTTCCACTTATGAGCACAGTTATGGGATCAGGAGAACAGATTAAGCCAGTGATGTGGAATGCTAAAAGTTTGGTTTGCTTTGCATTGACGATTCCTTGTCCCCTTCCTCGTTGTCTGTGAGGCTGCATTTGACAGCCTTCTTTATGGCCCTTGTCATGGCATCTTTCAGTTGCGGACAGGCAAAGCAAGAAGGTGACGATGAAGTGAAACAAATAATGTTGCTGGATCTCTAAGCTTTGTGTCAAAGTAATCTCCACAGAGTTGAGCATTTCCATCTCATCACAGACCATCAACATTGTCTTTTGTGTTTGAAAGACTGCCACATTAAAGGAAGAAGGGGCGAGGCCACAGAATGGGTGGGCCTTCCCGTACGAATTGGTGAGATTCGGGTCCGGGACACACGGCGAATCCACATCACCTCGACAGGTTCCTTTACAATAAGAGGGCGCTCGGAGGATTACACTGCCAAGTGGCATGATGTCATGGCTGCTCCAATTCTCACTCCACTGAGCGCCGCAATGCGCCCTTGGCTGTGGGTTCTGAGGCAATGAGGCTGACGCATTGCTCAACGTCCCGCGTACCAACACAAAGCTTTTATGTACTTCGTCCCCCTTCCTTTTCTTACTACAGCACTCCTTCCTTGTGAATAGCGAACAAATTCAATGCAAGGAGGCTTACTTGGTCACGACTCTATCTCAGAACTGATCGCGGTGTACATCACTGCAGGGATTTCTGGGCTCAGTACAGCAGTACAGAACGAGCAAGGTCAGGTGGTCGCCTGAAGAGCTGACTAACGCTATGACTGCGCTGCAAAGTGGCGAGTATTTCATGCTCTGTTGCTTCGTCATCCATGTAGATCCGGATTGGCCGGTAGAATTGTCCGTCCCTGGGCATGAGCAGAAGCCCGGGCCCAAATGGATGCACGCTGCTGGGCTCCAAGGACCTCCCGTGAACGACTGGGGGCGTCTCAGGCAAGATCAGGCGAGATAAATGGGGAGGGAGTTTATTCGGGAGAAGTCTTGAGTCATCTGCTTTGCCTCTGCGAGTCTGTCGTCAGCATCGTAGTTGATGACACTCAGCTGGACGACCGTTGTCCCCTCACTTGCAAAATGCCAAAAACGCCAAAGAATGGCCATCTCAGCACCGTTAGCTGGTCCTCAACTTGAAGCTTGCTATGTGCGGCAACGGAACGACACCTCAATTCCGCTGACATATACTGAGTCTTGCTCAACCTTATTGAAGTCTAATTCCTAGCCCAACGCCCACCGGATCAACATTGCATGGGAGAACCTTGCCGCCCCGCAATCCGGACCGTGGGGGCGGAGTTTAACTCAATCTCGAACCCCACAGAAGACGTCACACGAAGCAGCTTGACGACTGACATATTCACGACATCCATCCCTCCCGAAGCGTGTCCGTCCCATATCGGTAGTATTCATCCCCGCAATATGGGCACTCCGAGCCTAAGACCGTTGCTCATCGCGAAGAGTCGAGACCAAATTGCATGCCTAGTCTCCTCGTTGTTGACGCGTCGCTGGAGTGTTCGCTGATTTTGGGTGCGCAGTGATATTTTTCATCGCACTCTCCGCCTCCGAAGAAACTCCATAGAAACCCCTAGCTTGGCTCCGGATGAGCTGACCTGTTCGGCCACCACCCGACCGGCTGGAGACTTCTCCTGATTTCCAGAGGATCCGGTCAACCGGTCAACTGGTCAAGCCTCCACACTGACAAAACTGCACGGCCAGGGCCCGAAAACCAGGGTAGTGCAACCGATCCTGTCAGGGACATTGTCTTCATGCGATTTGGCCCGCTCGCAACTTTAACAAGTATGAGATCAAGCACAAAACTTTTCCCAGACCATACCTAGGTAATGCAATACACAGTATGTGCTCATGATCTCGCCCGGCCGGGCCCGGGACCGCAGTTAAAGTTCATCGTGCGGGGCGCCCCTGTCGGACCGATACCACTCTCACCATGTCATCATCGGCGGAGGCGTCTTGGAAGACCTGAAGATTTTGTTACGAGGCTTGGTCTAGTGAGGACCCAAGATGCAAGTCAGGTGTTCGTCTGTTTTTCACCCGCATCCCCACGCCAATCCCTCCATTGACGTCCCAATCCGCCCCAAACCGGGGCGTCGGGTCTGGATGCTACCATGGTGCCGAGAAGTCATCTGTTCATGCTACGTCAACCTGATGCTGATTTGACCGCCATATGCAGGTGGCGTGAGATGTTCTCTAACTACTACTATACCGTAGGCATAGTCTTATGGTTATTAAAAGAGCCCGCTCTCACAGGACCACTCACCATGCTCGCCAGGAGCTTCCTCAACCAGATGTATCCCCTCAGTCTCCAACGAAGCTGACTCATCGCTATGAAGTCTACCGTGGGAATAGCTTCAGCGGTCTTGGCAGCCGCCTGTGCTTCTGCACAAGGTGTGCCCACCTACCTCAACCCTGCAGTGCCAACCGGGACACCGATTTCGGGCAACTACACTGGCCCCCTCAGACCTCAGGTTCACTTTTCGCCCCCGGAACATTTTATGAACGACCCTAATGGCATGTTTGTCGATGAAGACGGCACATATCATCTATACTACCAGTACAATCCGACAGGCCTCGTCGCAGGCAACCAACATTGGGGCCATGCCACAAGCCGGGATCTTTACCGCTGGGAGAATCAACAGATTGCTCTCTTCCCTCCTGAAGAGCGTGTCTATGTGTTCTCGGGGTCTGCCGTGGTGGATGTGAACAACACATCCGGATTCTTCCCCGACCAGGATAACGGCGTGGTCGCCATCTTCACACTGGCACGGTATTACGAGGACGGATCAGCTGGACCCCAGACTCAGGCCATCGCCTACTCCCATGATGGCGGCTACACGTTTGAGTACTACGACGGGAACCCCGTTATCAACAGCACGAGTACTCAGTTCCGTGACCCCAAGGTCATTTGGTACAAAGACCATTGGGTCGCGGTCATCGCTTACGCGCAGGAGTTCACCGTCGGGATCTTCACCAGCCCTGACCTGAAGACATGGGAGCACACCTCCAATTTCTCCTACCACGGCCTCCTTGGCGCACAGTATGAGTGCCCCAACATGGTCAAGATCCCCGTCCGTGACAGCATCGGCGGCGAGGTGGTGGACGAAGCCTACGTTATGGCGATCTCGCTGCAGCCCGGCGCGCCACTCGGCGGGTCAGTGACGCAGTACTTCCCTGGTTCTTTCAATGGGACACACTTCGAGACACTTGACGGTGCCACGCGCCTGACCGACTTCGCAAAGGACAACTACGCCGCCCAGTTCTTCTACGGTCTGCCGGATGGAACCAACGCCATCAACATGGGATGGGCGTCCAACTGGCAGTACGCGCAGCAGGTTCCGACTGGAAACCTCGAGGGGTGGCGCAGCGCAATGACTCTACCCAGAGCCAACTATCTCACCAAGGCGCCGCGAATCGGCTGGGTGGTCGCCAACGAGCTGGTTGATCCGAGCCCTGTCCTCGACAGACCACTGAACACAACCACGTTTGAGGGTAACGGCTCAGTGGAGGTCGACTTCGCCTCGGTCGAGTCAAATGGTCTCTATATTGAGGCTAACGTAACCGGCCTGGACTCGACCACCATCACCGGCTCCTCTACACTGAACATGACCTTCACCTCGCCTTCCTCCGACGAGGCATTGAGCGCGGGATACTACTTTGGCGGTGACCAGCCGTTCTTCGTCGACCGCGGCCAGTTGGAAGGATTTGACAATATATTCTTCACGGACAAATTCTCCGTTGCCGACGTATGGAACACGTCTTCTGGAACTTGGCGATTGCAGGCAGTCATAGACAGGTCCATTCTGGAAGTTTTCCTGGATGGTGGTGTCCATGCAGCTACTGTTCTCTTCTACCCCGAGGAACCCCTGACACAATTGACGCTGGGAACAGCCAGTTTACCAGCTGGGGTGGAAGTAAGCGTAGCCGTTTGGGCCCTGAAGAGTGCCTGGGCTGAGTATGAGAACGAGCAAGGCATCGTAGCCGGAAATGTGACGGATGATGCCGGCTCGGCGAGGAGAGACATGATCTACGAGGCTACATGGCAAACATGAGGTCACGAATCCGATGATTAGTTAAATGAAATTTTAATATTCCTACATATTACAATATTCAATTTGTTTATCAAAGACAGGGTTTCTTCCTGAGAGGTCTTGGAACAGTGAGCGAGTCCGGGCAACAGTAGGGAATGACGACAGCTGCAATGTCTCAATGATTCTTAGTCCGATGAGTGCTACCCTCAAGATACGAGCCTCAGGTAAGAACGAGCCTCAGTAACTGACCATCCGAAGTCGGCCTAGTGGGCATCACAAGGAATCTATTTCCACACAAGCTTGATTTTGTTCAAAGTTGGATTCCCTATTCTACCAACTCCCCGATATAAGTTCCCTCTTGAGTGGTTTTGTTTCTAATGCTCATAATATAAAATGTATGTGGCGCCTTCATACAGTGGTAAACGCTCAAGACCCAGCGTTTGAGAAAATACAGTGTCATGACAGTAAAAAAATAATACCTATAGTACAAATGCCCGGGCCCCGTACATGCTAAACGGCCGTCCATTCTGTAGATTTTCGACGGGCAACTACCTGTTCTCCACTTGACTACACGCGCTCCTGAGGTCATGTTCAAGCTGATTGATCCCCTTCCGCATTGTGGGCTTTGCTTGCGTACTGTCTTACAATCCTACAAAGAAAAGCAATATTACGCCCACTCCGGCCGCCACGGCCGTGACGCCCCCAACCATCAGAACCTGTGCCGCACCCTCGCCTTCTCCCTGCTCAGGACAGGTGACGCCACTGGGGAGGGAGAGGTCTCGAGTTTCGCACACTCTAGCCGTCACAGCGGCAGAGATGCTCGCCGCGGAAGCAGCCCCGATGCTTATATGACAAGGAGTCCGCGCGGGGGCTGGCGACGCCACCACTGGCACGGCACAGGTGTCGCCACCACTCCAGTCGACAAGAGAGGGGACCTTGAGGGTGTCGCCCACGCTGACGGCGACCCCGGAACCACCATACCCGCAATTATCATCGTTGTTTTCGACGGTGGCAGCGACTAGATCCAGTTCCTGAGCTGAGTTCCTGGTGGTGAAGAGGAGTGAGTGGTCGCTGCTGTTGGTGGTGATGGCATTGTTGTTCAGATTCGAATTGAGCGAGTCATTCGTGCAGCTGTCCCAGGTCACGGTCCAGCTCAGCCTCCAATTTGCCTCCCTATTGAAGGCCTTATAGCCTCTGTACACGAAATACGGGTCGCTGCTGGAGAAGTTGGCCCATCTCACATCGTATGAGTTGCCACTGGCGCCGACTGATTCACTGTCGTCGTCAAGATCCCATACGGTGAACGAAATCCTAGGATTGAGGAACGGCGCCAGCTGAGAGTTCTGAAAGCCGAAAACGATGGGCAAGAGGGGCGTAGGGGCGTATGTGTCGTTGCGAGGAAAAGCCAGGTCCACCAGGACCGTGCCTGAATGAGTGCTCGCGGCGTCAGCGATGCTGGTGGATATGGTCACGGCCAAGGCACACCAGGGGGTCCAAAACGACCATCTCAACCAGGCAAGATCGTTCATGATGTGCGATGATGCTGACCGACGTCCTTGGAAAATGAAGGCCTTGTCTAGACACATGAACTGCAAAGAAGGCAAGCGTGTGGATGATGACTTCGATCGAGTGAAGACATGTACAGTCAGACCATTTTATCCCTTCCCACGTCGGGACGCAGGTGTCAATCCGCGGCTCGGATCAAGATGCCGGTCCGACAACCAACAACTGAAGACTTTACCTAGGTACAAATTTGACGAGTACCAACTACCGATGTACCCTGGTACAACGCGGATTTGCTTCTTCCAGCATACATATCATACTATGTCTAGGCAGCCTTTGTGATCAATCACCTGTTGTAATGTGCCTACTTCAAGTTGTATTTTTCTTCCGGTAACCAGATCAATTGATACAGTAACCCATGTATTTTTGTTTCAACAAGTGGTAGTTAGTAATAGTTATGCGATCAATACTTCTATGGGGGGGAGCATAAATGCTGTTTGCCATGTAGTCATTGAACTTTCCTTCAAGACAGACTTGGCTCTGTGAAACCTATTCATCATCCAACCAGCGCAGCCGGGATACGGCTTGCAATGATTACGAGCTTGGGCCCATACTGGGTTGGATCTTGTGCAGGTCCGGATCACGAGTGGGAGAAGGCACCCGTGAGACATAATCGCGACAGGGTATACCATCATAGATCTGTTCAGGCCTTTAGAACTGCAGGAATACTATAAACCTAACGTATTTGAGTATGACCTCGGAAAGCAGCATATAAGAGCGGGCCGTTGGGATCCTCCTGGCGCCGTCGCTTTGGAAGTGAGTGGCGTCAGCCTTCACTCCACTTGGACTATTCGACAACCAGTATTGCCTGATTTTCCTTTCACATACCCAGGATGTATCTAACAAAATTTCTAATTATTGTCACCGAATTCTCTATTATTTATTGAAGAAATATACTCGCAGTGATTTATATATAATTAGTAAAAAAGTTAACTGTTTGAAGTCTATTTTAATATCCTAATTGGGCTTAGCGTGGTGGAAATAACAATTATAATTTTAGGTGATTTTGGTAGGAAAAGTGGGTGGGATGGGGGGTGGGCAGGATGCGCAGTGCCCGACTTATGGAGTCTTGAACGTCTTCCGGCTGCATAGAACGAAACAAATTTGCTCGTCAATAAACGATCAAGTACTTGCAAATTAATACTTTTCTTGTTCAGTCCCCATGCAATTTTTCACCCTACCTTGTCTACCGTCATGCCGCATGCAGCACAATGCAGCCCTTGACCACAAAGGTTTCGGCAGCGCCACGGGAACTTGACATTAGACAGGCACATTCTTGTGCTATGTCTCTGATGTTCAGAATCGTCTCGGGTGGTAGACTAGTGGGACAACATCACTGTTTACAGAGAAACCACGACAGAACGGTTTCCAACTCTCCCCCATAGCTTACACAGTGGGCGACCCATTCTTGATTCGCGTAAGCGAGCACTTGTGTTCCGCATGCACCTGTTCCACAACCTCCTGGTGAGCTCTGTGGCTCAAATTTGTGGAGAAGGACTTAAACCCATCAAAAAATGTCTTCTGCCGGCAGCAGCTCTGGCTCTGGCACACCAGCACCGCGCCATGCCAACTGGCCCCTCTTCCTTCGCCAACGCCGTCTGATGGCTCAGCTCGGAAGGCTCCAGAACGACTTCAAGCACTGCTACTGTTCGGCCGATTGCAATGGACTTTTGCACGCCGAGGAAGGAGTCCCATTGGTCCCAGGACCACGGCCCCGCTTGCCCGTGCATGCCCCGTTCGTGCGCGTGGATAGCGACTTGCCTCGTACCTGGGGCAGACCGGATGATCATAGACATCCAGATGATGTGGTCGTCGCAGAAGCGCGAGGTACATCGGATATACTGCTTCCCCGGGACAGGCATAGGGCCACACTGCGCATGTCACTCCAGGTCCGCATGAGGGGTTCTGAATCTCCGGAGGTCGGGTATTTTGGGGAGATGTTCCTGACAAGGTGGGGCCAACAGGAGGAGTTTCTCGGGTTCATTCAGAGCTATCATGTGAGTCGGAGGTCGAACGAGGACTGGGAAGACCTATACCTTAGCGAGTGGGCGGTTATGGAGTACGGCGGGACCGGGGCACCGCAAATCATGGAATTCCTCCAGAGCATTTACAACATTACTTTTTTCGGCGACAAAGGCGAGAAAAATCCGTACGAGCATGATTATCCGGAAAACGTTGCAGAGGTAGAACGGACCGAGGATGCAATGCTGCTTCCTGCCGACAAATACCGGGATCATTTTGCATCAGCTTGGGCGAGAATCAGTGACGATGCGACTGATTTCCTCTACATACCTATAATATGGATCCGAAATAAAGTTTGTGCCAGCTTTTCTCATTCACTACCCACCCCTGCCAACCTGTCAAAAATAGAGAAAAAAGAAAAAGAGAGCAAACCTGCGAGCCAGGTATCCAATTAATTCCCCGGTATCCCATGGGATGGCTACGTAGTTACGTTGATTTCTCCTAACCTGCTAACACAAAACCGTGTTCCAGTTCCAGGGGCAGCGCATTATTGCTCAGGGGTTTGAATTATTTTTCAGGCTTATGACAGGTGGCACGTTGCCTGGGGGTAAGTCACGTCTAGATGTGAAATGCCTGACTACCTAGGTAAGGCTGAGCTGACGAGTCCCTACAAAACAGCATACAACATCAACCGCCCACTATCCGTCGTGCTGCAGGCGGGGAAGCTCGGGGCGCCGTACGACGGAGGTTGGACAGATGCTAACGGTGATCAAATGGACTGGTTTCCCCAGCTGGATGCTATCGCGCGTGGATATCAAAGGTGTGGGTTCATGCGCCTGGTTAAGGATGACGATAGCCTCGACTACTGCATGGGCCGTAGCGTCGACCCTGCAGATTACCCAGCGGCCCCTGGCGACATGGCCATCGTGCCGCCGAATCCGCCTGAGTCGAATGAGTCGACACCATCACCCACGCGCGCTAGACCAAGCCGTGCCGGCACTCATGGCAGCAAATTTCTTCCGGGGAGAAGAAGTCCGGTTTCCCCTTCGTACTGGAGAGGGAGAAATGCTGGAAGCGTCGCTAACGACGGCAATAACGAGAGTGGTAACACTGGCGGCAACAACGATAGCAACAACGACAACGACCAGCAGCCGGCACAAGGGAATTGAGGGGGAAAGCCGGAGGGCGGCAGAAGCAATACAGGCAATTTGATAACGACGTCTATAAGGCCCCAGGCAGTTTTGAAATGGCGTGTACAGGGCTGGTATTAGAGTACCTAGATCCTCTTGACTTCGACCATTGAGCCGGCTCGGCGGTTGGAGGAAAATGATCCAAGTAATTGGTTTTTGGTGCTCGTGGGATTAGAGGGTTTGCTTGGGGCAGGGTGAGTGCTGTGATGGAAGGTACCAACTTCACTACAATCTACAAAGTATGCTAGTAACTCGGCATTACGGAGCTCATGCTACCGTACCGGGGCCTGCAGCCAGCCCATAAGAGTTGCGGAGGCCTGTAAGGCTTGCCTGGTTTTCAAGACCTATCCGTACCGCAAGAGTTACGCCCACCACAAGAGTTACCCTTCCGCAAAAATTAAAAGATTAAGGTATAAAAATTACATAAAGACTTTTTAATAGGGAGAGAAGTATATACCTAAAGAAAAAACTAGTTATAAATAAATTAGTTTCGGCTATACTATATTTTTCCTTTATATTATATAATAACTAGCTATTTTTCTATTTAATCGCTCGTTTTTTCCCTTTAAAGCTTACGTATAAAATCTTCTATAGTTTTATATATATTCTTATAATCTTTTTATAAAAAAACTTTAAACACCTTCTTTCCTTTATTTTTATTATATTTTTCTATATTAAAAAAGAATTATTTATTATTAATAATTAAAATATAAATTTTAAATAAAATAAGCTTATTATACCCTTTTTTTATTTTTTAATAAATTATTTTTAATTTTTTTTAAAAAGTTTTAAAGTATTATTATATAAATTTTAAAAGTAGAATATTATAAATTATTTTTTTATTTTAATTATTTTTTAAAATTAATAATTATATATTTAAATAAAACTATAATATTAAATTATATAAATTTATTCAATTATAATTTTATTATTATATATATATAAATATATAAATATTATAATATAATTAATTACGTATTAAATTATTTTTTATATTAATATTATAAAAAATATAAACTTAAATTTTATTAATACTACTTATAAAACTTTTTATTAAATTTAAATCTAGCTTCTTTATTAAGCTTTTTCCCGTTAATTAACTATATAAAGTTTTTTTTTAATAAATAAAAAAATATAAATATTATTAACTATTATAAAATTATAAAATAATGTAAAATACTTTAACCTTCTTTTTTATAAACGTAGAATAAAGTTTTAAACCTTTTTAAAAACTAGGTACGGGGCTTACTCCGTATATCTAAGCCCGTCAACTTTTAAAAATTTATATTTACTTTAGTAATTAATTACGTTATTATTTTAATTTAATAAAATATATTTTTTTAACGGGTTATAATTTATATATATATATATATATATAAAAAAAACTATATTATTTAATTAAAACTTTTTTATTTTAAAATTTATTTATATAATAATTATTTTAAATTTTATTAAATAATTTTTTTTATAATATTATAATTAATATTATTATTAAAATAATATTTTTAATTTTATTTATATTTTATAAAATTAAAATTATAAATATTTATAATATTTTAATTATTATATTAATATTATATTTTTTTTAAATATTAAATTTTAAATATTTATTATAATATAAAAATATTATATATATTTTTAAATATATATAAAAAAAGTAAAGTTATTTATAAAAAGAATAATTATAAAAAATTAATTATAATAAATTTATTTAAAAAGAAAAATAAGAATTTAAATTAAATATTAAATATAAATATTAAATTAAAAAACTTTTAAAAAAAATTAAATAATTTTAAAAATAAAAAATTTTTAAATTAGCTTTTATATTTAAATAAATAAAATAATTTTTAAATTATTAAATTTTTTATATAATTTTTAAATTTAAAATAAATTAATTTTTATAAATAAATATAAGTTTTATAAAAAATTATAAATTTTATAATAAAAATAAATTTTAATAAAAATAAATTTTAATAAAAATAATAATATTTATAAATTTCTTTTATAAAATAATCCTTATAATTAATAGTAAAAAAAGTTTAAATTATTTATAAAAAATTATTAATTCAAAACTATAATTAGCTAAGGAAAAAAAGAAAGAAAGATAGCGGAGCTACGATTTCTTATTAAGAAAGTTATAGAGGCTATTTAAGCTAATAAAATAAATAATGCGCACGGACCTACTAGTTAATCCTACTAGTAATTAACTTATAGCCTTAATATTTTAATTTTATTTTTTTAAAAAAAATATTAATTGATTATTAAAAATTAAAATATATATTTTAATATTATTAATTAATATATAATAAATAAATAAATAAATAAATAAATAAATAAATAAATAAATAAATAAATAAATAAATAAATAAATAAATAAATAAATAAATAAATAAATAAATAAATAAATAAATAAATAAATAAATAAATAAATAAATAAATAAATAAATAAATAAATAAATAAATAAATAAATAAATAAATAAATAAATTATTTTTAAATATTAAAAAGTTTATAATTATATTATTTTTAAATTTGAATTTTTTTATTAAAATCAAAATTTATTTAAATTTATTATATTATAATAAAATACTTTTTTATATTTTTTTATATTATATAAATTTAATATAATTTTAATTATAATATATTTTTCTTTTATATTATATAATTATTTTTTTATTTAATTACTTATTTCTTTCTTTTAAAACTTATATATAAAATTTTCTATAATTTTCTATATATTTTTATAATTCTTTTATAAAAAAACTTTAAACACTCCCTTTCTTTTATTTTTATTATATTTCTCTATATTAAAGAAAACTTACTTATTATTTATAATAAAAGTATAAATTTAAAAAAGGATAAGCTTATTATATTCTTTTTTTATTTTTTAATAAATTATTTTTAAAATTTCTTTTAAAAGTTGTAAAATTTTATTATAAAAATTTTAAAAGTAGAATATTATAAATTATTTTTTTATTTTAATTATTTTTTAAATTTAATTTTATATTTAAATAAAAATTATAATATAAAACTATATAAACTTATTTAATTATAAGTTTATTTATATATATATAAAGTTAAATTTTTTAACTAAAATTCTTTTATTATAAAATTTATTTATATAATACTTATTTTAAAACTTAATTTTATTAAATAACTTTTTTTATAATATTTTAATTAATATTATTATTAAAATAATACTTTTTAACTTTATTTATATATTATAAAATTAAAGTTATAAGTATTTATAATATTTTAATTATTATTTTAATATAATATTTCTTTTTTAAATACTAAGTTTTAAATGCTTATTATAATATAAAAGCGCTATATATATTTTTAAATATATATAAAAGAAAATAAACTTATATAAATTTAATATTTTTATATATAAAATTAATATAAATAATAATAAATAATATTAATATTAATATCATAAAATATTTTATATATTTATATAAATCTTTATTTTATTTATAAAATATATAGGATAAGTTAAAGTACTAGAAGTTAGAACCTAGGCGGCAGTCGGGCATGTTAGGCATCCTTGGTCGGTCAATAGGGCTTGGTGCCCATCATAAGTGTAGCAGTCGTCCGATGTCTAAACAGGACACCACGTTTTGCTCAGAAGCTTTGACTCTCTCCGACAGCACAGACGTCGAAAAGGCCGGTCTCGTCCAATCCTTTAATCTTCAAAGCCTCTCTTAGCTTCACAGGGGGCTCATCCACCGGCTCACTAGTTAAAGCAAAAGTTCCCCAGTGCATTGCCAGAGCCTTCCGGCACCTAGTGTCCTGAAATATCTCAACAGCATCGTAAGGACTGGCATGAACTCCACTGTACATGAACCGTGGGTGATATGCCCCAATAGGAATAAGCCCAACATCAAACGGCCCTCGAAGCTCACCAATTTGCGCGAACTGTGGATTCCGAGGAAGCTTGTCGAACCCGGGTCCTAATTCCTCAATACCTTCTGGCACCCAGCGATAGCCTGTATCGCCGGCGAACCATACAGATTTGCCACCTGAGCTGACTCCCCAGGATGCCCAAAGTGTATGGCCATAGTCAAAGCCAGATCTCAGAGAGCCATGCTGGCTAGGTAGGCAGGAAATGCGGGCTTTAATCTGCTCGGGCGCGCCGACGGTTTCCTTGCCGTTATCGCTTGCTCCGGGCCCCGTGAGCTTTTGCAAGACCACCTCGGCATCGTCCCACCAGTCCAGCTCGGTGACAGAGGTGAATCCGTTGTCATGGAGCCACTTGGCTAGGCCACGGCCGACAAAGATATGGAGGTTAGGGAACCTTCCACTCAACTCCTTCAGGCTTGGCAGGGAGAGATGGTCGTGATGATTGTGGCTGATGAAGACCGCGTCGAGCTCTGGAATATCAGCCGCGCTGCAGGCAGCGGGGGTGAAACGTTTGGGTCTGATTGCACTGTAACGCTCCTCGAAAACAGGGTCGAATATTGCTCGGAAGCCCGAAGGGAACTCCACCAGGTACGATGCATGGCCAAGCCAAGTGGTGCGGAGACCAGCTCCGCCTTCCCGAGATGCAGGAAAGCTTGGCTTCATGACGGGAATCTTGGCATTTGACGTGTCTGGAACCGGTAGTCTGCCTGCGAGACGGTGGCTGGAGCAGGAGTTAGCGTTAGGTGGTTAGAACGAAGACCTACGTGTATGGAATAATATTCAAAGTCCATGCTCAATAAGCACGACGTCACTTACCGGATGAATACAGACAGGCCATAAAGAAGTGAAGTGTCCCCAAGTGTTCCTGCAGAAGCGTGTGGGTTCGCGAAAGACGCAAGTCGCCCATTCTTGTCATGAACATGGTGCGCGTTGGCATCCTCAGGGGCAGTTCCAGCATGCACAGACACGACGCAAGTGTAAGCTATCATGTTGTTTCCGGCTTTGCGTGATGGAAGCTGAAGGCTCGGCGAGGGTCTGATGAAGATTCTGTGGAAGAGCCAACACAAGTTTGCGATGTATGTCCTCATTTTGGGGACCCTTGCTTGGCCAAGACGCGACGCAGGTTCAATCCCAAGCAGAGAAGAAGGAAGACTGATGGTGGCTGGGGAGGTAGGTTGATCCGGGCAAGGAGACCTGACTGGGGAGACAAATGTTTGCTCTAAAGATCCGAGGAGGGGTTTCCTACGATGCTCGTGCTGGGACAGGAAACCAGGTTGAAATAGCCCTTGAGATATCAAGAAAGTGGCAGACCTCTCGCCCATGGCCATGTCAGCCAGCAATGTTGGAGTTCAGCAAAGGTGGTGGTCGCCCTAGCGGGATCGCGTGGGCACCTCGACAAGTCGCGCCCGAGGTGGGTCACCATGCAGTCCGTAAGTGGGGGCCATTGACTGGACCAGAGTGAGCCAAAACAACCAACATGCTTCAGATAAGCGCTCGTGGATTCGCGTGGGAATGCCCTCGTTTACTTCCGTTTCTACCGGATGTTGAAGAATTTTTCACTGTGTGCAAAGCTCGGAAGCAACTTGAATGCTGGTATGGTAACCCTTGGAAGCCCAGTATTACTTTCTCCAGTACCACCCTGAATGCTCCAGTTTGTCTGCCCAGCGTGCTTATTAGCACCTAGGTAGGCCCCCCCCCCAAGGCCCTCCCGAGACGCTTTGTGCGCCTCCAGTGTGTTGTTGGCTCCCGAGGTTTTCCACTTTTACACCAAGCTCGGCATGGTCTTCATATTACATATTGCGCTATTAGACCGTTGGAGGATTGATGTGAAATCTGGTTAAGTAAAATATTGCCTCCGACCCACTCCCTTCTTGGGTTGTCTCCACATTCCTCCTCGTCCGTGCAGACGCGGAGTTTGGGCAGAGGCAGATGCTACTGAGCTGTTCAAAATTAAAACATGTGATCCTACCAGTTGACGTACTGGTCATCTTTTTCTCTTGCTTGGGCAATCTGATGACGATCTTGCCCCTTCGCACACGATCTTGCCGCAGGCAAATCTACACTCGAGGTTGCTGGTTAGTACTTCCTAGCCCCTCTAGCTGGGCAAGGTCGCTGTCTGGGGATCACTGTAGTGCTGTCCTGATGACGTGCCGACATGCCGGAACCTGAGTATGCGCTGATGGCCAGGCTGAAGCATTTCCAATCCAGTGATCACTTTTTCCAAGCCCTCTCCAAGGTCTCGCACCAATGGCTTCAGGAGCGCGCCAGTATCCAGTACAACTCCCCTCTCCACTCCGTGCCGAGTGTATGCATCGCAAGCCTTGCTCTGCGCGTGTACACATCGTCGCCAAATTCAACATTCTCCCCAAGTATCTTGTAGCCCATCACTTTTTTGACTCTGACCGCACGTCGAGTCCGCTAGTCATCCTGAAATTTTTCTAGGTATACATATAGGCCGCCCGTGCGGCCCATGGCCAGACTGAAGAGGATTGACCGTTAGTGATGCTGTCCAGCGCAGTTCTGATTGGAACACCGCCCGCAATCGCTTTGACGTCTTGAGCACAGCTATTCGAGTCGTAAGACACTTTGCCCACGGCGCCGAACATAGTCACGGTTTGAGTAGATGCGTCAGAGCACACGGCGACTGGTAGATGTCCCGATCTGTACCAGAGTTAATATCCTGCCGACGCACATCTGTGGTGGGACGTGTAGATCAGGCAGACAAGACTGACGATTCAAGGATTTAACTATCTACACATGAAAACATGATACTTTATAATTTTATAATAATTCTTAACTACGCGTCTTTAAAAAAAATATTCAAAATGTAAATTATATTTAATATTATCTTTTTATATGTTTAAATTTAATTAATATTTTTCTATATATTTAAAATTAATTTATATCTTTTTATATATATTTTTATAATTATTTAAAATAATAAAAAGTTAAAAATATATCTTTATTTAATATTTAAAATAAAAATAATATTTTATTAAAATATAATAAAAGTTTATAAATTAAATATTATAAATTATTATTTTTAAATTTAATTATATAAATATAATATATATTAATAATAAATATTAATTTAAAATAAATATTTATTAGTTATAAATTAATAAAAACATTATTGTAAAATTTAAAAATATATTTAATAATATTATATTATTAATATAAAGTGTATTAATATATAATATAACTTTTTAAATTAAAGTATAACAGGATTTAAGTTAGCTAATTCTAGCAGAGACAGATGGCTGGCTCGAGCCGGTCTTGTCTACCAACAAGCGAAGCCACACTTTGCCTCTCGGATGTCGGACTCATCCTTGTACGCACACGCCAAATCCGACGGCTGACTATCCGTCATTTCAAGGTTCGAACGGGCTGCCTCGTATTGTCTGCAGTGCTACCTTGGCAGACCCCGTACCTGATCTAGTGCGCCCCTCTACTGCTGACTTGCAATATCCATGGACAGCAGGTCTTGTCAGCTCGTCTCGGGCCAGCCATGCATGTGTTGAGCATTAGCCTCATTAATTCGGATTACTCTAGATGCAGCAATGGCACGAGAGCAATGCAGGTCGTCTGTTTTCCCACCTCACTTGATCGCGCCTGACATTCCTTCGCTCTCACTTGAGCAGGCGTTCCACAAGGAGGAGGAAGTCAGCACGAACAACAGGTCACAGCTCACCTGAGCCAACTCTTGTTTCTATAAGTACTGCTCGACGCGACCCCCCCACTCCTTGCCTGATGAGTACAGGCTCTCATCGAGTTGGAAACCACCGAGCTTCAACTGTCCAGCTACAATCGCCGACCACCATCATGACCAGAACAACTCGTCTCTCTAACCTCTTGGCGTTGATGCCCTTTGCTGCCGGGGCCGTCATCGACAGCAGGCAGGACAATGCCACCACGATTCCCTCCCAGGTTGAGAGCGGCATCCAAACGGAGTGCAAGACTTGCCCGTACTCGCTCTGCCCGAATCAACTAGCTCTCGAGTACGGAACAGGAATGACATTGACCTGTTGGACTTATGGCGACAATATCGTCGATTCGAAGTGAGCTCCCAAGTGCCTACTGTCTCTGCCAATGAACCTTCCTAACGACTGCCCAGCATCTGGCTGAGGACAACGGACGGCTGCTACGTCACCCAGTGGGATATCATTGAGTACGAGGGAGACTGTAAGTGAGACGCCAATCACAACAAACAATAAAGAGCGTGTGTTTTTTTCGGGCATCTGACAAGGAGTGAGCATATACACAGACACAAACACGCCGGGCTTCCCCTACTGCGGTGATATACCCCCGACTTACACCACCGGCCCAAGCGCGACGATCTACTACACAGAATGCAACATCATCCCTGAGAACGTCGAGCGAAAGGACCGCATCAAGATGTACAAGCCCGAGGTCGACCTCACCGTGACCTGCTACACGGACCAGGGTGCTTCCATCCTTGGCAACTCGTAAGTGCCGCGGACCATTTCCTTCGAGATCGACGCAAGAAGTGACAAAGACTGACACATGTGTATTATAGGAGGTGGTACAAGACCCTGTCGAACTGCTACGTGCCAGAGGCCCAGATCGAGTTCGTCGACCTGGGGCTCGACGACTGCGGGCCGATCCCCTTCCTGGAGACCGCGATGCGCGAGCCGGACCCGGAGCCCGTCCCCGAGGTGGCCTCGTTCCCCGCGGGCACCGTACAGTCTCGCGCGGAGGAGAAGCGGTGGCTGTACCTGACCCAGATCGGCGGGGACTCGGCCAACTGCACGTCGGAGGCGAGCAGCACCTCGGCTGTCCAGCGGGTCCTGCCGTTTGGCAACTACGTTATCGTTCAGTGTGCTACTTTCGGTGCCCCGCCTCAAGACCGACAGTGAGTCCTCTCTTCCCTTCATGAATTTCGTCGGAAATAGTCGTCGTGAAGAGAGATTCAGATAAACAAAATGACCTAACCCCGGCGAAACTCAACAGAATCTTCCTGCTCACGGCTGACTTCTGCTGGGTCAACGACACCCTGACGGATCCTCAGTTGACTGATAGTGTGATCCGGTGTAAGTTTCCACACTCCCCTGACATGGTCAAGTGTGGGCGTGCGTACTAAGCCGTTTTAGCTCAACGCTATCCTAACTGCATCGACTTTGTCGATACTGAGGTCTAAGTCGAGAGAGAGGTAGCGCACATAAACTACCTAGATAGGACTTGATCTTAACTTCGCATCAAGGCGGACTCCATCAGATGGTAGCCGAAAAATTAATTCAATCTTCATGATTTGCATATTCTAAGACTGTTTCAATAGGTTCAATTATGTCTGAGCTCCTCTGTGCACTCCTGCCGCCCCTGAGATCTGTAGGTATTTGTAAACCTTGGAAGTCGTCTGTCAGATTGTGTCCAGATCTATATATGATTCATGTAGCGAGATGTCTCTTTAGGCTTTAAGTTAGAGTGATCTGAAACGTGTCATTCTAAAGATCGTAAGCCCTAGGAGTTTGTCTGATAGGCGTTATCGAATACGAGGGTAGTAGGTTATATTATTGGATTTTGTACCGTATGAGATCGTCTAGTAATCAGATGGTAATACTACGAGGAGCTATTCCTGTGTGAGTATCCTAATGCTCCAAGCCTTCCAAAGTTAAGTAACTATGTACGTGGTGCCGTAGTAGATATGCCGCTGTCAAGTGGCCCGGAAGTAATTATCCTACAATTTGTTTCCCCTTCCTCTCCAGCCGCATGTACTACGAGCAAAAGAATATAAGTGGGACTGGGAAATGGGAAACGAACATGTGGGACGGTGGAATGACACATGTGCAACCTTCCACTTGCCCTCGAGCTTGTGGCTCTCCTGGACCCACAATGGGGAAAACCAACAATGTTAACTTCAACCAAAAGCAAACCTTCGAAGTTAGCTCCTGGCAGACGTTGGGCCGTGTCTCACTCAGCTGGGCACCTCGAGAGGCAAATTTATGTGCCACATTTAAACCAAAAGAAAGACCACATCTCACGATGCACCTTCTTGTGTATCAATGCCCATTACTGGAATCGAACCAGTCACCTCATCATCACCTTATTCAAGGGCTACTAGTGATGCGCTCTACGATGAGCTAAACGGGCATGAAGGCCTCATTTTCGTGAGGCTCCCATCACGCAGCTCCGAGGTGTTGGTAGGGAAACGGTGTGCAAGCAGCAAGATTGATAAGATTTGTCCTGGCGTGTTGGCTTCAGAGACAGGGATGATAGATATTGAAAATCTGGGGTATGAAAGTCGCAACTGCTATTTATTGCTGGGCGACGCCAATCTGCCAGCGAGACACAAAGCCTACCCGAATATAAAAAGAGTCTTGCACTTTTGTCGATTTGACGCCCAGCCCAGCCCATATACTATAGTCCCTGACCACTCATAAGGAAAAATCCGGTTACATACAAGGCCGTTACTAATTATTCAGTCATCTTCAATGTTACTTCCGGTATCACACTCCTCCCTTCGTGTTTTATATATGTCGAACCCCCCCCCCCCCCCCCAACAAATCAGGGGGAAATAGCAAGCTCCACCGAACTCTCCGACACGGTTGGGCTCGTGCCAGCCGGGATGGGCGCGGGCGACTTTGACTTCCACGCCTCGCCGAGGGCGAGCTCGTACAGGTCCAGCTCCACGGGCGGCCCGCCGCGGAAGAAGGGGATGTCCTCGAGGATGGACTGCATGCACGTGTTGAGCTCGGGCGTGTTGCGCGTCGAGGTGTAGACGATGCCCAGCGGGGCGAGGATGACCATGATGCGGTCCTTGGTCGTCACCAGGTTCTTGTACAGCGACGGGATCAGCCGGAACGCCTCGAGCGCCGGCTGGCAGATGAACCTGGCCTCGTTCGGGAGCAGCAGCGGCGTCGACGGGTGCCTGTCGCCCGCGTGGCGGATGTAGTCCATGTCGAAGGCCGACAGGCGGGCCGGGTTGTGCGGCTCGCCCATCTCCAGGAGGTCCTCGAGCTGCAGGAGGTAGAGGAGGGCCGCGTTGTATGTCAGCATCTCCAGGGCCTGCTGGGTGGTGTCGAACTCGATCATGGTGGCGAGCTGCTCCCTGAAGACGGGCGTCTCGATGCTGTCAAGCTTGAGATTGGATGGGACCTCGCGGGCCACATCGGGGTACAAGCAGTTCCACCTCCACCGCCAGGTCCCCAGCGCCTCCCTCAGCTGATCGACCCTCTCGTGGAAAGAGGCCCTGGTAGTGGGAGATATTGGCTGTTCCGAAGCAGCCATGTCATTCACCAGGCCCGGCATATCGGCCATGATGTCGATGAGGCTGTCCAGCTCCGTCTTGGGCAGCTTCTCCCAAGGTACAGTCTTCCATTTGCTGTCCTCCAGGAAAGTCCTCCGACGTATCGCGAAGGACTGGCATATCTTCAAGACAACATTAGCAAGGAGCAAAGCAGAAGAAGGCAGGAAAAGCATGGGCACCACGTACAAGGAGGGCCCTGCAGGACCTGAAGGCGGTCAGTAAAGGATCGTCCTGGAAAGCCTCTGGGCCGCAGTGCTTCAGGATATGGGCCACGCCAATGTTGTGTATCAACCGCAGGTCGCGGTCGATGGCAAACTAAGAGTGCCACCCGAGTCAGCCTACTGGATTCACACAGGGAAGCGCGAGATGGGGTAACAGGGGATATTGCGGGATTAGAACCAGTGGGGTCGAGCGAAGGTTCGGGACGGGGCGAGTTGGTGTGGACCAAACTTACAGAGTACATGCCGAGTATGACTATGGGCACGCACAACTGGGCCAGCTCGGTCTTGGCCCCCGTGGGTCGTGTCAGTAGGGACTGGACCTCCCTCAAGCTGCGGCCGTAGAGCTCGAGGCCGGTGGACTTGAGCGTCTTGTCGGCATGGTTGGTGCCCATATGCCCGTAGGCCAGGGCCAGGCTGCATATGCGGCTCGCCGAGGGGGCGAGTTCCGTCTCGCTGGCGAGGTGGAGGAAGGGCTTCCAGAAGTATGCCCAGCCGTACGTCGCGAAGAAGTAGCTGAAGGCCATGTGCTCCTGAAACGCGCTCAGGTTCATCTCTGGCGGCGGGTCGAGCCGGCGCCGAGCCTGCTGCTGCTGCTGCCGGTGCTCGAGCGCTGCGCCGCCCAGGAGCATCTTGTACCCGCCCACGCTGTCGTCGTCGTCGTCATCGTCGGTGCTGCCCCCACGGCGGCCCTGCGCCCGGGCCACGCCACGCTTGAGCTGGTGCAGGGGCGGAGGGGCTGGCGCTGCTGTCAGGGTCGCCGATGCAGGGGCTGTTGGCGGTGCTACGATGCGGGCTAGCCTCTGTGAGCCTTCTGGTTCGGTCACGACGACGAGGGATTGCATGCGCAGGCCGAGGTCATAGCCCTTGCAGGTATAACCGGACTTGAGGCACCGGAGACATGAGGGGCGCGTCCGGTCTGTAGTCAGGGACACATTGTGACGAGTCAGCAACGACAAATAGATGTAATAGATGGGATGGAACCGATAGATGGGTAGACATGACAGCCCTTGGGATCGAAGGATGGGCCCGACAGGATGGATGACGGAGGTGGTGCATTTCCCCGGAGGATGTGAGATTAAGATGGTCCGTCACTGTCCCCCTCCGGCACCCATGCCTTCTCCGTCTTGTTCGTTATCGCCAACAGTGCCATCCTCCTCCTCCTCCCTGTGGGCTGAGACGCAGAGACGCAGAGACGCTGATACGCACCGCACTTTATTCGCCGCTTCCGGCAGGTGTGGCAGTACCCGCTGGTCGGCGGACGACCCATTTGGCTCGGGAATTCGCCGATTTGCCCGGGACAGGCAAACCCTAAGCTCGACGGAGGTCGAGGGTCTAGCTGTCAGAGGAGGATGCCGAGAACGAAGACGAGTCGCTTGCTGCAGCCCGCTCCGTGCCGGCAGCAGGTTCTGGGAGCAGCTCCTCGTGGCTTCCTCTGTTGACTCGCAGATTGGCGCGCAAGGAGGCCAGAAATGCGGAGTGTGGGCCCAGCTCGCCGGCTGCCGCTCGACTTTGGATGCCCGATGTAGAAAAGCTCGGCAGGGCCAGACCAGGGTCGACCCTTCGAAAGACCAGACCAGACGACTTGGAATTGGGAATCGTGGGGGGCGTTTGGTGGTGGGTCGTGGCGTGCGTCGTTGATGCTGCTGCTGTTGGTGCTGTTGGTGTCGTCGAGATATCCGATGCACGAATGCCGCTGTTGTCCTTGTCGTTGCTGATGTTCGCCAGCCCCCTTATGGATATGAGAAAGGATCTTCCCCCCTTACCCGGTGCCAGCTGCGGCTGTTGAGTTCAGCGAGCTCGAGGGGCGGGAGCCAGCTGCAGGGAGGGGGGGCCCGTAATATCCGGACAGAGTAAGGACTCGTCTTCAGCCCGGCAATCCCTGAATCAGAGGCCCCAGCAACGCCACTCAACAGCCGGGCTGCAGCCAGGCGAGGCCTGGCCACTGCTACATTGCTAGGCTCTACTGGCCTGCCTATCCCGGCACGTAAGCAACCATGCGTCCCCGACGTGGTAGGCGCTGTTTCACAGCATATTATGTTAATCCTCGAGCCCCGAGAGGGTGTCGGCTCCAACCCTGGCCCCGCCTTGCCCGCCAGCCCGCGTGGTGCGGATGTGGGTGTGGCATCTTGGCTTTCTTTTTCCCACGGGGGTATGCCAGCGCATTGGGTAGGCCCGGGCAATCTTCAAATATGTACATGGTGTGTGTGATGTACACAAGTGCTATGTAAGAGGCAAGTATCTACATTTCTTGGGTATCATGCTGCGCTTTTGACATCATGGCCTCAGTCATCAATCCGAATCCAGGAATCAAAATCGTTCGCTCAAGCTCTCCAGCCACAACCTCTCCTCCGGGAGCAGGTCCAGATTCGGCGGCACCTGGATGCCGTGCCTCGTCACCACCAGCGTGTACTGCTCCTCATGAGAAGTCGTCCTCCAGGGCTCAAGGTCCGTCGAGCCCTCGCTTCCATTGTGGTCTTTCGCGGCCTCGGGGTCCGCTGCCTTCGCCGCCTTTTCCTCGCGCCTCTGAGCCCAAAACGAGCCAACTTCTTCGGGTGTCCACCAATACTGCGGGAACCGACGTTGGATATTGTTGACCAGGAAAGCTACGACGAACATGATAGCAGTGCTTAATACGACCATGGGTACGAGCAGCCATCTGATGCGAGCCACTTCGTCGGCCGTCACCCCGAGCAGTGCCGTCGCGCCGGCCGGTGGGTGCACAGTCCCGGTGAGGGACATGACAAATATCGAGGTAGAGCATGACAGGGCGCCGGCGAGCCATCGAAGCTCCTGGTAGCGGGCTGCTGAGAGCTGGGAAAAGGCCGTGTTCATGGCCACGGCGATCACACTGCCGATTATCTGCCCGAAGAGGGCATTGCGCGGCTGAGATAGCGGCGAGTCGATGGCGTAGAACTCGAGGACGGCCGCGGCACCCTAAATGGAGCTCATCAGTCACCGTGGTGAGGACTTTATGTTGTTTTTTTGGGCCATGTATGTGACGTGTTCTAGGGGAACTCACGAAGCTGCCGATGATGAGCGGTGAGCCGGCCTTCTCGAAGGCCGGTATTTGTCTGTCGATGATTGATATCAGGGACAGCGAAACCAGCGCCCCGATGAAGGCCCAGAACCCAAGAGCAACATTTCCTAACTTCGGTCGTGATCGCTTATGGCGTTCTAGGAGACTCTGAGCACTGCGCGGCAGCAGCCTCGTCGGTGGTGGAATCAGGAATGGGTTGAGGTAGTGGTCAAAGTTGACCTGCCACTGACTCGGATGAAGCATAGGTGTTGATAACTTCTACTCCGCTCGGCCTGTGGTGTCGTTTGGGGAGTCCCAGGGGGGTAACGTGTGCGTGCAAGTGTGCGTGTACGTGTGATTGTGCTGAGTTGTGTCCTCTCACTCAAGTCCGGGAGCACCGATTCGGGAACGAATAGCCTTCGAATCCAGGGCTATAGTCATCAATTGGAGGCTCTTCCTGGTGAATAAGGACTGTGCGCCAGAGTCTGTGAGAATAGCACTGCCATGTGGTCTTGTACTACTGCTCACAGCCTCTCGCGCCATCCTAGACGCGGGACACCCTCGACTGCCCATATTGCAATTGCCGCCTGATGTTCCTGGCGTGGCCATGGCGTGGCCAGCTCTGCCAGTCACTCGGGCGTAAGGGTCCTGCATGTTGGCATGACAAGAAACAGAATTATGTCGTGACCCAGGAGGCCGTTTTCTTTACGTGATGAGGGACCAGAACACCATACAAACAAGCGTCATATTAGCAAAGAGAAACTGGACCGGAAACAATACCATGTCATCTGACAGCTCTAGTCCAGGCCTTTAAAGAGACATGAAGGAGCCGGGAGTGACTCCAGAGAAGAGTATCTCCGCGGAGGAGGCGCCCGAGGTCAGAATCGGTACCCGAACCCTCTGCGCCAGCCACGACACGACGTGTTTCGTGGCTCGCATTGGACATTGCACGAGATTACTTGGCCCCATCAGAGCCGTCGGCATACTGCGGATGGCGAGTGAAGGCGTGAGGCAGGCAGAAGATGTATGGGCCAAGATCACCTGTTGTAGATGGCCTGGGCAGTGAACTCGGCACGCAATGAGGATTAGGTTATGTCACGAGACCCAGGCCTGGTTGGTCTCACAGCGTCAGGCGTCAGGGCGTCAGGGCAGCTGGAGGTTCAAACCAGGGGTTCGTTGGCACCGTAGCAGGGAAGACGGCCTGCCACTTTCAGGCGAGCAGTCCAAGACATTGGGAAGTTGCACCACGGCAGCCCTGGAGAGGCTGCGAAGTAACTTTATATGTTGTCTATATATACATATAAATATATAAATATATATATATATACATCGCATAGCCTTGATCACATGCTTTGATTCTCTCATGTCTCTCATAGCCCATCAAGCCCATATCGGTTATGCTGTGATAAGGACAGTCCATATCTGCTTGGCATGGCCAGTTTGCGGCAGCCTTCGGAACACTGAAGCCGAACTGAGCTGTCACCCCGCATCCCAAGGGCTGACCCCTCGTGTTTGGGTCTGTTCTCCTTCGGGAGGGAAGCTCTTACGATCAACCCCGCGTTCTAAGTTCCATCTGTCCGCCAACATGCCGGGGTCGTCGACGTCACGCGCAACATCTCAGCCCATCGTCTTCTTCATCAACTCCATCTACGAGTCAACAACTCAAGTGCATATATAGACAGAATGATTTTCAAAATGCCCACGATCCCTTCAGGCATCTCGGCCCGCACCGGCGATGTGATCCGCACAAGCAATAGCAGCGGACGACAGCGGTTCAGCACGAGCAGGACTCTACGCTCTGGGAGCGGCGGGTTCTTCAACCTGGGCGGCCTGGGCGCCTCACGAGAAGCCCAGTACCTGTCCAAGGAGCGAGGCATTCCGCGCACCGAGTACAACTCCAACATACATCTCATCCGATCCAGCGAGGTCGACCCATTCGCCCCGGCCCCTGGGTCGACCCGGGCCGCCGCTGATAAAGCCGCTGATAAAGCCGCTGCTCAAGCTGCTGCGGCCGAGACCGAACGGTTGCGCCGGATCGCATCTGCTCTTGCTGGTCGGCGTGGCCAGTTCGCCCCTGACCACACGATGGAAGGTGTTCCGGGAGGCGTGGCAAACCTGGAAGACCAGCTGCGGGTTCTGAAGGACGAGCTCGCCGCGACAAGGAGGGATCTGCTCATCGCCAGGTGGAAGGCGGAACGAGCCAGTCACGAGAAACCCGAGCCCTCCATGACCTCCCACCTGCTGAGCACCGTCATAATAATTACAGCTGTCTATTTCATTGCCAAGGACGTTAGTGCGCGGTACACAGGGTCGCCCAAGCCTGCCGATGGCCCCATCCAGGGCCAGACTTTCACCAGCGAGGTCGACGAAGCAACAGCGCAACGACAGCGGGATGCACCTCTCGAGGAGCAAGTGCTGGCCGAGTCGGGCCTGACGTCCTTCGAGAACCAGCCCGAGACGGTGGAAACCCCACGGAGATCTGGGCTGAGCGGCCTCTTCTGGGCCAGAACGTGATGTGGGGCTGCGGTTCCATAGACGACTATCAGCGGATCCAGGCCACAGGCCAGCCCGGTAGTACGGAGGCGGTGACGTAGCACCACTGATCTGGTCCATAGGAGAATCTGCAGTGAAGAGGTTCTCATCGGGAGTGGGAGGGGCAGTCGCTTTCATTTTGCTCGGTCATCCGAGTGGTCCAGGACGGTTTTCCACTTGTTACCGGAGCAGACTCCGAGGCTTGGTGTCACAGTGAACGCACGGGATGCTTGACAGCTGCAGGGCCTTGGAATTCCATTGGGCCCTGGAACATTCCGCATCTATGGGCCCGTATGGGTCTTGCAAATCTCCCGGGCCACCGCTGCTACTCGTCTGCAAACAGGGGACATGGTTACAGAACTTACTGGCCAGAGTAGCCCAGGGGAGAACATCAACATATTCCTTTCCATCAAACCCCCGGAAAGCTGGCGTTGTCGTTTGGTACTCAGACAAACATGTCAGGCGTAGTCGGGCCTTGGTCCAACAACAATCGACTCAAGCTGAGAGCATGGGAGCTCAAACATTCGATGTACCATGGCATTCATTGAAGTTTGGTGTTCATGTGGCAAGGCCTGTGTCAAACTGTGCCTCCGGTATCAAGCTAGAAATCCCGAGTGTCCGCAAATCATCGCTTTTGGGGGGTGACACCCTCCATGATCGTTTTGGACCATGTCATTACACCCGATGTAACACAGCAGCACACGTTTCCCCCCTCGCCGAATGTGCTGCCATCACTGCCGCTGCCCCCCTCACTGGAGTAGCCACCTTGGCGTTCATGCCTTTTATGCCTGTGCCTTCGCCGCCTGCTCAGCCATAATCTCCATGGCGCGCTCCAGCACCCAGTCTTCGGAAGGGTAGTCCGGGCCCCGGATGGCCTCGGCGACGGGCAGGATGACGGCCTCGTCGATCTCCTTGAACTTGCCGCACTGGACGTGGATGTTCTGGCCGTGGCGGCTGCCGTCGGCCATCAGGATGGCTACGGCGCGCGCGACGGCCGAGGCGGGCTGCACCTCGACGCCGATCTTGGCCATGATGTCCTCCAGGCCGGGCAGCACGCTGCTGTTGGTCCATGTCGGTGCCACTGCGTTCAGGCGGATGGGCAGCCCGTACGCGGCGATGACGGGGTGCAGGCCTCTTGCGAAACCGTGCACGGCGGCTTTGGCCGTCGCTGTGTGGTGACTGTCAGTGTGTGTGTGTGTGTACTACTATGTGTGCGATCGCCAAGACGAGGCTTCTCTCCTTGTGTTCGGTTGGGTGGCAACTCACCGTAGTCTGCTGCTCTGCATCGCTGGATGCCCATCACCGACCCATTGATCACGACGCTGCCGCCCTCGGGCTGCTGGCGGAAGTAGTAGATGGCCAGCGTCGTCGTGTTCATGACTCCTTTCAAGCTGACGTCCAGGAGGTCGTACGACGGCTCCTTCAGGTCGCCGTTCTCATCCACCTCGGTCGAGAAGTAGTCCGCACGGGGCCCGAGACCTGCGTTGGCGAAGACATGATCTATCCGGCCGTGGATCTCCTTGGTCTTCTTGAAGAGCGCAAGCAGGTCTGCCCACTTGGACACGTCCGTCTTGATAAAGGTCACGTTCTTGTCCGCCGAACCGGCGGGGGGTGCAATGTCGGCGTTGACAACCGACGCTCCGAGCGAGGACAGCAGCTGGACTGTCCCCTCACCGATTCCCGAGGAGCCGCCTGCGGGTTGTGGATGTCTCAGTCAGCAACGTCCGCCACGTATACCACCCACTATGCACCTGTACCATTCCATAAGTGGCACAATGTGGTTGGCATACCTGTGATAATGACAACCTTGCCCTTGAGGCCTGTCAGCTCCTCATTGTTGATCTGAAACTCGGCCATGGTATCGATACGCGACGTGTAAGGTTTTCGCCTACAAGCCAAGTTGGTCCACAGGTGGAATGCTTGTGCCTCTTGTTAGGATCAAAAAGCCCGACAAGCACAGAGACGATTGCGAAGGGTCGCTTTAACGGCCAGTTCTGCCAGGCACGAGCCGGCACCGTTGTCACTGCTGCACAACGAAAATGTCGTCCCATTTAGAGTTCGTTGGCCTACATCCCGATGTCGATAAGGGTCACTATCTCGAAAAACATGTCCGGAAAGGGGCTGCCAAACACGGGCGAAAAGGGGCTGGAAACTCCCAGCCGATGTCCATCCCCCGGTAATCTAGGGTAGCGCGTGGTGCAGTGACAGCAGACGTGGACCGGTGGAGGATCAAGGCCTGTCAAGGTGCCCTTGGTGCTTCGGTTCGCGCAGCGTGCAGTGGGTAGGTTGCATACTGTGGAATGTATTACATTCTGTACGACTCAGGCAATGCAACGCCATCCGAGAAAACGCCAGTGGGACAGGGGCATCGTGGGGCATCGTCGGACCCCCGTCGAAAAACCCCACAACAATCCACGCCAGATGCCAAAACGGACGCGCCGTAAACTCTTTCCTCAAAGTCGAGCTTATGGCAGCACGGCACAAGGCCGCACAACTGGGGTTGTGATGTACTCCTTCCCGCAGAGCCGCCTAGTCAGCTCGCTTACGATGGAGATTTTGCCTCGATCCTGCACAGGAGAGATGATATATCCCACCCCGGCTGTGCGGTTGAATAGGAGTGGCAATATGACTTTCCTGTCACAAGCCCCTGGCCTGTTTGCTCGGTACTTGGGGCCACATGTTGTGCCAGGAGGGAGCATTCCATATCCGGACTCTCGTGGACGAAGTCTGGTTTCGCGCTTGACAACGAACTGGCATTGGCCGTGAGCAACGCACTGCACGTGGGGAGGTGCTTATTCAGAACCTACTCTTCTGGACAGGACCAAAACCCAGGCTGTGCCTGAACAGCAGCGTCAAGAGGGTCTCCGCTATATCTCCCGGCAGCGCACTTTATTCCGACGCCTGGTCCCAGAGATCTGGATTTATCCCCACGCCACGCCATGACTGACCCAGATGGCGACGGAGTCTTGCTTCTCCGTGTAACCATAGCAATGCTGACGCTTAGTTGGGTCGTGCTCCTCTCGCGTTTGGGTGTTCGAAGATGGCTGAAGCCCGAAGCAATGGGGACGGACGACCACCTGATGTTCGTTGGCTTGGTACGAGTCCCTTGGGGTGCAGGCATATTCCATGTGAGTAGAGGATGATTGACATTCATCCCAGATCTTGTACACGGTCACTTGCGCCCTGGTAATTGCTTCTTGTTTTTACGGCGCTGGGCAGCGTGCAAACGCTCTCGAGCCCTCCGATATCATGCACGGAACCAAGGTAAACAGTCCCAAGACATCTGCTCTCGCCGTGCTGCCAGCATCTGACCGTCCCAACTCGAAGCTTTTCTTCATTGCCGAATTCTTCTATTCGTCATGCACGGTAAGCACGCATTTCCCGCATATTCCACACAAAGACTCTATGGGCTACAGATCTTTACAGATCTCGAGACAGGCTATGGCCACGTTATAGCCTCCTACTCGCCGTGTTCCCATGAAGCTAATCATCTGGATCTCTGATGGCTGACTCCGAATGCTGCAGGTTCCCATCAAGTCCAGCATCTGCGTGACTCTCCTCCGCGTGGCAGATGCTCGACGGAGATTCGTCTGGACTATATACATGATCATCGGCTCAACTGTTATCGCATCTGTCGTGTTCATCCTCGTCATCGCCAACATCTGCCACCCAATAACGGCGTTATGGGGCGAGACGGATGGGGTTTGCAACCCGGTGCTTAACAGCAGCGTTGGCTTCTTCTTTTCAGCGGTTTCCATCGTCACCGACTTGACCCTAGCGATCTTACCCGCGATCCTCTTGATACCCCTCCAAATGAGATTGCGTGTCAAAATCTCCGTCGTCTTGCTGCTTGGTCTGGCTGCCTTGTAAGTCCTTGTGGAGGCACATGGGCTCCGCCAGCCCCAAGAGCCATAAAGCTGACCATGGTTCTAATAGTGCGAGCTGCGCGACTATCATCCGCCTACGATACCTCACACTATACAACGATCAAGCCGAGTTTATGTTCAGCACCGGCCAAATAGGCCTCTGGTCCGTAGTCGAAGAAGGAATCGGCATCTGCGCCGGCTCGATGCCCACCCTCCGACCTCTGCTCAGCCTGTCTGTCTTTGGCGGCAGTACCAACGCGAGTAACGACCCAAGTCGCGGCACCGTCCCTCTGTCATCATCCAATCACCTGAACCAGGCAGAACAAGGAGACGCGGTCAAGCTGGACACGATGCGGACGCCGCGGACCAGCAAGAACAGGCCACGCGCATCCACCGACGACGATAGTGTTAAACACATACTAAAGGAGACCCGTGTTACCGTGACGGCCGAGACATACAACGCGAATGACGACCCATGGCCGAGGCAGCAGGTGCTAGGGTGGGATGCACATGTCAGTCGATAAGGCCGTCGGCAGCATCTCGTTAATATACGGCATCTCACGGTTTATTCACCACGAGGTGATGTGTGAGTGATCTTGCAAATATACGGCGCAAGTTGCCATCACAGGCATAGTTATTCTGTACAACGAATATACCACCCTGACTTCACGACACTGCCTTCGATTATCCCATGGAAGACGAGACTCAAGCAAGCATCAAACTTTGGAACTGCATTGCAGAAGCTACACGTGTTGCATATCAGCTCGCACCGATCGTAGCTCGCACGTGCATTATTAACAATGATCCAATTTGTGGTCGTCCTGGCGAGTATAGTATGGACCAAGTACTCGTGCATGAGAAGCCGAACCCCAAAACCCATGCACTCCAGGGCTGGTGAGCTCGATGTCAAATATTAATAATTCAGATTCAGTCTCGGACTCCGCATGAGCACACGACTCCGCAGATGCACTTCATGATGCTGCGCACTCGGTATCGCCTACATGCTCTGCCTCATCTATTCAGTGCAGGGGCAGTGCGTTCGCAGCGTAAATACGATGAGCACCGAAGACGTTAAAACAGGCCGGATGTTCCGTTAGCGTCGTGCTGTGGCAAACAACAGATCCTTGTGGTAACTAATACGCCTAATTCTTACACACAATGATGATCAAAGAGGAAACTGTCCCCGCCTTCCACATTTTAAGTGCTGATTTTGCGGGGCCAAGGCCATTCTGTGAGCCATTCCTGTGCACCACGAGACGGATAGGCGGATCACAATGATAGCATCATCCAGCGGCTGCGTACGTACGTCCTTTCGAAGAGATCAGGTAGACGCGTTCTGATAAGCAATCACAGTGTCAAGCACTTGCAGCAATCTCAGCACCTGCCAATGTCTTCTACCCCAACTCAACACAGTACAATTCAACACAACAGTCATACTGGACGCTTCAAGAGTCCTCCCTACATCCGTCCTGCATCGTGCAGCCCACCACGGCACTACAAGTCGGTGATGCTGTGTCCTCTCTGGTCAGCCGAAACTGCTCCTTCGCAATCAAAGGACACGGCCATGCTCCCAGTGCGGGCTTCGCCAACATTGACGATGGCGTTACGGTCGACCTAACTAGCATGAGGAGCGTTGAGCTGTGGGGCGATGGCACCGTTGCACGAGTTGGCGCAGGGGCAAGCTGGCTGGATGTGTATGCCGTGCTCGACCAGAGCAACAAGGTATGGATGATAATAAGGAAGCATTTCACTCTCTCATCGTGTGCATTCTGACCTGGACCAGACGGTGGCCGGCGGCCGCAACGGCGCAGTGGGTGTGGGCGGCCTGACAGTCGGGGGCGGCATCTCCTACTTCTCCCCGCAAGTCGGCTTCACCTGCGACACGCTCGTCAATGTCGAGGTGGTGCTGGGCAACGGACAAGTTGTCAACGCCAATGCCACCGACAATGCAGACCTCTTCCGGGCGCTCAAGGGCGGGCTGAACAACTTTGGCATCGTGGCGCGTTACGACTTTTCCACGATCGAGTACGACGGTATCCTCGGCGGCACGATAGGCAACAACATCTCCCAGCGTGATGCCGTCTTCGATGCCTTCACCAACATCGCCGCAGCACCAGACTACGATGTCCACGCCTCCGTCGTCATGGGCTTGTTGTACACGGCAGGCAAATGGTCTCTTTCCTCGACACCGATCTACACGAAGCCGGTCCTGCGCCCACCCGTCTATGCCGACCTCTTCTCCGTGCCGAATATCTCCGACAGCATGGCGATCCAACGCCTGGGCACTTTCGCAAACGAGACGGGCCTACCGCCACTGAACGGCCTGTTCTTGACGAGCACGTTTGGCGTGAGCCCGGGATTGTTAAGTTCCATGTTTGACATCCTCAACCAGACGCTCTCTTCGTCCAGCACAGTTCCATCGTCGACGATATGGAGCTTCGCGTTCGAGCCCCTCCCCACTGTCTTTGCCGAACATGGTTCCGGCCGGAACGCGCTTGGCACCAGTTCTGCAGATGGGAACAGCATCATCCTCCTGCTGAGCGCCTTCTGGCCCAGTGCAGCAGACAGTGATGCGGTACAGGCCGTCGCAGACAGTGCGTTCGCAGCCTTGAACAAGGAGGCAGAAAAGCAGGGGCAGGCGAAGAGGTTTGTCTACGCGAATTATGCGGGTCCGAGCCAATCGCCGTTCCTCGGTTATGGTGAGGCGAATATCGATTTCTTGCGGGAGACAGCGAGCAGGTACGATCCGCAAGGTGTGTTTCGCTATAATATGCCTGGCGGATTCAAGCTGTGATTGCAGACTAGAATGGTCAAGATCCGCGCTCGCCGTGCATGTGACCCATCTTTTCTCGGAACTAAAGGACTGAGAACCTGTCTGGCTGCTTAGGTAGACAAGGGTAAATGGTCGTAGCTTAGCATTGATAAAACATCTTTCTGTTCATAATGACTTTACATCATCCACCGGGGACACTGGCTCTCAATCAAATGGCTTCCTTCGCCCCATGCTACCCAGGCAACGTTACCTAGTTGCCTTTGAGAAACAAGGCCAACGAGCCTTCGAGTTAAACAGTAAACTGAAAATGGACGTTCAATGTTAGCAAAGCTATCGCTGGCTAGTTATAAAGACAGGCGGAAAGTAACGACTCGGTCCACGGGTGCGAGAGGGGTTCGCAGTGCCCCGCGTGTTTAAGCTTCTCAACATGCGGAGTAGATCTCGAACCAGTCGGTGCTGGGTGAAGGCAGTGCCGAGAAGCCGAGGATTATTATATGCGGGCTTCACACAAAGCCTCAAGTGGTGCTTCTCAGAATTGTGGGAGAAAGACGTCGCAGCCGCGACGGATATGTAGCCAAGCAAGCGCTACCTCGATTCGCATTCGTTTCTCAGCCGCCTCCGTCATGGCATTCACCGCAGTACACAGTATATGGCATGATGGGACCCAGAACTCGACATTTGCTTGTCGCAGATTTACACGCGTAGCCGGGCTGCCAATAGACAGGGAGCTTGGCGAGGGTGGTAACCCACCCGCTGCGGCCCGCCTAACCCAGTCCATGATTCAATATGGCACGTGGGCGGTTGTTCCCCGGATTCCGAGATTGGCACCTGGGCAGCCACGCGTAGACGTGCCCCTTAAATGAGGTACCTACTTAAGTACTTAGAGGTAGTTCTTCCGGGGCGCCGGGGTGCATCTGCCCGCCAAGAGGGGCTAAGACCGGCGATCCAGCGCCAACGCGGGTTGAAGTGCTCCGTCTTTCCTCGGTATGACAGCACGCGAGATGGCAAAACAACCCGCAGAGGGAGACATATAAGACCATGAATACGTCGTATTTTGAAACCAAACACATCATGCCTCGTCGACCCACACCCTGCCAGTTTACTAGTATAAGTCACGGCAAGCCACTCCTTTAACCACCACCAACAAAATGGCGCCACTTTGGTCCATCGCCTCCTTCGTCACCCTCTGTGCCGCCGCACCGTTCGCCAAGCGACAGGCCAACTCGAGCTCATTCGTGACCGTCTCAGGTGGCCAGCTCCAGCTTGATGGCGAGCCCTTCTTGTTCGCCGGAAGCAACGCCTACTATTTGCCATTCGGCGTAAGTGATTCATCCCCTACTAGGACGGCCCATGAGAAATTGTGGTATGATTAACAAGCAATACGCAATCCAGAGCCAGGCCGATGTCGAAGCCGGGCTCACTGCTGGAAAGGACGCAGGATTGAAGGTCTTCCGCACATGGGGATTCAACGACAATAACGCCACCTATATCCCTAGTGGCCTTCCCCAGTATGGCACAGGAAATGAGGGGACCACCTTTCAGAAGTGGTCGCCTGATGGCACTTCCGTCATCGATGTCACGCACTTCGACAAGGTCGTTGCCGCGGCAGAAAAGACCGGCATCAAGCTGATTGTTACACTCACGAACAACTGGGCGTAAGTAAATGACAACCACATGCGGCATGATGACGTGGCTAACAATCCTGTGCACAGTGACTATGGAGGCATGGATGTCTAGTGAGTACAGTTCTGCATCAATGATGTCTCTGATACCAATTTTGAGACGCTGGTGATATCTATCTGGCAAATGTCTCGATAGTTCGACGATCCATCAGCACAAATGGACTAACGCGCATGCTGTTCAGCACCGTCAACCTGGGCGGACAATATCACGACGATGTATGTGGCCCTGGAGATTTCTCTCTTCACATTCCAGGAAATAAGCTAACAACGTATCAGTTCTACCGTCTTCCCGCAATCAAGGAGGCCTACAAGCGGTACGCAGAGGCCATGGTCACCCGCTTCAAGGACTCCACGGCGATCCTGGCATGGGAGCTCGTCAACGAGCCCCGCTGCGGCGCCGACGGCACCCGCAACCTCCCCCGGGGGCCCGACTGCACGCCAGAGCTGCTCACAGCCTGGACGGACGAGATGAGCACGTACATCAAGAGCATCGACAGCAACCACCTGGTGACGTGGGGCGGCGAGGGCGGCTTCAACGACCCCAGCAACGCCGACGGGTTCTACAACGGCTACGACGGCGGCGACTTCGACGCCGAGCTGGCCCTGCCCAACATCGACTTTGGCGTCTTCCACTCCTACCCCGACTGGTGGAGCAAGACGATCGAGTGGACCAACCAGTGGATCAAGGACCACGCGGCCTCGGGGCGCGCCGCCGGCAAGCCCGTCGTGCACGAGGAGTACGGCTGGCTGACGGACGACAAGAGGCAGGAGTACCTCGGCACCTCCTCCAACGTCACCAGGGTCGAGGCCCTCAGCGGGTGGCAGGATCTCGGCATCGAGGAGGGGCTCTCGGACATGTACTGGCAGTTTGGCTACTCGGACTTCTCGTACGGTCGGAACCACGACGACGGGTTCACCATCTATCTGGACGAGGAGGAGGCACAGCCGTTGGTGTATGAGCACGCTGCTAAGGTCAATGCACTCTAGATATGTGATGTGAGGGGTTTTAGGAAAATTGTAAATTGAATGTACATAACATTGGTAAAGTATGGCGACATGTGACTACGATCGCTTGCGGTTAGCTGCCCAAGTTCCCAGGTGTGCATGCCTTGTTTTATCAGTTACTCACTCGCAAGAACCCTCTTTTGCTCCTTGACCATTCTTCCCCACGCCGAGTTGGGATTTTCGTCGCGGTTAGATTTACATGCCGTAGAACGAGCTTGTGTCCTAAGACGTGGAATAGTCCTTGATAGCATATTGCCTCTATAACAAGCCGCGCTGAGCACAAAGTGAGGTGTTCTAAAGTAGCCATATCCCTCATGGCCCTGAACACAGCCCTGGAGCGCGCGCTCTCAGCGAATACGGGACATGACCACTCACTTCCTTCAACCCTTCGGTCCATCTAGCCGTCAGCGTGAGGAGATGCCCGCGTGCTAATGTTCAAGAGCCCCAGGACATCCACCTTTGTGCAACATCTTGGAACCCCAAAGCCTCCAGACGTTGAGCTACACGTCTCCTCCACTCAATCCGCCCCTGTTGATCCTCCGCCGGTAGGTCCAGGCCACTGCATATCCGGAATTTTGTTCGAACCCACGTCTTTGGCACGAAACCGGCAGTCTCCCAGTCGATGATTCCGACAGAGCCTTCTGGACTGATGATGATGTTCTCCGGACCCAAGTCGCAATGGTAAAACACCAGGGATGAGCAATCCATCCCTAACTCCTCGCTGTTTTTGAGGAGAGTCTCATTGCTGCAATCGTCCGGGTGTGGCTTTGCCAAGAAAAGATCCGATATCTGTTGGCCATCGACGCCACTGATTTTATCACCTGTCCAGGCTGCTAGCGATTCGCAGATCGTAGCAATGCGATTGATAAAAAACTGTTTTGTTGGCTCGTCCATAGTAGACCACCTCTGAGCAAGTGTCTGGCCATGCACCTTGCTTAGGACAATGTAGTATTTTCCTTCAAATTCCGCATGGAAATGGACAGTAGGGAAGCTGAAATCAGGCGGCGGCTGCCGTTGATGGAGGTAGGCCAGAGTGGTGTGCTCCCGTGTAGCGCTCGGCAGGCTAATGTGCTTCACTTTGATAAAGGCTTCGCCGGCCTGAAAGGCCGCAGCGAGAGTCCCGCCCACATGAACAAGTTGTACAATGTCGCTGTGGGGATCAAGCGGCTTGGTTGAAGGTAGGGGCAGAGGCGCGTCACGCAGGGTAAAACAGCCACCACCGCCGTCACTCCATGATGCAATGCCGGGTGAATCAGGCAGCTCGTGCTTCTCGCGTGTGAGCAGTAGTGTGTTTCCGACTAGCCAGTGGCTTTCATCAATCTTGAGAACAGTCTCATTGATGGGAGGCATTGGAATTCGGGCTAGGTGGAGAAAGACTGTCATATAGGTACCTACTTTAGGTATTCTAAAATGGACCAAACGCCGTTTTGCGACTTTTCCCCAAATCCGCACTTTCGAGCAGTTCGGGAGTAACTAGAATTACCCTCATGGGGTACTTTTTACACCCCCCTTTAACTTAACTTTTGAAATAACTTTAATTTTTTTAATTATTAATATTATTTTTAATTACTTTTTATTATATATAATAAAATAAATAAAATAAATAAAATAAATAAAATAAATAAAATAAATAAAATAAATAAAATAAATAAAATAAATAAAATAAATAAAATAAATAAAATAAATAAAATAAATAAAATAAATAAAATAAATAAAATAAATAAAATAAATAAAATAAATAAAATAAATAAAATAAATAAAATAAATAAAATAAATAAAATAAATAAAATAAATAAAATAAATAAAATAAATAAAATAAATAAAATAAATAAAATAAATAAAATTAAAATAAAAATTAAAATAAAAATTAAAATAAAAATTAAAATAAAAATTAAAATAAAAATTAAAATAAAAATTAAATAAAAAAAAATAAAAAAATAAAATAAAAAAAAATAAAAAGAAATAATAAAAAATAAAATAAAAAATAAAAAAAAATAAAAAGAAAATAAAAAAAAATAAAAAAAAATAAAAAAAAAATAAAAAAATTAAAAAAAATTAAAAAAATAAAATAAAAAAAAAAATTAAAAAAAAATAAAGAAAAATAAAAAAAAATAAAAAAATAAAAAAAAATAAAAAAAAATAAAAAAAAATAAAAAAAATAAAAATAAAATAAAATAATAATTAAAAATAAAATAAAATAATAAAATAAAAATAAAATAATAAAATTAAAATAAAATATTAAAATATTAAATTTAAAATATTTTAATATAATTAAATATTTATTTTTTATATATTTAAAACGGTTAAACTTATTAACTACTAATTTAATAAACTACTTAATTAAAAAACTATAATAATTAATTTAATAATTAATTATTCCTAATAATATATAAGCTTATACTATTATAATATTTATTATTATATTTTTAATATAAAATTAAAAGTTTTATAACTATAAATTTTTAATTAATTTTATTTAAATATTTTATATTATTATAACTTTATTTATTTTAATTTTAATTTTTTTTAATATTATTTAATATTTTTTTAATAAATTAAATTTAAATAAATATTTTTTAATATTTTTAAAATAAATTAATAATTTTAAATTTAATAAATTTATATTAAAATAAAAATTTATTATTATATAATTATAAATTTAATTATTTATAATAAAATTATTATAAATTTAATTTTAAATATATAATAATAAAATATAATTTATTTATTTAAAAATAATATTTTAATTTTAATTAATTTTATTTATTTTTTAATAATTTTATAAAATTAATAAATTTATTAAATAAATATTTATATAAATAAATTTAAATTTTTTAATATAATAATTATATTTATAATTATTCATTTAAATTATATAATAATTTAATATTTTTATATAATATTTATTAATATTAAATTTAATTATTAATAATTTATAATAATTTTATTTTTTAATAAATATAAATTAATATTATAATTATTAATATTAAAAATTATTTTAATTATATTTAAATTATAAAAATAAATTATAAAAACATTATAAAATATTTTATATAATAAATTTAATTAAATTTATTTTTAAAAAATATATTATATTATATATTTTTAAAAAATATTAATTATAATTTTTATTTTAAAAAATAAATTTTTATAAAAGGAACAATTTATATATTTATTATTAATATTATAATATAATTAATTACATATTAATTTATTTATTATATTTATATAATAAGTATTTTTTAAATATATTATTTAAATAAATAATTTATTTTATTTAATATATTTCTTAATTAATTATATAAAATTTTTTTAATAAATAAATAAATATAAATATTATTAATTATTATTAAATTATAAAATAATTTATTTTATTTTAATTTTTTTTATAAATATAATATAAAATTTAAAACCTTTTTAAAAATTAATTATAAAATTTATTTTATATATTTATATTATAAACATAACTTTTATATTATAATTATTTTTATATTTTTATTAAAGAATTTAAAATTATGAAATACTTTATATTATAAAATATAGTTTATATAATTATATTATTATATTATTTTTTAATTTTATTTATTAAAATATATTTTAAAATATTAATTATTTATTATTATTAAATAAATATAATAATTTATAAGTTTTTAATTAAAAAAATAATAAAATTTTTAAAAATATATTATTAATTAATATATATTATATAATAATATAAATTTAATTTTATTTAAATTTAAATTTATAATTATATAATTATAAGTTTTTTTATTTTATAATTATATTATAAAAATAATTATTATATTATTATTATTTTAATATTTTTATTAAAATATATAAAATTATAAAATATTTTATAATTTAAAATATAATTTATATAATTATATTATAATAATTTAAAATTATTTTTTTAAAAAACTTTATATTTATTTTAATAATTAATTATATTATTTATATTAATTTAATAAAATAATTCTTTTTATTATTTATATATTTATTATTAATAATATTAAATATAAATAATAATTTAATTAAATTTATATTTAAATATTAATTAATATTTTTATTTTATTAAATTATAAATTAAAATATATTATTAAAATTATAATTTAATATATAATTATAATAATTGTTTTTAATATAAAATTAAAAATTTATAATTATAAATTTATAATTAATTTTATTTATTATTTTATATTATTATAATTTATTTTATTTTAAAAATTTAAATTTAAACTATTTATAAATTTTAATTTATTTTAAATTAAATTTATAATTTTTAAATTTTTAAAAAAATATTTTATTTATTTTAAAATTAATTAATTTATTTTAAAATAAAAGTTTATTATTATATAATTATAAATTTAATTATTTATAATTATAAATTAAATTATTAATAATTTTTTTTAATTATTTATAATAAAATTATCAAAATTATAAATTAAAATAATAAAATATAATTAATTTTATATAATAAATTAATTTTAATTATTTTGAAATAATTATAATATATTAAATAAATATTTATTTAATTAAAATAATTAATAATTTTATAATTATTTATTTTAATAAATATAAAATATTTAAATTATATAATAATTTAAAGTTTTTATATAATATTTATAATATTAAATTAATTTATAATTTATAATAATTTTATTTTTTAATAAATATAATTTAATATTATTATTATTAATATAAAAAATTATTTTTTAATTATATTTAAATTATTAAAAATTTTATATAATAAATTTAATTAAATTTATTTTTAAAAAATATATAATATTTTATTTTTTTAAATATTAATTATTATTTTTAATTTATTAAAAATATTTAAAAAAATAAAATAATTTATAATATATATATTTATTATAATATATATAAAATAAATTTAATAATTTTATTTTTATAAATTAAATTTTTTATATAAATATAATAAATATTATTTTTTTAATATATTATTTAAATAATTAATATTAAATTTAATATATTTTTTAATAAAATAATTAAAATTTTAAAATATTTTAAAATAATATATATATATAAATATAAATAAATATTAATAAATATATTTTAAATATATTTTAATCTTTTTTAATTTAATATATTTATAAATTATAAATAATAATTAATATATAAAAAATATAATATTTATATATTTTAAAAATAAATTTAAATAAACCTATTATATAAAATATTTTATAATAATTTTATAATTTATTTTTATCATTTAAATATAATTATAAAAATATTTTTTATTTTAATAATTATAATATTAAATTATATTTAATTTATTTAAATTAAAATATTAAAAAATAAAATTATTATAAATTATAAATAATTTAATTTAATATTAATAAATATTATTAAAAATATTAAATTATTATATAATTTTAATTATATATAAATATAAATAATTATAAAAATAATTATTATTTTTATTTAAAATTTAATTTTATTTAAATAAATTTATATTTAATAAATTTTTTAAAAATAATTATAAATTTAAATTAAAATAAATTAAAATTTATAAAACTTTTAAATTTAAATTTAAAAAGTTTTATCTAAATTTAAATTAATTTAAAAAAAATATTAAAAAAATTTAATTAAAAAATAAATAGAAATATTATCATATAAAATATTTAAATAAAATTATTTAAAATTTTATAATTATAAATATTTTAATTTTATATTTAAAAAAAAATTTGTTATTCTTTTAAAAAATATTTAAAAAATTAATTATAAATATAATAAATAAATTTTAAAATTATTATTTTAAAAATATAAAAATTTTTTTTTAAATATTAATTTAAAAAAATTAAAAATTTAAAATAAAAAAAATAATATTAATAATTATATTAAATTAAATTAAAATTTAAAATTAAAATTATAAAATATTATAAAATTAATTTTTATTTAATAAATTTAATTAATTATAATTTTATTTATTTAAATATAAAATTTTATTTAAAATTTTTAATTTTTTTTAAAATTAATTTATATATATATAAAATTAATTAAATATACTTTTTAAATTTTTATAAAGTTTTATAAATCTTTATAAATTTTTATAAACTTTTATAAATTTTTATAAACTTTTATAAATTTTTATAAACTTTTATAAACTTTTATAAATTTTTATAAACTTTTATAAACTTTTATAAACTTTTATAAACTTTTATAAACTTTTAAATTTTTAATTATTTTTTAAAAAAAATATTAATTAATTTTAATTATAAAAATTTAATTTTAATTTAATTTTTAATTTTTTTAATTTTTTAATTTTTTAAATAAAATATTAATTAATTAAAATATTAAAAAATATATATAAAAATTAAAATTTATTATTATATAATTATTTTTATAATTAATAATTATTATATTTTAATTATTTATAATAAAAAATTAAAATTATTAATTTTAATAATAAAATAAATTTTATTTATTTTAATAAATTTATTTTTATATTTAAATTATTTATTTTTATATTTAAATTATTAATAATATTTAATTAAATTAATTTATTTAATATAATAATATTTTATTAAATATTATATTTTATTAATATAAATATTTATTTATTTTTATTATTTTTTAATTATTTTTTAATTATCTTTTAATTATTTTTTAATTATTTTTTAATTATTTTTTAATTATTTTTTAATTATTTTTTAATTATTTTTTAATTATTTTTTAATTATTTTTTAATTATTTTTTAATTATTTTTTAATTATTTTTTAATTATTTTTTAATTATTTTTTAATTATTTTTTAATTATTTTTTAATTATTTTTAATTATTTTTTAATTATTTTTTAATTATTTTTTAATTATTTTTTAATTATTTTTTAATTATTTTTTAATTATTTTTAAATTATTTTTAAATTATAAAAATAAATTATAAAAATAAATTATATAATTATAATAAAAATTTTATATAATAAATATAATTAAATTTATTTAAAAATATTATATTATAATTAATATATTAAAAAATATAAATAAATAAAATAATTTATTAAATATTTAACAAAATTATTTTTTAATAAAATATAATAATATATTTTTTTAAAAATAAATTATAATATAATTTTATTTAAAATTAATAAATATTATATAAAAATATAAAATTATTATTAATTTAATTTAAAATTTAATTTTATAAATTAAAATTATTTATATATAAATATAATTATTTAAAATTAATATATAATTTTTAAAATAAATTAAAATTAATAATTTAAATAATTTTATTTTTATTATTTAATAAATTAAATTACTATTATTATAAATATTATATATTATGATTAAAAATAAATAATTAATATTTAAAATAAATATAATTTATTATATAAAATTTTATAATAATTTTATAATTTATTTTTATAATTTAAATATAATTACAAAATAATTTTATATATTAATAATTATAATATTAAATTATGTTTATTAAAATATAAAATTATTATAAATTATAAATTATTATATAATTTAAATAAATTTATTAAAATAAATAATTATAAAAATAATTATTATTTTAATTTTATTTTATATATATTTAAATATATATATAATATTTTATATTATTATAAATATTCCTAATTAAATATTTAAAAAAAATATTATATTAAAATAATAATTAAAATATTATAAATATTTATAATTTTTATTTTATAATATATAAATAAAATTAAAAAATATTATTTTAATAATAATATTAATTAAAATATTATAAAAAAATTATTTAATAAAATGAAATTTTAAAATAATTATTATATAAATAAAATTTATAATAAAACTTTTAATTAAAAATTTTAATTTATATATATATATAAAATAATTAAATTTATTAATTATTAATATAATAAATTATTTAATTAAAAGATTATAATTTTAAGTTTTTTAATTTAAATTTTAATAATTTATAAATTTATATTATTATATTTTTTTTAAAAATTTTTTAAAATTAACAAATAATTAAAAAAAAAAATATAGTTTTAAAATAATAATATTTTAAATTATAATTAATAAGATTATTTATTATTAAATTAATATATTAATAAATAAAAAGTTTAAAAATTAAATAAAATAAGGTATATTAATTTTTAAAGTTATAAATATTTATTTTTTAATTATTTATTAAATAAAAGCTTTTTTTATATTAAATATTACTAAAATTTATTTTAAAGGAATTAGAATTTATTAATATTATTAAAATAATTTTTAAATATAAAAATTTAAATTTATATTTTAAAATTTAAAATTAAAATAATTAAATTTATTAATTATTAATATAATAAATTATTTGATTAAAAAATGATAATTTTAAATCTTTTAATTTAAATTTTAATAATTTATAAATTTATATTATTATAATATATATATTTATATATATTATAATAAATTTATAATTAAATAAATTAATATTATAATTTTTATTTAAATATATAATTATTAATATAAAATAATAATGAAAAAATAATTTATAATATTTTATTTTTAAAATCTTTATAATAAAACTTTAAAATTTTTAAAAATAATTTAAAAATAATTTATTAAAAAATAAAAAAATTTAATAAATTAATTTTTTAAAAAATTTATATTTTTATTATTAATAATAAATAATTTTTTTAATATAAAAAATAAAATAAAAATAAAATAAATATTTAAATTTTTTTATAAAAATATTATAAAAATATTATAAAAATATTATAAAAATATTATAAAAATATATATAAAATAATAAAAAGTTTTATATAGAAATTTTTAATTAAAAAAATAATTAAATAAAAAATAATTATATAATATAATAAAATATATAATATAATTAAATTTAAAAAATAATTAAAATTAATTTATTATATTATTAAAATTAAAATATAATTAATAAATAAATTATTTATATTTTATTATTAAAATTTAAAATTTTAATAATTTTATATTTTAAAAAATAATTATAAATAAAATTATAATAATATAAAATAATTAAATAAAATTAATTAAAATTTTATAATTATAATTTTTTAATTTTATATTAAATAATAATTATAATTTAAAAATAAAAAATAAAAAATAAAAATTAAAAATTAAAAATTAAAAAATTAAAAATTAAAAATTAAAAATTAAAAATTAAAAATTAAAAATTAAAAATTAAAAAATAAAAAATAAAAAATAAAAAATGAAAAATGAAAAATAAAAAATGAAAAATAAAAAATAAAAAATAAAAAATAAAAAATAAAAAATAAAAAATAAAAAATAAAAAATAAAAAATAAAAAATAAAAAATAAAAAATAAAAAATAAAAAATAAAAAATAAAAAATAAAAAATAAAAAATAAAAAATAAAAAATAAAAAATAAAAAATAAAAAATAAAAAATAAAAAATAAAAAATAAAAAATAAAAAATAAAAAATAAAAAATAAAAAATAAAAAATAAAAAATAAAAAATAAAAAATATATATATATAAAATTAATATATTTTTTAAAGTATTTTTTATTTAATATTTATTTTATTTTTAAACTTTTAATTTTTTTCTCCCCTTAGGGTTAGGGTTATGTGGGGGTGTTGATGTATTAATAACTGAATGTAAAAAGTGCGAATTGGGGAAAAGTCGCAAAACGGCGAATGGTCCCGCGTAGTATTCTATGATGAACCGCTACAAAGTTAGAGCGGGGTTGAGTTTTCTCCACACGGTTTTGTGGGCGCTGGTGCCGCTAGTCGGGCCGCTGAGCCAAGGGAGCGAGCGCAAGAGGGACGGTACGGTACTTATGTACTGCTAGGAATAACCAATAGGCAGATTGGTTATTATATATATATATTAAGTTTCTATTATTAATATTCTTTTAAATTATCTTAATATTTTGAGTAAAGCTTTTCACATTAACTGCTTTGACACTAAATGTATACCTGACCACGTTCCCGTTATGATATGGTAGAGTGGGGAGTGCTGCATTTCTCGCATATCGCTGCACCGCTGATGTTATTGGGCTTGTAAGATGAGTTTTGCATTGTGCGCCGTCAACGGGTCTTTCGAGCAGTGGTCATTGTTGTAGTTTCTGAGAGAGTCTGAGGTGATGGGCAGATGTGATTGGGGGCCAGTTGCACAGGGGAAAGTATCATAGGAAGCCTTTCCCAAAGCACTGATCATTGCCACATGTTTTGATTTCAAATACTGTATTGACTCTGATAGTTCCAGCCTTAGTGCTGTTCATCGCGTAGTTATCATTGATGCTGGCTCTCTAATTACAATCACCAACTATAGCACAGGGTGACTAGCCCACCACAGAATTGATAATTTGCAAGATAGCAAGATACAATTCACTGAACGAAACCACCTCCACTCTTTTCTTACTTGAGCCGAAAATCAGAGTTGGACATCGTGTAGAGGAGGCTCCCAAGTCGATAAGACTGAATCTCTATGCTAAAGCGGTAGAACCTTACTTCCGAGAATGACAGAGTCGTGACCAATTCTCCTTGTTCGCTTATAAGTTAGCGTAAGCTTCAACTTGAGAATGGCCACATGGTGTTACTCACGTAGCCTAAATTCAGATCCTAGATACGCGATACACCCTCTGTGACTGAAACTAACAATAGCTGTTATAGAGAAATAGGGAGACCAGGAACAATACTAGCAGTCTCTACATCTTTCCCCGCCACCTTGTCCGAAGAGACTATCGTGATGGCCGTCCATATTACTCCAGGGTTTTCTTTTCCCCGCACCATGACCTTTTGTGCTAACTAGTAGCAGTTTACACTTGGGGCTAGGACGCCTGTGCCCCTGGCGCGTAAGGACCCTGGGGACGATCATGTCACGAAAGCAAATGAGGGATGGCATCCTCTGTCTAGCCTCTGCCAGCTGAACCCAATGGGAGTCCGTGCAACTGCCGACCCAGTCTTTCGGGCCTGGCCAGCCTTTGTCCTGCGTCCAAGTGACAGTATTTCAAAACCTGGGGCTCCCCGCATTCTTACCCCACGGGGACAGCCACGGGGTAAAGGATATCTTCTCCACTGCGTACGGGGTATATACACTACTGTTCACCCCAAGAGGAGAATCTCCTAAATTTTCACACCCAAACCTCATCTCGAGAACAGTGTGCCAGGTCTACCCCCACCGACATGGAAATCTCGAAGAGTGAGGGCGAGACGCCCGCAGTTTCCCATCACCCAGATCCACGCGTCTCATCAGACAAAGACCACCATCGGAAGCAGCCGGCTATCGTGCCTATCGAGGAGGAGGCTCTCGAGGATGCCGAGCATATCCATCTATCTTGGAGGTCATGGCTTGTTGTCTTCATCACTTGCTTTGCTATCATGGCACAAGTTTTCGTGGTGGTTGCAGCCGGCTCGGTTATTGCCTTCATAATTCGTGAACTTGGTGAAGCACCTCTGGCCGGTTGGGTCATTCAGGTACGTCCCCTATTGTTGAGCTGTTCGATATCAGGCTCTTGTACCCGGCTCTAATTTCGTTGGTACAGGGTCCTCTCCTGATGCAAAGCGTCCTCTCCCCGATCGTCGGCAGGTTGTCCGATGTCCTCGACCGAAAATACCTCGCAGCTATTCCTCCCCTCATTGCGTTCGTCGGCGCAATAATTTCCGCGAAAGCGACGTCGATGAGCATGTTGATAGGCGGAGGCATACTCATTGGCACGACACTGGCAACAATCGCCATCGTCCAGGCCATCCCCTCCGAGATTCTGCCTCTAAAGTATCGTGCTCTGGCAAACGGCTTCTCATTCATGGGAGGTGCTATCGGCGGACTGTTAGTACCCCCTTCTCGGCCTTCCTTCTCGCTTAAGCCTCTGACATATTTCTAGTGTTGGTGGCCTAGGCGCCGGAGCAGTCACAAACGTCGATGTGGCGGGCTGGCGCTACATCTTCTGGATTCAGGCTGCTTTCCACGGTGCCACGTCTCTAGGACTCCTGCTCTTTTACTGGCCGCCAAAGAACCGCGAGTATCCCAAGATGAGGTTCAAGGACTACCTCTGGGCGTGTGATCCTATCGGCTCCACCCTATTTGTCTGCAGCGCTACCTTGATGCTCCTCGCCCTCGACTGGGTCGGCGGTGCATATGCCTGGTCAGACCCTCACGTCGCAGTTCCACTTGCACTTGGGCTGGCATTGCTGTTTGCTTTCGCCGGATATGGCATGTTATTACCCAATACTTTGAAACCTTTAAAGGACCAACGCTAACACCATCAACAGAGTGGAAAGGACGGACGGATGGTCTCATCGCCCACGTGTTTTTCCGCCGAAACGCCAACTTTGCGCTGTCTACATTTGCGTTTGCTGTTGAGGGCTGGATCTTCTACAGCGCTGTCAACTCCGTCGTGCCACAAATCGTGCTCCACCTTGGATTCGAGACAGACTCCTGGACAATTTCCATTAGGCAGCTCAGCTACAGTCTGTTTACGATGTTTTCTTCTATCCCCATAACGTGGTACGCTACTGCATACAAGGATATGAAGTCTCCTCTTCTCGTGACGTTTGGGATTTTCCTCGTCGTGTAAGTCTAACATGTACCCAAACTGCTGTGGCATATAGTCGGCTAACCTCAACTCAGAACCATCTGCTACGCATGCATCAAGCCAACTTGGAGCAAACCCCAGATCGTGTTCAACGTGCTGGCTGGAATCGGCCAATCTGGACCCTTGACACTCCTTGTCGCCTGCGTGCAGTTTACGGCTCCCCACGCCTACCTGTCAACAGCCACAGGCATGGCATTCTCCGCCCGTGCCATAGGCGGCGCGTTTGGCTCGGCCGTCCTCAACGTGATTATCAACGGGCACCTAGCTAGCAACTACGCGCCGGCAGTAGGCAGGGCTGCCACCGAAGCTGGCCTCCCCGCATCCAGCATCCCTGATCTTTTGGCGGCGTTGGAGTCAGGGCTCATGACAGGTGTTGAAGGCGCGACACCGGCTGTCTGGTCTGCGGCGGCCGAAGAAAGCAAGTGGCAGTATGCCAAGGCCTATCAGCTGGCATGGGCAAGCGTGATCCCCTTTGTCGTGCTCGCAATCGTGGCCGTGGCTTTCCTCAGGGGCGTGAAGGACTTGATGACCGAGAAGGTTGAAGCCACTGTTGAACATGTCGACGAGAATGAAGGAAAGAAGTGGGAGAACTCATCTCTGGCCGCTTAAGGTAATCTGTACTACATAGTTCATGGGCATGCAGACAGTATGCTTGGATTGATCTGAACTCTGTATTCAAGGGTCGATCTGGAGCACACGCTGCACGCTCAAGCCAAACGTCCTACAGTAGCTTCATAGATGATACAGTAAGATCGCTTCAGAAATGATCTAGATTCATCCTTCCACCAATCCGCTAGAGAAACGGTTGTCTTGTGTGCTTGTGGACCAGTCCGGAGCCTGAAACAAAGACCCAACAGACTTCTTATCAAGTTCTCATTGATTAGTTAACATCCCCTGCTCGTAAGGCTGATGCATTCCAAACGTTATTTAAGGTTTATCGAGCCGCCTTGCCGTGACCCAAGCTTTTCCCCTGATACGAATGCTATTCTTCCACTACCTAGGTAGGGATGCAAGACCTGATCTTACCTGCCCGGGGGAGGGGGGGTCCCAGACATAGGCGGTTTCGCTTCTATTCCGTACTGTACACGTCCGAGGACATACATGGTGCCTTCATACGGTGGTAAACGCTCAAGACCCAGCGGCGGACCAGCGCTTAAAAAAACATACGATGTCGACAACAATGGTTAAAATACGATAGGTGCTAGTGGCCTCAGCCTTGCGACTTGTTTTAGTAACTATGGGCATGTTACATGCGTACCTTGACAACGTGCTTGGGGTTCCTTGCGTGCATGTTTATCAGGAAACACTCGGGCCACTACCACTCCTGTCAGGGAAAAACGAGAGTTGGCCCCCCCCCCCTAGTAAAATCCACACACTCGCACGTACTACCAAAAGTTCATCCACACCTAATTCTTAGTTCTCCAACTAGACCCTTAGTCACCCAGGACTCACCCTCCAGAACCTCACTTTTCAAACATAAATTCCTTAATACACAGATACCTAGAATAAAACAAAAAAAAAATCATTAATAACTTGAAAAAGTCTAAATCTTATAGTACTGATTTCTTTTATTTTAACTCTTGGTGAGGTGTAGTGGTACGTGTGAGTATGTGAATTTTACCAGCGGGAGGCCAACTCTCGTTTTTCCCTGACAGTGACTTGAATAATAAGGCCGAATTCATGGCAGTCTACATCATGTATGTCCTCGGACGTATACGGAATAGAAGCGACACCACCTACATCAATAGGTAACAAAATTCGTGTTATATTCTCTCTATACTGTTACAGGTATTGTATTTTTATAATGATGGGTCTTGAGTGTTTACTATTGTATGAAGGCGCCACATATGTTTTACATATATGGGGATTAGAAATGAAACCACCTTTAACTGTTTGATTGAGATTAATATCATGGTGATAGCCTTAAAGGAAGAGAAGTAGTGTGGTGATCGAGAGGTTTCTAGAAGGGCCTAGGTGTTCATGGTGATTCTCCCTAGGATCCACCAAAGCACGGTATGGGCCATACCATTAGACCGTGTCTGTTCGCACCGGTGCTCTCAGCCCATCGAGATCGAGGCTATTGCGGGCCGCCAGCAACCTAGTCTGGCGCCGTCAAGCACTATGTGTACTTTTTATCAATGGGCTATGACCGTTCATTGCGTGAATGGGCCTCACATGCACTCGGGATGTATACGGATTAAGAACGAACCTCCCTTATTTGTACCGAACCCAAGCCGCCCGGATGATCTTCGTTCAGATGGATAGTGGGAAGCTCAGGCCAGTTCCGATTCTGCCTTCTGGGCACAGGGTGCTAGATGATATGACTTTCCAGCAGTACTGTATGTTTGTAGCGGGAATAGGAGAATTTGGTAAGAGTGAATTAGCCATGCCAAGATTGAAACACACTTAGCGTCTATTACATATGTACAGTAGAAGAAGTTCAAGTTGATGCCTTTCGACGGGGACTCCTACGCTGACCTCGAAGTTGAATGCTGCATAAGCCTTGTCATGACATGAATCGTAATGGATACACTAGTCTATACGGTGGAACTCGGGTAGCTGGAAGATCCTCCTGCATTTGTGGGGTCAACTTGACTGCTAACCGAGCACAACAGTATAGTAAGCAGATCGGCCGTACTACGGTCTAAAATAACGTCCGTTATGACGAGTGAAAGTCACACTGCTTCCCCGGTGTTGGATGTGGTAAAATCCTTCCCAGTCTTTCTGTCGGCTAGCGGCTCTGCTTTGATTTCTGGGCGACTGAAAACGTACCACAAGTACTAAATATTGCCCGGCCGTTCGGCCGTTGTGGGGGTTGCGGGGACCCGCATTCTCCTCATTTCGTTTTCCGGGGCAACAATGCCTGCAGGACAGCATCTTCCACCCCCACAGTTTCCATATAATAGTCCCGGACTTCCCACGCCATTTTTTTTTTGGCCCGGGCTGACCGAACAGGGTGACCAATGGGCGGACAGTGGGGCCCCCAGAAAAGTGGCAGGCCACGCGGGCTCTGCTGGGGTGACGAAGAGTTGGATGAACACATGATTAACCCATGCTTCGTGGCCTGGGGCGCCCCGCAATCTTCAGATCATCGTCTCGTTCATCTCGCATTGCGCTGCCGGATACTAGGCTGCTCTCGGCAGGGATACCGTGATCTTAAGCTTGTTATTAGCATGGATAGTTCGTCCACAGCTCGCCCCATGGTTGGCTGCCGTCGTGCACGCCTCTCCATTACCATGCACTATACCGATTCGGTTCTTGAATGCCTCGGTGTCGGGTGGCACTCGACCTACCCGACACAATGGGAACACTCGATAGAGCGGGCAGGACATCCGATGTTTTGCCGTCAATGGAGGCCCGGGGATCTTGTTCCTGTGGCCCCCCTGCGCGTCAGGTCCCAATCACCTTTCGATGATGTATTCCGCGCCTTGGTAGATGGGGTTGATGGACTGCTATCCTTGACATTCCCGTGACGTGAAGAGGGGCTCTCGCGGTCGTAAACGGCAGTTCAACACTAAAGAATTCCCCAATGCCAAGCTGTCGGCTCCATTTGTGACCCATCCTTGATCAGGTGAACGCCATACACCATAGAAGGCCCGAGTTAAAATTGTTACTCGTGGGTGAAGGCCGAAGTGCGCTCCATCTAAGTCGTATTGGATACGACAAGGGCCGCGGGCGCACCCGCAGCCGGTCTCGGTATGGATGGGACGACGGCCTGGGGGGTGGGCACCTGTGCATGATTTAGTACCATAGTATATTAAAGCAGGATGCATCGCATCTACTAGCATGCTGTGGGTGTGACCCGTGATCCAGCGTGTCCCTCTGCAGTATACCCCATCACAGAGCCACCATGCTTCGCTCAGTGCTCGCAGGTCTCGCCACGACGGCAGCTCTCGGACAGAGTGCCAACGCTCAGTTCGTGGTGTCGGAAGACACGTACTTCTACGGACAGTCTCCGCCAGTGTACCCATCACGTATGTGCCAGCCAAGACAGAGATGAAGTTTTGAAGAAGCGACAGCTGATAAATAGCTCCAGCCCAGCAAGATGTAACGGGATCCTGGGCCGACGCCATCACCAAGGCCAGGGAGCTGGTGTCACAGCTCACGCTGGAGGAGAAGGTTAACCTGACATCAGGGGTGACTACAACCACAGGCTGCTCCGGCTTCATCGGTGGAATCACCCGGGTCGGCTTCCCGGGGATGTGTCTGAATAATGCCGGAAACGGTGTTGGAGCCACCGACTACGTGAGCGCGTTCGCGAGTGGTATTCATGTCGCCGCAAGTTGGAACAAGGATCTGGCGTACGACCGAGCCTGGTACATGGGACTCGAAGCCAGGACAAAGGGTATCAACATCCTTCTGGGCCCTGTTGTTGGCCCCGTCGGACGTGTGGTGCAAGGTGGTCGGAATTGGGAAGGTGAGTAACTTCATACCTATCTCCCACATCTTGATGGAACCAACCGTTAAACATCTCCAGGCTTCTCACCCGACCCCTACCTCAGTGGCCAGCTGGTCCATGAGACAGTCCTTGGAACACAGGACACTGGCGTCATGACTTCAACCAAGCACTTCCTCGCCCACGAGCAGGAGTCCCATCGCCTCATGACAAGTACCAACCACACGCCAGATGCTCACCCGGGGTCCTCCAACGTTGACGACAGGACCATGCACGAGCTGTATCTGTGGCCCTTCGCCGATTCTGTCCGGGCAGGTACAGGTAATATAATGTGTGCATACAACCGTGTGAATAACTCTGGCGCTTGTCAGAACAGCAAGAACCTCAACGGGCTGCTCAAGACGGAATTGGGATTCCAAGGTTTTGTCGTTTCGGACTGGGGTGCTCAGGACTCAGGCGTCGGCTCCGCTCTAGCCGGCCTGGACGTCGCCATGCCCAGCTCGATACTCTGGGGCGCAAACCTCACCCTCGCCGTGAACAACGGCACAGTCAACGAAAGCCGCGTCGACGACATGGCAACCAGGATCATAGCCCCTTGGTACCATCTCGGCCAAGACGCCGAGGACTTCCCAGAACCTGGCTACGGCCTGACTGGTGACCTCTCCTTGCCCCACCGCGTTGTTGACGCCCGGAATGCCAGCTCGAAGCCCACTCTCCTTGCTGGTGCTACCGAGGGACATGTCCTGGTGAAAAACACCGACGGTGCCCTCCCGCTGAAGTCGGCGGAGACAAAGCTGCTTTCGATATTTGGATACTCGGCCAAAGCGCCCAATGTCAACGGCTGGGTGGCACGTCCTGCAGGAGCCGCGTTCACTCAATGTAAGTACTTCATGGTAGACTTGGCCGTTTTGTTGTGATGTCCTCTAACAACTTTAACCTAGGGACTGGTGGCGCTCAATCAGCTAATTACACTGATCTGTATCTTGGATTTTTTGGTGACCTAAGCATTGAGTATTCCGGGATAGCACGGAACGGAACTCTGATCGCCGGCGGAGGATCCGGTGCAGTCTCTCAGAGTTTCACAAGCTCTCCATACGACGCACTCGTCGCCCAGGCCTACGAAGACGGCACGGATCTGTACTGGGACTTTGAGAACGGCGACCCGCTTGTCAACCCCACAAGCAACGCCTGTCTCGTCTTCGGCAACGTCTGGGCCACAGAGGGATACGACCGGCCATCTGTGCGCGACGACTACACGGACGGCCTGATCAACCACGTCGCCGACCAGTGCGCAAACACCATCGTCGTGTTCCACAACGCCGGCATCCGCCTCGTCGACCAGTTCATAGACCACCCAAACGTCACAGCCCTCATCTTCGCCCACCTGCCAGGCCAGGACAGCGGCCGCGCCCTCGTCAACCTCCTCTACGGCAGGGAGAACCCCTCCGGGCGCATCCCATACACGGTCGCCAGGAACGAGACCGACTACGACAACTTCCTCAAGCCCGACGTCCAGCTCGACGGCATGTGGCAGCGCTTCCCCCAGTCCAACTTCACCGAGGGCGTCTACATCGACTACCGCCACTTCGACCTCAAGAACATCACCCCGCGCTACGAGTTCGGCTTCGGGCTCAGCTACACCACCTTCGACTACGCCAACATCCAGGTCAGCCAGACCAACAGCTCGACCGCGCCCTACCCCACCGGTGCCGTCGACCTGGGCGGCCAGACCGACCTCTGGGACGAGCTCGTCACCGTCACCGCGGAGGTCACCAACTCTGGCGGCGTCGATGGTAAGGAGGTCGCACAGCTGTACGTCGGCATCCCTGGCGAGGACGTGCCTGTTAGGCAACTGCGTGGATTCGAGAAGCCGACCATCGCGGCTGGGGAGACAGCGACTGTGAGCTTCACCCTGACCAGGAGGGACCTGAGTATCTGGGATGTTGTTGCTCAGAAGTGGCTGCTGCAGGCTGGAGAGTACACGGTGGAGGTTGGCAGGTCGAGTAGGGACTTGCCCCTAAAGTCAACGTTTAGCATTTCGTGATCTGTTCATGATGTATGAGCAGCATGTAGTAATTTCTAATGATGATTAATGATATCACCACTGTGTTGCAAATTTCTTGCGAGTTGCCATACCGACTCTGTGCAGCAAAACGGTGTCTGCCCCGGGGGGACATCCATCCAGCAAACCGAGGCATTTCCTCCGTCCGGCCAGCGACTTCCATTAGAGTAGTACCTCTTCGTCTTCATCTTCTGCTCTCTCCATTTTCGCCAAACCACCTTTCTCTCCTTTGAGTCCATGGGCCCATACGTGTTGAGGTAGTCATACATATTCTATCCCACCCGCCATTGCCTCCATGACCGCAACGCCAAGCGAGATCGAATGTACTCGGCCTCTTCGTGCTTTCAAAATGCACTTCCATGTAAGTGCTACGCAGAAGCCGCAGCCTCGAACTCGTCGCGAGATCGCTTCCGGCCAGTGTTTCCTTGATGCTCATCGTCGTCGTTCATCCCCACCTTCTTGAGACCAGAAATCTGGGCCTGCTTCTCGAACGCGTTGGTCATATTGTGCCGCCATACTACCGAAATCCAAAGCCTCAGATCTTGCTGAGACGGCAGCTTGGTTTTGAAAGGCGTGCAGGTCTTGTGGTCATCACCGCAAACGATGTGGATTTCTCTCTCGATGCGAGATGTGAAACACACCGCACTTGCCAGGTAGTCTTCTACCGACATGAAGATCTGTGCAGAGGGCTTCACTGCGGAGTCATGGCAAGCACACATCTTGGCGACGATAGCCTGCATTGCGTATTCGCAGAGCCTCCGTTTGTTCGAACTCACCAAGGCTTTGGCTTTCGGTGCCGTGCATATGATAGCACCTCTGCAACCCTCCGAGGAATCAAATTGTCGGATGGTATCTCGCAATGTTTTGATGTCTGCCCTCAGCACCGTCTGTATCTTCAAGATCGCAGCTTCACGTGCACTCTTGATTTTGCCTGCAACACAAGAAAGGAAACGTTAGCTTCGGTCAACAAAATATTTGCAAAACTACTTACTTGCGAGAAAAAGGATTGCATCCTTCTCAACCTCATATCCCCCCAGGTCTTCTTTGGAGAGAACACCGCCATCCTTTGGTTCGTAATAGGGTCTGAGCTGAAGGTTGACGGTAGTTCCTTCAGCAGCAGTTGAGACCATTTGAGAAAGCTCGGCAGAAGTTTTGATATACTCTTCGATGCCACCGAGCTCTTTTGCCACCCAAAGCCACTGCAGTTGGGGGACAATAGTATCGTCATCACTCTCATCCGGCGCCGGAGGCTCAAGATCGTCGAGCCAAGATCTCGCCACGGGCCACAACAGTCGCGTCATGTCATACTTGTTCGTAAGGACGGTAATTTCGAATGCGAGTTTCAGGTTGACCTCTGGAGGAAGCCTGTGGCCCAAACCATGGGTCAAGAGAAGTATAAATTTCATCGCAGAAGGGTTATCTTCTGGAAGTTCGACGACCCATTTCTGGTCACCCCCAGGTCGGGCCTCTTTGAATTGTCCATAAAGGCACCGCTTCCAAAAGGGAGCTGAACGGGAGAGTGACTTGGAGCAAACGAGGAAATGGGTTTTGGTGCTGCCGACGACTAGAGTTAGATCACCGTCGGGGTCGATCTTGACCAGTTGCTGCGGACTATCCTGATTGTTTGCACCGTCACCTTCTTGGCCGCCATGAGACGACATTTTGTAGTCCTTGAATCCGGTGAAGGTGGGAAAAGGTTGTTTGTGGATCTAAAGCAGATTGGCCATTCAGGCAGGCTGATGAAAGCGATTTGTGTACTGGCGTCGTGTACAGGTGGAGTTGTTGGTTTTGGGGAGGTGGGAAGGCTTGCTTTATCGATTGCAGGTTGCTGCTTGGTGAGGCCAGACAGAGCAAACGGAGAGATCTTGTGGCACTGCCAACCTTGGAAGGATTAGACGCAGGTCACTGCCTAAAGTTGCACCTGGCTCAGCAAAAAGTTGAAAATTGGTCGAAATGTTGATGCTTCCAAAGCTTGGAAGCCCTGGTGATTCGTTTACTGGTATCGGTGACGATAAATGGGAGGAAAGTACCAGTGCTAGGACCGCACAGGCTTCGATTGAACTGATCGTCAAGAGTTGAAGGTTCAGCAGTGTCGCGCTATAAGGTAGTCGCTATTGCACTGTAATAGCGGTTCCGCTTTTGCGTCACAGTTATAAGCCCGGTAGTTTAGTGGTTAAATCCACAGTCCCCCACAGCTGTGATTATATGCGTAGATACTAGCCTTATCTGGCACAGAGAAGCCCCAGAGCGAGAAGGTTGCGAGTTCGAATGGTAGCTGAATCAAGGATTGACCGCCCAGAAAGGGCAGAGGGACCTTAGAGCCTATTAGTTCACTCATTAGGATGCCTGAACTGGGGGGTGTGTCGTGCTATAAGGTAGTCGCTATTGCACTGTAATAGCGGTTCCGCTTTTGCGTCACAAGCAGGAACCGATCTTCTTGCCCCGAGAGCCTGATTCGGCAAGGGCCAAGCAAAGATGAGGACTCGCTCTCAACCGAAGTGTGCCAGAAAAGTGTTGGGAAAGTTGGTTGACAAGCGGAGGATTTTGCCGTACTAGCCTGCGAAGCAATCTGTTGTGAGAAGGTGAGCTTCAAAGTGCCAGTTTGTTTGTGCGTGTTCGTTGATGTAGCTTTGTGGGTTGTTAAAATGGGAGATGAGCAGCGGCGCAAGCTAGTACCGTCTCATGGCCAAATAAATAGGGAGGTACAACACAACTTCGTCGAGCTGAAATGCTGGAAGTATGATTGAGACTTTCGACCCTGGCCTAATCCACCGTGGTTGTCGCTGACCCTAGGGGAAAGGTTTGCGATGGTCAAAGCGACTTGTTGTGAGGGAGGAGCCGGTCAAGTCCTGAGTCCTCCGAATCAAGGTTGTCTCGGCCATCTAACTGTCTGACCATGGACGATCTCCACTTATTTCTCTCCCAGAGAACCCCATCGCATTACGATCAGGATTGGGAGACCACTGCTACCAGTGCTAGGTATTACCACAATAGCCCGTGCTGGTCGTGCCGACGCCCCACGAGTGCATGTTGATTCCAGTTGAGAGCCATTGTCTCAAAATAGTTTTACACCCTTCTTCCTTCTCAAAGAAGGTTTGATATCCGACCCGCATACCTTTCGTGGATTATTTCCTGGGAATATCTTGGAGATAAAGTCCATATGCAAAAGTTAAGATTAAGGATTTGCACTAACGAATTCGGGGGGTATACCGATACGTAATTAACTCCTATGCTATAGTTAATCAGAGTACCCTATTTAACTATACTTAGCTACCTATACTACCCATATTAATATTTTTTATTTTCTAAACTTATAAATTTATTATTTCTCTTTTAATTATTTAATAATACTCTTTTATTAATTATTTATTATTAATAATATTAATTAAATTTTTTTATAATTAATTATTTTATTATTAAAAATATATTTTTATAAATTAAAAATTAATTTTTTAATATTATAATAATAATATAAGTTTTTAATTATATTTATTTTAAAATATAATAATAAATAAATTATTATAATTAAAATATTAATATTATTATTATAAATAATTACCAATTAATACTTTTTAATTTATTTATTTTTTTAAAATTTTTTTATAATAAATATAATATTTTTATTAATTTTCAAATAAAATTAAATATAATTATAAAATTTATTAGTTTTTTAATAATAATTTAAAAGTTAGAATTAATTTAAATAATTTTAATATATAATTATAATAATTAATACCCCTTAATTATTATTAAAATTAATATTATAATAATTAAAATAGGTTATAATTAGTAAGTATTTACCTATATAATTAAAGTAATAAAAGATAAGTAAAAACTTATTTTATAGGAAGAGGAGTATATATATTATAATTTATAAAAAATAAAGGAAATTTAATAAAGTTAAGTATAACTAATTAATTTCTAATATAAATTCCTTAATTATATTACCTAAAATCCCTTATTTATTAAATTAAAAAAATTTAAAATAATATTTTAATAATAATTTTTAAATATAAAAATAAAATTAAATATAATAAAAAATTAATTTAAAGTTTAATAAAAAAAAAATTTAATATTTATATTTTAATTTAAATATTATTAAATTTATTTAAAAAAAAGGATATTAATATTATTATACTATTAATAATAATAATAATATTATAAATATTTTTTAATATATAATTAATTAAATTAATTAAATCTAAAAGAATTACTTTATATATTCTTTTTTATTTAATTATATATATATAATAAATAATAAAAAAATATTATATTTTTAAAGTACTTATATAACTTATATAAAAAGAAATTTACTCTTATTTTAAAGTATTATTAATAATAGAAAAAAACTTAATTTTTAATAGTTTTTTAAATAAATTCACAAGCTTTTTCACTATTATTAAACTAATAACTTAATAGTTTATATAATTAATTATAATACTATTTTAATTAATATTTTAAGCCATAAATTGCTTTAAATATATTATTAATTTTATATTTTTTATATTAATATAAATATTATTTTAAATATTAAAAAAAATAAAAAAAAATTATAAATAATAGGAAAAGAAAAAAATAAATTAAAAAATAAAATTAAAAAAATAAAAAATAAAAAATTATTTAATAATTCTAGGAAAAATAAAACTATAATACCTATAAAAATTTTTAATTTAAAGAATATTCCCTATATTTATTAAACTTTATTAAATTTATTAAAAATTATAAAACTTTTAATTAATTATTAGACTTATAATATAATTTAATAATACTTTTAAAAAAATTTATAAATTAAATAATAATTATTAATTATTTTTAAATTTAATATATTAATAAAAAAAATTATTATTAAATAAACTATATATAAAACTTATAAAATCCTTAATTTTAATTTATATATAATTTTTTTTATTAAAACTATATATTATAAATTAAAGGTTTATTTTAATTATAAAATAAATAATATTTTATATTTAATTAAAATTATTAATAAAATAATTTTTCATTATTTTTATACTTTATATTTTAAAAAAACTTAATAAAAAATATATTTATTAAAAAAATTTAATAAATAAAAATAATTAAATAAATTTTTATTTTAAATTATATAAATTATTTTTAATTTATTTATAATAAAAAAAGTTTTTATTAAATATATATATTAAGGAAAAACTCTATAGGATAATTACTTATTAATTATATATAATTATTTTATTTATATTTAATATAATTTATTTTATATAAATTAAATTATAAAAAAATTAAAAATTAAAATACCTTTAATAAAGGAGAATATTTATAAATTATATTAATTAAATTATAATTTTTTATTTAAAAAAATTATTATTATAAAAGGAAAACCTTATAATAAAAATATATTTAATAAAAATAAAAAAAGATCCTTATTAAATATAAAAATACTATAATAAGTAAAAAAAAACCTTAATAACTATTAATTTAAATAATAGAATAAATAATAAAATAAAAATAATTATAGTTTTTATATAATAAATTAATTTAATATTTAAATAAAATAATAAAACTCTTTAATTTCTTAATTAAAACAATTCTTATAATAAAAAAAATTAATAAAAAATAATTTAATAAAATAAATAATTAAAAATAAGGTTTATAAAACTAATTACTTATTAGCTTTTAAAGTAATAATTTATAGCTATAGCTTTACTAATAGTAATAATTATAATACCCAAATTAATAATTAAAAAGTACTATATAAAGGATTATAAGACGGTTAACCAGCTATTATAGATAAACCTAACTATAAAGGACCTTATTAGTAATAAAAAAAAGACCTAGAAGGAAATTCAGGTACTCGGATTAATTAAGGAACGTTTTAAATAAGAAAAAAAATAGTAAAATATTAAGGAAAAAGAAGTAATAAAGGTAGATAAAAATAATAATAATAGTATTTAAATATAGTAATAAATATATAATTAATAACTATATATTATTAATTTATATAACGAATAGATAGTATAATTTAACGTTGGTATACTGGGTCTATACTTGTATTAGTATATTTCCTGAATTCGTCAGTGCGAATCCTCGATCTCTAAAAGTTTGGGGATCTGGATTAACAATCTGGTCACGATGGCCATAGGGAAGTGACTACCATTCCAAAGGCTTGGGATGTGAAAAAAGATACAGGCTCCTCGAGTAGCACCGTATAATTGGTTTGGACAGCTGGACAGTCTCTTCGAGCCTCGGAGTTGCGACAAGTCAGTATGCGGCGGTAAAATTTCATGATGATGCTTTGGCGTTTGAGTAGTTTCGTTTCTAATCCCCATACATATAAAACGTATGTGGCGCCTTCATGCAGTGGTAAACAAACTCAAGACCCAGCGTTTAAAAATCACAATGCCAATGCCGCCCCAAGGATTGCAGTAAGGCTTCCCAGGGTTATCCGAAACTCATCTTGGCTTGGGTAGCAGGAGACGGCAGATGACTCGCATTGACTACCGTGTAACTGTTAGACTAAGATAATCTGCACAGCTGCGTAACCTTCTATAAGTCAAGGGTATTTTGTTCAAGGCCATCAGCGACGACTTGCTATACCTCGAACTTACCTCTGTGTTGTCCAGGGCGGTCGCCCAGTATATCATCCATCGACTTGAGTATCACTGGCAGCTCATACAAGATCACGTAATCTTGGTGGCAGCAGCCCTTGAGCCATTTGCGGGGGTGATCCTGCTGCAGGCTTACTCCGTACATTGCAGCTGATATGCATGCTTATGTGCGTCATTCAAGGTTGTCCTATAAATGACCGTCCTGAAGTCCCGCGTCAACTAACACTACATTCTATAATCATTACTATTATATAATTACACAGCCCTTCAAGACAAATAGTCTTACTACTTACAATTATTACAGCAGTTAATATATCCCAGGCTTTGGCCACACTGTATTTTTCCTCTATACTATATAATTATTTTTCTATTTAGTTACTTATTTCTTCCCTAACCTAAAGCTTATACATAAAATCTTTTATAGCTTTATACATATTCTTATAATCCTCTCACAAAGAAACTTTAAACACCCCCTTTCCTTTATTTTTATTATATTTTTCTATATTAAAAAAAAATTATTTATTATTAATAACAAAAGTATAAACTTAAAGGAGGATAAGCTTATTATACCCTTTCTTTATTTTTTAATAAATTACTTTTAAAATTCTTTTTAAAAGTTTTAAAGTCTTATTATAAAAGTTTTAAAAGTAAAATATTATAAATTATTTCTTTATTTTAATTATTTTTTAAAATTAATAATTATATACTTAAATAAAAATTATAATATAAATTTATTTAATTATAAACTTATTATAATATATATATATATATATATAAAGTTAAATTTTTTAATTAAAACTTTTTTATTATAAAATTTATTTATATAATAATTATTTTAAAAAACTTAATTTTATTAAATAATTTTTTTTATAATATTAATATTATTATTAAAATAATACCCTTTAGCTTTATTTATGCGTTATAAGGCTAAGGCTATAAGTATTTATAATATTTTAACTATTATTTTAATATAATATTTTTTTCTAAGTACTAGGTCTTAAGTACTTACCATAGTATAAAGGTGCTATATATGTCCTCGGATATATACGGAATAGAAGCAAAACCACCTAACATGTCCCAAATTTCAATCCTCCTAGTACCCGGCTCCTTTAGCCTCCCGGAGTTCTACGACACCGTCGTCAACGCCGTCTGCGCCCATGGCCACGAGATGCGGGCCCTGCACCTCCTCAGCGCGGGGCTGGAGAGCGGGAAAGGCAGGCCGGGCCCGCACAAGCCCACAATGGCCGACGATGCGGCCATGATCGCCGGCGAAATCGAGAAGCTAGCGCAAGCCGGCAAGGCGGTCATACTCGTCGCCCACTCCTACGGCGGCGTCCCTGCCACCGACAGCACGCTGGGCTTGCGGCTCGAGGAGCGCCGGAGGGAGGGCAAGACGGGCGGCGTCGCCCGCCTCGCGTACATGACCGCCCTGGTGCCCGAGGTCGGAGCGTCAGCGGCCGAGGTGCTCGCGGACGTCCCGCCTGAGAACAGGGACGAGCTCACCGTCGATGAGTCTGGGTGGATGTTTCGCCTCGAAATCGCCGTGGCTGCGGCCGCCCGTCATTCGTTCTCGGACCTTCCCCAGGACGAGGGCGAGGCTTTCGTCCGGAGGTTCCCGCGGCACTCGGCGGTGAGCTTTCAGGGCCCGCTGACACATGCTGGGTATACTGAGGTCCCAGTCTCGTATCTTTTGTGTGAGGGAGACGTGACGATTCCATCGAAGAATCAGAGGGCAGGCATTGAGACGGTCGAAAGAGCAAGTGGCAGGCGTGTAGATGTCACCAGCATTAAGGCTGGCCATTGTCCTATTGTCAGCGACCCGGAAGCTGTAGTCCGCTGGGTGTTGGATTTGGTAAGAAAGACGGAGATGTCGCTGCAATAGACGAGATCAATACCTAGATTGAGCCACGACCACCTACCTAGGTGTTTAGCAACCTTGGAAATTCCCAACAATTTGATTATCAGTCCGAGGAGGAAAGGCACGGATATCATTTCGGTAACAGGAAATACTATTATCTGCTAGTTTCGCTTCTATTCCGCATACGTCCGGGGACATACATGGCGCCTTCATTCAGTGTTAAACGCTCGATACTCAGCATTTAGAAAGAAACACGATGCTAATACCACTACCTACTTAGTATGGTTTCAATAACAAGACCTCTAAGTTCTACCAAGTCTGTATTGCAGATACAGCTAAATCCGGCCACTCTTCTTCCTCCTCTTATTTGTGTTTCACTACCTATTAGTATGATGATCCAGTCCTTAAAGTTAAACGAATTTAACCTTATAAATAGTAGTTAGTTAAATAACTATGCATCTTTACTATACTTAATATTACTAATATATATAACTTTCCTTCCACTATATTTCTCCTTAATTAATAAAGTAACTACTTTTATCTACTTATAGGCGCGCTTACTATCTAATCCACCCGGTATATATAGGTTAAATATAGTATATTAACTATATAACTTACTTTACTTTAAAATACCTTAAAATCTAGTTATTTTTTATTAAAAAAAAAGGTACTACTATTTATAAAATATTAAAAAGTATATATAATTTTTTTTAATTAATTTTAATAAAAAATAAAAAAATAAAGAGTAATTTTTTTAAAAAAAAATAATTTAATAATATATTTTTTATAAAAGTATTAAAATCTTTATTTAAAACGCTGAAATAAACTAATTACTTTATAAACTATATATTAAATAATTACCTTTTATTTTTATTTAAAAGTTTTTATTATATTATTTTAAATAGAAAAAAAACTATAAATTTAACCTTATAAACTCTTAAAAAAAATTTATAAGTAAGGGAAGAAATTTAAAAGTAACTTATTAGACCTTAGAATTATTATATATTATAAGGGGGTTTCGAGGTTATAAAATAAGCTCTAGCTAATGGGTAGGGGGTGGATAGTAAACGCGCCTGTAAGTAGTTATTATGTTATTACATAACTTATCCACCGATAAAAAGAACGGAAATTCACGCACTTAAAATTAGAAGGCGCGCACCTATTTCTAACTAAGTAGTATTCCAGCTAATAATATTTAAATATTATTAAGTTTACTACCCCTAACCTTATATTTTTAAAACCGGAGTTTTATAAATTTATTTTTAAAAACTATATACTTTTTTATAATTATAATAAAAACTATATATATATATATATATATATTTATTTTAATTAATATTAATTAAAATAATTATTAAAGTTATTAAATTAATTAATATTTAATATTATATTCTTATTAAATAATTTAATTAAAGTAGAAAATTATATAATTTATATACGTTAAAATTTAAATTAATAACGTTTTAAATAAAATTTATATTTACTATTATTATTAAATATTTTAATTTTTAATTATATATTTTTATTTATAATACTTTTAATAATAATATCGTTTATAATTAAATATATTTATAATAAATTTATAAAAAAATAAATATAATATATAAAATAAATATAAGTTATAAAAAACGTTTTTAAAAACTTTAAAATATAAAAAATATTATATTAATAAATATATTAAAATAAAATAAAGTTTTTAAATTAATTAATAATTATTTATAAATTATTTAAATATATAATTTTTAAATTAAATATATAATTTTTATTTAAATTATTTTTAAAATTAATTATTTATTAATTATTTATTTTTTTTTATAATTTTTTTTTATTTTTTTTTATTTTTTATTATTTTTTATTATTTTTTATTATTTTTTATTATTTTTTATTATTTTTTAAGTTTCGGCTATACTGTATTTTTCCTTTATATTATATAACTATCTTTTTATTTAATTACTTATTTCTTTCCTAGTCTAGAGCTTATATATAAAGTCTTCTATAGTTTTATATATATTTTTATAGTTTTTTCGTAGAGGAACTTTAAACACCCCCTTTTTTTTATTTTTATTATATTTTTCCATATTAAGAAGGAGTTGTTTATTATTAGTAATAAAAGTATAGATTTAAAGGAGGATAAGCTTGTTATATTTTTCTTTTGTTTTTTAATAAATTGCTTTTAGGATTTTTTTTAGGAGTTTTAAGGCCTTGTTGTGGAAGTCTTAAGGGTGGGATGTTGTGAATTATTTTTTTATTTTAATTGCTTTTCAAAGTTAGCTATATGTTTAGATAGGGGTTATGGTATGAAATTATATAGACTTATCTAGTTATAGGCTTGTTTATATATGTGTATATATGTATATAGGGCTAAGTTTTTTAGCTGGGATTTTTTTGTTGTGAGATTTATTTATATAGTAACTATTTTAAGACCTAGTTTTATTAAATAACTCTTTTTATAATAACTAGCTTGCGGGCTACTTGTGTTTATAATTTTAATTAATATTATTATTAAAATAATGCCCCTTAATTTTATTTATACGTTATAAGGTTAAGGCTATAAATACTTATAGTATTTTAATTATTATTTTAATATAATATTTTTTTTAAATATTAGGTTTCGAGCGCTTATTATAGTATAAAGGTACTATATATATCTTTAAATATATATGGAATAAAAGTAAAACTACTTATTATTTTTTATTATTTTTTATTATTTTTTATTATTTTTTATTATTTTTTATTATTTTTTATTATTTTTTATTATTTTTTATTATTTTTTATTATTTTTTATTATTTTTTATTATTTTTTATTATTTTTTATTATTTTTTTATAACTTTTTTATTTTTTTTATAATTTTTAAACTTTTAATTAAATTATAAATATTAAACTTTTAATAATTATTATTATATAAAAAAAGTATATATATTTATAAATATATGTAAAATAAATATAAAATATTTATTTAATAATAAATATTTAAATTTTATATATTATTTTATTTTTTTTTAATATAAAATTAAAAAACTTATAATTATAAATTTTTAATTAATTTTATATAATTATTTTATATTATTATAACTTTATTTATTTTAATTTAAACTTTTATTTAAACTTTTTTAATATTGTTTTTTAAATAATTTAAATTTAAATAAAGTTTTTTAATTTTAAATTTAAAGTTTTTATAAATTTTAATTTATTTTAAATTAAATTTATAATCTTTTAACGTTTTTAAAAATATATAAATTAATTTTAATATTAATAAATTTATTTTTAAAATAAAAGTTTATTATTATATAATTATTAATTTAAGTATTTATAATTATTTTTTCTAATTATTTATAAATTATTAAAATTATAAATTTAAATAATAAAATATATTTAGTTTATTTAATAATTATACTTTAATTGCAGCTAGTTTTAATTACTTTTAAATAGTTTTATAAAACTAATAAATTTATTAAATAAGTATTTAATTATAAAATAAAGCTAGACTTTTAATTAAAATAATAACTATTTTTATAATTATTTATTTTAATAAACTTATTTACATTATATAACTATTTAATACTTTTATATAATATTTACCGGTATTAAACTAGCCCGCGGCCCGTGATAACTTTATTTTTCGACGGGTATATATTTTAATACTATATAATAATATTAAAGAAAATACTTTTTTTAAAATTAATTAATAAAACCGGTTTATATTAAAAATAATAATACCGGCTTAAATAAATTAAATATCATTTAATATTATAATTATTAATATAAAAAACCGTTTTCTAATTATATTTAAATTATAAAAATAAATTATAAAATTATTATAAAAAGTTTTATATAATAAATTTAATTAAATTTATTTTTAAAAAATATATTATATTTTATTTCTTTTTATTATTAATTATTATTTTAAATTTAATAAAATAATTTATATATTATTTTATTTTTATTATATATTTTATTTATATTATTTTTTATTAATTTATTATTTTATATAATTAAAATTTAATTTTAATTTTAATATTTTTAAAAACTTTTATTTAAATATATTAATAAAATAAAATTATATATATATATATATATATATATAATTATATTATTAAAATTAATATATATAATTATAATAATAATTAATTAATATTTTATTTTTTTATATATTATAAATATATATTTTTATTATTATTATAAATATAATAAACATTTAAACTCTCTTTTTTTATATAAGGTGGTGTAATTAGTTAGAAATAGGTACACGCCTTCTGATTTTAAGTGCGTGGATTTCCGTTCTCCCGATAAAAAGGCCGACTCGAGGCCCAAAGCACAAGCCCGTGTTGCACAGGTCGGTCTGGATCCAACCAGGGTTCATGACCCATGCATTCAGCCATTCGTCCTCTGCGGTAATACGGATCGTTAACCAGTTTACTGCAGTTTTCCCCGGACCATATGCTGAGTTTGGGATTGGGGGCCGCTTGCTATTATTTACACGCACGGTATTAGCTGGGTCCGGTTCATCCAATACACATGAAGAAAGTCAAATGAGGGAATCGAGAAAGATACTGAAGAATAAAATGATGAGGCCTGAATAGTGCACTCTGTTAAGACAATAGAGCAGAGCAGGAAACACTCACGCGAGATCGCCCGCATTGGACCTCGTGGGAATGAGCTGGGGACACTTTGTTGACTTCTTCAACAACGCCCTTGTGGCTCGGTAAAGCGAGATGAAGCCGTAGATGACTTCATTATGAGCCTTTAGATCCTCAAGCTTCAGGTCCAAGACAGTAGGCCAAATATTGGAAATGCCGGCGTTGGGGATCATGATATCGAGTGACTCGATCCCGTGCTTCTCCTCGAGCTCCTTGGCCGCGTCGAAGGTGTCCTGGTGCACGGTGGCGTCAAATTTGACCACGATCAGCTTGCTGCCTTCGGCAACTGGGAGTTCAGACAGCGCCTGTGAGGTTGGGTGCGCGGGGTTGCGATTGCCGGTGATGACAGTGTGGTTGGGCTGCGTGAGGAAACGCCTGACGAGTCCCCGGTTGCCGCGGGTGATAAAAACTACTGTTTGGGACATTTGAGGTGAGTTTCGGAGATAGGACAGGAAAACTTGAGACCTCGGGAGCTATTGAGAACTGGTACTATGGTGCAAATCTCAAAAGTACCTGGGCAGCTAACTAATCCCCTTGATAATTACATTCCGAGGTCAGAGTGCACCAGGTTCGTCGACCTTACAAATCACACAATGCGCCCCTTACGTGCATGTGTACTTCTGTGGATGTACAACTCCTTTCATTCCATACAGGCACCTAAGTGCCCAAGAGGCTGTCCAGATCTGGGGGGCACATTGACCCGGGGCAGGGGTGAATTGAGAAAAATGACTGATCATCTTACCCCCAAATCATCATGTTCTACGGAGTTCACAGTATGCGACCTGACTTCGCATCTTCTTCGGCCTATTCCATGTTGACATGATATCGTTTATCGGGTCCTGAGATGGCTTCGCACCACCGTCATGGGGCATGCGAAAGAAAGATACCTTAGAACTGCCCAGTTTGACGATCAGAGTAAGCTCCGGATAACAAAGTGGTCCATATGATGTGCCTTGATTGAAGTGACAAACTTGCCTTAGACATATGTATCTATCTCCTGCATAGATGTCATAAAAAGCACTGTGCGTGCTTACTTACAAAGGATTTATGTAACATCACAGCACTCACTCATAAATCAGCAACCACCATTCGTTTTCCCAACTATGTCATATGAGCTGACAAAGCCTTGAGCTGACAAACCTTTGAAGGATCATGCGTGATTATCTGCAGGACCACTTTGACCCTGGGCATTGACCTGCTTATTACATGCAGGGGCTGCTGATCGTGATTGACTCCACAAATTTACACTCATTAACTACACACATCCTCATTAATCCTCAATTCCTCATCCCCCCACCATAACCTCCAGTCTGGCAGTTTACCACTTCTCTCCTCCTCATCACCTAGGGCACTCTAACAAGTACCTAAGCACCTCAATTTCCTCTAAGTTTCCTTCTTATTACCAACAAGATCTCCCACAATTAAGTCAACTTATCACAGCTAATTAATAATCCTCGTATTACAATTCTTAAGTACGAGCTTAGGTATTAAATTAATTAATTACATTCGATGCTTTAAGGAATCAATATACTAGTTAGTAGTTAATAATTAAACTTATATATAAGTTAAAGGTGATTTAGTAGGTAAGTAATTAAGGTTGGAAAAATTACGATGAGTAAGTTGTTAAATAACATTAAATAGAGCCCTCTCATCAGTTATAGGGTAGCTACCTAAGCCTATTCGTACGGGTGTGCCAGCCGTTTTGGCTGGTGCGAATATCCGAACTCTAGAAAATGAGGCCATCCCTGAACGCCTGGATTTTATCTCATAGTGTACAGATAGAATGCGGTTGATACATGTTATCTCATTTCACGCTATTCCAGGTTCCATAATCCCCATCATTACCACGAAATATAACAGACACCAAGCCAGTCCAGTCTTCGTAAACTCACTGATCTCTCGTTTTCTCATCATTCACAATGAAATCGGCATACTGTACAATCACACAGCTGTTAGAAAGAGTAATCCAGGCAAGGCAGGAGGCACTCTTACCAGTAATGGTCCAAGGTACGAGAACGGAATGTATGCTCTGTCCCACCAGTGGTCCACGCCCCAGTCCAGCATAGGGGGGCAGTTGGTAAACATGGACCCTGGGTTGCGAGTCTTGCGTGCCTCGGTCAGGTTGACGCTCATGTCGACCTCGCACACCGGAGTATCTGACTGTAGAAATGATTGTGAGAAACGACTTCAAATAATGCTACTTGTCGAACAGCAAAGCCATCCCAGGATCTCACTCACAACACATCCTATGTCCAGATTAGCGGCATCGGTATCCTCGGTTCCGTTCTTGAACATGCACTTCTGGGCCTCGATATATAGCTCATGAGGGCTGATCCAGTTCTTGTCGAAGGCGACTTGCAGAATACCAGGGAAGAAGTCCGCGCCGATATCGCGGACCCTTGCCATGCCGTACGAGTCTTTGCCATCAAAGAAGATGTATTTGTTGTTGTTGCAGACGCCGTACTCATCGTAGCCACCACACTTGAAGTTGCCAGTCTCGGCCTCGAGCTCCACGGGATTGACGCCGGGGCTAAGATGAAGCGGTTAGTGTCGAGAACTTGAACTTTGGGTGTCGTAAGGCAGCATCACCGAGCAGGCTGGGCTTACTTACTTCTTGATGGAGAAGAACGAGCGAGCCTGAACAGCCTGGACGAAGGTCCACTTCATCAACTCGCGGTACAAAAAGCTGGTTTTCTCAGGCAAGGATTCTGAAAGCTTGGTGCTGAAAGTGCCATTGTGTGTCAAGGCGTAAAACGTTTCGAAGTCCTTCTGGATGAACGTCACTGCCTCTCCGACGTTCTTCTGGTACTCGTCGACGAAGCTGGAAAGAGAGGCTGAGATATCCTGCCACTTCACAGGGTTCTTTGGCGACTTGGGGAACAGTAGATTCACCAAACCAACGGGGGTACCGCCGATAATCCCGACCGAAGATGCTGCGGCGACAGCCCAGGCTCCTGGTGAAGCCAAGGCGGCGAGGCCCTATCAAATACGTGTTAACACACTCTTCTCCAAATGCCTGATTGCAAGATGAAGGTGGATTTAGGGCACGTTTTGAACTCACGCCGAAGAGGCCAAAGGTAGCACCAAAGATGGGACCAAACAGAGGTGTCTTGGGATTACGGTCCTCGGGCGGAGCGACTGTGTCAACAATTTGTCCCACAACACCACTGTAAAAGATAAAGTCAGTCGCGTGAGGCCGTCGGAAAAGCAGGATTCTTTGACGAGTAAAGTACACTCACATTGCTTCAGCTTGGCCGTTGAGCAGGGCCTGGTGGTAATTGGCGAAGAACTGGTTTATTGCTACCTGATGTCAGCATCGAACAGTCCATAATGATTGCATGTTTGGCAGGGCCGCTCACTGTAGATGTTCCATACGACCTAGAGCGTGGTTGGGATAAGAATCAGTCATCTGGCCCTGCATGTATCTTCGAGCGGCGCAACTTACATAAAATTCCTGATATGAGTTATAGAGGGCCCCTTGCCCGCTGGGAGGAGAAGTGCAGGTGCTTAGAGACAAGAGATCACAAGTCCAAGTGATCAGTCCAGCTGAATCGAGATAACATTGCGAGAAGCCCTTGTCGCCGCATTTTGCAGAATTCTTCGACCACCAGTCCTGCACGAAACGGTGTCAGTCTCAACCAGGAAGACTGTAAATTCGGATCTTGGGTTTGCTGACTCACATTCAGGTGGTCATTCATTTTCAGAACTTCCCAGCATTCTGGGTGGATTCTACATAAAGATTAGATGCTTGTGCACTCTCACAGAACGCTGCTTCATTCTCACCCTGTTGTGCTGTTCCAGGCACAATCATCAACCGTGACTGTGGTGGTTGTCGCGTCTTGGCGGGTAACTACTGCCAGTGAGTCACGGTGAAGCTGGGGGAATCCTGAGACAAGGCCGCTCGAGGCTAAGCTCAGCGTAAAAATCGAGAACCGGAGCATTGTGGTGCAGTCAGAATTAAGTTTGAGGGAAATGTGAAGAAAATATGGATGCGTTGCTCTTCAAGATGGGAAATCCCCCAGAATCACAGAAATGCTAACCGGCCGCCTGCTGGAAGGCCGACATATCTGTATGTGGTTCCAACTGGCAATGCGTCGTCTAGGCGGGTGTATATGGAACATCGATCTCCCCACTGACAGCCCCCTTATCGCCTTCCAAGGATCTCAGGCGCAACGCAGCCTAGGCATTGACGCAGATTCCGGTTCCCTACTATCCTAGATGTTCACGCACGTGCGACATGTGATCATTCTTACCCGGCCACGACTCGTGAACTGGGCGCTACAAGTTGCAATAAGTTCATTACGAGCTGTACTATCCTTCATTAAGCAAAGCGCTATAATAACAAATGCTCTCTAGACTATAAGTCCTGCCAGAGAATGCAACGGTTGTGCTGCAGGTTCCTACGTTGAAGAATTTCATGCAAGGATAGTTATGGCACGGACCACACGCGGCTATGTTCGTGGGGCCAATGTGGATCCCGGCAGCCCGGCAGGCACCCAACTTGGGCTATTTAGGACCTCGTTTGCAGACCTACACGTGTACATAGCTTCCAAGGTTAGCAGTCAATTCTAACCAACAACCTACCACGAGAATCCACACCAAGCTTCTTAGACGAAACTAAAATAGAGTCGAAAGTGGGTCCAATTAAACCGTAGGTCAACGACCGTTTATGCAAGCGTGGATTGCTGATTCTCGCAGGATCAATAGCACTTACAGTGGTATTAAGTCAGGGGTGGGGTCTTAGCATGCTTCTACCTTAATGGGCTTATCAGGGTCCAATGTTTCAAAACTTCCAGCCTGGTTCGCTAGAAAAACAACTACCGAGCAGAAGATCTTGTCAAAAATAGAACATCTACTGTAGTAGAGTCCAGTACGGGGAAACCGGATGCACCTGGATACCGGATCAACCAATCAAACATCATAATCACCAAACAAACGCGAGAAGCCTCATTCAGTAATCCGGTATCCTGGTGCATCCGGTTTCCCCGTACTGGACTCTACAGGGGAAAGTTGCTAGAGACCGGCACTTAGTGGCCTAGTATTTGCAGGGGAGACTGTGGGGGAGAACTAAGGCAGCGAGGGGGCAAGGAAAAGCTTGGATGCTATGAGTACCCAAGGCTAGTAGGATCGGGAATGCCTTCAGGCGCAGGGGACCGTAGGTTTGGAATCGCAAGGCTATCTTTAGTCCGGCCAGACGGTGAGATAATTAATAAGTATCACAACTAACTTCCTAGGCCTCATTGACAGTGCACACGCATTCATTAACATTTCGTTTCAAAGCTCTCTACCTAGGTCCGCGACCTCCTTTTGCTAAGCTTTCGTCCGAACCTGTACTACATCTTAGCCTCAACTGTCTTTGACGATATTTGCACATACTCAACGCAATTTGCGCAACATTACACAAGTTCATACAAACAACACCCACCCACACACACACACAAAAGAAAATGCATTTTCGTTCATTACTACCTCTGCTCATGTCGACTGTCTACTCCACACAAGCCCTCGCGCAAGCCTACAGAGACTGCTGCCTGTGCCACTACATCGAGCTCCAGTGGCTATGTGTAAAATGGAACGAGACCACCGACACACTCTCCTGCGGACTCAACGGACCATTCCCACCCGGCTCCAAATGCTCCGTCGAGAAGTTCTACCAACCACAAGACCGCCTACAGGCAAATGTCTCTCTATACATCGGCGCAAATGAGTCACCATACAGACTGGACTTGGGAATTAACCCTGGTAACTGCAAGCCTTGGAAGGAGTTCCCGACACAATGGACCGGTTGGGGTGCCTACTTGTTCAACGGCGGGAAGATTGACGCACAGGACATGAGTGTCTGCGAGAGGGCTGGAGCTGAATGATTCGGAGTCAATGGTTAGAGGAGGGTGAAATGACTGAACGTTCTCACTGTCTGAAGAGAAATGACCACCTTGGAGTTCTACGTAATGTATTAGTACCCCCACAATAAATTTACGGAACCATGATACATGTTTGGACCTATCTCCGTCCACCTCCCTCCCGCTGCGCAAGCAACGCCCTCGCAATTCCAATCTCCTGTGTGCACCCGTCACCGCACGCGGCCACGCCCCCGGCGGCCCGTGATATCTCTGCAGACCTATGGGGCTGGAATTTGGACTTTTGTTGAATTTGTTGTGCTTTTGTTTGATCATTTGCACACAAACGCCAGCAGTTTGCCAGAGGGGAACAGTTGGTTTCGTTTCTAATCCCCATACATATAAAACGTATGTGGTGCCTTCATACTGAGTGGTAAACTCTCAAGATCCAGCGGTTAAAAAAATGCAGTGCCAATAACAGTGCAAAGAGAATACAGTACGTGGGCACGTGGCCTTAGCCTCGTGCCGAGGGGAACGAACACTTGAGATGTCACACTGGCGGGGGTCAGTTGCAGTTGAAGTGATCCTCACCCATGCTTGTGCCTTTTCTTTCCGTTCGGAAGAGGCAAAATCCCACCCACTGTTGCAATGAATACGCTGGCCTCTGCTGGCCTCTGCTGGCCTCGGGATGTCAGTCAAGACTGCCATCTTCTGGGGCCCGGCAGGGAGTTGTCAGATGTGGGTCGTGATGCGGGGTCGTGCTCGTATCATATCCGGATGTCATGCAAATGAATTTCAAAACCAGGAAACCATCGATCTGTGCAATGGGTTACTGAACTAGACTGTGGTTATGCACCAACCTTGTTTGATGTACTTGGCCGTCTCCGTCTGACGGGTACTGCCAGGTGAAACTTTGACTACTCCGTCTCTTGTTGAGTGAGCCTGGGAACACCTCCCAGGTGCCAAACATCCCAGCATGGGATCGGTCATCGAACCTCCGGCCTCCGATTCTCCTGATCTTCACCTTTGCCAACCCACTCCCGAAGAATGCGTCAAGATCTGGTCCAACACGGCAGCGTCATGGAATGACTCGCTCACCAAGCCTTTGTACCTTGTTGAGTCCCAGTACCTTACCACGGTGCCACTTGCCAAGGATGGGGGAATGACCAATTGGGTTCTCGTCGATAAAACCCAGCCGCCCAACCTGCGTCAGATACTGTGCTCATGCGAAAGCTTCCGGAAGCGGTGTCTCACCAGCGATAAGGAGGGCACAATCCAAGATGGCATCATTCATGGCGTCGCTAGCGTTTTCTGCCCGCCCGAGTGCCGCGGCCGCGGCTACGGGACTCGTCACATGAAGGAGTTGGCCAATGTACTGAGGTCATGGCAGGCTGAACATGGCAACATCATTGGTAGCATATTGTACTCAGATATTGGCATGGAGTACTATGCTAAGCTTGGCTGGCTACCAAGCCCTAGGAATTGGCACTTTGTCCTCCCATCGGTCCAAATGGAGATTCCGGTGACGGCACGGTTGATTCCTGAATCGGAGCTCGAAATCCTCTGCCGTAGAGACGAGGCAATGGTGCGGAAAGTTATGGCCACGCCCAGCAGGTCATTAAAACGTGTGGTGGTCCTTCCAGACTTAAATCACATGCTATGGCATATCCGGAAGGAGGACTTCGCAACCAACAATATCTTCGGAGAGATAGCAGAGGCCAAAGGGGCAATCGCTGGTGCCCCTGGAAAGCAGGTCTGGATAGTTTGGGTACGCCGCTATTACGAGCACCCACATCATCTTGAAGAAGAGGAATGCGATGGAGAGAATGTCCTCTACGTTCTCCGCCTCGTGATTGAAGGTGACGAGACCGCCAATAAACCCCACGAGGACCAGTTGGAACCCACATCGACAGATATTCACGTGGAACAGATAGAAGCTCTAAAGTCCGTGTTGCAGGCTGCCCAGGCCGAGGCGGCAAAATGGCGCCTCAGCCAGGTACAAATATGGGACCCGTCCCCCCTGGCACAGAGTCTTCTCGAACAGAGTGGGATCGACGCAAGTCGAGTTGAGCGGCAGACCGACAGTATTGCCAGTGCCATGTGGTTCACGGAAGGAAGCGGTGTCACAGAAGACTCTCCGCAATGGATCAATAACGAGTATTATGCATGGTGCTAGATAGTCAGACTGGACGGCTTATTGGACACTGTGCCAGTGGTCCCATGGATCCTCAGAAGCTCATCACAGATCTGTGATTCACTTCCCGTACACTGTATACCTGCCCATGACGCACCCCGTGTCCAGTCCCACTGGTATAGCCCTATCTTTCTTGATAGATCAATCCTCTAGCTCAACATGATCGTATTCACGTATCAACTCTCTAACTTTCCCATCCCATGTTCCCGCCTCCATCGCCACCATGCTAGCCCTCTTGCCGTCCAGTGTCTTGGCCAGCTTTTTGAAACTTGGATGATTGCAGACTGCCTGCAGGAGGTCCAAATCGCCAATCTTGGCCGCGTAGTGAATTGGTGCCCAGCCGTCTTGCCCTAATTGTGGCCCTATGTCCTTCAGCTTCAAGAGGGTAAGCGCACATTCTATGTTTGACTCCGAGAGAGCTTCGATAAGAGGTGTGTTGCCGTTGTTGTTTCTCGCCGCAGTCGCCTCTGAATAATCGGACAGCTGAAGCATGAGTCGCAGCGAGTCATCCTCCCCCTGAATGCAAGCGTGGTGGAATGCATTTTGACCCAGATGGTCGGTCATGGCGACTTTCGCTCCATGCCGGACTAAAATCTCGACGCAACTTGCATCATCCAGAAAGTCAAAAACTGGTGGCCTGCCATTGTAGTCCGTTACGTTGATGTGTGTCGTCGCCTCTGAATTACAGAGCGCGGCTACTACCCTCAGCCTTTCGACGCTTTGTGCCGATAGTCCCGCAAAATGAAGCGCAACCTGACCATTCTCATCTTGAATGCTTGGGTCAGCCCCAGCATCCAACAACAGTTGGACGCAAGAGGCTGAGATGCAGGAAGCCACGTGGAGCGCCGTCTCGCCCCAGATGTTGACCTGGTTGATTTCCAACTCGGGGCATTGCTTCCAGATTTTGAGCGCGGCGATTAGTCCACTATCAGACTTGGACTCAACGGCAGCGTGAATGATGTTGGCTCCGAGATTAGACAGCAGCAGCGGGTCGGCACCGTGGTTGATCAAAACGTGCATCTCTCTCACACGTCCTGAGGATGCAGCCCAGTGTATTGGCGTCCAGTGATATTTTTTGTCTTTCTGATCTATCAGATTGTGAATGATCTTTTTTCCCTGTGGACATTCGAATGCCGAAGCTCGGAAGTATTCGAGTATTGCGTTAAAAAGAGGAGACCGGTCTTGGTACTTCAATTTCCATTGCGCCCAGTCAGTTTCAGCGGGACAATTGTTGGCCTCATCGGTCAATTGAATAAGCCTGGGAATCCATGGTAAGAGGTTTGCTTGTCCCCAAGATCGGGAATGGGGATTGACTCACTCTTGAAGCGAGGGCCGCTCGTAATCGTCATGACTGTAGAGATCGAGAACCGCTATGTGAATAGGCGTGAACTCGAAATCTGCCAAGACATCGTCCTTTTCACCGAAGAGATTTACAAACCTCTTCTCACTCTCAGTAGCATCCTTTCCTAGAGACTTAAGCACAGCAAAGTCCGCCGGCGTCCTGTAGACAGAGCAAAGAATTAGTGCACGGCCTTCGGGGTCAAAATAAATGGAGGAACCCCAGAACAAACCTTGTTCCGATGTCCCCAGTCTCATTTGAAGCCCCTATTCCCAGCAAATATTCCACAATCTCGACCTGTCTATGGTACGCGGCAGCCTAAAATTTCAGGGTCAGCCATAGTGCTGACGTGCTTCGCTTTCGACAGGGCGACTTACGTGTAGCAGCGACCAGCCGTCTGGCGCCACATCCCATATGGTCGCTTCGCCGGACTGAATATTTGCTTTCAGGCCCTCTAGGTTGCCATGCTTTACGGAGCTCATAGCATGTGACCACTCGGGGACCGTTCTGAAGGTTTTCAAGTCATAACGCACGTTCACGCTCTTTGCCGACACAATATTAGACAACACCTTGCGGAATGAGCGCGAGTACTCCTCGGAAGCATCCTCTAGCGTATTGTTTCCCATGCAGACTGAGTTTGTGCATTGAGGTCTTCCCTTCTTGAACCCCACCTGGGATCCAATGAGGCGGCGTCGCCGAGGTCGTACTGTGGGCTCCTCGTGGCACTGGCAGTGACAGTTGTAGTGACAAGAACGGCGCACGACGAACATTCGATCTGTGAATAGCACCCTTTTACTGCGATGGGCGATGCTAGTTCCAGTGTTCACGGAATCCAGGGCGCCCGGAACGCATGAAGATGAAGATGACCAAGATACAGTGGAGTTTGCGAAACTGCTCTCTGTGCTGAGGCTGCATGTCTGTTCCAAAATTGACGTGCTGTCTGAACCATTGGAAAATTCGATGCTGGAGCTGTTACTATTACTCTCTGGGCGCATGCCAGTGGAAGGAATCTCTAGTGTAGACAAGCTACTAGATAAGCTGATATTGGAACTATTGCTGTTCTTCCTCGGACGCATACTAGTGCTGGGAACCTCTAATAGTGCTGACGAGCTACTCATTGGGACATTGGGCTCTGGGGTCGCGGTAGAAGTCGACAGCATAAAGTCGGGAAACTGGCTGGATATTGCCATGAACGACTCACTAGGACAATCATCAGATATCTAAGAAAACCTAGGGCCAATGAATAGGGTAGGATCCTTACACGTGGGTGATGGACAGAAATGTGTGCAGCATAGCCGTTTTCTCTTTTAACCGCGTGTGGAGTTTGTTGACCGATGACCTATGTTGGATCCATTTCGCACGTCGCCAGGTCGAGTAGCTTGAGTTCCCTATGTGAGTGATTTCGGTCTGAAGCTCTTGTATGAGGTGGTTTGAGTGTCCGATCATGTCCTCGAGCACTGGTGCAGAAACCCGGTGTAGAGTGTGCTTGCTTCTCAGGACCCGTTCAAAACTGATAAGGGCTTCGGTGAATATGGACAGATCGTTGGCCAGGTCAGCGAGTTCGACCTCCCCGTTCTTGAAGGTTCTGGCCACATAGTGCACCTTTTTGGTCGCCTCGACGAGCTGGAACACAGAGGCCACCAATCCAATAATGGTTATAGGGTCCATCAATACCGCTCGCTGGATGGCGGCACGCTTCCTGTACAGAAGCGATTGGGTTCGGCGTCTATTTAGGAATTTCCTACGGTCGTCTCGGAGCGGAGTTCCTATCGTAGGGTGAGATCGAGCATGCTTGTTGTTGTTAGACCGCGACAACAGAATCGATGCGTCCCCGCAGAATAGAGTTTGAAATGAAGAGAATAGCTGACATTGTACGGGCTGCTCGTCTCGTGGAGCGATACGCTCGCATGCGCCATACAGGCACAGGCTCCGTCCAAGACAACCAACATATCCTTACGACGCCTCTCATTGGAACAATATCCTCCAATGTTACCTGTCAAAATTCAAACCCTTGCAATGTGGCTGCTCAAGGTCTGGGCGCCAAGCGGTACGTATTCGGTACGTACTGAAAAACACACCTGGGAAATTTAGAAGACACCCACTTCCAACTCGATGCTGAGCGCATCGGTCAGCATTTATAGACTGGGGTACGTGCATTAGTGGCATTTTTTGATAGGGTGATAGTCAAACTCGTTGGTTTTCCCGACTATTTATCTGTGGATGCAGGTGGAATGAGAGCCTGCGTAACTTCTTCCTCTAATGCTGTACCCTACCTAGGTACATACCTAGGAATCGAGGCGTGAATGATCGAAACCTCTCTAAATGAATCATTGACAGGCAGTCGTGCTTCAATCTATCACCGTTGACATCTTGAGACGATCCCTGGAGAAAGCAAGGTGCATAAAACAATATACCAGCCTGGCCTGAGCTCCCCCTCTTCATTAATACCGGATTCCGGCAGACTCCACAATCAACGTGTTACAGGAAAGTGAGTAGTCATATTCATCACGTCTCGCAAAGGAGGACACCTCAAATCTGCGCCACTCGGGGTAAGTTCAAGTGACCATCACTTATTCCTTGGCCACGTCCTCAGGCATGCTCTGTGTGCCTCTTTTGGCTGGGTTAGGGCTCACACCCTACTTCAAGCACTGGGAACTGATTTCCACATTGACTTGAACCCCCCGCCATCTCATTGTCGGAAATAACGGCGCTCACAACGCCAGGAGCGTCAAACAGAATGACGAATACGGCGTCCAAGAAATTTGAGTTGCGTTCTGCAACATGTGAGGACGCAACACGGATCGCGGAGATCCACATGGCAGCTTTCAAGGATAATGCTATGCTCCATGCCCAGTTCCCAACCCCAGCCATCCGCAAGTCGCTGCAGACTTGCATTGAGGACAAGACTCTTGCCGACATCAACGACCCAAAGATTACCGTTCTCGTGGTAACGACAACGGACAGCAATGGCGAAGGGCTTGTCGTTGCATTTGCAAAATGGTCACACCCTATCTTTCCCGGCGAGGACTATGTCGAGTCGCCTTGGGTATGGCCTGACGGCACTGATCTCGAGACCCTCAGAGCTTGGACCGCCAAGGCTGCGGAGGCAGAGAACCGTTGTGTGGGAGAGACTCCCTGCTACCGTATGCACCAAAGCTCGTCAAAGTTCTTCGTGGAAACCTGAGATACTGATCAACTAATTCAACAGGTCTTACCTTCATCGGTACTGATCCTGTCTACAGCCGTCGTGGCGCAGGCCAAATTTTAGTGCAATGGGGTATACAGCAATCCAAGGCAAGCGGCTTGCCATTGTACCTTGAAAGCACTGTGGAAGCAGCCCCATTCTACAAGAAACATCAATACTCTGCGAGAGAGAGTATCTGTCTCCCGATCCGTGCTGATGGCGGTGAGAAGACACAAATTTATGAAGAGATTGTCTTCACATACGGCCGAGTGTAGAACTGGGCCCAAGTGCATGTGGGGCTACCATCAGAGATGATAATACTACTGGTGATCATCAATCAATGAATACAGAAACTAAACAAAACCGAGATTTCTGGTTCACTATCTTTTACGTAGGTGTGAAGCTATACACGGTTTGATATGGTGGTAACTACCAGGTCTAAACCAGCGATACAATCATATGAAACTGAACAGAGTATTTTAAAACATGCGTAGTTCATAACATTAATATTTTGTGCGGTGAGCCCATAGTGAGCGTCGATATGTGCGCAGCGAGTGTAGTCCTCAACCGCTCCGCCATTTCTGTTTCGCCCTGAAAATCCTTGATGCCTTCATTGATCTTGTTTCATGAGGTCTATGGGGGCCATTCATGTAATACAAACTCGCGTAATATCCCGGAATACCACGTGGGCTCATGGTAGTCCTCTGCCTCTCAAACAACTTCATAGCTTCGATACAGTGGTTTTGACTCCCAGAACATCATGAATGAAACCAACTTGCTCTTTGAGCAACTGATCCTTGCCCTTCCCACCCATCAAATTGAGGTGCCCTCTGTCCTTGGCCAACACAACTTTCTTCATTGGTGATTTTATCTTGTCGAACATCTGTTTCTGCAGCTCTGCGGGATATATCTGGTCAAGTCCCGGTATGATCATCATAACCGGGGTGTCCAGGTTGGCAATAATCTGCTTGGGCCAAAACATGGCGATCTTGTGGTACGACTGAAGAGCAACGTGATTGCGTGCTGTTGGCCCGCCTCTCTCCACGACCAAGTTGTTGAACCTATGGGATGGAAGGGGGGTTGGCTGCTTTGTACTGTTTTGTACTTCTTTGGGGGGGGGGGGGCAACTAACCGAAACGACTCCAGTCCTCCCGGCCCACCAGAATCCAGCATGCCTATGATATTTTCCCCTTTGTTGTCGAACATCGGCGCCATTTCTGGCTCGCATCCATGGAGGAGCTGAGACTCGCGGTCCTTGATTAGCCGAGCGAAAGCATCCTTTCTCTTATCAGCTCGGTAGAAGTTGAATACCGGTGACGCCATGATCACTGCTCTGTTGAAAATGCTTGTCAGTTCATAAAATCCTCATGATTTCTATGCTGTACCAGACATAACGTGTTGAGAATCGCTTACTTGACTCGGCTGTCAACTACAGCGGTGCAGCCGCTGACCAGAGCCCCAAGGGAGATACCCCACAGGATGATGCGTTTCGAGTCGACCGATGGCAGAGTGCTAATATGTGTTATGATATCTGAGAGATCCTCAGAGTACTGGAGTGGATCAAGCAGGTTTCTAGGAAGTCCGTCGCTGCCACCTATACTTCGAGGGTCGTAAATGAAGACATTGAACCCTTGGGACCGGAAGCCTTTCGCAACTTGGGGAAGAAGTATTTCCTTGACGACATTTATCTAAAGTTACAAATACGTTTAGTAGGCTTTCTGGTTCTCTCAGGCTGGACGAATAACTCACACCTGGTGTCATGATAATGGTCGGTGCAGGCCTTCTGTCGACTAGGAACAGCCATCCTCGGATGGTCGTCCCGTCAAGGGTTTTACATTCATACGTCTCATAGTCGGGAGAAGCCATGGTTTTGGCCCTTGAAGAGATTGAACTACAGCTATCCTCAGCCACATAAAAGTCGAGGAAATAGATCACGGACAAGAATATCTCGGTCGACGTTGGGGGCTTCACCGTGGGCCCATTTATTTATGTGGGTTTTGACACCAACAGCCCTTGGCCAACATACACGGAGCCCCGAGTGGTGCTGTTACAGCAAGTGGGCTCGAATGATAATGTAAGGATAGCTCGTATCGGTTTGCACGCTCTCAGCATTTATGACATGTCTATTTCCCTTGCAGTTATGGTTACATGCAAAATTCTTTCGCGAAGTCGGCACCAGAGGAACTCATTAGGTGGAGAGGGAATAGTGCACCACGCGACTTATGGACTGACATGCCGAAACAACGCAATCGAATTTCAGAAGGTGGAACGCCGGGTGCCTGTTTTGGTACCTTGAGGTATTGCATTCATTGAAGTCCATGAATTCGGCCATATAGTGTTGAGGGCAGCTGCCAATAATCGATAATGCGTCATGCTTGGGCTCAGATGAGCAGACCATGGGCATTCCTTGCCGTATATTGTATCTGTGTGCCAGGGAAAATGGTACATGGATTGATCATGGCTGAGGGAGTCGCATGACCCACCGGGGTTGTCAATGTTTTGGACAGATGACGGATTGTGTGGATCTGGAACTCATGATGCCTCTTCCTGGTCAGATGGCACTGGCAGAGGCCTGGATGGGAACTGACGAGGAGTTCCCGATTTCAAATCACTGGGAATGGGACTCGAGGCTCAAGGTTTGGATGGTGGTCCAAAGACGACAAGGTGGTTGGGAGCTCGATGGTTGACGCGGACGATACAGCCGAAGAATTGGAACTTGTCTGTGGTTTCTGCCACAGGAAAGAGAACACGCGCGTGGGAGATATCAGGTCAACGCGGAACGTGCAAAGCCTAGTGTATGGCAGTCGACAAAAGCTTGTTGGCAAGCATTCAACGACACCCGAGGATTGGATTAAATGCCTATTGGTAAATAATCCGCAATCCATTGTCGACATTTAGTCTCGACGATTATCACAAAGACTGCAGATAACACTCCATGCGAGGGAGCCCGCGGGCTTGCCCAATGCGAACCTTGGAGAGGAAGTCATGGTTCGCACGCCGTTCGTTTCATCTTCCCCCTGAATTTGCCCATTGAGAGAAGCTTCCAAGAGTCGGATAACCACTCATTCGTGCATTTTCGACAGACGCTCAGGAAACTCCACATCCCATTGTCCCCTGAACAACCCCGCCCCTGACCGGCGTGCCAGAGCCCTTGTATAGTCCCTCGCGCTAGGCCCACCCCCTCCCCCTTCCAGTCAGGCAATCTGATGCCATTGTATCGGAGTAATACCAGATCGTTGAGCATGTCGTCGTTTCGAAGATCAAGGCTCCTCTCGGCCCATTGCGCAGCAGGTGCGAGGTTCGTGTGTTGTCGGAGGGGTGAAGGCGGCCACTTAATCGTACTGTGCTATTTAATCATTGATATGCAAAGGCATATCACACTTTTATAGGTCTGTATCATCAGGGACGAGTCATAGTCGGTGGATGAAACGTCTAAGAGTCGGTAGCCATTAGAAGGGACAGCATTGGAAGGAATGATATGATATTGCTTGGGCAAAAGACCGAGCCCCGTACATACAGGTAGGAAGCTTCAAAGCATGAGCGTGTCCAAATATGCTCTCAACCTCAGGCTGGAATGCTGTCTCAGGCATGATGACAATGTCGCAACAGGCCTGTCAGACTCGCTACTATCTTCAGGAACACAATCCAGTCCCAGCTTCTGGCACAGCGCCCTGTTCGACATGAGATATTCTGAGAAGACTTCTTCCCTGTCTCAATACCGGAGGCCATCTCCCTGCGATACTAGAGCACGAGCCTCAATTCGAAAGCGATCTCCTTTGTAAAGGCTTTCACCACTGTGAGGAAGCCCGGGCCCCTTGGCAAATAGAACCTGAGGTTCAGGAGTCTGCGCAGGAATAAAATCACCCTTGGGAGTTCCTAGAGAGAGACAGGGCGGGAGGTAACCAGATGGCGGTGTATAAAATCAGGCGGACTAGACACGTCACCATCGCTCGACTTGTGTGAGATGGACGACGGTATATGCAGGCTTCGTTGGCAGGACGCGTCCTCGCTTGGGGGCGGGACCTATGGGCATCGCAGACGGCCCCGGGGAAGCAGATAACGGAGGGAGCGTGCCGGTTTCCTTGGCATCAGGCAACCAGGCAGTGAGGCGACCAGGCGACCAAGCGGGGCGACCTGCCAGGTTTGCCAGGCAGAGACCGAGCCCGGGCACTCCGCGTCGAGGAGATCTATGTTCATCCGGGCTGGCGCAGTTCTTCGACTCGATGGTCTCGCTAGACGCTGCGTAGGAAGTTGGTGGAGTTGCTGACAAAGTTATCGATCGGGTGTACTGTACTTCCGGCTTCCGAGCTGAGCTGAATCGGGCCTGGAAGCTTTCCGAAGTCGGAATTCCTGTTGTCATGCGCCCTCAGTGTTCATGATGCGTTAGGGGGACAAGTCCGGCAGACCAATGGTCATGGTGAGAGGTAATGAGAGGGACAGCAAGAGCAGGAGGACAGCTGGAAGGGAGAAAGGGGACTTCAGGAAGAGAAAAAGAAGAGAGGAGGAAGAAGAAGGCAGAGAAAACACAGAAAAGGGCGACGAGAAAGAGAAAACAGAGGAGATGGAGGAAAGATCAGGGAGACAGGGGAGAGCGAGAGGAAACTGTCGTCCAACAGTGTTCTCAATAGTGGGCAGAGGACAGAAGAAGTAGCAGCCATGTTCTCAAAAGGGAGGCTCATTCTCTCTGCCCAGGTGCCTCACGAATTTATATGCCGGCCGAAGACGGCTAGATCGAGGTGAAGGGAGTGCCATCCATCCATCTGGAGAGCAGCATCACTTGAAAAGCGAAGAGGTCAGTCCGAAAAGATGCTGAACATATCTCGCCTGGATGAATGAAATGAAGGTGCCCATGTCCAGCATGGGCATTACGCTGCGACGAGATAGAAACGCCGGCGATGGGCAGACACCTGGGCAGGCGCTAGTGTCGAGGGCTCTCAATTCCTGGCGAGATGGTATGGAAGCATCAAGAAATTGCAAAAACAGTCGGACGAAGATGAGAATGGGGAGATCTCGACATGGTCTCGGAGAACAGGAAGGTGTCCGAAGGGGGAGGATATATAGAATGGTGTGCGGCAGAGCCAAGTCTCCCGCACGACCCTGAGGCTGAATTCAGTCAATGAAAAAGACAGGGGGGCCAGAAAAAAGTCGGCGAAAAGATCAGGTCATCTACCCCCTGCCGAATCTTCACCGTGGCACAAAATGTCACTGCTTATTCCCAGCAGCCCCCAATGTATGTTATTGCCGGTACGGCACGCCATGCTAGTACTCCGTAAGGCTCGACGTGAAGGATCTAGATAACCCATAGGGCTACAGAAGTACATCACTTTTCGCCAGGCTGCGTTGTGGACGTACTCGGGGCCCAGGCAGCTACGTGCCGTCTTAAACTTGCGATGTGTGGCTCGAGACTATGGTCAGTCATGTGTGACTTTCTGGTTGGGAGGATCAAAACGCATGGCGTGCATCTTGAATTTTCGTTTAAAATGTACACCCCTCAAGCCAGTATCGCCCGACTGCCCCCGTCGCCCCGACCAGCTCTGTCTGGGTTGGGCAGTCAGGCCTGGCTGAGGACTTCCCAAGGCGAACATTGGCCGGAAATGGGTCGCGCAGCCAGGCCGGCTGGGGCTGTCCGGGAAACGCAATTCGACCTATCATTATAGCAGAGACGGCTGCAGAGGTTCCAGCACTTCGTTGTCTCACGGCCACCACATCTTGCGCTGTGGGTGCAGACGAGATCGTGACCAGTCCTGCGGTGAGGGTTACACAAGTCACCCGGGCGTATCTGGCTGCCGTGGCTCGCATGCAGTTCAAAAACCCAGCCATTGGTGGTCAATATTGTGAGGGGCGGGGCTCATATCACCCACTCCTGAGGTCATATTTATTTCGTGCATGCATCAGGGATTGATAATTACAAGGGGGGGGTCGGAGTTTGTGGGTGGGGGTGGGTCAGCGAGGGTCTTACTACAGTGCCTAGGTAATCTCGTCTATGTCAGTTTTAATGCCATCCTTTACTAGCCACACACCTGTGCTCCCTCAGAACACAAAAGCAAGAAAGGATAACTAGGTTCAATGGCATTTCAACTTCACCATTGCGGTTCTGGGTGTTACCCCAGCAGCCAGTGGTACTAGTAGAACGTAATTCTATATTGAGGCGGATCTGTTCAGGGCCTTATAGCTTGAATAATTCAAATACAGCACTCTGTCGACCTGCACAACTCCTTATTATTTCCCAGGTTGAATTGAACAATATCATGACTGTGGCTCCAGTCTCGTATTATTCCAGTGCTTGTCAAAACAAGAGATCACGACTCGGGCCATGGGTTTGATGCGCAAGACACGCTCTAAGAACATTCATACACATCACGTGAAGTGATTGCTATGGTCCACGTCGACTATGGAATCATCTTCGCCTGTCTCATCCTATCAAACACAAGCGTATACCCTCTGGTAGTGTCTACAGTCTCCTTAAAGCCCACCTCCCTCGCGCTACTCAGGTCGAACTGCCGGTCAAATGGGATCTGGAGGATACGCTCCACAAACCACCAGTTGTGCGCCACGATATCCATACCCTCCAGCCCCTCCCGCTCGACCAGCCCGGGCCACCGGTCCGCATGCTTGACGACAAACGCGCCCGCCGTCTCCGTCCCCTCGCTCGGCGGCAGGCCCTCGAGGCCAAAGTACGCGCAGATGCCCGCCCAGACGTCGCCCCAGGTGACGACCTCGCCGTCGGCGACGTTGAAGGCGCGGCCGCCGCCGCACTTGTCCGGCTCCAGCGCGGCGAAGATCTCCATCCTGGCGATGATGTCCTGGCTCGAGTCCGTGTGCAGCGACCGGTAGCCCGCGGCGGTGCCGGGGTAGGGGCACTGCGCCCCCGCGCCGTGCACCTCGCGGAACAGGGTCAGGTAGAACCCCAGCCCCTGGGCGACGTTCATGGCGTTCGTGCCGGGCACGAAGCCTATGATGGTGTCCGGACGGACCTCGGTGAATGTCCACGAGTTGCCGGCTGCGGCGGACAGGCGCTTTAGGATGTCGACCTGGGAGTAGTAGAAGATCTCCTGGCCCCATGGGTCTGGGACCCTCGGCTGCGACTCGTGGAAGGGGGGCGTCAGTTTGATGTGCTGTGAGAATAGGAGACCGTAGGCCTTGCCGCCGGTCTGGAGGATCACGGAGCGTATCCGGGGCGCCAGTGCTGTGATCGCCGTGATAGAAATCTCCAGGAGTGAGTCGTTTGCAGCCCTGAGAGGCATCGGCCCCTTCTCTGAGGGAACTCTGTATGCTGGACGACTGTCAGTCAGCCGTACTTTGGACTTGAAGTTCTTCTAGGGGACTGAAATTACCGGCATAAATGACATGCGTGACGGTGTCAATGTCCGGAATCTTCTCGGTCAACAGGGTCTTGACCTCATCCACGGGCTTCGTAAAGTCGATACCGCTAACAAGTCTGACCCTATCCTCATTTGCCGGTAAAAGGGCCTTGTCTTTCGTCACTGGCCTATTTGTCGTCCCAGTAATCTTTTCAAAAGTCGTCGGCGTTGGATATGTCAGGGCCTGGTGCATGGCAGCCCATCCCGAAACCCCTGACGCGCCAAGAACAAGTAGATGCGCCATTTCAACTGCCAGTGCTTCTCAAAACGCTCGAGATCGATAAATGCAACGTCGCATTCCCAATGAATAACATGGTGTTCTCTCGTCTGTTCTTATAATGTGGTCGGCTGGAATTGACACATGTGCATTTACCCAGGGCACGGTCGAAGGGCCGACACTGAGGCGGCTGGTGTTTCGGTCGCAGATCGAACAGGGGATACACGTTTGACTTTGCAGTGACAGGTTGCACTTGCTGACGTCGAACGCATTTGTGCCAAGAACATGATACCTGGGCAGCAATGGCAGAAAGAACAGATTTTGCAGCCTCAGACGTACATATCCAGTTAGTAAAGCTAGGAGGACAGCCGCCGAAACAGCTCTTGTTTTCTGTTGAAGTTGAGTCCCGTTGTATTGAGGTGGTCTAGGCTCAACTACGCGCTTCAGCTGCCTACCTAGGTAGTGGTTTCGTTCTAAATCCGTATAGACTATATCCCGAAGGCGTACGGTCCCTTCACACATACCCAAGCAACTATCAAATCGTATGGACCTAATTACTGAGTATGCATCTCCACCACTCGAGAAACATACAGAGGATCTTTCGAGTGAGCGCAGGAAGTTGAGGGAATTCCAGCGGTTCGCATACCAGGTTCGGATACTATCGGCAAGATCAGTGCCGTCCGTCGCCGTTGGATTCAGCCGTACCGGAAACAGAGCATATGATCGTGTCATCACTATTTTGAATTTCTTTCACGTAAAGGGTAGTGCTGAAGAGTATGTCTTGTTCATGTTACGCGGATTGGCCCCAGCTGAGAATCTGAACCTTGGAACCCCGACACAGGCGAGTACCGTACCGGGGCTTCTAGGCACTTCATAACAGTTACGCAGGCACGCAACAGTCACGTCGTTTTTAAGCCTTGTTTAGTACACAACGGTTGCGTAGTGCGCAACGGTTATTCTATTTAAGGTGTGGAGGTCACGTAACGAAGTTTCGGTAAGTACGGCGGTACAAGTTTAGGAATCATAAAGAGGTAGTCACGAAGGCAGTTGCGAAGACGTAGTTACGAAGACGTAGCCAGACCAGAAGCCAGACCAAATTCTAGACCAGACACCAGATCAAACGCTAGTCAGGAAGAAGTTAAAATAGCCTTAGAAGCGAATTCCTTCTCAACCAGACTTTATACCGAAGTAAACAAACGACTTCATCAAAACCTTACATGACTTTTATACCAAAAATAGCCTATCCGTTGCGCGGATCTCTAACCGTTGCGCAGTGCGCAACTGTTGCGCCCTTTCTAAGCCTTATAGGGTGCCTGAGAGTCCCATTACGGTACCCAGGGTACCGTGCCAGCACATTGAGGTTCCATCGACATGATGTCTGGCCACAGAACGGCTTGCAAGATTCTTTATTGTTGGAGTGCTTGACCATTGAAAATGCACTCACGAGATAACTTAATCAATGCTGCTGCCGCTTACTCGCTTAATACTCTTCCCCCACAACAATCTCGATCACCCGAGCCTTACCCACAACCGTCTGCAAAGAAACCCCTTTGTAAGACCACATTTACAAGGTTCAACTAGATCAATTAAACCTACGTGTATAAGATTTCGCGGGAAACAACATAGAAGTTTTTGACGTAAGTTTAACTGGAACTGGCGGCGGGGTTGTGTGATGTATGGGATTTATCGCGCGTAATACCTACTTAATACATATGTACCTACGGAGCACGTGAACGAAGCCATGCTTGAAACCACACACCGCAACGGCGAGAATATGATAACTAGAAAAAGGGACAGGTTGAATATTAAGAACTTCTTAGGGCGCGGAGATTTCTGGAATGCCACATGTGCATCTTTATTTAGACCACGGCGCCTCCTTATGACTCGTAATTAGGTTTGAGCAAAGTCCAGACTGCGCAACCTTGGCGAGCATCCAGGGCCATCATAGTTCATGTGGAATTACCGGAACTCCCGATCCGCATAGTTCTTCTATCTTTGTCGAAGTACCCTGGGTCGGGAGTCCCACTGACTGAGGCTGACAGGCCTGATGGGCAGCCCCAGTAGCAATATTGAAAGTATAAACACGAATTCCAGAACCATAACATTGAATCTAGTATTTTGCGCACATGTGAAATGAGGATATAAGGCCGGACAGTCGTGAACTCGTAAACCAGTGTTTTGTTTCATCCCACACACCATCTCTCTCAAGACACTTGATTGTAAAACAGCCTCTCTCTAACTACCACCTCCATTCATTAAATCGATATTCTCATCAAAATGCGTGCCACCACCGCCGTCGCTTCCCTGCTCGCCGTCTGCGTCTCCGCAGTCAGCGCCACTCGTCTTGCGAGCCGTCAGGGCCCTTCCTTTGGCTGGTGAGTCCCCGTCCCGAGCCATGAAGGAGTCGTCCCTAGAGAACCGCACCGGGGTTTGAAAACACACACAAAAAAAGATCCCAAGATTTCTAACTCAAGAACCCCCCCCTGTATAGCCACTTCAGTGGTGACGGCATCGAGGCGGACCTCGGCGTCGGCCACGACTACGGCAACGATGACCCGGTCATCGGCACCAGCGGCACCACGTACACGCTGAAATGCGGCACCACCGATACGCAATACATCCCGGGCATCAACGCCAAGTGCAAAGTCAACGGCGAGAAGGTCCAGCCCAAGCCTTACAACGCCACGTAAGTAGATCGCATCCATCCATCCATCCATCGGGCGGTCATGAAGTCCTCATTCTCACATCACGCCCCTTGTGCAGTTTCATCGAGTGCGACATTACATCCTCATAAGAGGGTTCTCGGGCGTGCGTGCTACGGGGTGAAGAGGGTTCCTCGACCGCATCTTGCAGTGGAGGTTTACTGGCCTTGTAGCTAGCTAATGGGGTGGGAATGATACGGTGCATATAAATCTAGCGTGGGACGATAACCTGGTTCTAGTCAAATAAATAATACCAGTTGACACCCCAGCTGAAACTATAGCTCTACTCTAGTCTGGTCGTCCGCTGAGTTCCTTTCGGGACAAATGCAGATATGTCATGGATCTGTTGTCTTGAATTGTACAACATCTCCACGTAGGAACCGCTGGATTCGCTGATATAAATGAAATGGATCACCTATCGTATTTTAACCATTGTTTTTGACATTGTATTTTTCCAAGCGCTGGGTCTTGAGCGCTTACCACAGTATGAAGGCGCCATGTATGTCCTCGGACGTATACGGAATAGAAGCGAAACTACATAAATGAAGTGGAGATCGGGATAGTTGGTCCGGAGAGAACGTGCACTGGACCGCCCGGTAGTACTGGCTTTGGCGTTCATCCATCTCCTCTCAATGCAGCCTGGCAGCTTGGTTAGGTTACAGTTCATAGCCGACTGCCATGGGACAGCATTATCTTGATAGGCTTGACTCCTTTGACACTGATCCTTTTCAAATAGACCATATAACAGTCCACATCACAAGCGGGCTAGCTGTGGCAGGATGGGGCCCGGGGACGTTCGAATGTCGGTTACAGCAGGCAAGACGTGAATGGGTGAATCCAACGTTGTCTACAATTCGAGACCTTCTCACAGCCGTACCCCCAAGGGGCCGGGCTGCTCCTCCGAGCAGCCATCAGCGATTCAAGTCAAAAGCCAGAACACACTCCCATTTGCACAAAAGCGCGACAGAGGAACCTCGACCGCGAGGCTCAGCAGGAGCTGGACGCCGCTATGCATGCCAGACATCACACGATCGACTCGTAAAACCCCGCCATCCTAAGCCGTCTCTGTCCCATCTCAGCACACTGCAAAAGCAACCGGGCATATCGGGCGGATGGATGGATGTTCGTGGGATGCGCCAACCTTTTTGACATGAACCAAACGCCAGTACGCCCGATTATTCTGATTCTTCCATTTTCTGTTATAGACCGCCTCGAACTTTTCCAGCATTGGATATCTCAGCCCCGTTGTTGCCTCTCGTCGCCGCCGATCCTCTCCAGTGCCTCGAGCATGACTACCGAGTTTCCGCGGATGACCTAATTCGCCTCGTTAGATTTGGAGAGGGGATACGTGAGAAAAAGGGGGGGGGGGCTGAGGCGGTCGCAAAACATACCACCATGCCGAGCTTGACCTTCTCCCCGCCGTCCTTCTCCTCGACTGCCTCGTCCAGGACGATGTTCAGGAAGACGTCGTAGCCGCGCAGGACGCCGATGACCTTGCGACTGCCGTTTAGCTGGACAAACAGCCTCTTGTCGAGGTACTGGAGTAGATAGGAGTCAGCATTGCGCACACGGGACCGAGAAACGGGGGGAGTCGAGGTGGATTGGAGCGACAAGAGCAACTGAATGATCCAGAGAGGAGCGGCAGATGCAGCTGCAGGCCAGCAACGACCTTGACATGTCAATCAATAAGGAGAAGGCCAACATACCTTCTTAAGTTCTGGCTGAGCGGGCGCCATCGTGTTGAATGTGTAGATCTGGGGAGGGAGTTGGTGGTGGGCACTTTCGTCGGTGGTTTTGGTAGGAAGGCTGTTCTGGACGCGCCGCGATTGGGAGACTGGTGAGTGAGGACTGACTGGGGAGCTAAGCTCAGGTCAAAACTGCGCAGCGGCAGAAATTCGGCTGAGCTGATAAGATAAGACTTTCGCATGTAGCTTGTGCACCACCAAAGAGGACCAAGATTCTTCTTCCCAACACAACGAAACCCAATTGGTTTGGAGTGTCGCAATCCAATCACTCTGTCACAATGTTCGGCGCAAAGAGGAAAGCGCGCAAGATCAGGGTGTCAGAAGGCAACGAGGACCACGACGAGCCCGTCACCTCTGGCACCACCGTCGAGGAGCCCATGAACGATGGTAAGTCATATACACTCTCCAGAAGAAAACGTCATATGGTCAAGCCCGTCTTTTTTGCTGACGGCCGAGAACAAAAGACAACAACAGCTGATGCGCGATTTCTCTCACAGCAGCCCCCGACCCGAGCCCGTCCTCCGTCAAGTTCACCAGGAAACCCTTCAAGGGCTCGTCGCTCCGCAAGAGCATAAACATCAACGACGACAGCGACTCGACCGGGCTCGCGACCTCGGCCGCCGCAGAAGACGACGACAGGCCAGCAGTGGTGCGGCCGGCGATCAGCCGGTCGGGATCCACGAGGGTGAAGAAGAAGGCCTCGTCGTCGCGGCTGTCGTTCGGCGTGGCGGACCCCGCGGGCGGCGATGGCGATGGCGAGGGCGAGGGGGCCGACGGCCGACAGCAGCCCATGACGCCCAAGAAGACGGGCACGCTCTCGCAGCGGGCCGCCGAGAACAGCGCGCTGCGGTCCTCGCTGTCGAGCCGCAAACTGCCCACGCGGTCCTTCGGGCCCGAGGCCGAGGAGACGTCCTACAGCAAGGAGTACCTGCAGGAACTCCAGTCGTCGACGCCAAACACCCCACAGAACATCGCCTCGCTGCGCATACACGACGATGAAGAAGCAGACGCCAGCACAGGCACGGGTGCAGCGGGCAGCGGCGACGCGATGGACCTCGACCCCTCCGAGCTCGAGGGCGCCGTGGTCGTCCCGCAGGCCGACCTCCCCCTGTCAGCATTCAGCACAGGGGGCCACATCCCCTCAGCGGTCGAGATCCGCGAGAAGAAGGAAAGACGGGCGCGGCTCGCCGCAGAAGGGGGCGCATACAACTCAGACGAGAACGACGACGACGACTACATATCCCTCGCCCCGCGGAAGAAAAAGGACGACACGCGGCTCATCGCCGAGGACGAGGACCTGGGCGAGGGCTACGACGAGTTCGTCGAGGACGCGCGGCTGGAGCTGGGCAAGAAGGGCGAGAGGGAGGCCGCGCGGCGGCACCGCCGCGAGATGGCGGAGCTGATCGACGCGGCCGAGGGGGCCGGGGACGACGGGTCCGACGGCGCCGACTCGGACGCCGAGCGCGCGGCGGCCTACGAGGCCGCGCAGACGAGGGCCGCCATGGGCGGCCACCACGTCACCGCCGACGAGAAGGGGGCGGCCGGCGCCAGCGGCACGGGGCCGGGGCTGGTGATCCCGCGGATGAGGGCGCTCCCCGAGCTGGGCGAGTCGCTGGCGCGCATGCGGGGCCTGGTGCAGGGGGTCGAGGAGCAGGCGGCGGCGCGGCGGCGGCGCATCGAGGCGTTGGAGAGGGAGCGGGACGAGATTGTCGCGCGGGAGGCCGAGGTGCAGGAGGTGCTCAACCAGGCCGGGGTCAGGTACCAGTCGGCCATGGGGGTCAGGCAGGAGGAGGGTGGTGTGGTGGACCCGCTGAGGCTGGCCGCCGAGTCGCCCCTGCGTGCTGGTGCTGGTGCTGCCGGCCCCGCGATCCCGCCGGCGCAGAGGGGCCTGGAGAGCTTCGGGACGCCCTCGCGGCGGCAGGAGTATGACGACGATGATGGTGACGATGCGATGGCTGGTTGATGGGATAGATAGATACCCGGGGCACGAGGCACGTGTAAGACAACAGTGTAGTAGAATTAACCGGAACATAAGCCTCATGCAGTCAGTCAGTCAGTCAGTCACTTTAAGCCGTCGCGTTTCCTTCCTCTAACAGTGGAATGTAGATAGATGACAAATGCCTTTCCCGTTGAACGCCGGAACATCAAAATACACAAAATATGCTACACCCCTTCCTTTCCCACCTCTGTCTGTTTCTTCCCCAAGCCTGACACTCCACTCCACTCCTCCCTCTCAGTCCTGCCCCATGGCACGCTGTCAACCCGCCACCACGCTCACCGCTCTGACGATTCACTAACCCTAACAGCCCCCTCCCCTCCACCTCACTTGGACCTCGAGACACCAGCCCCAATCACACCAGGGAGCTTCTCCTCGCCGATGCTGAACAGCATGGTGATGCACCCGCCCACGAGGCCGATGAGCACCACGGTCGTGGTGGCGATGAGCCAGAACGGCGAGCTGACATCGACCTTCTGGCAGTAGGCGCCGCCCCAGTGGACGTGCGTGCTGTTGCCCTCCTGGTCGGGGGACCTCTTGGTGCTGAGGCAGCTGCAGACGAAGCACGTCTTGTCGCCGGGGGCCGCCTCGCGCCCGGGCACGGCGTACTTGTCGACGCAGGCGCCGTGGCCCGTGCAGTTGCCCGTCGCCGAGGCGCACGAGTTGAGGCTGCTGAAGCAGCCCAGGTTCATCTTGTCGCCCTTCTTGTTGTTGTTGTTGCTGTTGGCGAAGGCGGCGCCGCCGCTGCCGGGGGACACGCTGACCTTGTCGACCGCCTCGACCACGTTCGGGCTGTCGCTCATCGGGGCCTCGTCTGAGAAGCGGCGGCGGAGGTCGGCCGGGGCGTCGGTGGTCCAGTAGGAGTGCTTGGAGCCGCGGGAGGATTCGGGGAGGAGCACCAGGGTTGCTTCGATGTTGTTGGAGGCGATGGACTTGGACAGGGCGGGGAGGTTGTCGACGAGGGCCTGAAGAGCCTCGGGGTCCTGGTTGGAGGTTAGTTTTCATGTTCTCTGAGTGGCTGCTTAGCATGGTGAGGCCTGATTTGAGACGGTCCGTACCTTCGCAGCGTCGTACTTGACAACCAGCGACATGCCCTCCCAGCAGCTGTCGTACGGGTCGATGGCAGCTGAGACATCGCACGATCCAGACACGCCGCCGTGGGCAAACTCGACATCGACGAGGTGCTCGTTGGCCTTGGCGGACGGCGCGTCCTCAATGTTAAAAGCGGGCGAGAAGTCCTCCTTGCGCAGTCCTTCCCTCAGCGCCCTCGCGTTGTCGTCTGTGACACCCTCGAGCAGCACAACCAGCTGCGACGGGGAGAGTTCCTCGGTGGACTCCTCAAACAGGGGCCGTGGGCTCCTGCCGTACTGGTCGAAATATGAGAGAACCCTGTCGCCGACGATGGTGCTGGACAGGTCCTTGAGCTGCAGGTCCCCGGTGACCCGCTGGAAGAGGATGTCGCGGGCCAGCTGGCGGGGCAGGCTGGGTGTGATAGGTGCTGATGGTGACGATGGGGCGGCGGGCTTGGAGTTGAGGATGTAGACTTCGGCCTGCTCGTGTGTTGCTGCGCTCGAGGCCAGGCCAGCGAGGCCGGCGAGAGCTAGCCCATTGAGTAGCATCATCTCGACGGACGGGAGAGACCAGACCAGGCTGATCCTGACGTTGTGTGTTGTGATTCCGTGTGGTGAGGAGGATATTGTCGACGGCGAGGCAGCTGGCGGCGAGGCGGGTGGTTGATGATGAAGATTGCGGCGTTGGACCGATTAGACTGGAGCTCCACGATCCAAGCTGCCGCTGATGGCTTTTGGGAGGAATGCGTATGACGGCCTCGAATGGGAACGGTAACAATAACGGAGGCTGCACCCTTGTCAGGAAAAACGGTCTGGATACGAACACCAAGATAGTCCTTCTCCGTCTCGGTTCCCGTTTCACCTTCCACTTGGCCTTGGCTAGCAGCTGATAGCCGCTTATCGGCGATAAGATCGATCTGGCGGTTGGCGGGCAAGGGTCCAGCCTTCCCTCCCTGCCGCCATCCATCGGGGCGGGACTCTCGAAATCTCCACCCGGGCATCGCAGTACAACTCTCTCTATCCATCCGTTTCTTTTCATCGATAAAACCCACGGTGCACCTTTACGTCACTGTTTGGTGTCACTGGGCAAACTATACCAGCACAGACATAGACAAAGCTCATAGCCTCCTCTCCTTCCATCTTGGTCGACTCGACTGCAACTCTGTGGAACCGTGGCAGCCTGAATCGAGTTGACGAGGGGTGCAGCGGCTGCGATCCGTCTCCAGCCTCGAGGCTCGGTCTCCCTTCTGCGCGGCCGCCCTCCCTGGCGCGCCCTTTCGTTATCCCACCACCCAGTACAGCTTAAGATACCCCGACGACAAGTTCAAGATGCTGCGCCAAGTAGCAGGACGGCGTGCGCTGTCCATGTGGCCACGCAAGACGGCGGCTGCCATCTCCTCCGGGGAACAAGTCAGTGTTCACAAGGTCAAGTTTCTGCCACGGCGCGATCACATCAGGTATGTGCTGTGACCTTGTTTCTACATCATCCTCGCCGACCCTTACTGACCATATCACCTCCTCCCACCAGAAAGATCTTCATATACACGGTCACCGGCATCGTCTGCTGGTACACCTGGACAACAATAGCCACCCTGCCGCTGAGGAACCTGGACATGAAAGACCTACCTGACATCGAGGACGACGAGGAAGAAGACCCCTTATTCATACCGTTCCCCTTCACCGACAAGCGGGTCCAACCACCCCCATACGCCGGGAAGGAGGAGGAATGGCAGAGCTTTGTCGCCTTCAACAACGACCGCGAGCACAGAGACCGGGCAAAACACGACCTCGCCATGCTGGTGAAAAGGACTGCCGAGAACAACTCTCAGATCAAGAGGTGGGCCAAGAAGGACATGAAACTCGAGCTGGGGCCGAATTGGTTGATCATCACCTACCCGGACAGGCCACCGCCCGAGTTTGTACGGACTGGGTACGTTTAATCATCGTAGTGACCCTTGATCCCCTGTCTGCGCCAGCCTATTTTAACCTCGCTTGCTTTCATTTAGTATCGAGATCAGCGACGAGGCGATATCGCTCAAGACTCAGAAGGTTGACACGAGGACCAAGACTCTGGTAGACCGCGTACTGAAGCCATATCCCTTGGCAACCTCTTCCTACGCATTTATAAAGGCATTCTTCAAACAAAGTACATCCGACGTTGTCAAGCTCTTCGGCTACTCCGAGAACAATGACATCTCGACATCAAATCCCGACCCGGACATCGCAAAAACCCTCAAGCAGCTGGAGGCCAGGCAAATCACCGACGGCGGTGCCACGACAAACTCCACTACTTCCGCATCGTCACCCGCATCCAAGACTTCCCCCGAAGCAGCGCCCTCACAAAAGCCAGCCCTGCCAGGTTCCATGTCCGGCCAGCACCCTACCACCGCCCAGGACCCCAACCAGCCAGCCCAGGAGCAAGGCAAGACGCCCGTCCTGAAGGCGTCCATCCCGGGCTACGAGGGGCTCCACAAAAAGACCGAGGGGCCCTGGACTGCTTTCGCCCAACAATGGAGGCGATCATGGCGGCCGCTGAGGTATTACCCCCCTCGGGGGTGTGTCGCCATTCACGGGATGGTTTCTCTCGAATCACCCAAGGGGCGGATATACATCGACGTGTCCGCGTGGTACAACCCCATAAAGAAGGAGTTCCACCAGGAGTCCATGCAGCTGGGCCTCAAGGCCATCAGCCCCACGCATCAGAGCCCAAGGCGGTGATAGAACCGTTGAAGAAGGTCATAGCGCAAGGGGGCAGGGGGCGCGTTAAAAGACCGAGCCCTGGGACTGCTGGGCAGAATTAGCGCAGAGAGCATCAGGCTTGGGTAATCCGATTGCCTGGAATCATTGTTTCGGCGTTGGGGGCGCGGGGGTTTGCAAAGACATGATCCCCACGGGTATCATTCATTATACCTACATGGCCATTAGACATCAGCGAACATTTCCTCGTCTTTTCGTGCTGTCTTTTTTTTCCTCCTTGATCCGGGGTCTCTGATGAGAGTGTTTTTGGGATACCAGTGAGCGGTTGATGTGACACTGTGCGGGTTGACGGGGTGCTGAGAGGATATTACGGCGGACGGCATAGGGTTTTCCCTAGGAGAATATACGCAGGGCCGATGCCAGCGCCACCCGCCTTCTGGACGGGCCCAGCTCACATGTATGGATTCCTCCCAGTCCCTTTGTTTGGGCGACAGGACGTTGAGTTAAGGGCTGAAGAAGGGTCATGGGACACTCATTCTTCCGATGCTTGCCCCCCGCCCCCCCCCCCCCCCAAAAAAAAAAATGGACCGACATGCATGTGAGCAATTGGCCGGTATGGAGAGGTCTCGTGGAAGACACGGACCTCCCATCCTACGATGCTTCGTCACACATCGGGAGGACACAAGTTCGCTCAGGTACTCAAGTAGCCCCAGCCACCTGAGAGACGAAGTCGCACTTTGAATACTATGCACCCAAGTAATCATACAACGGAAACTTCCAATTTGTGTCTTCGCTTCTATTCCGTATACGTCCGAGGACATACATGGCGCCTTCATACGGTGGTAAGCGCTCAAGACCCAGCGCTTGAATATTTGAAGATCTTCTTTAAGAAGCTTAGAATACCTATTCTTTTAAGAAAGAGAAGATAGGTAAAAGAGTTAATAAGTATATAAAAGTATAATTAGAACTTTAAACTTTATAAAAACTTTTTTAAGGAAAATGAATTTTATATTAATTATTTATAATATTAAAGTAAAAGTTTTAAGTTTAAAAATTAGAAATTTATTTAATAAATAATTTAATTTTTAAAAATTTTATAAATATAATATAATATCTTTTATTTTATTATAATTATTAAATTATAATTAATTATAAACGGTTTATAAAAACTATATAGGAAAAGCTAACTATTAGCTATTAGTTATATATTATAATATAGTATTATTCTTATTTTAAATATAATATAGAGTATAATAGGTATAGCTTGGGAAAATAAAACTATTAACCTCCGGAGTCTTTCCTAAGAAATTTAATATAAAAACTTAAACTCTTTAATTCCCACCTACTTATACTTTTTTTTTTTATTAAACCTAACTTAATTATAAACTAACCTAATTATTATTTTTATTATACCCCATTATATAAAATTTAATTTCTTTATTAAAATTTATAATTTTATAATATAAGAATTAAAAGAAATAAAAAAATAAAATATTTAATTTATAACTCCCTTAAACTAGTAATTTAGGTAAATTAGAATTTAACTTTACTAATATAAAGTAAGTATTTTTTAATTAAATTATAACTAATAATAACTTTAATTAAATAATTAAAAATATTTTTTTTAATTAAATAATTAAAAATATTTTTTTTAATTAAAAAATTATAAATAACCTTATATATTAAATTAATAAAAATATTATTATAATAATTATTAATATATTATAAAAATTTATAAGAAATTTAAAAATCTTTTTATTTTAAAAAAGGGGGCTAATTATAGCTATAATAAATAACTTAAAGGTTATTATCCCTTTTTTAAAAAATAATTAAATAAAATATAATTTAAAAAAATTAAAAATATTTTTCTTTATTAATTATTAAATAATACTTTTAAATTTATTTTAAAAAATATTATCCTAACTTTTATAAAATAATAAATTATATAAATATATTAATTTTTAAATCTTTTTAATTTTAAAATTAAAAGTAAATGGGTTTATAGGTTATATAAAGGGTAATTTTAAAATATAGTATAGTATTTATTAATATTTTAAAAGTATATAAAAGTTTAAAATTAAGGTTTTTTAAAAAAATAAGGGAATTAATAAGAATTTTAATTTAAATAAATTTATTTTTTATATAAATTAAATATTTTTTATTATTATATATAAAAAAAAAAGTAGGTTAATTTTATTTAATATTAATAATAAAAAAATTAGTAATTTAGTAAATTTTTAATAAATTTTAAAAGTATTTTAATAAAAATTAAAAGTTATATATAGAATAATAAATCCTAATTAATTTAATTATAATAAGGAATATTAAATTATTTTAAAAATAAATTAATTATTATATTATTATTTATAAATTTTAAAAATTATATTTAAAAAATATAAAAAATAATATAATATATTAAATAAATAATAAAGTTTTATTTTTTAATTAATTATAATTAAAAGAAATTTATATATTTTATTAATATATTACCTATACTTTAAAACTTATTTTTTAGTTTAATTAAAATAAAAAATAAGAAAATAAGTATATTAAATTTTAAAAATAATATAAATATATAAATAAATTATTTTATTAATAAAAGAGGAAATTAAAAAAATAAAAGAGGAAATTAATTTTAAAAAATAATAATATTAATTTAAATTAATAAATATTAATATATAAAATAAATTTTTTAAAAAAAAAAAATCTTATTTTTAAAAAAAGTTATATAGCTATTATAAAGCTTTAAATATTTTTAAAAAAAATATTTATATATCTTACTTTTAAATTTAATTTAATTAAAAAAAAATTTAATATTTAAAATTAATTTTATTTAAATAATTTAATTAGAATTATTTAAAAAATAAAAAAATAAATTTAATTTAAATAATTTAAAAAATAAATTATTTAAAAAAAAATAAATTTTAAAATAAAAAAAAAATATATAAATATTTAATTTTATAAATAATAAAATTAAAATTTATACTTATTTATATAATTATTAATAATATAAATTAAAAAATTACTCTTATAAATAAAAATTATAAATATTTTATTATAATAAATAAAAAAATAATAAAATATATTAATATATTTATATAATTAATTAAACTTTAAAAAATTAAAAAAATAACTTTTTAAATTATTAATATAATTATATAAAGAATTATTTATTTTTAAATAAAAATTAAAAGTTATAAGAAATTTATATATATTTATATAATACTTAAATTAAAATCTTTTTTAATATTAAAAAAGTTTTAATTAATTATAAATAAAGTATATTTTATTTTATATAAATAAAAAATTTAATATAAAATTATAAATTTTTAAATTCCTTATATTAGCTTTTATAAAAAAATAAAAAAATAAAAAAATTTAAAAATATTACTTTAATAACGAAATTTATTTTTATATTATATTTTAAATAAATTAAAAAGATTTATAAAAAAAATATAGTAAAATTTATAATTTTTATAATATTTATAATAAATATAAATAAGGTTTTATAAAATAAAGAATTTAAAATAAAAGTAAAATTAAAAAAAAAAATTTTAATAAAATTTTATAATTTTTTATTATTATTTATAAAAAAAAAAGTAAATAAATTAAATCTTTATAAATTAAAAATAAATTATAAGATTTATTTAAAAAAAAATAATAAAAAATAAAAAATTTTTATTTTTTTTAATTTATTTTATAAAATATTATAAAAAAAGTTATTTATATTTAAAAAAATATTAAAAAATTTATTTAATAAAGGTTTTATATAAATAAATAATAATAAAATTAGAATCTTTATAATATTTATATAAAAATTAAATAAAGATTTTTAATTTTATTATAATTATTAAATTTTAAATACTATTATATAAATAAATTATTACCTACTTTTTTTTATTTTAAAAATTTTATAAAACTTAATAAAAATTAAATAATTTATAAAAATAAATATATTATAAATATTTTATAAAATTAAAATAATATTTAATTATAAATAAAAAATAATTTTTTAAATTTATTATAAATTTTTTAAATAAATAATTATATTTTTTAAATTATATAAAATATTAATAATTTTTTAAAAATATATTAATTTTATATTTTATAATTTTTTAAATAAATATTATTTTATTTATATAAATAATATTTTAATTTATATTAATAGAATTTAAAAATATTATATAAAATAAATATAAAAAATATTAAAAAAAATAATAATAAATAAATTTTATTTTAATTTAAATAAAAATAAATTTATTTAAAAAAAATTAAATATTTAGAATTTATTATTATTATAAAAGTTAAAATTATATTAAATTTTAAAAAAATTAAAATAATTTATAAATAAAAAATTCTAATATTATAAAAAAAAAATAAAAAGTTTTTTAAAATTTATAAATTTTTATTAAATATTTATTAAAAATTATTTTATAAAAATTAAATTATTAATAATATTTATTAATAAAAAGGTTTTTTTTAAATAATTTAATAAATATTAAAAGGTATTTTAATTATTAAAGAATATATTTATTTAAGCCTTAATTTTAATTTAATAAAATCCGAATTATAAAATATTTTTAAAAATAAATTATAATAAATAAAAATTAAATAAAGTATTATTTTATAAAATAAATAATAAATTATAATTTATTATATTTTATTTTTAAAAACTTATAATAATTAAATATAATTATTTAATTATTAATAAAAAAATATTAATTATAATAAAATACTTATAATAATAAAAAATAAAATTTAAAAATATAGAGTATTTTATTATTTTTTTTAATTATAAGAATTTTAAATAATTTATAATTAAATAATATTTTTTTAAAAAATAAATTTAATATATAAAGTTATTTAATAAGTATTTATTTAACTTAATTTATTAATTAAAAAAAATAATAGTATTTAATATTCTTTTTTAAAAAAAATAGGACTACCTTAATTTAATAAATAAAGAAGTAAGAAAAACTTAATTTATTTTAAAAATTATATTAAAATACTAGTAATTTAAATTAATTAAAATAATAAATAAAAGAAAGAAGAATATATAAAGGATAAAGAAGCTTATTATATTTAAATTTTTAAAATTATAATACTTTTAATTAAATATTATATTTTAAAATTATATTTATTAGGTAACCTATTATACTATTAAATAAAAAAATAAAAAGTTTAATTTAAATTTATTTTTTTAAATATAAATAAATAAATATTAAATTAATTTTAATAATTATTTATAAATAAAAAAAAAATTATAAATATTAAAAACTTTAATTATTAAAAAAAATAAATATAAAAAAATTAATTTTTAATAATTAAAAACTAATTAATTATAAATAAAAATTATATAAAATATTTATAATATAATAATTATAAATTATTTAAATAAAAAAGAAATTATTAATATTATTAATTAATATTTTTATTAGCTTTTATTTTATTAATAAGTATAATAATTTTTATATAATTATAATATTTATAAATAAATTAAAATATAAAAAGACTCTTATAAAATATTTTTAAAATTATTTTTAATTTTTAATAAATATTAAAAAAAAATTATTATAAATTTTATTATTAATTAATTTAAATTATAAAAATATTAAAACTTTTAAATAATTTATAATTATTTTAATATAAATATTATTTTTAAATTTATAAAATTTATAAATATAAAAATATATATTAAAATTTTTTTTAATATTAAATATAATTTTATAATTAATTAAAAATAATTATTTTAAATTAAAATTTTAATTAAATAAATTAATTTTAAAAATATATATATTATTTATTAAAAATAAAATAATATTTAAATATTATATATTATTTTAAAACTAATAAAGGCTTTAAATAAATAAATTAGGAAATTAAAGTTTACCTTATAACTTTTATTAATAATAATTAAAATAATTAAATTAAATAATTTTTTATAATATAAATAATTTTAAATAATAGGTATAATATTATTATAAATATATTAGTATTTTATATTATATATAAATTTAAATTTAAGTTATTTATATTAATAATTAAAAAAATTTTAAAAAAAAATTATTTAAAAATTTTATTAAAAATAAAAGTATATTATTTTATAAAATAATTTTAATAAATTTTAAATCTTTATTAAATAAATAAGGTTATTATTTTTTAATAATAAAAAAATATTATAAATTAATAAAAAATAACTATTTTTTAGTTTTAAGTAAATAATATAATATAAATAAATTTTAAAAATTATAAATTTTTATAATTTAAAAAGAAATTTAATTAAAAATATAAAAAATTTAAAATAAAATAAATAATTTTCTTTTTAATAATAAAAATATTAAAATTTTTAAATAAATATTATATTAAAATTTATATTAAATTATTATAATATATTAAAATAAATTTATTATTTAATTAAATATAAAAGAAAATCTAGCTTTTAATAATAATTATTAATAAAAAAAAAGTATTATATAAAAAAGTTATTTTATATTTAGGTTAAAAAAATAAAATAAGGGATTTAATAAAAAAACTTAATTAAATAAATTAAATATTATAAATTTAAATAAACTTAATTAAATTATTTAAAAAAAATTATTATATAAAAAAACTTTAAGTAGGAGTATAGTAACCTATAGGAAAATAATAAGCCTTATAGTATATATAAAATATATAAGAAAGGATTTAGGAAAAAAGTTTATAAAAAGTAAAAATAAAATAAGAAAAATTAAGTATTAGATAAAAAAAAAAAGGGGGGTAAAAATATAGGAAAAGATTTTAAAAAAGAGTTAAAAAAGAAAAAATTAAATAAAAAAAAAAAAAAGGGAAAGGGGAAAAAAAAGGGGTAAAAATATTATATATATTAGTTTAAATTTTAAGGAATTTAGTATAATAAAAAAAAAGAAAATTTAAATAATAAAAAGTAAAGATTTTTAATAATTATTTTAATATTATTTTATTTAATAAAATTTATTTAAAAGATTATAGAAAATTAATTATTTAATTAATTTTATTTAAAAAAAAATTATATAATAAAATAATTTAAAATTTAATTTATTTATTTTAAAATTTTAAATTTATTATTTAAAAATTTAAATAAAAATATTAATATAAATTATAATAAAATTATTAAAATAAGTATTAATATAATTATTATTAATTTATTAAAATTAATTTAGAAAATAAATAAAAAAAATAAAAAGTATTTATAAAAATATAATATTATTTTTTTTATATATAAGTATAGTATAGTAGATAATTATAAGCTTTTTAAAGTATAATTTTTATAAAAAATTAATAAAATTTAAATATTTTAATTTAAATAATAATTTATATTATAAATTTTATTATAAAAAATATTTTTAATATTATATAAATATTATTAATATTTAATAATTAAGGAAAGGGTTATTTTATAAATAATTATTATTAATATTAATAAAGTAATATAAAATTTAAAATAAAAAAGTTAGAATTTATTTTTAATAATATAATAATTATTATAAGATTTAAAGTATTTTAAGAGAAGGTTATATTTAAAATTATTATTATTTTAAGTAAAAATATAATTATAATTAGTAATAAAATAATAAAAATATTTATATTTATTTTTATTTTAAATAAAAAATTAAAAATTTAAAAGTTTTAATATAAAATTTAAAGTTTTTTATTTATTTAATTATAAAGTTTAATAAGTATAATAATAGTTTAAATAAGTATATTAAAAGTGGTTTAAAATAAGATTAGTTTTTTAAATAAATTTTTTTAAATTTTAAAAATTAAAATTATATTTTAAAATCTAAAATAAAAAATATAAAAAAAAAGGAATTTATTAAAAGAGGTTATAATAAATAAAAAAAAAAAAGAAAGAATTTAAAAATTTAAAGGGAAAAAAGTTTAAATATTAATTATTAGTATTAGTACCGCTAATACTAAGCTCTAACCCTATTATTGGGTTAAAAAGGGGGCTAGGGGGGTAATATAATAGGTATAGTTTGGGAAAGTAGGGCTATTAATTTCCGGAATTTTTTTTAGGGAGTTTGGTATAAAAACCCGAACTCCTTAATTCCTACTTACTTGTACTTTTTTTTTTTTATTGAACCTAGTTTAGCTATAGACTAACCTAGTTGTTATTCTTATTGTACCCCGTTATATAGGGATCGTCTAAATAGGAATAACTTTATGCTCCCTTAAGCCCGTCGGACGCCCAAACAGCTTTAAGGTACCAGATCAAAGACAATGGAATTCAGGTGACTTCTCTTGAAGATTTGATATGGCGGGGCGGGGCAGGTAACGAAGGACTTGGTACCGTTGCATAGCAACAGGACGATTGGGTTTCTCCAAGCCCAGCCTGATAGAAGTTATTTCTCAGCCCGTGTTTCTGTAGATTAAACAAATTCACCCACCGCACAAGAGTAACGCTAGCCGACTTTCTGAAATGATTACTGTAAACTTTTTCTCAGGACTTGGTATGAGCCGTATACTACCATCCGTAGGTGGGCGTGTGGTGGTACACACGAGTTTAGAGCCACCAGTTTCTAGTTTCGTTATTCAAGTTGGTCTTGAGCACATTCTATCGACGATGGGCACGAAAATGTAGAGCCACATCTGCGGTGCAAACTTGTCCTGCACAGACTGGGCTTACCATCCTTTTCACACTCAACAGGCTGTACAAGTGGTTTCATTTCTAAACGTACGTAGCGCCTTCATATAGTAATAACTCTTGAGGTTCATCTTTTTTTTTTATAAAAAAAAATTATAAACAATGCTAATAATAGTGAAGAGATAATATAACTTGTCTGTGTCCACGTGGCCTCCCGAGTTCAGCCTCCTGCCGCACAGACAAGGCTAGGAGGCATCGCCCCCGACGGCGCCGCAAACTAGAATCGTTGACACAAGTAGCCCAAGAGCTAACAGGCGGCGAAGTATTTATATGGCGAGAGTACAATAGTCTCTCAAGATGGCCCCACATATGAGAAGAATCCCACAAGGGGAGACCCAGTCAGGATATACCCACAAGCTAGTCAAGAATCTCACGATGGTCCTCCGCACATACCATCCATGGATGTCAGGGCTAGTCATGCAGGTACCGTATGTCACGACCTCCCGAAGGAGAACCATGATGCGGACCATGCCCAGGTGCCTGTATTGCGATCATCAAGAAGGGGCTCGTGCGAATTGCTCTCAGACGGAATTCACGCAATGTTCGGTGTCTTCGGAGTCGGTCGAAGTGCGGTAAGCGGCATGGCGGGTGGAATTACGGCGCGTCACGGGCAAGAAATATCGCCTGTATTTGCATCTAAGATCAGTGCACATCAAAAGGTAGCCATGGTACATGCAATCAATCTTCCAATCATCATCCAGCAAGGATAAACAAGAGCGGCCCGAAGCCCACAAGCATATCAATACGGTAGCGTTCATCCGCGTCCCGACACTATCGCCTCCAAGGGGATTTAAAAAATTTGTCCACTTTTCCTCGTCTGCGGATCAGGTCCATGACCCCCATATTGCAGGATAAACTCTCTCCTCAAGGTTCGTCTCATTTTGAGCAGATCGCCACGCAGAAAGGAGGCCCCACACCCCGCAGCTCATGATTCGGAACGCGGAATTCAAAGCGTGTCCGATGCGACGGAACCAGCCCTGTTGGGCTCTGGTCGCTTGGGTTCACTATTCAGGTGTAGTAGTTTCCCGTCGGCACCGAGACACTGGTAGCGTATAGTCTTTTCGATGTGTTGCGAGATTGACGGGTTGCTACGACACATCTGAGTTGGATGCTACTGGAACATGTAGTGGTTCTAACGGCCCCGAGTAAGTATTTATGGAAACGGGTTTGGGATACATTACCCTGTATATTTCGGTCTAGATGGCTCCATGCGATGGTCTTGGCAACGAGTAAGTTTCCGTCCCTTCTCCCATGTCTCTGTAGAAGGTATAGCCCAAGCAACCAAACGGCCGGGGTCATGCGGGTTCTAAAGTTGAACCTTCAATGCGGCTCTATTCAGACTTGGCGCTACCTCGGATAGGCCGGGTGGGCTTTTAGTCACGGGCACATATCCTCAGCCTCCTTGGGAGCACTTGATTCTCGAAGGAGGAAATAGAGTTCGACGACACTATGAGAGGATTCACGAACAGTGGGGCTTTTCATCCCGTTTGTTGTTTCGCGTTTAATCCCAGGGACGAGAGCTCTTGGCTTGAACTGTAACTGAACATGATCTGCCCCACAGGACGGGGAGAGCTATGGGCTATGCCCAGGGGGATACCTAGGGTAACCAGGAGGGTACGTACATATGCAGACATGATGATGTCTGATACAAAAGCTTGTAGTGCCCACCCCCTCGCTGTCTAGCAATATGGGATACCAGGAAATCCACCCGGATTCTTTTCACTTTCATTCATTTTTGTACCAGCGCTTGTAGCTCACAATGGTCGACACTCGTTTCCTGGCCGGTGGGAGCCGTGCTTCTATTTTTGCATCCATCCTCGCATTCACTACATCACTTACCGCAGCGTTCCCTGCGCAGCATGAATACACCAGCATCGATCTGTTGAGGAGACAGGACGCCTCTGCTGCTCTGGGCGACTGCCTCTCCACCGCCGGCATCGAGACCTCCCTCCCTTCCAGCGCAAACTGGGCCAACGACACTCAGCCATGGAACTCCCGTCTGTCCCCTGTCCCCTCGGCGGTGGTCTTCCCCAAGACCGAGGAGGAAGTCTCTGCCGTGCTGAAGTGTGCCTCGAGCACGGGCACCAAGGTCACCACTCTTGGTGGTAACCGCTCCTTCTCCAGCATGGGTTTCGGACGCAACGATGGTGCCCTCGTCGTCAACCTGAAGAACATGAAGGTGATGGAATACGATGAGAAGACCCAGCTCTTCACTTACGGTGGACCCGTTATGATCTCGGAGGCGGCTGGCTACATGTGGGAGAATCACAAGCGTGCTCTGCCTCACGGCCGATGCCCTGACGTCGGCATGGCTGGTGTTGCAGCCTCTGGCTTCGGCACACTTTCCCGTGCCTCCGGAACAGTGTTGGACAACGTCGTGGGCGTGCGTGTTGCCCTCGCCAACGGAACCATTGTCGATGCCGACGCCAACCAGAACTCGGACATTTGGTGGGCAGTCCGCGGAGCCGCAAGCTCCATCGGAGTCGTGCTGCAGTTCAAGCTGCAGACCCTCGAGCCCCCGTCGCAGACAGTCTTCAACTACACCATCGCCTTCGACAAGAACCACACCGCCACGCAGCAGGACAACGTCGACGCCCTGATCGGCGCCCAGACCTGGGCCCAGAGCGCCGACAACAACGACCTGCTCTCCATCCGCTTCGCCCTCAGGACAAACTCCCAGCTCCAGGGCTTCTTCTACGGCACGCAGGAGGAGTACGACAAGGCGACCGCCTCGCTGCTGAGCCACCTCCCCTCCACCATGACCCTCAAGACCACCCAGTCCGAGTTCTGGGACTCGGAGGACTTCACCACGCCCGGCATGAAGCAGAAGACCCTCACCGGCCGCCGCTACTTCTACATCACCTCCGTGACCATCCCGGGCTCCAAGCCGCTCGACAACTCCACGGCCTGGGCCCTCTTCTCCGCCACCGCGTTCGAGGAGAAGCTCCCCGACGCGACGGCCTCGGGCCTCGTCGACATCTGGGGCGGCGCCTACACCAAGGGCATCAAGGCCGACGACTCGGCGTGGAAGCACGACGACAACCTGCTGCTCGTCCGCTGGGACATCCGCACCTCGGCCCCCGACGTGCCCTTTGCGCAGTCCACCCTCGACGCCGTGCACGACCGCTTCTACGTGTTTGTCGACGCCTACAAGGCCGCCGGCGGCTCCCCCGGCGGGTTCACCACCTACCGTGACGAGAAGTGGGACATCAAGGAGACCGCCGAGTTCCTGTACGGCGGCAACTGGGACCGCCTGCAGAAGATCAAGACTGCTGTCGACCCTGGCGAGATGTTTAACACTGATCCTCAGGCTGTCCCTGCTCTGACTACTTAAGCACTGGGTTTGGCTTTCTATGGATATGTTTCGACGGGTTGTGTATATATAGTTTGGCGAAAGTCAATTGAAACTCTGTCGTAACTAGCCAATGAACATTTCGAGAATAACCACTGTATACGATGGTAACTATCGCTGTGAATGGGACCCATATGGGTTCACATCTTTTCTAATACTTAGTAAATTTACCCCTCAAGGCCTGTAACATTACTTCGGTAAGGTCTTTTCAAACCTAATCTCCTAATTATAAACGCCTTTTATTTTAAGGGTTATCTAAAATTAAATTCAATCCTACCTTAATTCCACCTAAATTAAAAACAAATCTTCATTAAGGGTTTATTTACAACACTTATCCATCATTAAAACAGTACCCCTTAGCCTTATCTGTACGTCACAAGGCTAAGGCCACAAGCACCTATCATATTTTAACTATTATTTCCAACATCGTATTTTTCTAAGCGCTAGGTCTTGAGTGCTTACCATAGTATGAAGGTGCTATATATATCCTCGGACGTATACGGAATAGAAGCAAAACCACTTAGTCCGGCGGCAAGTGGTCGCTAATTCTTGACACTATCCCTCGCACACCAAGTCCTTGATCCCTTGGCCTCTTTAGCCCTCGTAATATCCTTCATATTTTCAACACAGCCAACCTTTTCTCGACATTCGTCATCACCCTTTCCGCGTGCTCCAGGTAGCCCAAGGTAACTAAGCTGCATTTTGACGCCCGCCTTCACTTCAGCAAAGCGGCGCTTCCAAAACCCCAAGCGCTCAGTATTAAGTACTGCTGGTTGGCCTGAGCCTGGCCAGCCTTGTGGACGAGTTTCGAGCCTCCATTCAAAACAGGGCCTTTGAGAATTGATGAAGGTTTGATGCCTCAGTTAAAGAACCTGGTGTGCTATTTTCAGGCCAGAGCTTCAGGACTTCGCCTCAACTTTCCATCCCTGGATGCCTTGAAATCTGCCCAGCCACAGCGCAACTTTTCATTTACAAGCAGTCGTGCTCTCTGGAGGTGCGTGATGTCACCCTTCACGATAGCAAGCGCCTGAGGGGCCAGACGCGCCAGGTCCTCCATTCGCGATTGTGACTGAGGAGAGAGGTGTCAGTCCTGCCTGCTGTGTATGCGGCGTAGGGTTGGATTGTGCTGCTCACTAGTGGATGGGTTTGCTCGTGCTCGGGGACCTTCACAATTTGCCTGTGCAGTTCAGAGAATTCGCGATCCTCTTCCGCCTTCATCGACGCCCAAACCCTTTGACCCGCGTATGGATTGTAGCCGGCTTCAGTCATTAGGAGCAAGCCGATTGAGTCTGCTTCTTTTTCCTGCTTTCGATATGAAGACCGCTGCATCGCTTTTCCAACGCCGAAAGGGATCAAGAGAAGGGCCCCAACAATAAATGGAGCTGCTACTACTGCTGCCAGAAATGATATAGCTCCAACCATTCCGGCGGGTGCATATGGAATCGCATATAAATACTCCAAGCGTGTTCGGCTATACCTTTCATCACCGTGGTTAGCAATCACATGGGCAAGTTCGTGAGCAAGGACGACTGCAAGGTCATCGTTGTTTTTCAAATGCCTGAACATTCCCCCGTGGATGAGCACCATCGACAAGTCGTTCGCCACTGACGCGTTGGCCACTTATTGTGTATGTCAGTCTGCGGAGAACAAACCTTGTATGATACGCTTGGAAATGTGAGATGACTGACCTGGACCCGGGATGATATAGACCTTCCACTCGCGGTCGCCGACGCCAGCAGCGACTGCAATGTCCTTGAAAACTTTCCTCGCCTCTTCAGACAATGGCCCGATTCGACGTTGAAATTCCTCAAGTTCTTGGAAAAGCTCTTCCGGCAGAGAATCGTCCGGAAGAGGAGGAGCGTTGAAGTACGCAAAGCGACGACGCCCGGTGACGGGTGTCTTCTCGGAGTACTTCAACCAGAAAAGGGTAGTGCCAACCCATGTGATCACTGTCACGGCTGCATAGATAACACCAATTCCGACCCATTCCGGTTTAACTTTGGTAGGTAAATAGTCGATGCGCGCCCCTGCTCGCTTCGTTGGCTCCGTTGGCTTCAATACCTTCGAAGGCTTCAGTGGCCTGAACGGTGGCTTAAATGGCTTCGAAGGTAGTCTTCTTGAGGCCAAGTGTCGACGACCAAGCACGATGTGACCAAGAGGCAAAGTAGGGCGACGGGAGAAGCCATGGCACCTTCCGGACACCGGCTGGTGCACATCGTGCGGCACAGGCCAAAGAATTTGTGAGGAATGCACATTTGTGCAGAGGAAACCCCTTTGGACCGCATATCGGCAAAGTGTCGACATATTGTCACCTAACTCATCCAGAGTGTGCACAGCAACGAAGCGAGCCTGCTTTCATACTTGAAAACCATCGTCATTGCACCACAAGCAGGAGAGCCTGCTCATAGAGAGGGAGAAGTGAAAAATCTGGCCAAAAAGCAAGTTGCCTGTTGTGTAACCGAGAACGGAAATGTTACGGAGATAGTGTTTGCACCAGCGAGCGGGCCCATTGCCACGAAGATTATGTTGTAGGTGTCCCTGGTTGCTAGGGTCAGGTCTTGCGCGCTGATCAAGCCTCACCTAGCAGCCGTTGCCCCAGGGGTCAGCAAGTTTATCGACATCTGGACAGCTTCTCTCTTCTGCAGAGGACTCCAGCTTGTAATGTCACCATTTGGTATTACTTCAAAAAAACAAGTGTAACACCACCACTGAATCATAACACGTGGGTCTCATCAATCAGCAAGTTGGACAACTTGCCGATAGCCCCCAGACTGGCAAGACTGAGATTGCTCCGGGCCAAAGGTTCCAGGAAGTGACTAACACATGGCACTGTATGAAGGAAAAACCAGAGAGAAGAACATGGCCACCATGAGAGCAGATAAGATTTAGTCTCATCACAGGATTTGACTCGGAGTGATGATCAGAACAAGCGGCATCTCAGATGTTTGAAAATGTGAGCTTACAGCGGCCCTAGTCACGGCCCCCAAAACACGGGATTGGCATATATCTGAATGACTGTCGATTACCAACCTTGTCCAGACGCATTCACATCGGCGTGCACGGACATTGTGAATAAAATTGATGTTTCAACCGTCTGCTGTCCAACGTGAGTCTCTCATTGCTAGTGATCCATCCACCAAGCAGTCCTAGCTCGATTTAGTGGACTGTGTGTGAGCAAATACAAACTAACACGAGGAACAATATGCTTAAGTGCCTACTCCTTCAGCTGTGCCGGGACGTGCAATTCGGACATTGCAACCATGCATTGTGTATCGGACTCTCCTCCTCCGAATGCCCCATCGACGTTGTGGCAGGTCACGAAAACGGGTAATCTTGGCTCACCATCCTGGAATCAGATGAATGTACGGTGCCGGACTTCAAAGGTACGAGCACAATTCGGATGGCAATCGGTATTTTTCTGTACCCTGCTTAGGAATCATCACCGCTGTGGTATACTCCATACCCATGCAAACCATTGGAATCTTTTTTGGCGCCCACGTAATCTAAGAAATGGTGCTTGGAATCATGATATTGTGAAGCCGACGCTGCCGACCGTTGTCACTTGAAATGGCCGCACAACATATCCGCCAACCAGCCGCAAAACTTGGACTGGCAAGGCAGATATGACATTGCAGGTTCTTTCTGCGACCAATGCCTGGGCGAGCGTGGCTTGTAGCACATCATGGTACACCTTTCCTACAAGACTTTACGGACGGCTACGTATTATTTCGATCAAGAAGATACATTCGCTTGAAAGTCTTCTGATGGTCAACACTCATACAAATTCCTGAAGGATATGCGGAGCTCGACAGTTTCTCAGATATTGGGCAAAGTCCTCTGCTAGTTACTATGGAACAGTAGAGAAAGAGCGGCATTTTTGGAAGTGATCCGTCGGATAAGCAAAAGCATGACCAATGGAGTCGGGTGGTTCGAGGACATGGTACAAAATACAAGGGCCTCCAAGACGTCATTTGCTGATCAACAACCTCAGGAAGAGAAAGACGAGAACGATACACTTCGAGAATTCAGCCCTATGGCGGTACCCCGGGGGTCTGGCGTTTTCCGGGCCCGCTGTTTTAGCTGGCGATAGAACATTCTTGTACTCCGCCCCTGTGGATCTCGACACTTCCAGCTGATCGGGCCAATATTGACTCCATCCCGGAGGCATAACCTGGCCGGGAGAGCTGCAAGCGAAGGCAAGGATGATTCCGCCCAACCAGAGGGTTTAAGTGTGGCGTGGGGCCCAAGGATATGGATGTGCAGACCACAATCTGGGGAAAATTTTCACGGGCATCAATGACATCAGTGGAGAACTTGCAACTCCTTTTGTCATCTCTTCTCACCAGTTGACATCATGATCACATGCCGCCAAAACATTATGTACGGCTGTCACATCCTGATAATCTTTGTGGGCCCATTAAATTAATGCAAGTCGGGATTTTGCTTTTCATGTACGGCTGGATCTTCCATCAAGTCCATGCTGCAGTTTGTGGCGGAGCTTGTGATGGGGGTGAAGTGATGACGGACACACGAACGAGCCTTGCATCGCCTGCATAGTGTGGCTAAGGGGTACCGGCGCCGCAGCGGCGCCGTCCAAGGCTGGTGGAGCGGGCGGTGGGTTCAAAAGCCGAGACTGTCGGCGATTCGCCAGCCCTACTCAAAACAGCCCGGCCCCGAGTCGGTGCCGTGCGGGCCGTTCCACGCAGTTGCAAGGCCATCTTGGACCACCACGATCGATTGGGCTAGTATGCAATACATGACCTGATTATTGCCCCCGCTTTCTGTTTGAGATTGTGCTGTTCCATCCTGGAAAGGGATGCCATGGTCTAGATCTTGATATCTCGGCAACTCGGGCAGCCGGGTGGCTTCGTTGGTCCGGCACTCGCCACGGACTCGATGCAGCCAGTTCTTAGTGCTCTTTCAGGAGAGGAGGAAAGACTATGCGAAAATATTTTTCTTGTGAACTAGGTGTTTTGGCTTGGCTGCTGTGGTTCCGTAGGGGTCGCTAGCCGACTCAAGCTACTAGTAGCAACCGGGCTGACCAGGGTGTGATTCGTCATGAACACCTACATTCTTGGGCTTTTTACCATGATATTCACATGTTTTTTAGATACAGTGTGCTCTGTCAGGCGAGGGGACAGTCGTATTCATCGTCCAAAACAAACAACATCGTAAGATAAGTGCAGGTATGTAGCGTACTGCTTGTCCGTGCAACGCTCGAGCTGCACATGTGCGCCGCCGTGACGATGGGGCATGCACGTCAAGCCTGCTGTCGGCGTCCATCTCAAAAGCCGAATCGAAATTTTGACCCGAATGATAGCGGTTTCTTGCACCGCACGGCCATGACGTGCAGCCATGGCGTTTAGAGGTGGGGTGGTTGTGAGTCGCATTGGCATTTCGAACTTGCGCAGCAGAGAGTGAGACAAAATCGAGGACCCGCCTGCTTTCCGGCTCGGGGCCGATGAAGACACCGCTGGACTGTGTTGACATGCACATGTTGCTAGGACCATATACGTCAACATACTATAGAATATTTGGACTTGAAATAATATATGGCAGTTCTGCTTCCCAACACCTCTCATTCAACCATCATCCTACATCCTCATCTTTCTTTCCACATACAGCCAACCGAGTATTTCTACAGCATCGTGCGCAGACATAACCCAAGAAAAAATGCCGCCTTCACTACAAACCGTTCTGCCAGGTGATGGCAGCACATCAATAGGGGCTCTTGAGTTGGGCGTCGTGGCAGGCATAGTAAGTCAACTGAACCTCAGACAGGAAAACTGCGAAAATACTTCATCTGCATAGTGGCTTATCAGGCTCGACTGTATAGGTCTTCATCCTTTGGCGTGTTGGCACTGTCATCTACCGCCTATACTTTCACCCCTTGGCCAAATACCCAGGCCCGAAACTCTACGCAGCATCCAACATACCTTTCCAATGGGGGACCAACATAAGCGGCAGTCTGACACTCGAATCAAAACACCTGCACGATAAATACGGTCCAATTGTTCGCGTGGCACCAGACCATCTGTCGGTAGACGGCTCTATTGCCTGGCCACAAATTTTCCAACACCGACCAGGCAAAGCCGAATGGCCCAAACTACAAGGGTTCTACCACCCAGGCGACGAGACCAGCCTAAGTGAGCATGTTCCCCAATCCAAGGTCTGTAACAAGTAACTAACATGTACTTAGTCGGTGGGTCCCACGAGCATCACAAGCGATTACGGCGCCAGCTCAACCATGCTTTCAGTACCGAAAGCATGTACGAGCAAGAGCCTATTGTATCAAAGTACCTTGATCTCTGGATCTCCAAACTGAGTCAGAAAACCGGCGAGACTTTCAACATAATCCCATGGTTCAACTTCCTGTCCTTCGACATCATCGGCGATCTCGTGTTCGCGGAGAGCTTTGGATGCATCGAAAAGGGTGATTACCACCCCTGGGTTAGGAACGTTTTCGAGAGTGTTGTGGCCGGAGGCTTCTACCGTGTCATCCTGCAGTTCCCCTGGCTCGGTCCGATCATGAAAAACTTCGGCGATTCAGCAGCGTCGCTCAAGAGGGACCAAGAGGGCAGGAAATTCACGACCGAGAAGGCTCTGGCGAGAAAAGCTCAGGGTGAGAGCCCTGGCGGCCGCAGGGACTTTATGACCTATATGCTCCGAAAGAACCGCGACGGCCAACCGGGCTTCCGGGACGAGGACCTGGCTACCAACATGCCCACAATTATCACGGCAGGAAGCGAGACCACGGCAACTGCTATGTCAGGACTGGTTTGGCACCTTGGACAGCCCCAGTTCCACCACCACTATGACAGACTGGTTGCCGAGATCCGGGCTGCATTCAACAGCGAAGAAGAGATCGACATGAAGACCACGGCCCGCCTGCCATACCTGATGGCCACGATTGACGAGATCCTCCGGATGTACCCACCTGCGGCGCAGACCCCTCCGAGAATCAGCCCTGGCGCGACGCTCGAGGGCGAGCATATTCCCAAGGGGGTGAGTAATCACGCATGCTTCTAGTCCCCAGTCTTGATACCCCGTCGTTGCGTTTACACATTTGGTTCCCCGCACCTGGGAAGCACAGCCCCATGCAGCTTTACTGACAGTACCGTGCCATGTACAGACTGCTGTCACTGTCTTCCAGTGGGCGACATATCACAACGCGAAGAACTTCCACGACCCGGACAACTTCCGGCCAGAGAGATGGTTGCCTGAAGGGCATGAGCTTTACGACCCCGTCTTTGTCAACGACAACAAGAAAGTCTTGCGTAAGTGGTCACTGTCCTTCTCCAAATCCACCCCCACAGCCTATCCAAACGCTCGCTGACCGGAACAACGTGTATAAAGACCCTTTCAGCTTCGGCACTAGAGACTGCGTGGGCAAGAACCTCGCTTTATCTGAGCTCAGGTGTATCATCGCACGACTGCTGTACCGCTTTGACGTCGAGCTTCTGCCTGGGCAAGAGGCCTGGATGAAAGAGGCTCGCACCATCATCGTCTGGATCAAAGACCCGCTGAATGTTAGACTCACCGAGAGGAAGCTTATCTGAGCGTTCAGGGACCTGTGGAAGAGCAAAGGGTGGGTGGTAGCTCTGCGAGCTCGGTCTGCTGCTGTGAGCGCGAGTGCATGTGAAGGGCAACGATATAGTCCTGTCGGAGATGCACAGAACAGCATTGACTTTTATATATAGCCAGCGCACATTTTATAGTTTACTTAAGGTTATTAAAGCCTGATTGGATAGATTCGCAATCAATTCAGTTCCCATACCATTACTCAATGAAACGTGCCGATTACCATCGTTACATTCCATTTTCTCTTCATGATAAAACCCTTCAAAGGTCCTTTTCTGGTGGGCAGTCTTCGAATGATGTCGGGCGAATTCGAAGAGCGACGCACTGTCACTTTGCTGTTTGTTTCTGAAGCTGAAGGGTTCGCTGACAGACGCATATCCACCTTTCGACCACATAAGGGCGCTCAAAAGACTGAGATGCCACATCATCCTCAAATACTATTTAGGCGTGCTGGCATTGCTGTAGAGCGCTGCAAGGGCCCATAAGAAAGCCTACCACAGGAGGAATTGCTACAGCAGCCCCAGAACTATTCCCCCGAGGGGGAGGAGGGCATCTACAGTCTACAGCTTCTGGCTCTATGTATCGATCGAATAGCATGAATGATTCCAACTTTTCGGCTTGATGACACTGGCCCGGAATTGTTAAGCGAATAGATGATGGTCTTGGCCGAAACTAGTAGGATGCAAAGACGCGAAGTCTTGACTAGGGTATTACCTCAGGGCAGCATATGAAATAGTATATTGAATGTTGATAGAACTGAACAGGTTGAAACATGATGAAAATATAGGGCCCTAAATTTGTATGGGATCAATTGATTGGTGTTATGTAGAAGGGAAGAAATAATCCTCGAGTTGTGGCGTTGCTAATTGACAACTGGCGAATGGTTACACGAAGATCCTCCAGTGAAAGTCACAATCAAGTTGAGCCTAGCGGTTATGCATGTCAGATCATCTCAGCCCCAAGCCCAGCCCCGCTCTCAAGACACAGCAACTCGCGTCGAGCCTGATCCAACTCTCCTGGTTTGGAACGTGTCTTCTCTTTCTGTTCTCTTAGGACCGTCTTCTCAATACCACAGCCGGCCTACGCCGTCCGCTGATACTACGCCGCCGATTCACAGGCCACTGGCAAGAGTCCTCAAGCCGCCGGAGAGTCAAAGCATTCACGTTCTGCGCAGCAGACCCGACTGGAGGAGCTGGTCATGGACGAAACGGCGAAAAGAAATGAACCGTTGAACATGGCCGCTAAAAGCCTCGAGGAGCAAGGAGAGGCCTCCTCTATTTACTCCCGTCCTCGGAACGAAGCTCTGAGATCACATGAGGATCAGCCCGACCGTACAACACCGCTTTCTTCTCCCGAGATCCACGCTTCGTCACAAACTTTCAAGTTTTGGGAGGACAGTATTGAGGACTGGGAGGTTGAAGACTTCGTCTACGGTAAGCCACTTTATCCCATGAATCAGTGGCGCATAAACTCATATTTCTGGAACCAGAGCAACCACCAACATTGCGGTCGCAACCCTTCAAGCCCGGAGATGCAGACTGCGGGGACTGGTCGTCACCCTCTGGTCCCAAATGCCCTTCATCATTCGGTGAAAATGGGGTCACGGCCACCGCTGGGGCCTTTGGGCAGATCGTGCAGCTCAGTGCCTATCTCGGTGCTGGAAATTCCGGCATGTTTGCTGCAGGCCATAGCTATACCGAATGGCCCTACTTAATTCCCGAAAGAGCGCGAGACCTTCTCTCCCTCGCATCTAAACTTTTTGAAGAAGCCCAAGGGGAGACACGCCGGGGTTTGTTCGGGCTGAAGTTTCTGAATCTGAAGCCATCACTATTAGGCTGTCCTCCGCCGAGGCTGACGTGGTTCCAGTACCGATGGCCACGATACGAGTACGACAAGAACTATTTCAGGGGCATAGAGAATGTGCAGCTGACGATACAGTTCATGGTACGGGACAAGACTGTGTTTCAACAATGCATCCTGGAGAACCGAGGAGAGACCGACATTACCCTTGAATTGGCGTTTGGCAAAGGCATCAACATCTGCGATCTAGACCACGTGACGGATGATTATGAATTCAATAGAACAACCTCGAACCAACAGAACGCAGGTCCAGGCCCAGGAGGATTCGGCTGGGTCCACGTGAATCGGTTCCATGAGGAATCGTCGGGCACTCGTACGCACTCCCAACAGCCACGCCGTGAGGAAATTTCAGACAGGAGGCTTTTCAACCACAACACAGATGATTCAGCCTTTGGGGTTGCGTTCCTTACTTCCATGGCTGTAGATGGAAAAATGATGAGATTCTGCCCGGGACGGTCTCCACATATCTGGAAGGAAACGCTCAAGGCAACGTCGGCATTGGAAATAGTCACAGCATACAAATTAGTACTACTTCCGAATCCTTCGGAAAGTTGGAAGAAATTCGTCGTTCCGCTCAGGGAGATGAATATGAATCATTTCCTAAGGGAAGCAAAGGCGGTCCTCTTGTTCCGCAGACCTATAACCAGGATGAGTCGGAAAGACGGGTTGGACACAGAACGTGATAAGCGGGACTCCGAATCGATGAAACGAGACGATAAAAGCGAAACCGGAGGGGACAATTTGAAGGTTTCGCAAGAACGTATGGCAACCATGGAAAGCCAGCCACAGAACGAGTCCTTGCCAGGCGGTGAACATGAATCCACCAAAGAAAAGACATCGCCAGTCATGGAACGCATAGAGTTCACAGTTAGGAGGAATTTGCAACACATTCTTGATGTCTGCGCCATCCCGGTCGCAGTGCATGTCTCTTGGCAGGACCCTGGTGACTCGGTCTGGCAGGACGGGGAACTACGCGATGTCCAAGCCATAGCTTTGAGTTGCGGAGATTTGTCAGGTCATCGACTATGCACAACTTCCAGCTTGTACGTACTCGCCCCGCTACATATTAATTATGGCTTGTAATTGCATGGGATACTGACTCGAGAATCGCAGTTTTGCGTTTCAATTCCTAGCAGAAGTAGCCGAGCGTCTTGGCCGTATGTCTCATCCTGACAGAGATGACGAGCAAGTCCAGGCTCTTATTTCTCGAATCAAAGAAGTCTGTGTGGGCCATCTCAAATGGCTATATTTTGCAGAGAAGAACGACCAGGAACAAGCATTTGGACCGCTCTACTGGGTGAGCGGCGAGGCAGTGATCCTGCCAGAGTCGAGTCAGTCCTGGACGCCAACTGAGCATCCGCGGGATACGGCGTTCCAAATACTCAAAGCCATGATATTTGGAAAGGCATTTGCCAACAGCGAGGATGTCTACGCGCCGCTGGTAAGCCAATTGATCCGTCAATGGGGATGGGTGTGGGTGCGATGGCTGCAAAGAATGGACAGGCGAGAGAGCCTCACGTGGTGGCATAAGGAGGACCACGGCCTCAAATTCTTTAGATTGGATGATCAGGTCTGGATTTGGAGAGCCTTGAGGGCAGTAGAAAATGAAGATGACGGGGTCCGGCATAGAGACAGAGGCATATCGGCAGATCCAGAAGCATTCGACGCCCTCGAGAATGCACGAACCACCCGAAGGTTTGCCTCTTGGACCATACGAAGGGAAACACTGCTAAAGTTCACAACACATCACGAAATCATGCGGAAAAAGATGATCGCCCTTGCAAGGTCACCCCGAGAGACTCGATTCTTGTTTCACGCCCGCGATACCGCTGTCCTCTACGGCGAAGACATGGGTTTCTTCCCCGAGGACGCAGAGTTTCGACAGGCGTGGAAGAACACGATTGATGTCCAGCGATTGCATGAAAATAATCAAGAGGCTCGGTGGGACAATGCTCTGCGATACGCCTTGTCAATCATGCTTGGCACAAGGGGACATCAAATCAACAACAAGAAACCAGAAGACATGGTGAGAGAAGCCACCATGGTACTCATGCGGAGTAGCAGTGAGAACGGGCTGTTTCCTGGCAAACTTGAAATTCTGGCGAAGAGCCCGCTGGATGGTGTGTTCAGCCGGGAACAGGATGCTGACTCCTATTATGGGGCAAGCTTCGAGATTCCTTACATCTTTCTCACGCATGCCGAGGCCATCGAGGATGTTTTCCTGTTCGACCGAGGCCCGAAAGTGAACGAAGCACCAGGAAATGAGAGGTTCAGCCGCCGCCCAACTATTCAAAGTCCCAACTCGCCTGAGGCGATGGCTACACACCGCACCAGCGACCCACAGGTGCAGCTGAATCAAATTGAAGATCGAGACCTTGCGGAACTAGTCAAAGAATTTTCGAATGTTCTGAAAATGGTTCCTGGTATCATTAAATCGACTTCATCCTCTGATTATGCTAGCAAGATAGGGGAAGAAATGTCAGGGGTCGATCGTCTCACCCTAAAGAAAGCTATGCCTTTCAGCTACGCCGTCGACTCACACAATGTCGTCGATATCGAAGATGAGTGGCTTTTTAATTACCCGGATTTCTTTGGTTTTGAACGGGACGACTGTATCTCTATGGATGACACTTTTGAATCCATGGAAAATTCGGATGCAACATGGCTCAAAAGGATCGATGTAGCGAGAATGAGACGGAAGTACGGTTCTCAAGACAACGAAGACGGTGAAGCAGGAAACAGTGCAGCAGATAGTGCAAGCGCATCTAGCTTTGTGGGTAGCTCCTCGGCCTCTTCTCACAGCAAATCATCCCTTTTCAGCGACAGCGCGATAGTGCCAGGGGGTCCCGGGGACACCGGACTTTGGGTTGTTGATTTCATCAGCCGGAAGCATCTTCCAAGGAAAGGGATCAGAGATTACCATGAAAGGATTTTGGGACCTTTTGAAGACATTTGGAAGCACTTAAGACAGCCTAGGACTGTGGCGAACGCAAAGAAGCGCATGATCTTGTGGGAGCGCCCTGACACCAATTTGGAGTTGGAAGCAGCGCTGCTATGTTATTCCGCGAGCAAAGGCAACGAGAAGGCGGACATGCTTGAGTTTTTCGAACGTCACTTTCGGCATGAGAACTTCCTGTTCGACCACTGCAACCTGGCATACAACATCTGGGAGACTGAAATACACTTGAGTTTCTTCATGCTCGGGGACGCGTCCGGGCCATTCTCCAGCCATGCACCTCTCAACCTCGAGAGATTCCCGGGGCTGCATGGTAAGCATATCTCCCGTGGCTCCATGGGGGCACGGTTCCATGGAGATGCGTTTGATCGGTATTGGACGCTTCACTTGTTTTACAACGTGAACCCGGAGGGGCTAGCAGACAGGGGAAAGACTTTTACGCCAGCGCTTGACAAACTCGACAAGGATGTGCGACCGTCTGTCATCCAAAGAAAAGTATTCGAACTGCATATCATAGCTGAAATGCTGTCCTATGTTGAGTCAGGGACGCTAATGATCCTTTCAGAGGTCAAGTCCGAGATGGGAATCAAATCAGGGGCATTTTCGTGGTCGATCCCCAGCATGGACACATATTCTTCGTGGCACAGGATATGGGAAGGCTTCGCGCCACTTTTACAAGCGCTAGCTGACGACCTTGTCTCGGCCCAGGACATTATTGCTCAGTGGGAGACGCGCGAGGACGGCCGAGGCCAGGAGAGGCCGCGCTGGACTCGCAACGACGAGAAGAAGTACCGCGCATCGATCACAAGGGCACAGCAGCTGTTGGACTGGCAGAAGAAGAAGATAAGAGACGCCTTGACCGACGTCAAGTCCCTAGAGGAGGCCTGCACGGCCAGGCTCGCCAACGCCCGAGAGGAGCTGGCGTTTCGGAGCAGCCAGAACATCGCCTCGTTCACCTACGTCACCATCGTCTTCCTCCCGCTCGGGTTTGCGGCCAGCGTCTTCAGCATGAACGGGTACCCAGACGGCGGCTGGGTGGCCAGCATGGCCGTGATCGCCGTCGTCACCCTGGCCATCACCGCAGTCGCGCTGGCCAACGCGAAGCTGCTGCTCGGCGTGGCCGAGCAGGTTTCCAAGGATGCCCGGGGATTCACGGGGGCTGTGTTCCGGTCCAGCCTCATAGGCGAGCAGCAACAGCGCCGGCGGGACGAGCGGGTGCAGGACTCCCCAGGGCTGAATGAGCCCCCGAGTGCCGGGGACCCAAAGGCTGCTCGCGGCGAGCCTCTGGACGGCCGTACGATACGACATGTCCTGTTTTGGATGGCGTATCTCCTGATCGAGCTCCCGGCAAGAAGAGTCGCGCTCGCCTGTCGAGAGCTTCCAGCGTCCTTGAAGCAGAATCTAGGCTCGCCAGGCCGTGATGCGAGGCCAGCAGGTACAGTCGGCTCGACTGACGGGCACTCCATGGTGTCATTGTCAGTGTCAGTGTCAGCTGCTTCGATTGCCCGCAAGAGCGTGCGGATCGTCGGCGGCATACTGCTACTGCCCCTGCTGTTCGTCTCGTGGACGATCCAGCTCCTTTTCTATAATATTCTTGACGTGCTGGTCTTCCTCGGTCGGTTGATAAAAAGGACTTTCTATGGTCTAGTTACTTTTGGCAATCAGAACAGACCCGCGACTAACACCAAGATATTGCAGTGGTTGATAGACCCGCCATCCTCATTAAGACCGATGCGGAATATCATGAGCAGGGAAAAAATGGGCCAGGAGTCCGCGGCGCAGAGTGCTGCATCACTGGCAGTGTATGTGGGGTCCGACCGGAGCGATCCTGGCCCGCGTCAAGAGGTATAAAGGAGGCACGTCGCTTCGGCAGTTCAAGGCTTAACGGTATTTTCCTATTTTACACGGAGGCTGTGTACTTGGTCAATTCATGTAATTATAGTATTCAGTGATCCTCTTCCAAGTTACTCTAAATTTGTCGTGGTAGACGACATGAATCCAACTACCTCTTGCAAGAAGGACCGCTCGGCCAAAAGACAAGAATTTCTAGTCAAGGACTTCAGCTCCATGCAGTCAGTTTCTAAGACCCGTGCCGTCACAGAGCGTAGCAACCCTAGTTATGTGCAGGCTAAGCAATCATGCAGTTAATTCAAGGTGCATCGTCTCTACCACGGAATACCACGCTAACATGCTAAAGTTATAGAGGCGCCAGGAGCAATGCTTTATAGCCTTATCTCCACGAGACATGAGGTTGAGGCGCGTACCTAGTTATTCTTCTTACACTGCAGCTGTTAGTAGGATTACTTTATTTTCTTAAAATACTACGTCTTCAAACCCTAACCCCTGGGTGGAGGGACTATATAACGACTTTAGGATACATATAAGTTAAGAATATAGCTACTATATAATGCTAGCATTTAATAATAAAAGGAAAAGGAGGAGGCTTCGGCCTCACAGTCGCACGTGCCGCCGGCCCGCCGAGTCCCGACCCCTATCACGCCTAGGAATGTAGTTATTATCACGACAAGGGGAGGACAGAAGTTCCTAACAAAAAGCATTACAGCCACTACATGCTTACAAGATAATATTTTTTTAAGATTAAATAGAGACCAGAGAGGATGTAAAAAGTAATGATTAAAATCAAAACAAACAATTGAGTGCCCATTACTGGAATCGAACCAGTCACCTCATCATCACGTGCTAGTACTAGTGATGCGCTCTACCGATGAGCTAAACGGGCTGGGGGCAAAACTTTTTGCAATCCTATGACGGCAGAATGACGGAATCGTGAATTTTCCCGAGGAAAACGAAGGTACTCATACTATTAAAGTTTTAAATGAGTAGGAAAGGGAAGAAATAACTATTCCCCTATATTTAAAATACGGAAATCAAAAATAACTAACACGTTAAGCAACTTAAAAAAAAGTATTTAGAAACTATTATAAATAATTATATAGTTATGTGGTTGAATGTACGGAGGGAGTACTACACTTGCCATGCTGATACAAGCTGCCTGGACAGTAACATGTGACAACTGGAGCCTCTCAGGCTGGACCCATACCAAACCACGGCCAAGCATGCCCAGGTGAACAGACCCACCCACCCGTCACCCAGTCTCGAGTGTAATACACATACTAGTAGTGTAAGACGACCTGCCCGTCGGGCTGGGAACCATGCAAATCGTGGGTATCATGAGTTTATTGTAGTAGTAGTAGTAATATCTATTTCGGTGCTTTTCTTCCCTTCCTATCCTTTATCCTGTCTAAACTGTATTCGTCGTAATTTATTTCCTGTACGTTCCTTCTTTCTTTCCTTCCTTCTTTCTCTATTGACCATCAGCCTTCTTTTCTCTCTCGGGCTCGGCTGCCACAAGTATGGCTTCCAAAAAATGATGTCCCCAGCCTCACGCCGGGTCAAAGGGCTTCCTCTCGGTCTCGCCCCGCTTGGACCACGCCTCCTCGCTGAGCGCGTTCCACCGCACCCGGTCCGTGGTCAACATCTTATTAGCGTCGCACGCCGCGGCCTGCGTCGCCCGCTTCTTCTTGCGGTGTCCAGGCATATTATCGTCTCCGGTCTTCTTGGGCAGCGGCGGCGGCGGCCGCGGGTTGTGTCCGTTGGCCTCCCCCTCCTCCACCGGCCTGACGTCCAGCTCGAACTTCTTGCCCTCGCACGCCTCGAGGATCTGCGCCGGGACGCCCTCGGGCCCCGCGGCGACGACCAGCGCGCGCAGGTCGCGCGCCATGAACTCGATGTTGCGCAGCATCATGGCGAACAGCTCGGTGACGGTGTCGTCGGAGCCGAGGGGCTCGGTGAGCTCGAGGACCTCGAGGCGCGGCGGGAGGCCCGCCGAGTGCATGCGGGGCTTGCGGCCCGTCTTGCCGAAGAGCTGGGTGTCGCGGTTGAGGCGCAGGTACCGGCAGCTCTGGAAGTCGCGCAGGCGCAGGACCTTGCGGCCGCCCAGGGTGGGGTGGTCGATGGTGATGGACTCGAGGGTCTCGGCCTGGTCGCGCAGGGCCATGACGTGCTCGCAGACCTCGTCGGAGCCCTCCTCGAGGTCCGGGTGGGGCACGGCGGTGTGGTAGAGGTAGAACTCGCGCAGGCCCTCGGGGAACTCCATGATGTCGGCGAGGGAGTCGTCGTTGATGTCGCACTCGATCAGGCGCAGGGACTTGAGGGCGGTGCTGTGGGGCCGCTCCATGAAGTCGAAGCCGCGCTCGTCGAGGCGGGCGCGACGGATGGTCAGGGTCTCGAGCGTCGGGTGGGTGAAGATGTGGATGTTCTCGCGCAGGTCCCAGTAGGCGCCGTCGGGGCACTGGTAGAAGAGGGAGCAGGTCTTGAGGCCGGCGAGGTCGAAGGGCCCGTTGAAGAGGGCGCCGATGCCGTGCAGCAGCTTCTCGGGGACGGCGATGTCGAGGGTCTCGAGGTTGGACATGGAGGCCAGCGCGCGCGAGAGGCCGTCAACGCCCTTGCGGAACGTGTTTGAACTGGTGGACAACTGCTTGTCGAGGGCGCTGTCGAGGATCAGGTGCGACAGCTCGGACCCGGGGTACTCGAGCTTGATGTTCTCGATCATGGAGCCGCGGCGGGGGCGGCGGTCGAGCGACTCGCTGAAGATGAGGTGGTGCTCGGGCGACTCGAACAGGATGCTGCGGTACAGGATGCGGTCGGCCAGGGCGTGGTACTTGCGGCTGAGGATGGATACGTTGCAGATGGCGTGCCTCGACTCGTGGGCCAGCATGTCGAAGATGAGAAGGATCAGCTTGTCGGGCAGCCGCGCCAGTTGGTCGGCCTGCGACTGCGGCTGCGGCGGTGGCTGTGACTGTGACTGTGACTGCGACTGGGACGGGGTGGTGGGGGCGCCATTCTCCACCACGTCGCGCGGCATTGTCGACTCGATTGAGGGAGAGGTTGGTGACGACGAGGACGGCGACGGCGACGAGGTGGGAGAGGGTGGAGGCGCGTAGTAGAGATGCGACAGCCGAGTGGGTAGGAAAGTGGCGGTCCACGGGGCGACGTAAGAGGTGAGGGCGTGGTGGAAAGAAGAGACAAAAGTATTCATGACCACTAGAAGAGAAGAAAAGAAGAAGTAAGAAGTGAAAAAGGGTGACAAATCCCCGAGGGAAAGTCGAGGCAAAGTCGAGGGCGGGCGGGGCCCCAGAATGGAGGTGAGACGTGAGCCGAGCTTAGCAGGGCTGAAATGGGGTCAAAAGTGAGCTGACAGGCGGGTCGATCGATAGCATCGATAAAGACAGACGGGGCACACAACGGAAAGGGTTGAGCGTGGATTTGCTGGACTGTCTGTTTGGTTGTTTGTCTGCTTGTCTGATGACACGTGGAGTGACTCGATCACATGATTGAAGGGGACAAGAAATCGTTGGTGTGGAGAGAGGGGAGAGGAGAGAGATCAGAAGAGAGGGGAAGATAAAGACAGGGAGAAAGAGAAAGGGAGTGGCTGAGATCAGGAGAGAGAGGCTGAGATGAACCAGAAAGTGACTTTTGGGTTGGTTGCTAAGAATTGGGCGTAGTCTAGTCTGGGTACGGAGGTAGTCTAGACAAGGCGCCAGCCAGCACCCGTCGAAAACGTCAGTCAACATGTTTTCGACGGACGCTTTTAGCACAAGGGGCATGTGCTTGGCCGTCTCATTTTCGACCTCGTTGGGGCAGGCTGGGCTGGCTGGCAGGGCTGGCCCCTTCACTAGGACGGACTTCAGCACTTTCTGGGGCGAATCCAGTTTTTCTTAGTGCCCGCCCGCCGCGTGGGGAAGAGAACCACAACCCGTCCAGCCGTCCGGTCTGGCCTGTCAGCTTCCAGGTCCAGGCTTGTTGTGCCTGTCTGTGCTCGTCCCTTGTGCCTGTCCGGATGGACGACAGAGTGGTCTGAAAATGGGGCACTCGACGCCCGTCAAAGGGGAATGTTCTGACACGCCAAGCGCGACAGACCACCGCTTTGGAAAATGTGGTGGCGGGGTGTGGCCTGATCTTGGACCCTGACCCTGAGCCAGCCTGCGGGGGGGGGGGGGGTGCAAGCAGGACCCATGTATCTAAGTACCGAGGTACCGCGGTACCTATGTACCTCCGTAGGTACGTACCAACGTACTTGAGTGGTAACGTGATCGACACCATTTGACGTCAGGAAGCAATTCCGTCTCGAGCCTTGTTGTCTTCCTGTCCTAAAGCAGGCCGAATCTGAGGATAGGTTGCTTGTGTTCCCTCAACTCGGGAACCTTGGAACTGTAGGCGACGATGGTAAGGAATGGCCAGGCTTTGTGTGCGATGGAGGCACACGCTCCTGGGTCCAGGACAGCTCCGACAGTGATTCTGATCTGACGGGATTCTCTAGAGCTCACATACCGTGTGAGAAATACATTATAAAAAGGTCCGGCCAATTATCTCGGTGCCCGGGTTTGCATGGAAATGAGGCAGAGAGCACTCGAGTCCGTGATAAGAAACTAGGAATCTAGGTAGTCCATGGGTTCAGCCTTATAACTACTCACAGCCAAAATTTGCTGACCGACCAGAGATCTGCTTCAAAAAGATCCAAATGCGTACAATCCTGCGCAACAGTCTAAACCCTGCCGACCGAATCGCTGCTGGCCAGCATCCTCTCAGAGCTTCCATACACAGGAAGAGGGACCTCAAGCAGATCATCTAGCTCGAACTCTTCCAGCGAATCAACAGACGAAAGGGCAGGGTGCGTGGGCCGTTGCGCGGTCGCTGTAAGGTGATGTCTTCTGTCGTGAACAGCAGTCCCGCCGATTTTCTGAACCCCGCCCAGAGCCGGTCTCTTCTCATGGATGGGGGACTTTATCGCAGAAAGACGGCAGTAAACTGATTTTAGACAGCTCAAGCTGGCTAGCGGCCGAAGGACGGGCAGACAGGCGCAGATGACTGCGAGATTGGGCTCCAGCACCGTCCATAGGACCGGTTGGTATATATCCACTGCCGCAGGTGGTTACTTCTCAGTGGATTTGTTAACGCCGTGAAGGACACAGGACACTCACTTGTGACATCCATTGCGATTCCCAATGTAGTGAGATGAGTTTGGTAATACAAACGGACCCCACTTGCTGCGGTGACCAGACCACCGAGCATGAAGACAAAGATGAGGGCGAAGCGCTGTTTCCATGTGATATGCAGATGTTGGATCTCGTAGATTGGCAGGAGGAGGATCAAGATATCGACAACAATATTGGGGATAATGACCTCCAGGCTGGCAATGATATCCACAAAAGACCGGGCGTCCTGGATACAATGCCCTGCGAGACTGGGCTCCCAGGATCTTGCGATAGGGTCACACTGGAAGGCTGATGCAAATAAAACAATGACCCACCACATAGCGGACATGGTAGCCAGGGAAATACATCCGGCCTTCATGAAACGGGTCGGGAATATGCGCCAGTACAAAGCCAAGATGCTCAGCTTGGTTGTTGATAAGCAGGAGGCATATATGAATTCCCCAGCGAAGAGGATCTATTTGACCCCTGTCAGAGAATTGCAAAAGCTAGATTTGGGATAATCACATACCTTGCCGACTGTGAGGGGGCGACGAGGATCAATGACAACATTGACAGCCATTGGCCTTCCGAGGCCGCCCATCATTACAATGCAGGCAGCAATGGTATATACGGCCCAGCTAAGAACCTATTGCGTGGTGAGAAATCGCGCCATACCATTTGTGGAAGCATTTGAAAGATATCTCTGGTGAGGCCAAAATGGCTCTAGCTGGTGATTTTTATAGGAAGAAACCTTGGGAGACAAAGTAGAGCGCGTATTTACCAGGGAGACAAGGATGAGCCAGTCATCTAGCCCGATTCCAGCACCCCTATGCTGCCGCATCCTGAAGCGCAGAACGACGGACAGAGTAACTACTACTGAAATTGGTGTGATCGTTCTGAGGAAACGCGGCCCCTCATTCAATTCCCACTCCAGCTCGGTGATAATGGTGTTCTGGGCCATGGCGACTGAAACAAATGTGAGGACAACGTAAGGCTAATACCTAAGTAACATGTAGTTGCTGCGGAGGAAGGAATTTTGTTTGACTACATGAAATCCAACAAACGATTAGAACCTGGCCTTCTGGTTATCCTCCCTTATAAATGTGTAAATCCAAGGCTTTGCTGCAGTTTCTTCTGCAGTTTCTAAAGTTAGAAGACTATCATTATATCAGATCGCCTGTCCCGATAAGCTCTCCGCACCCAAGAATTGTCTCACACTAATACCCGTAAGGCGGAGTTTTGTGTCACTGGATGTGTGAAGAGACGCCATCGTGACAGCTCAGAACCACTCGTCAGCCAGAGGTGTTCAGCCCTGCCAGGACAAGGATGAGCTGAAAAGAGATGTTAGCCAGAATGGCCGCCGTTTGTCCAATGCGGCCACCGCTTCTGGCTCACCACGATCGATGATTCAACTCGGAGTTTCTATATAATAATAGGGAAGATTTCCAACTACAGCAGGCTTTTTTCATTGAACGTTCGCGAAAACGCCCAACCAAAGGGTTTCCTTGAGTTTCTTTTCGACCGCACGCACCCCTGATATACCACAAGATCTTGAGGTCAGATTTTCACGTGAGGCAACATTGAATGGAGGAAGACACGACTTAATGGCATGTGAATATGCATTGAGAGGAATGGCGCCGCCGTCAAACGTCCTCGGCACACGTGGTCACACTGTCCTTACTAAGTCTCCTCGGGTGCTTGCGTCCAGCCGTCCGAAGGCTGTGATAAAAGTAGCACGAGGTCCGACGGGCAACTTCCACGGATTGGTTGACGATGCTGCCATGGCTTGCTTGGCTTCGATTGACAGATCGGTCAGACATCCATTCGGATCGGGTGCTGCGGGCCCTGAATTTGAAGTTACTGGCGAGCCCCCTCACACAGGACTGTTCAGCTGGATGGCTTGTTGTTCATGGTTTCGGCTGTGTGAAATCCCAATTTCTCGGGGACATTGGTGTTGTAGCCACAATTCTCAAGCACAGAGACCTCTATATTCTTCTAGTCCTCACGGAACTCACCCGTCTAACAATGGGGTCTACCGTCTAATGTTAAACAGCCTCCCAGTGATATGTCTCCCCGCCCATCTTGTTTATACATTGACATAAACTGGCCCTTGCGTCCAGTTTATGTCAAGACCAGACTTGACTGAACCAGTTCCGCATCCTTGTCGTCGCATCTCCCACCAGCTGCCTCTGTCCCTCCAGCAAGATGAAGTCGTGCGCCTCTTTCTCTGCAACCTCCAGCTTCACCTCCACATCCGCATTCCTAGCCCGAATGCTCTCCGCGATCTCAATCCCCTGATCCCTCAGGATCTCATGCTTCCCACACGTCACATACACCTTCTTCACAATACTCCCCATCCCGTCGAGCCACTTCTCATCCACATCCGCCATGAGCGCCCACCCCCTGCCCTCCCTGAACTCCTCGGTCTCGACAAGCCCCCATTTGGGGAACAGCACGCCCAGCAGGCCCGCGGGCTTCTCGTGGAACATCTCCCGGTTGGGGCCGTCAAAGATGCCCTCGCTGAGCATGTCGCACGGCCGCCCGTCGACAAACGACCGCGTCCGCATGTTCTGGCTCACCAGCGGGCTGACGAGGAACGCGCCCGCCAGCGGCTCGCCCAGCACGACCCGCTCCGCCAGCGGGTACGGGTGCAGCAGGTGGCTGAGCAGCTGGACCGTCAGGTTGCCGCCCGCCGAGTCGCCGCCCACCACGAGCTGCGAGGGCCGGACCCCGGCCGCCAGGAGGTGCGCGAGCCCCGCCGCCGCCTGGCACATCTGGGTCGGGAACCGCGCCTGCGGCGTCAGGGTGTACTGCAGCACGGCGACGGCGACTCTCTCGCGGCCGGTGGTGGTGTTGCCGGCCCGCAGCGCGTGCCTGCTGGCCAGGACGTACGCCTGCAGGCACCACTCCATGTGGCCCGGGATCGCGGGCGTGATGTAGCCGCCGCCGTGGAAGAAGTAGACGAACCTGGTGGCCTTGTGCCGGTCGCCGATCCAGAGGATGTGGGACCTGCCGTCGGGCAGGACCTCGATGTCCTCCTTCAGCTGTTCCATGAGGTCAAAGTCGCCCGACTTGCGGGCGCTGGAGCGGCGCTTGCGGATCCAGGCTTTGTATGTGTCCATTGTGGGCGGCGAGAAGAGCTGGATCTGCGCTGGGGAGAAGGTGTATAGGAACATGCGGATCGCGGCACATGCTATGTATGGCCTCAGCGGTAGCCTGCGCCATACCGCCGTGAGGATGCCGCGGATGAGGTTCAGCGTTAGTTGGATCGGTGCTGTGGTTCATGGTCGCGGTCAGCTGCCCGAATGCCGTTGAATCACATAGCCAGTCTACAGACTCACCCCATATCAGCAGCCGGAACGGCAGGTCAAGCCACTCATGTAGTGAGAGGGATGGCCGGCTGACATATGGCTGTTTTTGAGTATGCCCCTGTGCCATATTAGCGGTTGAACAAATGCAGAGCCATGCCTCCAGAGACTGTGAACTACTCACCATTTCGAGAACAAGGGTCAAGGAGTCCGAGGGCAAATTTGTAGTGGAGTCAAGAAAAGGTAGAGAAGACGTGATCATTTCCTAGAAGCCAAACGCCGGAACGCAGTACATATCTCGCACTGCATGTTGAAACCACCAAGCTCGATGTGTGGCAGCGCTACTGGTGACGCGCACAAGGCGAACTTCGGACGAAGCGATGCCTCGGCTTCATGAGGCCGGCTACTTCGAAACAGGCTTGTCCTCTCCACGAGCTATCGCCCATTTGGGAAGCCCATGAGGTCCGCTTGGGATTTAAAGTTTCCGTCAATTCAAGAATCATACCACAACAATCCAACCACGTTAATTATCATGGCCCAACAGGATCAGCCTACCGTCAACCGCCCAGAACTTCTCGCTTCTTATTAGTTGGTCACGCGCTGCGCAACCAACAATCCGCTAACATGTCACTCCGCATTAAGCACATTAGCTAGAACAACAGGATGGAGCGGGCTGACCCATGCTTACGTGGGATTAAGTGCAGTGACTTTGGGAAGCGCGTGCCGAATCTTTGCATGCTGTTCATGACCACACTGGCTGCCTGTTCGTCCAGAACATGAACACTGCATTCCTAACAGGCAGACAAGGGCAAGGATCAGGTAATTTCGTCTAGTAACTACCTAAGTACTTACCGGGGGGGGGGGGGTCCAGATAGAGGTATTTAATTATACTATGAATTAATATTTATATTAAATTAAAAGAGTATAGTAAAAAAGTAATAAAGAGTTAATAAATTATTATTAAAAATAAAGTTAAATAAAAGGTAATATTAATATTAAATTTTATTAAAATATAAAAGAAATTATAATAATTATTATAATAAATAATGATAAAATAATAAAACTATAATTTTATATTATAAAAAAATATAAATTATTTAAATTAATTAAATAAATAAAATATATAGATTTATTAATTAATTTTATTATTAATTAATTTATGATTTTAAAAAAAACTTAATTTAAATATTTTATAATAATAATTATTATTTTATTAAATAATTTAAATATAAGTTAATATAAAAATATATTAATAAAAATTAAAATTTTTATTATATTATTTATAAAATATATTTTTTAAAAAATATTAAATATTAAATATATAATTAAAATATTATATATATTTTAAAAATATTTTAAAATATTTATTTATTAAATTAATTAAATTTAAATAAATTATAATGTTATAAAATTATAATTATATATATAAACTATTTTCATATTTAAAGAATTATTTTTTATTTAATTAAATATTTAATAAAAATTTAAACTTTTAATATATTATATAAATATATAAATTATTTTATTTATTTAATTCTTTTTATTAAATTTAAAATAAAATAGAATATTTTTTTAAACATAAAATTAATTAAATTTCTTATATAAAATCTTTTATAATAATTTTATAATTTACTTTTATAATTTATTTATAATTAAAAAACGGTTTTTTATATTAATAATTATAATATTAAGCTATGTTCATTTAAATTAGTATTATTAAAAAATAAAACTATTGCGGGCCGCGGGTAATTTAATTTAATATTAGCGAGTATTATATAAAAGTATTAGATTACTATATAAATTAGGTAGATTTATTAAAATAAGTGATTATAAAAGCGGTTATTACTTTGATTTAAAGTTTAACTTTATTTAAATAAATATTTATTTAATAAATTAAAATTATTTAAAAATAATCAAAATTAACTTACCGTATGAAATTAAAATATAATTTTTAAATAAGTTAATTATATTTTATTATTATATATAATTTTAAATTTATAATATTAATAATTTTATAATTATAAAATAAACTTTAATTATTATAAGAAATAAGTTTTTATTAAAATAAAAACTTTATTTATTAAAATAAAAAAATATAAAAATAAAAACTTTTTTATTTAAATAAATTAATATATTTATTATTATTTTAAAAGAATATAAGGATAACTTTTTAAAAAAATAAAAAAGTTTATTATTTTTAAAAATAAAATTAATAATAAATTAAAAAAAGAAAGAAAGAAAATAAAATATATAATATATATTTTTATAAAAGTTTATAAAAATTAAATTATAATAATATAAAATAATTAAATAAAATTAATTAAAAATTTATAATTATATGTTTTTTAGTTTTATATTAAGAAGAAATTATATAATATATGAAATAAAATATTTTTAAAATAAATAATAATATTATAAAAGTATTAATATTTAATAATAATTAAAACATTAAATATTTAATTTAATTTATTATAAAAATAAAAATTATTTTATAAAATAAAAGTTTTAAAAAAGATACTTATATTAATATATACAGAATCCATTTCGTACTAGCCGTTTAAAATATACCTAGAAGTTTAGGCTTAAATTCTCGACACATATGACTCAAGCCGGAGGTCCATCATCTTTTGCAGAACTATCAGGGGAGGCCTCACATGGATATATAGGCTTCCCAGATCAGTAATCGGCGACGCTCCTGCACCCTCCCAAGCCTTTATGAGCAGACGGGTTGCTGTCCAAAGACTAAGCACATTGCTCCACAGGTTCCACTAGTCCGTTTTGTCCACAAGTGATGCCTTCAGGGGGTCATTGTTGTAAGCCTCTCGGGTGCAAAGTTATAACGGCACACATTAGACACATAATTACCGATTTCTAGGTTGAGGTGTCTGAATTCAAATACGCCGCAGGTGTCTGTACCAGTTTTCAACCCATTCTGCCTTTAACCCAGAGCGTCGTTTAGTCGCTATCGGAGGGGAGAAACCCCTCGATATTATACCACTAGGGAAGGGCCGGTTGCGTGATGGTAGACGTTGATATACTACTGACCTGCCGTCCATCAAAGTCAAGATTAGGAATTCAGATTAGCCCCTAGCTATTAAGCACTCTTGAAAACCTGGTACATACCTGATATAAGTTAAAAATAACTTCTTTCTTAAAAAGTTAGTAGAGTAGAGAGGGTAAGTTTGAAAGTATAACAGAGTAATATAATGAGGACTAATAGGCACGATATAAGCTTAAAAGACTAACCTACCTTCTTTATATTCCTCTAGAAATCGCTAAGAAGACTCATTTCTAAAACCTTCAAAAAAGAAAAGCTTTAAAATTCTATAATCTAATTAGCTGAATACCTAGGTAGCTGCCTAGTAACTAAAAGGTCCGCGACAGCTCAAAATGGGTGCATGAATATCCGGTGTCATAGGAAACCAATCTGGGCCGTGGGGCTCTTGCCACTCTTACGAAAGACTGCATTGTAAAAATGCTGTTCTCCGCATCATGAGAACGCAAGCGTTGGGCAGAAAATCCAATCATGTTCGGCAGAAGCTGAAGGACCATTTTTCTACCTGTCACGAGTACGCCGGGTGATCGTTGTGCCCTCTTTTCGTGGGGTGGGCAGCAGCTTCGGAGTCGCCAGAAACATGTCGGTAGAGTAGTATTCACCAACCCTGATGTCTGCCGCGTCCAGGCAACCACCCGCTCACGCGCGGGATGCTCTCCCCACGGCATCAATGCGCCCAGTTGACGTGTCCGGCCACAACGCCCGGGATGAACCAGCCTATTTGTTGGACAGGGTGTGATGGAGTGAGTCACAGCGTTTCTTTCCCTCTTTTCCCCCCTCAGAGGGACATGTGGATCAAATATAAAAGAAGGCCGATCCTCCGTGGAAAACGTGTTCGGAATCAACACACAAGCCCTCAAGATACCAAATTCTTATAACCAAAGAGATCAAACACGGTCGCGGTCAACAAGGTCAATCGTACGTGAACTTTCTCATCGGAGCAATACAACTAATATTGACTGGGGTCAGGCCGAAAATGTGTAGAGAACTCTGGCACCGCTATACACGGTGTGGACATATCATCTTCAAAGAATGGTTCGACTGCCCTCAGGAAGGACGCCGCCACTGCCCGGACCACTCAATGCAAACAGATGATAAGTACGAAAAGTGTGCCGAGTGTAACTACATCACGCCACCCAACAGCGATGGCCTCTCGGCCAGGTCTTAATTCACCAGGTTGGGTGGGTCTGAAAGGTTCAGATTTTGGGGGGTACTGTGGGCTTTGGAAGGAGTGATACACGAACGGCAGTGTTTTAGGAGGGAGCCTTTCCACAGCTATTTGGGAGGGGTTTTCTCCTTAACAACATCATTACCTAGGTAAATCAGCAATTAACACACTCGTTTGCCGCCGTTCATACTTTGGTTTCGCTTCTATTCGGCATACGTCCGAGGACATGCGCAAGTAACTATTTGTCTCCGCAGGTAGCGGTGTGTATTCTGCCGGCACCCACTGGTCAGCAATCCAGATTTCACGTTGATTCTGAATACTGGCGTTGTAGGTGGATGGGTTGTTGATTCCTACAAACTGGTAGTTGCGTGGCCCCAAACGCGAAGCGTTTTGATGCCTTGCCCGAGGCAGGTAGGTACCTAGGTACTTAAGTAATCAAGTCTACGGATACACAGCGGCCCTAGACACAGGTGATATAAACAAGTGCCTCTCACTTAAAAGCTTCTTAGTAGAATTCACCCCTCCTTATTGTTATTTAAATAGTACCTAGAAGTGACTTTTCTATCTTCTTTCTTGCTTGTTATGCGTGATTACTTAATTATGAGGTCGGGGCAGAAGGCCCCTATTGGCAGGGATCACACAATCACCTCTGGACAGGAGTGAACGCTGGAGCGGGGAGTTGGATGTACCTAGGTACCTAATGCAGTGCTGCCTCGCAGACATAAATATAAGCCCCGCCCCACACCGTTTTCCAAACTGGGCTAGGTTGGGTTTCCCCACAACAACAACTCCATCCATCAACAACTCCATCCATCAACAACTCCATCCATCACCATCATGGCCACACGAATCCTCGTTGCCTGCCGTTCTCATACCATACCTGGCGAGCCCAGACAGCGGGATGATACAATGAGTAACATTATCTGCCAACATCAATGGCAGAGAGACTTTGATAAGAGTCAGGATCGACGGCGAGCCACCGGCCAAACCTTGTATCCCAACATTCGTTGCCATTTTATCATCGACAACGGCCCGCCTGATTCCAAAGATGTAACCATATTCTTTTACAAATGGGATGGGAAGAAGCTGTAAGCAGCCTTGCATATCCGGCCCCTCCCCCCTCCCCGATGTGGCATAGCTAACTAACAAGTCTTAGCAATGAGAGGAATGTCAGCCCTCTCGTTAAACATTATCTACAAATCTGTCCTTTCAACCCTGCGGATGAGCGACCAGGATACACTGATGAGGAATTCAGAGAGGCCTTCGGGGAAGAAAAATACTGCAAAATGATGATGGGGAGGATCACGCAGAGACGGAAGTGGGGGGAGCCGCTGCCCTCTTGCGAGGTAGAATTCCTCAAGAATCATCCCGAACTCGATAAAGAGACGTAAAGTCGTCGTTACACGGACTGGGGCATTGGGGGGACAGCAAATTTGGCTGTGGCCTCGATACTACATGCAACATTGAGGTCGTGAAACTATAAGGTGACGCTACCAGTCCACCGAGCCCTTTGTGGGTTCTCCCGGGCTCCACATAGGATCTCCTTCGAATGATACAGCTCTAGTTTCACCCTCTTCCACCTCTCAACATTCAGTAATGCGTGCTTCCTTCTCAGTCTATTGACCAATTGTAGTAGCTGGTAGTATCGCGTGAAGTTCTCATCTGCAATCTCGAGAAAACCACGATCTTTTTAGACCGAACTAGCTTATTACCACTCATGCGATTCTAGCTCTTGGACCTAGCCTCAAGTCTTTACCCAGTCTATTACAATACATCAGGATTTAAAATAGCACCCAAAAAGAAACGCGAGCTACTATACAAAGGAGTGCTACTACTCTTAAAAGTACTTGGATATAATCAATCCAAGGTACCCCCAAGCCGGGCCGGCCAAGAAAAGAGCCCCCTGCCGCCGGCCAACACCGAGGGTCACGGGCCGCTGCCCTCCTTATTGGCCGGCGCTCACACAGCATGCTCGTAACCTCGGATCTCGACCTCCAGCCCGCCCCCGCCCCTTGTCGGTCAGCACAAACGCATCGAGGGTGAGCTTGACCGTGGGCCTGAGTGTCCAGCCGCTCAGCGTCGACAAGAAAGGCACCAACGTATCCTGAAGCAACCTTTCGTTCTGGTCCTTCTCCTCGGCCGTCTCATCCCAGCCTGCCGCAGTCTCATGGCTGGGAAGCACGATATTGAGCTGAACAGTGCGCACGTACTGTTGCCGCCGCGGGATCCTGTTCAGAATGGCGCCGGCCTCCTTGAGCCGCCCGAGGTCGATGTGTAGCTCGGCGAAGATCTGACGCTCGACAATCTGTCGACGGTGGCATAACGAGACGCGCTGCCGGTTCGACCACAGCTTCTGAAGGTGTCGACCAACAAGGGCTGGCTCTCGTCGGGACGATGTGGGCCGAAACCGTGGGTGAGGTAATGGACAATTGCATCAATGATTTCGGTGGGAAACCGACCTCCCGACGGCATCGTAGACAAGTTGTAGTTTCAGTGCCTGTGTTACCAGACAAGTAGTGGCCATGAAACTTGGAGAAGGGAGGTTGTGTTTGCGGGTAAGACATGCGAAGGGCCACGTTGAAGGCAGGCCTGGATCATCATTAGTCTGCACTTAACGAGACGTGGGCTGCAGATATCCGCATTCAAGCCGCATCTATGTAGAGGTGGTTTCGCTTCTATCCCGTACACGTCCGAGGACATACATGGCGCCTTAATACAGTGGTAAGTGCTCAAGACCCAGCGCTTGAAAAAGTTTAGTGTCGAAAAGAGTTGTTAATCTATAGGTATATAGATGTCTCCAGACTACCTACCTAGGTACCTAGGCACTTAGGTAGATAGCCTTAGGTCTGTTCTTTTCAAACAAATTCGACTTAGTGGTTTCGTTTCTACTCCATCTACGTCCAAAGTCATAGTTGCACTGGCATAGCACCTTTATATAATAGGAAGCTTTAGTTAGATTTCACCTTGTACGTATTAAAAATGTACGTCAACCTTGCTAATCTTAGAAGTATAATATGCTTTCGTATTCATAATGGAAGGAGAAGCCCCGATGATTTGTCCTCTTTGTATCATCGCCCTCAATATTACACCAGCCTGTGTCTCGCAACCTTGAAGTCAGGCTCGGCGCTGGATCAGATCGGCAGCCTATCTCATGTTAGCATCATCTACTACACGGCGAGACACGCCAGCAGACATTGATCCCGCAACACCTTACCTTCTCCCCAACAGCGTACGCCAGCGCACTGGTATGCGACCCCGGCACCATGGGCACAACCGAGTTATCCGCCACGCTGAGCCCCCTGGTCCCATGAACCCTCAGGTCCGGGCCGACGACACCGCCCAGCTCCCTGGGGCCGAGCGAGGCGGTGCCGACCTGGTGCGCGACGTCCGGGTTGACGCTGCGGCGCATCCACGCGCGCATGCCGGCGTCGTCGAAGACGCGGGGGCTCGTCTCGCGCGGCTGCAGCGCGGCCACCATGGCCTCGTGGCCCATGTACCAGCGCACGCCCCGCAGCAGCTCGACGCTGAGGTCCTCGTCGACGGGGTTGCTGAAGGCGCGGTAGTCGATGACGGGGTCCGCGTCGAGGCCGTCGTCCGCCGGCGAGATGTGCACCGTCCCGCGGGAGAAGATGTGCTGCAGGATGGCGCCGCCGCCGCCCGCCGCGCCCGAGAAGAGGCTCTCGAGCCACGCCGACTTCAGGGAGCGCAGCTGCTGGACAAGGACCTGCTTCTGGATCTCGTAGCCCGCGACGAGGGTCGCGTCCCAGTCGCCGGGGAGGTGCTGGCCGGGGGCCTGGGCCTCGATCCTGGCGACGAACTCGTCCGTCCTGTTGGAGAAGACGGGGAACGGCAGCCACACGCCGCTGTTGACATATGCCGTGTAGGGCCCCTTCTTCCCCGTGTCCCACTCCCTCTGCGCCTCGGCCGCGAACGTGCTGTTGCGCGTGAGGTCGGCCGCCGTCGGGAACACGGGAGCGTCGAAGCTGTATCCGACGCTGAAGCTCGTGTGGCTCTGGAAGTTGTTGCCCACCCCCGGCAGGGCCACGTTGACCGGGACGCCCGCGGCCTTGAGGATGTTTTCCGGCCCGATGCCGCTGCGCTCCAGGATCTGCGGCGTGTGGAACGTTCCCGCCGACACGATGACCTCCTTGCGCGCCCTGGCCTCCGAGACGGTCTTGGAGCTGCCGCGGGGCTTGTACCGCACTCCGTCGGCGACCCAGGCCCCGTCGATTTCGGACAGGCTGCCCGTGACCTGTACCACCCGGTGGGCAGTCAGGAGGTGGAAGTTGTCTCGTCGTGCGGGACCGCTGTCGTAGTGTCCTGTTTTGGCGTAGGACCGTCTCTCGGTTGCTGGATCGATCGAGTTGGGCGCCCAGACGACCCCGTACTTGCTGCCGTCGTTCGCCTCCTTGGGCGAGTCGATTCCAGGGATCTTCTTGAAGGCATTGAACATGCGCTCTACTCACCAGTCAGCTCAGAAACTCGTCCCACCTGACTCGGAGTTGTCACTGTGACTTGCGCTGAATCGGCCATTGAAACGGCCGGTAGCTCGAATGAACAGGAGGCGTGCCGCCCGTCTGGTACGCTGCATCCACGTCGTACGTAATGCCAAACGTCTCCTGCATCTCCACCGTTGGCGTGTGGAACATCACACTCTTCCTGAACGCCGGTAGAAAGTTGTCCCAGCCCCATTCGGCAGCGTAGTCCTCCTTGTAGTCGCCGGCGATCAGCACCCAGGAGTCGTAGTCTTCTGCAGAGCCTCGGTCGAGCAACATGCCGTTGATGGTTGAGCTGCCGCCGACTGCGCAGCCCGCCCTGACGGTATGTCTCCGGCCATCTAGATTTACCTGTGGCTCAGTCGTGTCGTTGAACCAACGTGTGGCAACCGAGTATTGATCCGGGCGTGCGGCTCGGATATCTGGTGTTGTGAGAGCCGTGATGGAGTCGGAGGAGTCCAGATACCCGTATTCAATGACCAGCACAGTATCTGTGGCTAAGTTAGTGCTCGGCTACCCGGAATAATGAACGTGTATACAATTGCCGCTTTCCGTCAAGCGATCTGCCACTGTGAGACCTGCAGTGCCACCTCCTGCAATGATGTAGTCGTACTCGTCCAGCAGATCATCCTGCCTCTCGATAATGGTAGCGGACGCAGCATGCGCGGGTAGACCCGCCGCTATCCTGGCGCCAAGTAGAAGAATCACACTATAGAACACCATGGTTTGCATGTTTGACGTTGTTTTCACAGCAGAATTCAGTCGCGGTACCAAGATTCAGAACGTTGCAGTTGCACTGAACCAGCATCCAAGACGAACATGCCGATCCTGAGCACAAAGTGCGGTCGAGATCTCATTATTATATTAAAGAACAGGATAAAGTCCCGGGAGAATACGATTGACCAAAGTGGAAGTCGGGTTCCAATTAGTTATACCGGATGCCTCACAGCTTACACGCATATCTCGTGCGAGCAATCCTCTTGACTTTAACCGAGAAGCGCGTTAGCATACTGCTGTACCACGCAATAATGTCTCGGAAGAGATCTTCTCTTGACGATCGGGTTGGTAGAAATGCCCCTCCTTCACGTTGCATCTCGGGTCCAGCAATGTAACATCTTCTGCCGACATATTGGTTAGAAGATGACTGCCAAGATACTCTTACAACACAAGGTACAAGGCGAACTGCCTGTCAAGGAGAAGCATCCCGTGTACTCTTTACCTGTACGGACCACGGTCTCTCCAGCCTTATAGGTGATTACACCCAAGACATGTGGCGCAGCGGGTTCCCCATATGCAGACTAGCTTCATGGATGGAAGCCATATTTTGTGAGTATCAAAGCTTGGCTGAGGGTGAGTAAGACGGCAGATGTCATCCTCTCGGACAACTCAAAATATTTAAAACAGACATCCTTTCCATCCTTTTGAACAATGAGGTAGGTGGGAATATTCCAGCGTTATCGAGCTAAGTAATTGCGCCGCTTGTAAGATGGCTCCAAGGAGCCCACCAGACCAGATGGCGGTGTGCTCGCCGTTCGTGGCACGTCAAAGAGCTCCAAAGTCCCACAGCTGACAAACCTAGGGCGAACCCTCTTCGGCACATTCTTGATGAAGGTTCACGCTGTTCTTTTGATGTCAGAGGACAGAAATTCACCTCAGGGATGAGAGTATTGTTGAGACACTGCTGAGTCGCCGAAGCCGGAAGCTTCAAGTTTATGCAGTCTGGAGGTTCAATGATTGAAGACGACGCTCCTGGAAACACCAAGACATTTGGCGAAGTTAATAGGAATGCGGCTGACAAAGGATCTCGGTCTCATATATGTGACACAAATCGGACAACACCCATCGTCGTAGCAGCACAACATGCAACAATTAGCAACTTAGATGGGCAAATGTAGACATTACTCTCTTGTATTTTACCTAATTATACACTAAGCCTATACCATGTACTCGGACATATCCCCAGCGAGCTCGTCTCCCCTCATCCATACTAGGACTCGCAAGATGCACAGCTCGGAGAACCTGTCTTAACGGGTGCTGAAGAGTTCTGAGGTACTGTAACGGGCGCTGAAGATTGCTGGCACTCAGGGAAGCCCAAGTTAGCCTGGAACGCGGCCGTGTTGAACTCGGAGTAGACGGTGTCGATCTGAACGGCGTCGGGGTTGGTGTCAAAGTTGATTATGCCATTGATCTCGAATTTGTCGCTGCCGACCCCCGTGGCCCTCCACCGCCAGCTGATCTTGTCGCAGCTGTTGAACACGCCCAGGGTCTCCACGTTGGGCAGCGGCGGGGTCTGGGCCTGGCTGTTGATGTATGCCTGCTTGCTCGGGTAGGCTGGCTGACCCAGCTTTAGAAGAGAAAAGACAGTCAGTATCGGGTTCAATTTGGGGTATGCATTGAACTCACCGGTCGCTGAGACAGCGTCAGGATGGAGTCGGAGAGCACTTGGAACTTGTCGGACAGGATTTTGTTGGCGGTGCTGTTGAAGTCTGGACCGAGGGGCTTTTCCAAGAGATAGGTATAGCCGTCGACGAGAGTGTTGACGGCGGCCGGAGTTAGGCAATGCCTTGGGGGCCCACGGGGGCCAGCGAGGACACCCGAGACAAGGGTCAGGACGACTGAAATTGAGAAGAGCATGGTGGTCTCTGTTGGAGGCTACTCTGATATTCAATCTTTTTCTGTTCAAGAGTGTTGCACTGAGAGCAGCACCCTCTGATGAATATGAGCTGGTGGGAGGAAGCCCTTGCTTTTTGTAGAACTTTAGAAGTTGCAGTGGGACGTCTTGACCTGGCAGAGGGTTGCACGAGTTGCGGGTATTAGCAGCCTGTTGTATGACTTTGTGCGTGTTTGTCATTTATATATTCCTGATCTTGCTCGCAAGTGCCGCATTAAAATGTTCAAAGTAGGATTCACGCGCACTTAGACATAGTCACTTGGCTATCCAGCCACTACTGCGCCGCCCTCGCATCATGATGCTTTGATTGCAGTGGCGGGTGAGACCTTGTGTGCTTATTTTGCTGCAAGGACTACCAGCCGCACGTTTTCAGCGAGGATGTTCCCGGCTGCCACTCACGACCCACTGTAAACAAATGCCGAGGATGGTGATTCGGCCAGAAAGCATGAGCCACCAGAAATGACAGCCAGCCACTAATAGGCCGAGCTTGTCTGCAAGCTTACTACCGAGCTGAAGGTAAATCAAATCACCCGCCCTGGCCTGGCCAGGCAACCAGGGCAGTCTGGCATGTGGTCTGACTGTGCCTGAACGACCAGCGCCAGAAAAAGCCGTAAGCAGACAGTAGTGCCCAAAGCGTCCCTTATTATCAACAGGATCACCATGCATGCAAGTTTCCTTTTGGGCTCGGGTCTCGTGTGCTAGCAGCTGCATGTCTCGGGCCGCATGGGGCGCCCTGGGCTGCCTGGACCCCCTAGCGCAGCCACCGAATTCTTAGCCTCAACATACTAGAGCGGCCGGCCGGCCTGGCAGGCCCCTTGCAGAAGTATCCGGCCATAAGTGTTAGCACCACCAAAACTCCTCAACTTTCAGCATCTTTCAACCAGCAACCACAGGGAGTGTGGTAGGTTTTGTTTGTACCGATATCTTCAGAATTGAGTCGAGAATATGCTGAGTGTTTTTTTGGTATTCAAAATTACTTTTGTGGTTGAGTTGTGGGCTGGGTACCACACAGGTGAAGAATCTCACCTTAGCTGTGGCCGGATACTTTTGCACGCCGCCTGCCTGGACGTGTACGAGGCTGGTATAATGTCGGAAACATAGTGCGTGAGCGGCAACAAGGGCATCATAGTACCTAGGTAGGTTTAGGCATATGTGCTTACCCTCCAAAAGGTGGGGAGGTCAGCTCAGGCTGGGTGCTGTGTGGCCCTCGTGACCAACACTGCGACGCTGGGAAAGCCAGCTACAATCAAGGATTGCAAGGTTGATATAATATTGGCAACACCACCCGAAGTATCCGTTCCGACATTTATAGTGGCTTTTGGTAGTCATCACAGCGTGCGATCTTATCGTAGCATCATCTGAGGCAGCACAAATTTCACTGGCTGAGTACTATTGGATGAGGGACTCGCCATCGACGAGAATGCTTCATGACCTTACAGGTATTTATCCCGAACCACTGTGGTGCCAAAAATGGTGTAGGTCCAGATGTCGTGATTGTGACCGTATATCCGGTCAATGGCTTCAACTCCGAGGGGCTGATAGGCCCAATTCCAGCAGTATGACGATGTCATGTACTATCCATTGCACTGATATGCTTGAGCATTTGTAAAGAATTCTGCCGTAGCAATCCTCACACTTATTAGGGCGCCGAGATACTACATATATGTACAATGAAATGAGCGACGAAGTACACACTTCTCTCTGCATTTGTATCGCCATGGTTCAACAGCCGAAATGGAAGCGTGACCGTGATGGTCATTAACACGAGGAAGACGCTGCAACCTCCCAGATAGTTCCCCCCCCCCCCTGTCGACATCTGTTGTCGCTTGTGCAAGACACCATGTTTTCGTGTGATATTTTCCAAGGGCCAGTTTCTGGGTTCTTTGGTTGATCTAAAGGAGAGATTCGCAAGACTTTTGATAGCTTAAAAAAACAAAATCAAAAAGGACTGTCAGTTATCCACCTCATTGTGGACCAACCATCATATGCCAAAACTCAATTTCTCTTTACAGTATTAGCCAAGCGACATCCGCACAGGTGGGATTTTACTCAAGTACTTGTCCCGACACTCACAGCCGAGACCTCTCCCCATCCTTCGCAAGATCACCCGCAATATTCCTCGAGATCCAGTCCGAAATAGCCATATTCGTCACCATGGGGTTGACACCGCTGGCGCTGGGGAACACGCTCGCGTCACTCACGTACAGGCCCTCGGTGCCCCAGACCCTGCCGCGCGGGTCGACCACCCCGGTCTTGTCGGACGTGCTCATCCGGTTCGTCCCCATCTGGTGGGCGCTGCAGAAGACCGCCGTGGGCGGCCTGTTGCCGTGCTTCTCGAGCTCGGCGAGCCAGGCCTGGAAGCGGGGGTCGGCGATGCCGGCGTCGGATACCGTGCTGACGAGGTCGTCTGTCGACTTTGTGGATGTGGACGGGGCGGCTGATGCGTCCTCGCGGATAAAGGGCCTCATGCCGGGCAGGCCGGCGTGGATCTCCAGCGCGCCCTGGAGGTAGAGGATCTTGGCCAGGGCGACGAGGCCGATCATGGCGTGGGCACGGTCAAAGGCGGATGTTGTGTATATGACCCTAGGCTGGCCAGTGACCGGGTCTGGGTACACGGAGCCGGTGTCGCGGTCGCGCACGATGGAGATGTAGCTGTTCAGGTGGCGGTACTTGAGGGCGAGGAGCTTGAAGTCGACACCGTTTGTCCAGTTCAGGAACTGCATAGAGAAGCACGGCATCATGGAGAGAGCCTCCAGCTTTGGGCCGTGGCCCTTGCCGTCGCTGTTCTCAAAGGTGTTGACGACCGTGGTCAGGATGCCACCCTCCCACGGCCGGACATCTTCTTTGAAGAAGCCGTGCATAACATTAACTGGGTGTAGGTAAAGGTTCCGGCCGATCTGAGAGTTCTGTTCACAATGTCAGTACGTCCGGAGAAGCGCCTGGGCGTTTATAGAAGAGCCGCTCACCTTGAGGCCACTGTTCTTCAATATGACCGGGCTGCACAGAGTGCCACTGCTGATAATGACCTTCTTTGCCTTGACGACCACCTCTCTCACAATCTTGTCCTCATCTGGGCCATCCGTACGGCCATCCTTGCCACGACTGGTCCACGTACCAACAACCCCCACAGCCTTCTTCTTTCCGCTCTCATCAAACAGCACCTTCTTCACCTTGAACCCCTCGGCGAACTTGGCCCCGTGCCTCGCAGCATCGGGGAACCAGCCGTTCACTGGGCCTTTCTTCTCACCAGTGGAGCAGCCCATCGCACAGTGGCCGTCATCATGAGCACAGCTGTCCGTGTTCTGCGGGACCTTCTTGGCAGACCAGCCCAGCTTCCTCGCGCCGTCGAGCAGGATCGCGTTGCCGTGGTTCGGCTCAAAGTCCTCGTGCACGCCCATCTGGCCGCAGACGCGATCGAGGCAGTTCTGAAATTCCTGTGTGCCGAAGAAGGTGAGGCCCCGCTCGCGCACCCACTCGTCGCGCACGAAGCCCTGCGGGTGCAGGCTGGCGCTCCAGTTGATGGTGCCGCCGCCGCCGAAGCACGAGCCCGCCACGACCGAGATGCTGTTGTCGTCGCTGCCCGTGGTGCAGGCGCCCTCGAACAGGTGGAAGAAGCCCTCGCCCGCGACCATGGGGAACGACGACGCGTCGAAGTAGTAGCTCTTGTCGACGACCAGGACCCGGTGGCCCGCCTCGGCGAGGTTCTTGGCGCAGACGCCCGCCCCGCAGCCCGAGCCTACGATCACCACGTCGGTTCCGATCTCGACCGGTGGAGGCCGTGACGATGTCTTGGCCCCGGGGGCCGGGGCCGGGGCAGGTGGGAACTGGATGAAATCGTAAGGGTAACCCGTCGGGGGCTTCCACCCTTCAGGTGTCGTGGGGAAGCCAGATAGTTTGATGAAGGCTGGATTCGTGGCGCTGAAGACGACCTTGGCCAGCGTGGTGACCTGCCTGTAGAGACCCCGGATTTTATATAGGCTGCTGTTGGCCCACTTGTGGAGGATCTTTGTGCGGTCCTCCAGGGGTAGCTTGGTGATAGGCGTGGCATATCCAGTGAGAATGAGACTACCGGCCTGTGTGCTTTATGCATGTCAGTCTTCTTCCCAAGCAACATTGGGGCGGGTCAGAGGCATACGTCAGCAAGTACAGAACACGGGAGAGCAAAGTCTGCAGCTCCGGGGGAACATGGTGCAGCATGCCCTTCAGAACCTGTTGGAACATGAGATCGTCGGTTGGCCTATCTGAAAGGTACTGATCCAGCTCCCGCTCCGACGCGTTGTCAAGGACAATCGTGTTACTCTTCAGATGAGAAACTGCATCTTGGTAACGGCTGTCCGAGATGTAGGCTATTGACCTGGATTTCCGCTTCGGGGCTGTCGACTCCTTCTGGATGCTGGGCACGATTGTGTCCATGAGAGCCATGAGCGTCCGCCATTGGGCGTCGGGCATGAGCTCTGCCGTCTTGAGACGCCATGGTATCCCCGCTGGCTTTTGGACCGTCAGCATGTCGGATATTGAGTCCGTCATCTTCTCCGATTTGAGCAGTTGTAGGTGATGTATCTTGAGCGAATGGTATCCTAAACCGTATGGAAGCCGACTTGAGCCGCGGAGAAGGTTACGGCGAAGAAGAAACTATAAAACCTCCAAATATCCTGGCGAAAACAGGTCCATTCACTTTTGAAACGTGGGAGACGCTGCCTAGTGGCGGCGTTCGCTCTCACTACCCCAGATCTTACGAGATCCCCCCGCACTGATCCTGTTCTGGATGATACCCTGGGTCCTAGGCTAAACGGCGCGGACTTTCTGGCCACTCGACAGGCCCCTCGGTTAGTATGAGTATTAGGTGTAGGCCCACAGTGACCCGCAAGCTAGGAAACGCTGCCTACTGTAGGTAGGTATTGTGCTGAATCGTTCCCGGGGCAGCCAAAAAAACTTTACCGAGTGGAACTTGAGATCGGCTGCCCTGCCCGGAACCATATCGTGCAGATGCTCAGCTCTAAATGCTGCCTCGGCAGACCCACTTGGAGAAGCATTCACAAGGGACCGAGCTATCCGCAGGGAGGGGAACACAGCACATGTCCCCGTTTCAGCTGGCATATGGTCTCAGTCTACTCGCCAAGGCTAGACAGACTGTGGATCCCTGGCCGCGGCAAATGGAACCCGCCAGCCACCTGTCCCGCTCCCTCGGGAGGACCCTGAGCTCCGGCTCCGCCTGGCATCTCCCGGGGCTCGCATCCGAAGCGTCGACGAGTCACTGCAGCAGGTATCTGTCGGACGATGGGGACCTGGACTGGCCAAATAGCTGGCGTTGGTACTCCGTACCTGGCAAGGCCGACGGGGATGTAGCCCCTGACAAACATCTGTCGATCTGCCGTCATGGCTGGCTAAAAACGAACCTTAAACAACACATGTAGCACCTGTTCACATGCCGACCCTATGACCTGTTTCTACCCATGCCCTTCTACAAAGCTCGTTCAAACCTTCTTCAGCCGAAACCCGCCAACCTGGAAGTACCTTGCCGACAAAAACACCACCGCTGATGCAAAAATGGAGAACCCGCAAAACAACTTCAGCCCCAAATAATCTCCACCCCGCGCATCAACGATGGCACTCGCTATAGGGCTGCCAGTGAGGGCGCCAAAAGACTGAAAGGCGAACGCTGTGCCTGTCCGGGCCCCGATCTCCCTGATGTCTGAGATCTGTGCAATCAAAGTCGGTCCGATGGAAGTAAGCCCAGAAGACAGAAAGCCAAAGGCCGCCGTGAAGACCAGAATTCCGGCGTCGTTGCTGATCGGGATCCAGAGAGCGAAGCAGGCGATGCCTGTCAGAGTGGCGAGCGTGATCATGATATTGTATCGCCCGACCTTGTCTGCCACAAGCCCTGGTATGATACGTCCAACTATGCTGTTCATCCAGTCATCAGTACATCGAGCAACACAAAAGCATCCATGGCTTCATCGACTTACCCGCAAGCATGCAATATCGGGAGCAAGTAGATGACGAGGTTGGCGTCCATCCCCTGCGCCCTGGCTTGTAGGATGACGAAATTATAGGGTAGGAAGAGGCCCCAGAAGACCAAGAACAGCCCGAAGGCCGTCGACATCATTGTCGGCTCTCTGATTCCCCGGATGTACTCCCTCATATCAACCGGCCTCTTATCCAACGCAAGTCGGGACCTGACAGTCACACACGCGATGGTCAGGAGCACCAAGAACATCAACCCGACTGCGCGCATCGCCCAGGGGAAGCCAACACGGTCTATCAGTTTTGGGATCATGATAGGAAGGACGATGCCGCCGACAGATGACCCAGACATCATGATTCCAAACGCTAAACCACGCCGGCGGTGGAACCAGGTGACCAGACACGACATGCCGGCGCTGGTCACGGCGCTGGCGCCGATGGGGCAGACGATGCTTTGGGCCAGGAAGAAATGATAGTACTGCGATCCCAAGGAGATCATCATTATCCCAAACACATAGATCAGGGTCCCGCTGACGAGCAGCCACTTCGGGCCGAACCTGTCGAATACAAAACCCCACTGCATGCTCTCGTCAGACGCACTATTCCCAAAGGAAGGACAAGGGCAGTGGGCGCACTCACAACAATAGGCAAGAAGTTCAACACCCACTGCATGAAGCTGGTGATCCACGAGATGGTGGACGAGGAGTACTGGCGGAGCGCATAGTTGACATAGTACGTCTGGAAGACGCCGATGCTGTTGCCCAGCCCGTAGGTGCAGAACAGGACGCACCACGTCCCAGCCAGCACGACCCAGGCCTTCTTGCCGCCCTCGGGGAACCCGTCTGCATTCACATCGACCTCTTGCGCCGTGGGCACATGCTGTTCGACCGCCGACGGCTCGGTGTGGGCCTCGGGGCCTGCGGCGTGTCCCGGTTCCGACAGCGTGGTCCGGCGGCCGCCGGTGTCGGTGTCGGTTTCGGCCTTCTCCATTTTTGTCGTGGGAACGAAAGGGTCTAGATTATTCCCGGATTATACGCGGGAGGTGCTAAGTAGTTTGTGGGAGAAAGTGCAGCGAAGGGTCTTGGAATAAATACCCCGGATGCCCTCGAAAAAAGATGGGGTGTGGGACGTGGGGACCCACGGGGTATTGATCCTCATCTGCATTCTGTTACCTAATTGACAGCAACTGGGGGTATGGGGTGATTTGCTTCTATTTGACCAACGGGTGAATCATTACCAGGCACAGGCAAGTCTGAGTCTCGCACCAATTTTTCCGGAAAGATTATCCCTTTATTTGTGGTCATACGGCCCCTTCATCGCATTTGGAGGCGGCAAAGAGCATAACCATGGTATGAGCAAGACTGACAGATACTATTACCTACCGTTATAAGAGGGTATTTGTTCTGTTGCACACGTTGATCCTATTTACGGGCCGACATTAGTGCGCGGTGCTCTTGTTATTTACAGTTTAGTGTGGCTGGTCGTTTGGGGGAAAACGTATTTCATTATGTAGGTTGGTTGGTTGGTTGGTTGCTAGCTAGCTACGGATGATGTCTCCTAAGCGATGATCCCGAGACCTGCTCAAGTTGATCGGATGCAAAATAGCTTGATACCTGGGGATGTCGTCCAACTCCGTTTTCCTTCACAATGATGCCCTTGCCGGTACTGCTCTCTCGGCGGTTGATTGAGAATTCCTGACGGGCATACTCAGACCCACCACGAAGAGCCATCTCGGCCAGGGCTTTGCCAAGCAATGGCACGAACTTCATGGCCCATCCCGCCGTGAATAACATGACACTGTCTTTGGGCCCGCCACGAAGATAGTCGTGCGGGATAAAGTCCAAGACGAACATGTTGTCTGCGTTGCATCAGGTCAGGAATGTTTCGTTTTCAACTCTCACATGAGGAGGAAGTACACACCAAAGACATTGGTTTGCAGACAAGTAGAAGTGAGAGCTGGCACTGTTGAGTCTACACCAACAAGATGTTCTTTGATGAAGTCTTGCGTGTCGCGAATATCTTCAGGATTGACGACGTTTGTCCGCCGTTCGCTGGGGTCACTGATGCGGGAGCTAGCGGCATCGACGGCGATTCGAGTAATATTGGGCGGGCCCCAGGGTAGAGTCGGGAAGCCATAGAAGAGTTGAGATCTCCCATTCTTGTCCGGGGCAAATTGAAACCACATGCCTATAAAACTCAAAGTCAAACACTGCTCCAGATGCCTAGGTACTCATGGACAGGTCGCGGCCGGGGATACGTACTGGGAAAGATCGTGCCTTGAGGTCCGGCGTTGACGTTGAAGTAGTTAAAGACCATCTCCCAGATATTAATGTCGAGGGATATACCGAAGCTTGGTTTCAGGACATGGTTGACGTAAGCCCCAGATGTGATGATGATCTTCTTCGCCTTGAAGACAACATTCTCCGTGTCGTGGTGGGTTGTAGATACTTCCCAAGTGCTGTTGTCGTCCTTAGAAAGATGAATGTGTTCGACGCGTGTGTGTTGCTTAGCCTCAGCGCCATAGTCCTTTGCTAGACTCAGCAAAGTGCGCAATAGTAGCTGCACATTGATGACGCCGTTGTCCGGTGCGTAGAGGCCCTCCCAGTCGCCGGGTAGGTTTTTGAATGGGTAGCGCTCCTCGATGTCTTCAGCTTTCACTACAACGGGACACTCAGCCTCTTGAATTCCCTTCTGTATATGCGCAACTTACACATTTTGTAGGCCATGCCAAGTCTGTCTAGGTTTTTGATTGGGCCATTCAACGTTCCTGTCAGTTGTAAGCAACGCACGCAGCAGCGAAGAGGATGATGTGCAGGGTCAAACAACCTTCCGGAGTGCTGCCCCCAAAATTTGGATCTCCAAAATTCAACAAGCCGCTCATCAATCTGAGAGATGTACCCGAGTCTTTTTCGAGGTCATCCCAGAGGCCCATTGCCTTTTTGGCAAGGTCCGCCATGAAGTCTTCGGTATACCTAGGGTATTGATGAAGTTTTAGTGAGGACGACCCCATCTGTTTTCTTGTCAAGGGCACAACTGACATCGTTCGGAACATGCGAGCGAGGTCGTTGGAGCTTCCTGCATGGTTGAAGAAGTTGTTCTGCTCGAGGACGATGGCACTAGCGCCCGCCTGTGCTAATTCGTAGGCGGTGGCCAGTCCAATTGGACCGCCGCCGATGATGATTGCATCGTACGTCTTGTCTGGCATGATGGGTACCAGAGTACAGGCTCTACGTCAAATGAGTATGAAGAGTTGGTATCTCGAGATGAAGACCGTGTTTAATTACTTCGGTCTTTAAGTCGTTTTTCGGTGCCGACTCTCTCCTGTGGAAATCTATAAACACTACCTTTCCCCAAATAGTCGGTAATATTGATTTTTCTTGGTCACGAGTAAGCTGGGAAGTTCCTCCGAGACTCTGTGGGGTGAGAAGTCTGTGGCTAGCTGAGAGACAAGCTCGACCAATCTCACTGAAGCTGTGATAGTAAAAAAGCCCCTAGTAGAGTCCCACAAATTAGTGAGACAAAGCGAGCTGAATGTTTTGACGCTTAGGGAATATTTGGCTTAGCTGCCAAGGTCTCCAAAGAAATTTTGGGCTTTCAGCTTGGGAGGAATACGAGTTCATCAAAGAACCTGTCAGTTCATCTTAAGCCATGGCTTAGATGGTGTTCCGACGGCCGGATAATCCCGTATTCATGAGATTAGCTCTCAAACACTTTCAGCGTTCAGCTGCAGCATGATACAATGATAGTACCTGTATATATATTAGAATGAATGAGTTCAGGAGAAAGCCCTTTGTTTCTAAGTACTCGCCGTTCTACTATCACCACAACTGATACAGACTATCTGCCGCATTCACATATTCTCATACCCAATCTTTGCCATCATGACCAGCGTAACAGCTTCCCATGCGAAATTCAGCAAGGCTCGCTTTGCAAGGAGGCTAGTTCGCCACAAACTCGCTGCCGAGCTCAATGCTCTTGAACGGAGGAATGAACAATCGCCGCTCGGCTTCCAAAGCTCGCAGCCATACACTCACAACACGCTGCCTCCTGACCCCAACTACAAAGGTCACAAGAGAGTTGCGCATGGCGGTGATGGAGACCAACCTCCACGCAAGGTGTGCATCGTGGGCGCAGGCGTTGCAGGACTTTACATTGCAATGATCCTGGATAGTCTGGAAATTCCAAACCTAACATACGACATCCTCGAGGCAGACTCCAGAGTCGGTGGTCGCGTCTATACTCATTACTTCAGTAAGGAGCCGCATGACTACTATGATATCGGCGCTATGCGGTTTCCAGAGATACCGATCATGAACCGTACATTGAAGCTCTTCGATCTTCTTAATGTGCCCACCATGGACTACATACTGAAGAATGACCAGGCGCCCAACTTATTCAATGATCGTCTCTTGTCTGGAGGTCCTGATCCCTATCATGTCAGCAAGAAAAACGGTGGCTCTGTTCCTGACGAGGTGGTCGACAACGTGGACAAAATCATTGGAGAGATCTTCGGCGTCTTCAAAAAGAGAATGGCTGAGAACTTTGACTCAGGATTCAAGAAACTCATGGAATATGACGAATTCAGCACTCGAGAGTTCCTGAAGAGAATGGTGTCTGGCCCATTGCAAGAGAAGCTCTACAATTTCTTTGCTATCCAGTGGATGGAGACCCAGGGTACCTCGACCAATCTCTTCGACCAGGCGTTTTCGGAAAGCGTGATGGACTCATTCGACTTCGACTACCCAACAAAGGACCCAAACACGCCGGTCAAGTGGCTCTGCATTGACGGTGGGACTTCTGTCCTTAGCAACGCCATGCAGAAAGCCCTCAAATCACAGCCTGAAGTCAAGAAAAGAGTGGAAGCCATCTCGATCGATCGCAAGTCAACAGAAGATGGGAACATGTCCGTCAAATGCGCCGATGAGACAGAGCCCCGTACAGGTTACAGCACTGTCTTCAACACCACAACCCTAGGCTGCCTCGGCCGTATGGACCTTCGCGGTCTCGACTTACACCCTTCCCAGAAAGATGCAATTCGAAGTCTGCACTATGACGAATCTGTAAAGGTGGCCCTGAAGTTCAAATATCCTTGGTGGATTGTGAAGTGTGGCATCAAAGGCGGAGTCGGCTCTACCGACCTGCCCCTACGCACTTGCGTATATCCGTCGTATAACATCCATGACGACCCAGCAAAGCCCGCAGTCCTCCTGGCCTCATACACATGGGCACAAGACGCGACGCGCATGGGGTCACTGGTCGACCGACAGAAACCACCGCAGAACGAGGGCGAGCTCATTGAGCTGATTCTGCGGAACCTTGGCCGCCTGCACGCTGAACACATCAGCTATGACGAGATCAAGGAGGCATATACGGGGCAGTACCATGCGTACGCCTGGTCTCACGACCCCAACACCGCGGGTGCTTTTGCGCTCTTCGGCCCGGGCCAGTTCAGCAACTTATACCCGTACTTGTCACGGCCGGCGGCTGATAGCAAGTTCCACATTGTGGGCGAAGCGTCAAGCGCCCATCATGCCTGGATTGTTGGAGCTCTCGATAGTGCTTATATGGCTGTGTATCGTTTCCTTTATCGCTACCAGATGTGGGATGAAATCGAAAAATTGAAGGAGAAGTGGGGTTTGGTGGAAGAGCTGGAGGTGGGAGAGGAGGGAACGGTGCATCTGCAAGTCATGCTTGGCCAACTTCGAAAGAAGTTCCAGTACAGGGTCTAAGAGCTCGAGTCATATGTTCTTGGTTTAGCTACTTCTTCATAGGTCATTTCGGAGTAATAATGCATCGGGGTCCAGACAACCGTTTACAAATAATGGCTAATGTCATGATGACTTATTTTGCGAATGTCCCTGTGATGTTACCTAACTGGGTACGTAACGACGTGGCCGATGAAAGCTGAGCAGACATTAGGCAGCCATATGGCCGATTACACCCAGTTGGCCAATCGGGGGCTCGCGAAAGCGGAACTTGGATAATTGTGTTCGCCGTCTCCGATGAAAGCCACTCTCGTTTTCTCAGCCTAGGCGACCTCACATGCAATAATACAAAGAAGATTGCGAAAGTGTCATTCTCTTGAAGACGAGACTATGATTCCAAGGGGTCTCAATTGGGGAAATTGGGCTCGTTTTTGGTTGTAACATCCTCGTCAGACGCTGACGCTGGCGATTCCAATATGAGATCGATCCCGTGCACGCTGTCGGAGTGACTTTATGCCATATGTCCAAGTGCCAGTTTCTGACAAAAGTTATAAGATTCTATAAACCGGATATTCATCACCTGTTTCCATCGGCACAATGTTGAAGCTGACATAGCTGTCGATATTCTCTGGCTCCAACGCGTTGAAGGCGATACCCGCATTCCTCTGATTCGTCCTCACCAGAAAGCCACCAGGCGGAAGCGAGACGGTCTTGTCCACGGGCTCAGCCGTGACTGAGCTGAGGACCGTGCCTTCGTAGTAGGACTGGGACAGCGAGGCAGACGTGATGTTGTATGCCTGTACGTTTCCGGAATACGCATCTGTGAGCTTTTCGACATCAAGGCCAGACACAGTCAGACGCTCAGCAAGGTCGGCCCAGGCAGGTGGGATGAGGTACGCCTTTGGGCGAGAACGCGTGAGGTTGGCAGTGGCGGGCGTATTGCTCTCGAACTCGACGGGCAGTTGAACGACTTCGCCTGTGTTGCGATTCACCATCGTCCAGGTCCGATCTTGCAGCGTCGTGTAGTCGGTGATGATAATGTCTTCTTCACTCTCAATAAAGTCCCGGATGCCACTCTCCAGTGTGGCGTAGACCTGATCAAAGTTGTCTGCCGCAGTCTCCAGGACTGACGAGACCATCGTGAGCCCTGCATAAGTGCGGCGCTTGAACTCCTGGTTTGCGAGCGCGATACCTCGTGTTTCGAAGAGGAATGCCACCGTTTGCGTGAGACCCATAGCATTGCGGCCGATCTTGGCGTCGCTCCCTGCCTCCGCCAGACGGACAGGGTTTGAGGAGGAGCTGGCGGTCACGTATGGCTCACCGCGCAGTCCGGCGGCCTCGAGGTCATTGCCCAAGTTCACAGCGAACAGCTGCTCCGAGATATTGCGGATTGAGGGGTGGATGTTAAGGTTCTGCCAGCACGTCAGAAGTTTTCAGCATGGTATTCACTGCAGAAGGAGACTCGACGGAAAAGGCACCTTGGCAGCCGAAAACATCCCATCAGCTGCGTTGCTGTAGTTTGTAGCATATCGGCTTGCAGCACCATACTCGTGCATGTCGACAGCTATATGTGGAGCAAATTCGCTGAATAACTCCTTGATCTGCCGCGTCTGCTCACGGGCGAGCTTGATGTGATCACGATTCGGGTCGTAATTTGTAGCTAGCGTTCGTTGAAAATAGGAAATGCCGTCTGGGTTGTACCGAGGAAGGACGACGATGTCTTGCGTGTCCAAGATGCTCGCTGTCCATCCTTGATCCGCGTCCATCTTCCCCAGCAGGGCAAGCAGAGCTTCGTCTCCGGCAGGCTCGTTACCGTGCACACCACCCTGTAGCCAGACCTTGAGCTTGCCCCCGCCGAGGGAAGTTAGGCTTGAGTTAGCGCTGCTGGTGCTGAGGACCACATAGGGAAAGGCTCGACCTTCTTCCGACTCGAAGTCGGTGGTCTGGTAAGTCATCCATGATGGGTTTCTCTCTGCTAACGACTGGAGAAATGTGTCTGAATAATTGTTGATCAGCCTTTCTGATATCCATCATCCCCAATCATGCGACCATGTTCATTGGTTCTTTTAGCTTACGCAAAGTAAATTCGCTCGTGGCACCGGATGTGCCCTCTGTCCATCCACTAGGAAAAGAAGAGTTGACGGCAAAAGCTGGACTGTAGAGAGTGGTGTTCGGAGCTGGAAACGCGCGCGACTCTACTATCGCTGGATCAGGAACCACGCGTATAGAATTGCCGCCGTACTTTGTCTGTGAAGCCACTCCCTGCAGCAACGCTATCACCATGCCAATATGTCGCAGGGATACCATCATGTTTTGACTCGCGACGCGTAGACCAGAGCACTGAACCAAAACAGAACCGTCGGACGCCGAATATTGCACACCATAAAAAATACAAAGAGGGGACAAACAAAGCCACCTCCATCTTTATACGTACATGAAGACCTTATCGTTGACCCAGTAGCTCGGCAGCCAGAGCGGGGATGTTGGAGCACTTGAGGTTTCGCTGCAATTTACACGTCCCGCCAAGGCCCGATTAACTCTGCCGGGGAGCGGGCTTCCTTTCGCGGCCTCGTGAAGTCTTGGAAGCATGTCTTGGCTTTTGAAGAAGTGGAGGGATGCAACTCTACGTCCGGATCGAATTCTCACGTGTGGTTCTTATTATTGTATTATTCTAGACTCGCACTCGACATCATAGTGGCGTTGTGAAACTTCCTTCAGGCACTACCTAGGTTACTTTCAACAAATGAAGCGTTTGATAAGACTCAATCCAGAATGGGTAATTGAATTAGTTTGAACCACACAATTAAGGATTGCGATGCAATAATACAAGACGGCACGAACACCACCGACGGCCGTCATCTGGAACAGGAAAACAACTCTTTCAACTAATTGTGATCACCGACAGCGTGGTAGTGGAGGGGCAGCCACCAAAACTTCGTTTATCAGACATTCCCAAGTCTCACGCAACTTTGGAGGACTCGGAGTGATCGAGTGGTCTGCCGGGAAGTTATCGAACTCATCTTTTGCCAAGCCCAAGTCATGACCCTGGCGAGTCGATTGGGGGACCTTCACCCTACATATTGCACACATCAACAAACCCAATCCTGGACCTTGAGACTGGCATTCGTGTTGCCTTTTGTTCGCGGCTGGCACTGGCAGAAGCTACCCTAGGCCAGGTTAGTCTTCCAAGATCAGGAATTACGCGAACGCGTAGTCCACATGCAGCTGTCATCCCCGCGATTTAGATAGAGTGCGCCTTTGGGACTGATTCCCGCCGCAGCGGAACGAGGTCCTTTCCCTCGTCCCACTTCATTTGGACGGTCGCATGACCGATGTCATCCGCGTGACGCCTACGAGTCGGGAACGATCTAGTAGTGAATCCCTCTATATCCAGCACATCTTCAGGATCAAAGCCATATCTCCTACGCCCGAAGACAGCTAAACTATTACCTACAATTTGGAAAGCCCACGTGGTTAAATTGGAATATTTTGAGGGCATCTTGCGAGTTTGCACAGTTTGCACAGCTTGTAGAGGTGCGTGTGCCCTGATTGGTGTTTTAAAGACCATACTAGTATGTCAGGAGCAGACCGCTGTCCTGCCTCAAAGGACGGAGCCTTCCCTGTTTCGACAGTCGATAAAATTTCTACTATTGATTTAGGTCTGAGCTAGCTTCTATCTTCAATATAAAGCAGTGCGATAATTTGCATGAGGTATTCCTCTAGCCCGGGTCAAACTCGTCACGACCTCGTGGGTGCGTGACTTCCCTCCATTCACCAATCACGAAAATCCTTCCTCTTGCTTCCTCCTACCCTCAGCCTCAAATATTCCTTGGCATTGCCAGTAAACCTAGCTGAATGCTGCAGATTATGCTCTTCGTGACAATATGGGTCCATGATGTTGTTGAAGCCATGAAATCAAGACTCTTAGCCGTTTTCTGGTAGAGCATCGATGTCTTCGTCTATTTTGTGGACCCTATTGCGATGCCATTGCCTACCCGTCCATAATTCAAAGGTCTCTTCACATGCGCCGCAGCGAATAGGAGCCTATGATCGAGAAACCCGTCAGTCCACTACTGAAGTAAAAACGGAGTTTTATGTAGGATAGAGAATTCAGTGAAGTAGAAAATGTCTGGGTTATAAGTACCTTTTCGCGCTCCTGCAGCTCTGTTGGTAAGGGTCCCAGGCGATTATCTATGATGACAATGTAAAAGCCCATCATGCCCTCGTTTGCGTCTGAGAAGGAGCTACAAGCGAGTATTTCCTGTCTCAACTGTTCAAATCCTTGAGATGGCTCACTTTGGAGATCTTCAGTAGGAAGAAGTCGTTGAGAGTAAACAAAAGTATAATGATATGCCATGTAGACCCAAGGTGAGCGGTCATGAGGATAGCCAGATGGGACAATAACCAGGATTCCGCTATTATCGCTCTCACTGTCGATAGTCGTCATCCTGTGGCGGAGAATGGCTGAAACTTTGTCCGAGGCAACTCCAGCGTTGTCGTACTCATAACGTGGGGGAAATGTACCATTCTCTGTGCCGTGGGGATCACCGTTCGCGGCAAGGAACGTGTCAATGGTTTCAGGACGGACTTTGAAGCCTCGGAAGGCTACCACAACCTGGCACGACATGGAAACGTCGGTTGCTGGACTTAAGTAGCAGAGTGTTTGTGTGAGCCGAGTTTGGGATATCTCTCAGAAGGCTGTGACAGTGTGTTGAAGTGGTGGTGAAAGAAAGGTCGTTCTGGGTTGGTGCCCTGCTTCTGCTTTTTGAGCGTGTTGGTGGACCAAGATGGAATAGCGGGTCCCAAAGGGCACTTGGGCAGGTAACCACACCAAGAGGAAGAAAAAACACATGTTGCTGCCTGGTAGCTGCTTCGGGGGCGGGCCGCAATTGGAAGTGGATCTACGTCGTCCTGTCCAGATTGCAGAGTTCTTGTCCTGACCAGTCCAGCCCATACCCAACCAGTACACTGAGAGTGTCCGCCCTGAATAAGTCTTGGTTTAGAGATGACAAATTCTCACTAGGCGCTTTCTTCAACCTGCACAGAGACCATGGACAAGCCTGTTGTTTGATAAACACGCTCTTACGATGCTCGTTTACTAACTCCACTCCGTGGCCTATTATATCAAGAAAACAAAAACACCTCGAAAAAAAAACTGCTTTGTATGCACGATCAACCGTGACCAAAATCATTCTGAACTTGATCAACCGAGTAGAGTGAATATCATCAATTACTAAGCTTTCTCGTTTAGTCTGGACTATGGTGAAACTAAGATCCATTTAGAAGGTAAAACTCGAATTTGTGCCCAGGAGAGCTGGAAGAGCTGTTGTGGTACTTAAGTGGGGGATGTAGCCAGCACTTATGCTCCAGAGTTCGCCTTTTGTACACATCATTTAGGCACTGCATAAAGACCTTCACAGAAGAACTCGTTGGCTGTGAGGGCGTCACGACCATCACAAAGGAACCTTGCATTAGATGTCGGGATAGTTATGCATTCAGTAAATCACACACATTGTTGTGACCATATCAGGATCCTCCCGAACCTAGGATACTGAGTGTAATTAGAGTCAACCTGGGTAACTGTCCAGGCTGCTAGCCCGCCAGCACTGGACGTATTCACACCCAGACTGTACGATTTGCACTGGTTCAGGGGGTGTTGCAGACATTCTTGGCGTAGCAGGAATGTTGATTGTGGACAATTAAAGCAACCGGTAAGTCTGAGCACGGGAGCTTTTTGTTGCGCAATAGACCACTGTACTATGAGCCAAAAGTTGTGACGCCACACCCTGTATAGTACACCCAGTATATCGCCACACCGTTCCCTTCGAGTCGTTGCCCACATCGGCGGGTTACTTTTTAGCATGCCTGACTACTTAAGTACCTGCCAGCGGGGAACGAGTGGCAGTCCTGCTGGCAAGGTATGTCGGGTCGCGATGCCAGTGGCCTGTTTCATGGCTGAGGAAGAGCGTGGCCCGAGGAAGAGCAGTGGCTTGATCTTATCTTGTCCAATCCGTCCCTCAGTTGCCAATTTCTGTTCAGATGTTCAGCGCGAGCCAGTCTTCGCCCGAAAGTAGGACTGGGAGGGTGGGAGCGACCCAGCGAGGCAGGGACAAGCTTTCGGTTCCCGGAACCAACGGAGGCACACCTGCACTCGGCGCTCAGCTTAGCAAATCAACAAATGTAACCCCTTGGTGCACTAAGTTCGATGTGCAACATCTTACCTCCGCTAGTTGTAGTCCTCTGGTAACATGGACATATCGGAGCGAATCATTGGCTGTTTTCCCCGAGACGGCGAAGTCTGTATTTTGCCCCGTGAACGGCTGTGTCCAGCCGAGTAAACAGTCAGTGGCCATGTGGCGTGCATGACCGCTCGAGACATTGTCTCACGGCATTGAAGGCGAGTCAGTCACTGTGGCGCCTCACACGGTTGCGCTGTCTGGCCAACGATGGCTGAGGCACTGTCGTCACTGTCGTCACTGGAGCGAAGCAAAGGCTTCTCGGTCAAGGGCAAACCCAGGCAGCCCCTGAGGGAGCTGGTTCCAAAGTCTGCACGACGTCGATGGACCTGTAGGCTGCAATCCGCAATCTGCAAATCCCATGGCGCCATGCCCATGCAGGACCCATCCAGGAAACGTCAAATGACGACGGGTCTGCCGGAGTTTAAGATTGACAGCGGGAATGAACGTCCGTGTGAACCCAGCCCGCCCAGCCGGCCGTCGCCATGTTACACGCAGGTGTCGCCTTCAGTGCGGCCAAGTCCAGCATTCCCAGTCAGCCTCCCTGGCTCATCATGGCCGCACGCTTGGCATTACCCCATACTTAGTGGGTATTACCCCATACTTTGGCGGCTTGTGCCCTGAGACCACAGGAGTATTACCCCATAATTACCTAAAAAGGGGCGGGCCGCATCGAGCCGCGCCTAACCTTGGAGCTGCTGCGGTAACATGTAAGACCACCTCGCAGGTCATGGGATGGCCACGACGAAACGTTGGACATGGAGCACGTCTCTGTTCACGGACCCGGGTCCCCATGCCTGTCCGACATGGTATAAAAGGCTGACGGCCCGGGGCTTTTGTGTTGGTCACGGTCAGCAGTGACTGTTGGTGGTAAACGGGCCTATATATTCCATCAGTCTTCTCTTATTCAAGACATTGTTCGAAGTAAAACATTTTATCAGGAATATTCTGAAACGAGAAAAACCGAGACACTCCAACAAACCCCGATCCAGATCCAGATCCGTTCTCAGTTCACCATGCCGCGAGCACCCAGAGATACCTACAAAGCCCACCAGCACTGGGTATATGAGGCACACCAGCAACCAGAGGCACGGGCATTGGGAGACAAGCTTGGCCTATCGTTCCCCAATGGCAGTGCCGGTGGCCCCGAAAGCGACTTTATGTAGGTGTTTCCCATACCCAACCGTTCCCCATCGTCGGATCCAGCATATCAAACGGAGAGTCATGTCCCTGCAGCAGATATCCTAACATTGCGCAGGTATCCCATCCGACGCCTCGTAGTAACAGGACAAGACACACCATCCAACATGCGCCTGCTATTCGGAACATCATCGACGAAGAACCTGACCCCGTATCACGAAGCAAGACGATTAGTCCTCATTGACGAGATGTCCGGCGTCTCCACCTCAGCCGCGGGCCACCTAGACGAAGGGTGCCCGTACTGGTCACCTCGACCCGCCAGCCGCGAAGAGTCCGAGGAGATAGAGAAGCTGCTTCGATTCGAGCGAAGGTACAAAGACATGCTACCCTGCGCACTAGGCGGGGCAAAGCATCAACATGGACGCAAGATCAGCGTGGAGTCAGACGAGGGTTACGGAAGAGGCGAGTCGGCATCGCCCAGGCGGCGCTACTCGTAGTTCTTTTTTCTTTCTCGGATTTGATTTTCGGCGCAGGATACGGGACCATGGGCTGCAGGCGTTGATCTGATTGATTAGTGACAAAATTTGGATTGGTCACAATACCCAAAAATCAAAAGCTTAGGGAGCGATTGCAAGAGGCCAATGGCCGGGACGGACCCAGGTTGGGCAGCCAGTATTTGTACCCTAGGGTATCATGCCTCGAGAGGCAAGTATCGCAAATTTCATCAATCACTCTGTGTATCAGTCCTCGAGTATGGTACGATGTGCAGTAAGAACAGAGATCCACAAAACTGTAGCCATGCATCACAGAACGGGTCGACCCTGGAGTGGAACATACTATTCCGGCCCAGAAATCACCGGATCACCCAAGCGGTAAGTCCTGACAACTCTCACCCGGCGGTCCTCGTTCAACTCATAACAGATCATCATCTCGTTCCAAATCCGCTGGCCACTCTTGATACCTCCTGCAGCCTTGCCCATTCCCGCATATCCCTATGTGGCGATATACGTTAGCAAGGTATGCACACTTGAGTGTCGTGTATAGTCAAAGCTCCCTGAGACAGCATTTTATACGTACCTCTGGGAAGTCTCTTCGCGCGGTGAAGATAACTGCAGCGTGGAGGACGCAACAGCTATCGTCCAAGGTAATCTGTTTGGGGACGACATTTTCGTTCATGCCGGCACGACGCTGCTCAGTAAAGAATTGGACGTTCTCCTCCCGTCCTTGGATGACCTGGATCTTCCCAAGGTGTACTTCAAGGTCCGTCGCCCAGAACTCGGATGCTTTGCCAAAGTCGTTGCTGCTGAAGAGGCCGATATACGTCCTCACATCGTCCCTGGTTCGGAAGGATGCTTCTGACTTTTTTTGTTTGCTGCCGCTGGCTACACGATCAGTTGCTTTCGCCTTGCTCAGTAAACTTGTGGCTCCAGGCTCAAGGTGAAGCACCCGCCCTTCGTCGTCGAGGTGGTAGAACACAATCATTTTGACGTCAGGGCCAGTCCCCTCGGACACAGGGCCCCATCCAAAAAAGTCGTCCATCTCTACCCCCTTCTGTCCTCTGAACTCCGCTCGTACTTCCACAACGACAAGTGCGCCATCTCGGTCAAAGACGATTTTCTGCGGTATGAGAGTCTCAGAGGCGATCTGGTGATGTCCTTTCGCCCATTGATGATAGCCGCTGAGGTTCTTGGGCCCCGGAATGAGGGGGATGTCGATCTAATTGTACTCAAAGTCGAGTGAATCAGCTTGAGAACATTGATAACGTTGGCATCCGAAGATGGATCATGATTGTTTATGGGCAGTCGAACTAACATGAATGTCTGGATGGTAATATTGGAAATATGTGTCAAAGTCGTCGGCGCTGAAGGCCGTTAGATATGCCTCAACGTCTGGCTTGGATTTAAAGCCCTTCAGCCCAACAGTAGGATAAAGTTGGCTCGTCATAGTGATTGAACAGGCAACAACCAGTTCAGAAATGACCGTGCCACAGAATGTAACAATCTCACAGGTAGTACTGAAGTTGAATTAAATCTTACTTGCTCTTGTGTTCATCGAAGCGCTGCATTTCTACCAAGAATTGGAGATCGGGGGACCCGGATCATAGTAGCTCCTCACAGGCAAACCTCGGGTCCAAGCAATGCCCGCATGGCGGAGATGTATGCTGTACCGTTGCATTTGCGACATGAAATTGAGGGGCCAGTTCACATGGCATGAAAACTTCCGGGTTGTCAATGCGGCTACAAAATACTGAAGTAAAAGGGCCCCTGTCAAACAAGCAGGTACAGCACTCTCACAAAAGTTACCAGAAGTCAGTGCAAGACCCCTTTCGCCTTTGCAGCCCACATCCAAGTCTTGACTCCATTAACGTTTCAGAAGAACTCCAGTTGGGATCAAGATAAACAGTCTTCCCAACCACGATGGCAGGACACGCATTCGAGAATTGTCCCCCGGCCTATATCGACGGCATCAAGGCCGGCGACCGCACTGAGTTCCCCAACACGCCCGCATTCACCAACGGGGTCGCTCCGTGCCGCTTCCAGGGCGACATCGAGGAGCTTGAGGTGTTTGGAAACATGCCCAAGTCTATTCACGGCACATACTACAGCATGGGCGTGGACAAGAGATTCCCTCCGATCCACGAGGACGACATCCTGTTCAACGGTGACGGCGTCGTGGGGGCGTACTATATCGCCGACGGCCACGTCGACTGGAAGCGTCGCTACGTGAAGAACGATCACTACATAGCCGAGTCCAAGGCTCGCAAGAGCTTGTTCGGAAGGTATCGTAACCCTTTTACCGACGACCCGTCGGTAAAGGGACTGATCCGGACCACGTCAAATACAAATATTGTCTTTTGGCGAGGCGTTATGCTAGCATGCAAGGAAGACGGGCCGCCATACGCGCTCGATCCAGAAACTCTAGAGACCATTGGGCGCTATGACTTTGACGGCCAGGTTGTCTCACCGACCTTTACGGCTCACCCCAAGATCGATCCGGAGACCGGCAACATGCTATGCTTCGGGTACGAGGCTGGCGGGAACGGCAACGACTGCTCCAAAGAGATCGTGTTTTACGAGATCGGGGCTGATGGCAAGAAGCTCACCGAGGTCTGGTTCGAAGCCCCATTTTGCGGGTATATCCACGACTTTGGCTTTACCAAGAACCACATCATCCTGCCCATGACACCCCTTAAGGCGGATCTGCAGCGCCTCCAGAAGAGCAAGGTCCACTGGGCATGGGATCCCAACGAGGACCATTTCTTTGGAGTGGCCCCGCGCAGGAACCCCAAGAGGGAGGACATGGTCTGGCTCCGCTCCGACAACTGCTTCCAGGGCCACGTCGCCGGGGCATACGAGAGTAAGCAAGGCGAGCTGGTCTTTGATCTGTCGATGGCCGATGGGAATGTCTTCTTCTGGTTCCCCGAGGACGGCAAACCGCCGATGCCGCCTGGGCCGGGCTCCCAGCTCAGGTCACCAATGACACGGTACAGATTCCCACTCGCAGGGGATGGCCGCCTGCTCTCACCGGAGAAGAGGATCGCGCCGGCCCTGTCGTGCCAGACGTCCGTCGAGTTCTCCCGCATCGACGACCGCTTCCAGGGCAAGGAGTACACGCAGTTCTGGTCTCTCGGGATGGACGGCGCCCGGCCATACGACATTGCGCGCTGTGGCCCGCCTGTTGGCGGGCTCTTCAACCTACTGGTGCACTACAATTGGAGCACGGGGACAGAGGAGACGTGGTGGCCGGGCCCGACGACGACGCTTCAGGAACCTTGCTTTGTGCCGCGCGACGTGGACGGGTCGCCTGAGGGCGATGGTCACATTGTCGTGGTCCTGAATCGAGTCGACCGCGGCATCAATGAGCTCGCCGTCCTCGATGCACAGAAGGTTGGGGAAGGCCCTGTTGCCTTGGTCCGGCTGCCTCTCAGGCCGAGGCTGGCGTTCCATGGTAACTTTGTAGACCATAGGGACATTGAAAAATTTGAGGCAGAGAAGGAGAGACAAAAGGCGAAAGGGCCACCGGCTCCTTTACCGTGGCAGCAGAAGGGACTGTGATATCAAGGAATATCAGAAAGGAGGTCCCCAAGATCCCATGGGATCATAGTACCATGATTACAGGTGTAGACGTACTGTTTCCATTTAGCCGCGTCGTTGTATATACTGCCACTGGAGAAATAAACCTTGCAAAGTATATTGAACCGGGCGATCCGTTGATCAGTAACACGTCAATTACGGAGTACGTATACGTATGACTATCACACCTTAAATTCACCCCCATGCACTTCGCCAGAATCTCATTTTCACCCCACAGCTGCCTGTTCAAATACACATCTACACAAGTGGCTCTCAAATATAATGTACAGACAATGAGACGAGCATGCGTCGGTCTTTTGGGGGAAAGCCTCCTTGGATCCGAGGGAATTTTATACCGAGCTCGTAAGCGGGTGGCGTGAGGTAAAATCGGGTTATTGCAACGGGCAAGATGGATAATCTACCATCGGTGAAAGATTACGGCTCCGGCAGATCTTACCTAGGTACTTGAGTAGTCTGGGTGGAAGTTGGATCGCAGTGTGAGCAAGCTTGGCATTTGTAACTGGATTCCCGCACAAAGATGGAGATGACAACTTGGGACCTGTGAACAGCTATCTGGAAAAAACGAAACATAGCCCCCCCTGTTTTATTACCCCTATACACGCCTCAAAACATTCTTTAAATATACACTTATATAAATAAGGTTTCTTTATACCTCTTTTACAACTATTCGTATTATTTTTATAGCTAGTAAAAAGATGTTATTTTATTTATGTGTAGAGAAACTACAAGTTTAAGTTTTATAATTAAGCGTTTTATAAGGGTGGCGGGCCTGTCAGTAGGGTGGCTAGGGCCTGGAGGGCTGTCCATTTTAGGCCTTTTGTGGGGACTAGAATCCTATAGGCATGTGTGTAAAGAGAGTGTTTTTTATGGTGTGAGGCGTGTGCAGGGGTAATAAAGGGGGGGGGGGGCTAAGTTTCGTTTTTCTTAGATAGTGGCTGTACAGTATTTGAATGCGCAGGGCTAACGAGTTATAATAGAACAAGGTTTAAGATTCCTTACTCGCACGTCACCGAGACTTAAAGTTTTGACTCGTTCAGCACAAAATGCGAGAGGCTTAGCTCACTATACACCTCCACAGGGGTAATAACGTTGTTCAGTGACCTCGCCACCGAAAGTCGATTTTACTAGAAAGTTAACCGCCGAAGCGTGACCTGGTAGGTCCAGCTAGGCAACAGCCAAAAATACAACCTCAAACAACGTTTATTTCCCCTGCGGAGGCATATACGAGAAAATATTGGTTGATCATTCGGTGGAGCCACGCATGATCATGGTGGGAAAGGGGAGGGCGGGCCCACCTGTAGGGATACCCTACCGTAGAGTTCGTCCCGATTTAGATCGCGTTTGGTTTTGTTTGCTTGGCAGGAGAATCGGCCTATTCTGACTCCCGCACGTCCTGGGAATAAATAAGCCCCGGAAGTACCGGTTAAATATAATTGTCTTGTACGCCCCATGACCGTCCATGCCAGGAAACAAAAACTCGTCCCAACTACACGACTGACAAGCAAAAGAGTTCATATGTTCGCTTCAACAGTCTTGACTACGCTCATCGCCGCAGGTAGCGCCTACGCTCAGATTCCAGGATGGGGCGTCAGGGCAGATTTCACGAGTAAGTTGATCCAGTGCCTTCTCGCGGCGTACAGGGAGAGACTGCTCCGCTCACTCAATGGCGCGTGTTAACCCAACTTCAGGCTGCGACACCGTACAATTGGAGGCTGTCCTTGACGGCGCGACCAGCGAGTCCTACCCAGCTCCCGATATCACCGACTTCAAAATCCCGATACCATTTAATGGGACCCTCATCATCAAGGATGCCGGCGCGGAGGGATATGGCTCGCCGTACCCTCCGCAGCAGGTTGAGATTGAGATCTTCTCCGAGGGGAAGCCAGGCGACCCGGAAATCTGGGGCAACGCCACGGTGAGGCCCGGCACCGGACAACCTGCACCCATCGTCCAGATCGGTTGGAACACGGGGGGCAACTTGACAGTTTCGCCACACGAGACTGAAGTGGTCTATCTTCAATCTTGGTCTAATGGAGGCACTTTAGTTGTTGACTATGTGAGTTGAAGAATGCCCTGTCTGGCAATTGAGATATGATGGTATTTACTGACTTGCTATCGATTTACAGTGTGGTGTTCCTGCGTCTCAGCCTCCCTTCACATAGAGTAACCAAAGGTCTCACTTTATATCTCGGATTGATCGCTCTGATTGTGTCATACAAATGTTCATAAGATGGCTTGTGTAAAAATTCCCAAAGTAGGATTGGTACTTCTGTTTGGCACATAGTTAGCGACCAACTTGAAGAGAAGCCAGGCCGATTCCACCATAAATAACCAGAAATGTTCCATGACTTGGCCAAAAAACTTGCAGTGTTCCGTTCAATGTTTACAACAGAAGCTTCACCTAACTACCTAACTACTTGTTAACCGTCTTAACCCGAGTCCCGACAAGTCTTAGATGGTTTCATTCCTTTTTGTAACGACCTATCCACAGTGACTGAATGACTTTATTCGAATTGTACTGCCTAGGTACCACCGTATGAAGGCGCCATAATGACTTCGAACGTATACAGAACAGAAACGAAACCAATTAAAGGTCGGAACGAGCTTGATGTGAAAGATTGTGGTATTAAGAGCTAGCTCAGAAATCAGAATGCCTCCATTAAAACTCAATCTAGCCCTTCTGCCACCCTGTTTCTCTATCAACCCTGAGTCCCAAAGTCTTAGCCTTCCAACTTGAACACCAGTTGACGTGGTGGCCCGCTGTGCCGCAGGGCCACAGAGTCGTTGGGTGTACACCTGGGCATTAGCCAAATCGGCCAATGGGTTCCTGGGTAGATGACATCATGCCGTCCCAGGCCCATAAATACAATCCAGACCGTCTGACCTTCTCTGTTCGCAAAGCACATCCCACGCCGCGTGTCCGAATCAAAACACCAGGTCTTGGGAAGCCCGCACCTTCATCTGACCTTCCTCTCGAGATCGTGTAACTTTCTTCCCGTCCGAAGCTGTCAAAAAAAAATGGGCGACAAATGGAAGGATCTAGTCGTTGAAGATGTACGTTCAATCCTGAACGGCCGGGTTTCAAGATACCAGTTACTTCTGCTGGACTGCGTGACGCCTCTTCTCCACAAAGAGCTACTAGATGCGACTCGGCAGCACGAAGAAATGCTCCAGCAGCCTGATCCTATTACCCCAGAACAAAAGCGAGCTGCCCTCCGACAACTCGGACATCTCGACAGCATAGATGCGCAGGTTTCTGTGCATTGGCAATATCTGCACAGGGACCCTGTCTCTCGGGCCTCCCTGCTTGCCAATATTATAGGTTACCAATGGTTTTTGGCAAAATGGGTACTGCTAGACTACGCAGGACACCCACAGCGAAAAGCTGACCTGGACCCTTGGGTATCTAACAGGGTTGAGGAGCTGGATCTTCACCACAAAGCCGGGGTGGAGAGGGAGAACGACAGGGATTTCAAAATGTATCAACAAACAATCACTACTCCTATCAAGGAGCTGATGCTAGACCAAGAGCACGTCGAGAGAAGAATCAGGCTGGCCGCAGCTGAGCCATATCCAACCGGCGAGATCTACCGCCTGATCGACGAATGTGACTGGTCGACACTGGCAATGATGCTGTTCCGCGACCGGGAGCTTGCCGTCACCCTTTACAGCCAAAAGCCGCTAGACGCGGGCTCATATGATGACAAAATCGCGAAGATCGTCCTCCGGGAAATGGACGAAATAAGGGACAGGTATTTCACAGAACTCTCAGGCCCGTCCACCTATACCACGAGCAAGCACGCACAAGAACGGTCAGCCAGGAAGGAAGCCGGATTGCCACTCGACCCGGAGCCAAGAAGGCGCTCAGAGGGGGACTGGGTTTCGGCAGCTGCCAAGGGTGTCTTCAACAAGGTAGTCAGCAGCCTTGGGCTGGGGGCGGGCGCAAGGCCCGGATCGAGCGTCTACCCCAGGCCCTCAGGTGAATCTTCCAGACCGAGCATGGATTCGACAACTCATCTGCTTTCTTCGAAGGACCAGCGTGACTGATCGCTGTTTTCTTCTGGGGGCGAATATGGTCTTCATCTTGCTCAAGGCTAGACATTAAGCTGGTGTGACTCCAGGTCATACAAAGTGCCAACTTGAATCATACTGATGGTGATAACAGCGGACTATTGCGAGCAGGAGGATTTGACTAGTGGTTTTATTTCTAATACCCATACATATAGACTATATATTACGAATAGGCACATGGCGCCTTCATACAATGGTAGAAGCTCGAGACCAGCGTGTGAAGGTACAATACCAATTACAGTGCAGAAAGAATACATATGTACATTACGTCTGTGGGCAAGTGGCCTCACGTTCGTGACGCACAGAAAAGGATAGGACAGGGCTTGCGTATCAGAACCTTAGAAGGGCTGTCCAGCCCACAATTCATGGTTGAGAAACCAGTTACTTACTTCGAATCGATTTGGCCGGCTCATTTTGGTGAAAAAGAGTGCCTAGGACCATGAATCTGAATCAAGGTTTGTATTTCTGGCGAGCTCTTAGCATGTGACATACTCTGCTGCCTCCGTCATCTTGTAGTCCTGCACGAAGAGGTCTAGAATCTCAGTGGTTGAATTGTTCAGAGACGTCGGCAACTGAGCATCTAGAGAACGAATTATCCCTAACCTGCAAGACCTCCCCACCCAAGCGGCCGCAGCATTGGCCGGTGCTTAGCGACGGCCAAGCGCTAGCACCGACCAAATCCATGCCGACAGAGCCTGGAGGTCATTAACCTCCACACGATACTTCTTGATTCGGGCCAAGAGGCAGGAGAAATATTTAGCAGGTTTCCTCTACCCCTTGTAAGTCAACCACCTACTAAGCATGATTTACATCAGGGTGCTAACAATTTGGAGTTCCAGCCAGACAAGCCACGGGGATAGTTTCCCATGGGGAACTCAAGGTGCTTTGCATCAAAGTCTGCCGCCCATAGGCTTCTCAAATGAAGGCTAATTCTTCCAGTCCTCCCGCAGTCCGTCTCTTATTGCTGCTATAAAAACCCATTCCTTGTCAAACCCCCATTATTACTATCCAATATTTGATCAGAATGCTCAATTCAGGCCTACTTCCCACTCGCCTGTCTCATCAGTACCGGGCTGGCTAAACAAAGACCCGCCTATAATCGGCAACTTTGGCTTTGGCCGCATCCAGTAATCTCGTCCCGGTTTGACATCCGGAGGACTTGGTGGCGGGCTTCGTGATTCGTCTGTCTCAGCTGATGGATCAGAGCTACTACCACTCATTTTAGGGGTTACCGTTTCTTTTCCGGGCGACGAATTACTTTGAACTGGTGTATGACCATGAGGTGTTGCTGGTCGAACGCCGTACTTTGGTTCCTTTGATGTATCACCTGTGGTTGGAGAGGATGTCCTGGCCGTTGACGGAATGGATCCGCAGACTCGAGGTCCTGCGGTCACGGCCGCGGCCCAGCCAGGTGGTGAAGTGTGGTTGCTATTGACACCTCCCGGTACTGGTTGACAATGTGGAGCTTCACCGTATGGGGTCTGGCCAGCCTCGGAGAGCGGTGTGTCCTCATCTGACTGGGGCTTGATTGTCGTGCCCTCGGCCGAGTGGCCATCTCTCGAAACCCCACGTGGGCAGTCTCTCTGCTTCAACAGGCAGCTTATGTGCGCTGGAAGCGGTCGATACATCTCCCGTTGGTCATCCCCGCAAAACCTCTTCAGCAGCCACTCTTCTTGAGCGTTATCTTTCTCCCATGTGCTTGGAACCCAGCCCGCTATATCAGACCACAGATATGGCACCCAGAAAGTCTGTGCTGGATTCGTGGGCCGTGGATCGGTGTCATCAGGCGGCCTCTCCTCAAAATCCGTGTTATTGTAGTCAATAAGTACAATCCGAGGAAAAAAGAGACCACCGATCTTTTCTGACTGTGCGGTGGGATGTTCGATTGGAACAAGGACGATGTTGCGTCCCGCAAAATCGCCCTGTCTGACACCAGCCTTCATTTGCCTGACGTACCCATCCATAGCCCGCGCCAGCACCTCGAGTCGATATTCCTCGGGATAGTGAAATGTGTCTTTAGCCGCCTCCCTGCTATGGCTGTTATGAATGCGAGATGCTTGAATGCTAACACCGTTAAGATGCTCCATCAGAATCATGCGAACAGGTCTTTGCGTGGTCACACCTTTCAGAGCGATGGGCAGGGTGAATGTCCACGATCCGTAGTATCTGGGGGCAAAAGTGCCCGTCTGGCCAGCCTTTTCAAGGATTTCATAAGCCCGTGTCTCGACCATGTAATGTTCATCCGCCTCGGAGACAGTGTCACGTGGATAGTGGCCGATGCTGTGCTCAAAGGTGTAGTAAAGTGGGTCATATATCTTCGCAACCGCTGCGAAAGGCTCCCTGTCCCTCAATGTGACTTTGCACGCTACAATCTGGGGCCCTCGAGCAGAGCCAACAGCGATCGGCGACGTAATAACCAGCTGAGCAGTTTCCGCCTTTGAAGAAGAAAGCGGGATTCCCTGCTCAGGAGGGTTGGCAACGACCGCTTCACTATGACACACTTTCCCCAGGTATTTCGCCGAGAGACCGGGCCGCTCTTGAAGTCCCAGGCCCTGAAGCTCCTCGACCGTGGAGAACGCGGGCGGCGGTGCGTGGCGGGAGATGTGGATAGAGAAGCCAGGACGGTAGGGTAGGTTCGGCTTGTCAGGATCGTCGGGGGCGTGCCAGAAAGTGATGTTGCGTAGACGAGCAGACCTGGCAGCTTCTGGAAGTGTATCCCGTGGAGTGTCCGGCATGGGCTCCATGTGTTCGCATTCAGGTCGCTTCTGGGAGATTTGCGAGGCGCTGAAAAGTCGATGAGTAGATATTCAAGTACGAATACGGTCGGAGAGGATAGCATAACTATAGCATAGGATTAGTCTGAAAACGTCTGGTGTTGGGAAAATGGCGAGCATGGCGATACGAAGATGTAAGCGGGCCGATTGCTGCCTAGTCCTGCGGAGGTGTGTTGGTCCTTTGGCACACGTACCGAGGTAGTGGAACAATCGTCATAAAACAACAAAATCGGCGCGGATACTACACCTACAATGATGTCGCGAATGTCATGAATCGGCAGGCATCTGGGGAAAAGTGGCAGCGAGCTCACCTGGACAGGCTTGAGAATCGTGTCCTGGGACAAGATGGTACAAGATGGTACATTTGGGGATTTATAGGTGAGAAACAAAGTTAAGCGGCCTCAGACGCACGTATCTGATCGCCTTTTAAGACACCATCCTCTAAATAATATAACTTAACGTAAGTAGCCTACATCTAACTAACTCTTAATTCTTACTAGACTTACTACTAATAGTATATCTATATATAAAAAGTAGTAAGAGTATTTAATATAATGAAATAATATAAATATTAATTAACATAAAAATAAAAGTTAAATATTATAAAAAGTAGTTAATAAATAATTATTAAAGTATTATTATAAATAAAATATTTTTTAAATATAAGTTTATTTATAAACTTAATATTATATTAAAATAATAAAATTTTAAATTTTTAAAAACTATTTAATGTATTTTAAACTCTTTTATTTTATTAAATATTTTTTAAAAACTCCTTTAAATTTCATCTTTCTAATAAGTTATACGTTATAAAGGTAAAAGATAGCTAATAAGTCAGTGGTTTAAAAAAAAAATCTAATAACTTGAAAATTAGCGGGGCGGACAACGACAAACCCACCCCTCAACGAGAAGCACAGAATGATGTTAGGAATTCTCGAGGTTCAAGTTGAAGAGGGACATGAACTGAACAAAAAGGCTTTTGCACTCTTCTGTTCTCCAGAAAACCTCTCCGTCGCCCGGTGTACTATAATCGTGCTTCCAACGAAGATGACTAATACGCTGAGTGCCATGATCAGTCAGACCAAAATCGATGATATAATATGATTTGGGGTAATCCCAGTAGCGGGCACGCTGGGCCATTCCATCATGGGAGGCGGACCAGAAGAATCTGCCAGGCTGATACGGTTCAAGGGCCAAACAGTCAGCCTCCCGACCCATAAAACACAATTCCAATCCGGATGTCCTTCGCATGCGGATTTCAATATAGAATTTTCCCATTGAACTGCGATATGACCCAACATATTCTGAAAGGGGCATGGTAGGCTTTTCAATGGTCCGATCACGAACAAGCTCATCCTGAATCTTGGCTAGCAAATTGGCGCTCTGTTCCGAGGCTACTTTTGTGTGCTCGATGTACTGCGTCGTGTCGATCGTGTTGTTGAATAGCACTTCGACTAGCAGCTGACCAGCTAGTCTGACAGTCTCAACGAGGGCGAGCGAGTTGGACAAGACGACTACCGCGCTAGAGGTCTCCGGAAATAGTGCAGCGTATGAGGTGGAGCCCGGCAGTGACCCGCCATGGAACAGCCCAAGTCGTGAGGCGAGGCCGGCCCCGAGCATCGGATTCGTACCAGGGCCACCGTCGAAGGCCGTAGGGGCCGGGAGCTGTGCCCGAATCCACCCTGCCGCATACGAAAACTCGCGCAGACTTTGGACTGGGATGCTGATCATGCCTCGCCATAGGGTCTCCATTTGGGTGAGGGGATTCCCTTGCATGCTCATTGACTTGTTCTCGATCTGTGCGCGTCCCGCATCCATCAAGGCATGGTAAAAGACCAGTGTGTCGCGGACCGTGCTTCTAATTCCGCCAGCGGGTCCAGCTATGACATCTGGCCCTATCATAGGATGCGGAACTTCGTAGGGAGTTGCATTCTGCAGTGAGATGTATGGCTGAGCCGTGTTGTTGGTGCTGGAAGAGAAGTTGGTATAATACGTCCTTGACATGTTCAATGGCTCCAGGATCTTGTTTCGCAGCAGACTTGCGTAATCCGTTCCTGACACAGTCTCAATGACTTGTCCCAGAGCTGAATAAGCGAGATTGTTATACAGCCACTCTGTCCTCAATGGTGCAGCCCCAGGGACTTGGTTGAGTATATCCACGGCGTCACAGACCCCCAGCGGCACGTAATTGTCAGACAGTGTCCAGAGGGCATCATATGGCGGTAAGCCAGTCCTGTGTGATAGGAGGTCCGAGATCGTGATGTTCACGTACGCATCTTTTCGAGAGTATTCAGGTAAAACGTCATGCAGCTGGGTCGTCCAGTCCAGCCTTCTATCCTCAACCAGGATCCCTACCAGCGAGGCTGTGAATGCCTTGGTCAGGGAAGCAATGGGATAGATCGTTGAGCTGTCCGACCGTAGCTGTTTATCAAGATCACGATAACCGATGTTGCCCTGGTGCACCATCACACCTTCACGAAGGACCCCATAGGACAAGCCTGCGTTGCCTGAAATCTGGCACAGCTCGGCGAAGACAGGCCCAAGAGCCTCGAACGTGTTGAGTAGCCTGCGGGTGGGACATCTTGTAAGTATCCGAGGCCTATTAAAGCACAGCAACGGCAAACGAAGAGGGCATCGCACATGGTGGGGTTGTCAGGGCGGATTTTGTCACAGGCCCAGTTGCTAGGGTCGCCTACAAATGGAGGAGCATCTCTGGTGACGGAAAAAAGGGAGAGGACCAGGGAATAAATGCAAGTTGCGGAGAATCGGAGTGGCGCATATTGTCAAGGACCAACAAGTTCGTGTGTCAGCCAATCGCACCTGTAGACCTCGGGGGCGCTGAACGATCAGGCTCCAATACCCCCTTAAGAGCAGCAACAAAAACTGACAGGAACATGTGCGCGCGGAGACATACGATCACAATAGAATTCTAATTTATGTATAGTTACCCGGGGGTCAGACCTTTCGTTGCCCCCTTGCCGTAGGGGGGGCTACCATATTATAGCTAAAACCTCCATAAGTACATACCTGTACTGCCACCACCGTCGGGAGCCACTTTGCGAACAACCACCTGTCGATGTCGATTGGATCAGTGATCGTCATACGTGCTGTATCGGCACCAGTCGTCTTCGAAACCGGCTCCGTCTTAACGGGTGGGTTTGTTATAAACAGCTGGCTTCGGGCGGGTTTTACACATATTGTTTAACTTGAGATATTATCTCCTAATCCCGGGGCGATCACGGGTTTCCAATGGAGGAGAGGCAACATGACGGCGAATTGAGACTGTGAGAACGGGTATATATGGTAATCTCGGTTTTTTGAGATCACTTGGTAGTGACCACAGCTGAGCATCGGTCATCTTAGGGCGATCTAATCACTCACACCCGGGCGCCGTCATCGTGTGCGCTGACCAGTTGATATCGTCTATCGACCTTGGAATATTGTGGCTGAGTTGTTGAGCCATCAACGTATTTGTTTAGTCCATGAATCAATGTGCGAATGCCACCAATGTGCTGGTTCGTCTGTAAGGAGAAACATGTAATAATCTAATGAAAATGCAAGTGTTGCAGGATGCGGTCTACAGTACAGGCCCCTCCCAAAAGCGCGGCAGGGCACGTATTCTTGACGCCGGCAATGCTGAACCCCACTGGTCAAATCTCTTCTAGTAGTACCCGATGCATCAAAGTCGATCGTGTGCTCGCTCTATTCACGCTGCTTCGCAAAGGCGTCGTGTCGTCCGTCTACTTCGCAATCTCAACACCATTCGTAGCGCCTAGGAACACACAGAGTCAGCACCAGTTAGCAGCCAGCCAGGTTGGCCGGGGAGTCCCCGAAATGGAAAAAAAAAGGGGGGGGGGGCAGGAAATCAAGCTTGCTTACCAAGGGCCTTCTTGATGTCGCCGTAGATGGCGAACTGCCCAGCCGTCAGCCCGCCGACCATGAACAGCCGCGTGGGCAGGCCGGCAAAGGAGCCGCGGACGCCGAGCTCGCGGGCGATCTTGACGAGGCGCGACGCGGTGCTCTCGCCGGGGAGGCCCTTTGTCTTGTTGATCTTGGACAGCATCGTGTCGGCGGGCTGGGAGACGATGGCGGCCGCGAACCCGGCGAGGAGGCCCGAGCCCAGGTTCACGGCCGTCTGGCCGCCGCTCGACAGGCTCGACTTGTCGACCTGCGCGAAGATGGCCTCGGATATCTTCTCGAAGGCTACGAATTTGGTCACGGTGTAGGGGACCCTGATGTGCGTGCGTCAGTCCAGTCCACTTGTGCCCCGTCCACAACACACTCCATCCTCCTTCCGGTGAGCCTCCAACGGTCCCCGTCATCAGATGATTTCAACACAGGGAGAAGAAAAAAAGAAACTTACTGCTTAAAAAGAATAGGCCCAAACCCAGAATAAAAAGCCCCCACGCCCTCCTGCCTCAGTATCCTCCCAAACCCACCCACAAGCCCCTTGGCAAACCCAGGCGTCGACACGAGCCGGATGCGCGTCGCCTCGAGCGGGCATAAAGCAATACTAGCAAAGAACTCTGCGCTGGCCGCCGAGACGGAGTACACGGCGGCGCGGTTCTTGCGCGCACTCTCGATGCCCAGCAGGTCGATGGCCTGCTTCTTGAAGAACTCGTAGCCGCCGAACTTGAAGGCGCCCTGGACAAAGTAGCCCGTGAAGGTGGGGCCGAAGCCCGTCAGCAGGGCGGCGGCGCCCTCGTGCCGGACCACCTGCCGGAAGCCGGCTACCATGCCGCGGTTGTAGGTCTTTGGGTCCAGCTGGATGCGGGTCTTGACGCTGGTGGTGTTGTTTGGTGTGTCAGTGTGCTGTGTGGTTCAAGTCTGGGTGGATGGATAGGGGCTGGGGGATGAATGAACGGACACGTCGACTGGGGTGAAGGCGCCGTGTGTCACGGAGCAGCCCAGGGCGCCGGCGAGGGCGAAGCGGGCGTACAGGTCGATGCCCTCGGGCACCTTTGGTGAGGTGGCCTGGGCGACGGGGGAGGCGGCCATCGTGATGGTGTGTGCGTGAGAGATAATAGACGCGACTACAAAAGGGACTAAAGGTGAGTGAGTGAATTAAGTGAGTTTTCGAGTGACAGATGAGGGATCGATAATGACCGGGAGGTCTTATGCTCACCTTGATTACCGGACTCATGTTTGGGTCGGGTTTAACCGGCGAAGGATTCGGTCGGTTGGCATGGGCCCGCTGACATGGCGATTTGATAGAGCCATGTCTGGGATCAAGTTTGCGTGTGTCAGAAATGCTTGGATCTCAGGATAATTCACAATCGGCCCAGCGATTATTACTATTAGTGCGTGACGTACTTGTGAATGGTCTATGCGGGTTGCAAAGCGATATCAATACCTCTTGCGTACCTCGCTCGCATGGGGTGCTGGCATTGACTGAGCAGCAACCTGTGAAAGGGACCCCGTCATAGAGCACCCACTTATAAATTAAGCACAGTTCTTCCAACTGTTCCTCAGTTCTCAGGGTCCCCTTTGTACGGTATATGTGCATCCATGGATGGCTACAACGTCCATGTTCACGCACGCCGTTGGCCGTCTTTCCCTCAAACCGCACCAGCCTTGAGAGAGTATAGAGACACATAATTCTGTTTTTCTCACCACCCAAAGTCCTTGCATCTCCTCCTTGCTGATGTCCACAGCATATATGTTCTGTGAATTCCTTTAATTCGAATGTATGCTCTATACATCAAGACGCTGAAAAGAGAAAGAGCCGCACCAAGACATATATACGGCACCCAGCAGCACTACTAGTAGTATGTTGTCAGGATATCCTCAAATTCGTACACGACCGACCAAATCGGCCCATCATCTATGGAGTAAAGTAGTCTACATATCTGTTTTGATCCGTTCAGAACCCCCCCCCCCAAAGGGCCTATGAGAAAATAAAACCACCTATGTGGGAGATGGGTACACCCCATTATGTTGTGTTGTGTGCAACAGAAACACGCGAAAAGCCTCACAAGAAACGAGGGCTGCCCAGCCAGTGCAGTCAGTACTCCTATGCAGATGCCGCCGCCAGCAAACGATCAAGACGCAAGTACGACACGTGTGTGTGTGTGTGACGCGAACCTATCTAGGTAGGTAGGTAGAGAAGGAGTTAGGAGGCAGCAGCGGGCGGGACAAGAGGGGACCAGAGGGGTGAGAGAGCCGCGCCCCAAAAGTTGTAGTATCCCAATCACAGCCCAGAGGTCAGGGGATTATGAACGTCATCATATCACGGCTTCTTGTTGTCCGAGCCCCCCTCGCCGCCGCCCGCGCCGCCGCCGGGGACGAACCAGCCGGTAAAGGACGACTTCATGCTGTTCATGGCCTCCTTCTGCGCGGCCTCCTGCAGCGCGGCCTCCTCCTTGAGCCACTTCTCGCCGTTCTCGCGGATCATCTTCTCCATCTCCTCGTAGTTCTTCTGCCCGCGCTCGCGCGCAATGTCCTGCAGCATCTTGCCCTGCGCGAACGCCGTCGCCGGGTCCTGCTCGCCCTCGGGCAGCACCATGTTGCTCAGGTTCTGCGGCTTGAGGCCGAACAGCCCGCCCAGCGCCGCCATGCCGCTCTGGCCCCGGTGCGGGTGCTTGCGCCGCTCGGCCTCGAGCTGCTTGTTGAACTCGGCGCGCGCGATGGCCTCGCGGCGCGCGAACTCGGTCGGGATGTGCTTGCCCTCGAAGGACCGGAGCACCTTGCGCACGTCGCTGTACTGCATCGTGTGGATGTACTCGAGGAAGGGGATGAGCGAGACCAGCTCCGTGTCCTTGGGGTCGCCGGTCCACTTGGGTAGTACGATTGCGTTCTCGGGCTGGGCCTTGACGTGTTGTGGGTTCGTGTCGATCATGATGACCTTTGAGAGGTCTCGGTTCAGGTAGGCGAGATCCTGTGGGCGGGGGACAATGGTTAGCGAGCTTTGGTTACCAGGAGAAAAGAGTCATACGGAGGGGACAGAAAGAAGTTTACTGACCTTAACAATCTCACCATCCTTATACTTGGTGGCCTCTCGGAACAGCGGCCAGACAATAAATCGGTAAGGGTCCAGCTTGCGCACCAGAGGCTCACCCATGGCGAAAGGCACCGAGGTGAAGAGTACGAGCTCGTAATACTGGCTGAGGTAGTGCAGGAAGTAGTCGGCGCCAGGTCGCTTGGCCAGCCGCCAGCCGTGCTCGCGGGTCCATTCGCTGTGCACAAGCATGTCCTCGAGGCTGATGCACAACGTGTATGGCCGCTCGAACATGGGGTCTGGGTCGGGCAGCAGCTTCTCGAAGGCAGGCTCGTGGTAGTAGGTCAGGACCTCGCTCATGCGCGCCGAGGCGCGGTTCCACCAGAGCCCGAGGCCCCAGCCATTGGGGACCTCTGGGTGCTTGCGCTCTTCCTCGTCGTCCCAGTTGCGGCCGAGGTAGACGACGCCGCCCACCATACCCGCGAGGGCACCAGCAAACATGTAGTTTGCGAACCGTTGGCGGCGCTTCTCGGTGGAGGATATGTATGCCGACGCAGGCAGCTCGCCCTTGCCACGCCCGCCGCCTGGGCTTGTGGGCGCATCCTCCTCGACCCTCTCCAGGGCGGCCTTCTCGTTGGCGGCGGCCTGCTCGAACGCAAAGGTGGACGGGATACCCTGCGTGAGGTCGGGAAGCTCGGACAGGGGGATCTGCTTCTCGGGGGCGTCGGGTGTCTTGTCGGCTGCCGGCTCGACAGCCTCTGGTTGTTCTGGGGCGGCCTTTGCGGGTTCTGTAGGAGAAGCAGGGCCTGGCGCGGGCTGCTGTTGTGGCGTGGCTGATTTTTGGGGTGTATTTGATGGTGGCCCGAATCGCGAGGCTGTTTTGTTGTCCTTGGCCATTCCCCTACTCCATATTATCGAAGTAGCTGCCAATGCAGGCAGGGCTCTGCGGGTGGGTGCAGCAGAGGCCCATCTTGAAGCAGCAGCCGACTGGGCCAGGCGCAGGGCTGCCCGTGAGAGCATGATGGATGACCTGTGGATGTGAAGGTGGGGGGATGTGTTCGACCAGCCCCAAGAAAGAATAAAAATACAAGTCTTCGTCACTGCTGCCAGATTATAGCCCAGACAGGCGCATTGTTGGGGAGAGGCGGGCAGGATTGTCGAGGGGTGGAGGGTGGAGTGAAATCGAATCCCAAGTCGAGCCCGAGTCGCCAGGTTATTTCGTCACCATAGAAAATTCAGAAGGCGACAAGCTTGTCTGCCCATCCGTCGGGGAAGGGCTGGCCCGAGCTCCTCGAGAGTCGTTATCGGTGGGGTGACATCCCGCTTATCGTCTCGCATGAGGGTTAGGGGATGCTCCGTACAAGGTGCAGGCAGGTGTGGAGTCAAACGGTAGTGTCCACGTGTGCCGTCCATTACGGCAGTGACGGTACGGAGGACGGAGTACTACCACGCAGTCTTGGCACTTTATTACCCAACCGGGCCCAGGTTTCGTCTGGAGTCCGTCTCCCGTCAATTTCGATGCGACTTGACGACTTGACGATGCTCCCCTCTTGACTTGTTTCCCCGCAAAGCATATGCAACCTCTCCCTCTCTCTCCCTCTCCCTCCCCCGCCTCACACGACACAACCTAATCTGAACTTGCCTTGGTGATCGATCAAGTTGGCCTGTCTTGTGCTCCTTTGCTCCTACATTAACTGTTGCGACCCTCTCCAAGAACTCTCTGCTCCGTTGCCACTTCTGCCTTCTGCCACCACTTTCGAACCTGCAGGCCGTCATCACCTGCAGTCATTCCATGTTCCCCACCACCACCACCAAGTCTCCATCCTCCCAAGTCTTCACGATGGCCGGTGCGGATGCTGCTTTCTGAGGGTGGTTCCCAGTCGTCGGTCTGCCTCCCAGTTAGCACTCACGATGGGACCACCCTCTGAGTCCTGCAAATCATCGTCATCATCATTCGAATTCACCCTCAACAACCACGCACAGGAATTAAGTCGACCGAGTACTTCACCCCCGGATCGGGAGTTCCGATACTTCCACTACGGAGACCCCGAAATCGAGAATACCGAACCCACAAATATCGACCACCACCACAATCACGACGCCGTACTACCTACCACACGACTGCAATCCAATCTGCTTTAACTTCATCCAGGAAACAAGATACCCATTGGCGTACTTCGTTGACACCACCACCACGAATATCACTGTTGAGCACACCAAGTCGGAGTCTTACGGACATCTCCACCGACAACTGACACCACCGATCCCTGACCCAGCCCACCGACTCTCGCAATGGTTCGCAGGCCGGCCAAGGGAGCCCGAGCCAGGGGCCTCGCCTCGCCCACGCCCATCTCGTCCAGCGTCACCACGCCTATCAGCTCCGCCCTCACCTCGGCCTACACCACCGAGGCCGAGCTCGACCCCGACGACCCCAACAACCTGGCCATCGGCGCGCTGACCCTCGACGTGCCCATCGCCAACAGGAAGCCCAAGAAGGAGGTGACCAAGCCCTTCCGGTTCATGGACCTCCCCTCGGAGCTGCGCATCAAGGTCTACGCCTTCCACTTTGCCGACGTCGGCCCCGTCGTGGACCTCGAGCCGGGCAACTACTTCACCATCCACAAGAAGCTGAGCGTGCTGCGCGTGTGCCGCCAGTTCTACCGCGAGGCGTCCCACGTCTTCTACAGCGCCCGCACCTTCCGCGTCTTCCCCATCGACGGCCGCTACTCGCGCAAGAAGCTGGGCCTGCTGGCCCGCCTCAAGCCCCAGTCGCGCGCCCACCTCACCTCCCTGGAGCTGCGCCTGGGGCCGGGATTCAACAAGCCCTACCGCAGCTGGGCCGTGAACGACCTGCTGGGCCTGCGGGACTGCGTCAACGTCCGTCGTCTCTCCGTGTACGTTGAGATCGACCCCAGCGACAACATCTTCAACGGCTGGCGGCGGTCCACCGGCTTCTACGAGGCCTTCTCGCAGGAGCTGCTCGAGGGCCTGCTGCAGGGCCTGCCGGGCGTCGAGACGGTGCAGTTCGACGCCAACACCGCCGTCAAGAGGGCGGGCGACATGATGCAGGGCCTGCTGGGCGTGGTCGCCCCCAGGGACCTCCCCATCACGTGGGGCCCCGAGAGGGGCTGGACCGACAACGAGGACGACGAGGTCGACCACGAGCCGCCCATGGGCCCGACCGCCGCGATCGACTGGAGCCTGCCCCCGCACGCCGTCATGGCCGCGTTGGCGCAGGAGGTCATAGCATAAGGGATTGTGTTTTGGGCGCCGGAGTTTTCTGATTTTGGGCAAGGGCGGCGTACGTTGGGATTTGGTCCATGGTAGCAGTTTTGAACCTTTTGTGCGGTGTGCAGTTTTGCAAGGCAGTATTGGACTGGCTGGTCGAGGACTCTCTTCTCACTTTGAGCGACGGACGACGCTCACTTTACCAGCTATTTGGACAGTCATGAATTAGCGACTGCTGGTTTCTTTATCGGATGCTTTCGTTTCATGAGGGAATACTCTCGTCACCGGCTTGCGAACTTTGAGCGGCTGGCTAGCGCTGGAGGGGGGGAGGGGGGGGGGGAACGGGGCATGGCATGGCAGCCGAATCGGCATCGACATAGTGACCTCCTATGCATCTATTTACGCAGGTGTCTATATAGCAATAAATCCGCGTAACCAGTACACATTAATAATATCTTCTCAAGATCCATCACCACCACCACCACCACCACCCACCAAAGGCACCCCCCCAAAATCAACAAGACTAACAACCTCCCGTATCCTCCCCCCCTCAAACCAATAAAACACAACCTCCCCAATGTCCACGCGCTGCCCACCAGCCGCCAGCGTGCCCCCGAACCGCAGCCGAGCAGCAACCAGCCCCCTCGCCCCGTCGGCCAGCAGGCCCACGACCTGGACGCCGACGTCAGGCACGGCGGCGCGCACGGGCCCGCCGAGGCCGTGGTACTCTGTCGCGCTGAGGGCGCGGCGGTTGTGGGTTACTGGCTCGTGCAGGAAGGTGGCGAGGGCGGCGGGGGAGGGCGACATGAAGGTTTGGAGGTAGGTTGTGTAGGTTTGTTTGAGGGAAGGGGAGGGGTGGGGGTGTGTTGGGATTGTGGATGTGCGGTGGGGTGGTTGTGTTTGGGGTGCGGTGCCGTGGGCGCCGTCGTCGAGGATTACCGTGGTGGATTGCGATGGGGAGGAGGGGTCTGCGTCTTCGGTGGTGGTGGTGAAGATGTGTGCTGCCAGCTCTGTGGGCGGCTTTGGATCGGGTGATGTGCTGTCCCGCAGCGTGAGGATGAGCCTGGCCGCGACGAGCCCGGGCGACGACGGGTCCCTGACGACGAGGTCGAGTTCCGAGCTGACTATCTCGTGCCTGGCTTCGTTGATGGTTATCTCTGTGCGCTCGTGCGGCTCGCCCCTGAGGTGCCGGTTGAGCACTCTGAGGATGGCTGCGTCGGTTGCTGCGTTTGGGGACATTGTGATTGTTACTCGTATACTTTGTCTTAGCGAGTAAATAGTGACTAGGTTTTTTGATCAGTTGGGCGAAGGTTCCCAGTCTGTCTAAAAATGTTGGCTCCAGGAGAGGATGGGCAGATACCCATGGAAATAGGGAGTGGCTAAGTAATTAGTACACATCCACGCCCTGCGTGATGTCATTCCCAACCTCAAATGATTACGGGCAGATTTACTTAGATTGATCCAATCGTGCAACCATTATATCAGGTGGTATCATGAAATTCTAAAGCATACTTTGAATATTTAGAGGACTATTTACGTAACAGAAGGAGTGTAAAATCTAAGAAAAAAGAAAGAAAGAAAGAGACTACCTGACGCGGGGAGAGGGGGTCCCTAATATAAGCCTATAATTATATTAAAAATTAATATTTAAATAAAATTTAAATATAATAATTAAAAATTTATTAAAAGATTAATTTTTATTAAATTTTAATATTATAATAAAATTTAATACTATATTATAATATATAAAAAATTTATTTAAAAATTTTTAAATTTATTAATATTAAATTTTATTAATTTATAAAAAATAAAATTTTATAAGTTTATAATATAATTTTATAAATTTAATATATAATTATAATTAAATTAAAAAAAATTAAACTTTTTTAATTTATATATTAAAAATATATTAATAAATAAATTATATTAAATTAAAAAATATTATATAATTTAAATATTTTATAATTATAATAATAATATATTTTTATTTTTAAAAAATATTAATATTATTTTAAAATAATATTATAATAAATTTAATTAGCTTTTTTTTTAATAAATAATTTATAAATATAATAATTCTTATAATATTAAATTTATAATTTTTTTAAATTTATTATTATTTATTAAAAATAAAAAATTATAAATAAAATAATAAATTTTAAAAAATAAATATATTAAATTTAAAAAAATAAATTTTTTTTTTTAAAAAAAAATAAAAATTTATAAAATAAAAAATAAAAAATATAAAATAAATTTTTAATTTATATAAGTTTTATAAATATAAAATATAAATTTTAAATTTTAAAAAATTATTAATTATTTATTATTATTTAATAAATATTTTATTTTAAAATATAAATTAATATAAATTATTTTTATATTTTTATATTTATTTAAATATTAAAATTAATTTTTTATAATTATTTATAATTTCCTATAATTTTTTATAATTTTTTATAATTTTTTATAATTTTTTATAATTTTTTATAATTTTTTATAATTTTTTATAATCTTTTATAATTTTTTATAATTTTTTATAATCTTTTATAATTTTTTATAATTTTTTATAATTTTTTATAATTTTTTATAATTTTTTATAATTTTTTATAATTTTTTATAATTTTTTATAATCTTTTATAATTTTTTATAATCTTTTATAATTTTTTATAATTTTTTATAATTTTTTATAATTTTTTATAATCTTTTATAATTTTGTATAATTTTTTATAATTTTTTATAATTTTTTATAATTTTTTATAATTCTTTATAATTTTTTATAATCTTTTATAATCTTTTATAATTTTTTATAATTTTTTATAATCTTTTATAATCTTTTATAATCTTTTATAATTTTTTATAATTTTTTAAAAATTTTTAAAATTCTTTAAAATTTTTTAAAATATTTTAAAATTAGTTATAATTTTTTTATATTAAATATTATAGTAGAATATAAGGAAAAAAATTATATAAAAATTTTAATTAAAGTTTATAAGAAATTACTTTTTTATATTACTTTAATTTTTTTTTAAAAGAATTAAATCCTTTTTCTTTTATTTTTAAAAATACTTTACTTAATGATTTTTATTTTCTATTCCTCTTACTATACCTTTTTTTTCCTCCTAACTATAACTACGCGTTAGTCCTCCTTAGAGGACTAATAAAACATTTTATTAAATACTATTTATATAGTTTTAATAGCTCGTTTTTAATATGTAATTTTATAAATAATATTATTAAATAATTTATTTTTTATATTATATTTTAAAGTATTTATTTTTAAAAAATTCTTTTAATAAATTAAATTTTAATAATTTATATTTTTTTAAAAAAAATTATTTATTAAAATAATATTTTTTAATTTTATTTATATATTATAAAATTAAAATTATAAATATTTATAATATTTTAATTATTATTTTAATATTATAATTTTTTAAATATTATATTTTAAATATTTAATATAATATAATAATATTATATATATTTTTAAATATATATAAAATATAAATAAAAATATTTTAAAAAATATACTTTTATAATTTAATTATTTTAATTTTATTTATATTATTTAATTTATTTAATTTTAATATTATAAATTATTTTTTTAAAATTATATTTTAAAAGTTTAATTATTATATTTATTAATAATTTTAAAATATAAAATAATAAAATATAATTCTTATATTATTTTTATATTATTTTTTTAAATTAATTTTTAATTTAATATTATTTTAATATAAAATAATTTATTTTTTTAAAAAAAAAATTTAAATAATTAATTTAAAAAATTTATTAAAAATTCTTTTTATTATTTAATTAAACTTTTTATATTTTTTAAATTTATTATTTTTATAATTTTATTTTTTTTATAATTATTTTATATTAGTTTTTAAATAATTTATAAATAAATAATTAATATAAATTTATTTTTATTTTTATTATTTTTTATAATATTATAATATTAAAATATTTTTTTAATAATATTTCTTTTAATTTTAAAATTTTTTTAATTTATTATTATATAAAATAAAAACTTTTAATTATTAAAAATAAAAGATTATAAATAAAATAATAAAATTTAAAAAATATATATATTAAAGTTTAAAAATAATTTTTTTAAAAAATATTTTAAATAAGGAGTTCTTTTATATAAGCGTTTTTTTAATAAATTTAAAACTTTAAGTGACTTAATTCGGACCGATAGAGGGTCTTACTAAGTTAGCCCCTAATACTACCTACCTAGGTATTATAGTAGATTACTATAGGTACTAGCAACGCCTAGCAAAAAAAATACTATAATAAATATCTTGTAGTCCACCCCAGGCCCGGAGAGCGGAGTTGTTTCCGCTCCATTGTAGGTGCACCTCACGCAGAGAGTCCCCGACATGCCGGAGGACGCCCGCATCGAGGTCCACCTTCTTCCAGTCCAGCTCTTCTGCTTGGAACCCCTGGATTGACTTCTCGATGGCCTCATCGCTGTGGATCTCCTGGCCGTCATCCTCGACAGTGACGGAGAGGATTCGTTCTACCTTTTTCTCCCTCAGCCAGCTGAAGAAGAATACCATGTCCTGACAACCACCTGGAGATTCGTCGGCGCACCTCCTCTCTGAACTCTGTTTTAACATCCCGCGGCGAAAGAAGACGTATTTGAGACTCCGGTCGAGCTCGAGGTGGGTGAAGTCGGCCTTGAACTCGGCATCGGTGATGGGGTCGCCGTGGCCCACAGTCGAACCAGAATGACTTGCCTAAGGCAAGCGAGAAACATGGGTTAGTAGATATATAAAACAGGTAGACAGGGCTCGAACAGGGTAAATATTACGCTTCTGGCCGGGAATAGTGAGGAACTCGACGGCAGCGCCTGGCTTCTCGTTGCGCAAGTACCATAGCTTCAGTTCTTCCTTCATGTCATTGAAATGATTATCTTGGTCGCTGAGCCTGATGACAGGCTCCTGTTCAACAACCGTCTGTGGCACCCTCTGCGCGTCCTCCTTGTCAATGTTCTTGGGCTTCGGTCTATCTGAGGCAGTGCTGGAACTCCCCAGGTTCTTTTTAGCACCAACCACCTCGTCGGCCTTTGGGCCTTTTGGTTTCGGCTCTCCGTCACGATCCTGGACATCCACTGGGGCCGGGGTCTGAGTCCAATAAAACTTGAGGTCACATATGATGGAACCAACATAGCCTGTGCATTTGAGCTCATGCCATGTACTTTGGTCTTGAGCGCTTACCACCGTATGAAGGCGCCATATATGTCCTCACCATTCCTTCGTCGGGCGGTTCCGCAATAAAAGATTTTGAAAGACGTTCCGTCAAGCCCCGCTCTACTGTCAAGATTCGTGCTTCAGTAATCGTACACCCACTCGCACGTTGTGTAGAAAACAAACTCCAAAAGACACGAAGCGAGTCCATTGCGGTGCAGCTTCTTGCAGCAGCAAAAATAATCTATTGCAGTCATGGAGGGCCTAGAACTTCAAGATTCGACTGCTGGTAACAGAGGGTGGCTGGCAGGCCTCCTTACGGGAGATAGCGCAGGGGATAACAACCACGGCATCGAGTAAGTTGATAGACACAGCTGGGATGAAGGCAAGAGGCTACTGAGATGCTGATACTCTATGGTACAGTGTCATCTTTGTCCGCGGAGTTAATCAGGATCCTCGATGGCCATTGGTGATCCTTGGAGACTCGAAAATCAGACCCCGAGTCTTTGCCTACTCAACAGATGCCATCACCCATGGCAGTGGCCTTAATGACTTGGCACACCAGCTTCTCTTGGATGTTCAACGGCTAAGGACACGCAAAGCCTCGGTGAGTGATTACTCTGCGGCTCCGCCTTCCCGAGGTCGACAGCGTGACTGATCGTTGCTCCCATGTCTCGTCTCGATGTTCTAGGAAACCGATGGGCCCATCGTCTTTGTGTCCCACGACTACGGCGGAACCATCGTGAAGAGAGCCATGGTCATGGCCTCGCAGTCCAAGTCGTTTGTCAACCTGCTTGTGGACACCCGAGCCCTGGTAAGCCTGTGACCAGCTCAAGCCTACGGGAGCAAGAAGACGAAGCGCGGACGGACTACGTCATGGCTGACTTTGCCTCAGGCCTTCCTTGGCTGCCCTCAGAGATGCGACCGGGCCGCAGACTTGGAAGACAAGTTTGCAAAGCTGCTTAACGGAAGGCCAGACACGTACGCAGCTGGCGTAACTCGGCTAGCTAGCGTTATGGCTGAGACGACCCGGGCAACAAACAAGGAGTTTATCGGTGCCAGCCTCCTTGCCCGCATGTATGTATGCGCCATGTATTCCGATAACAAGGATGATTCTTTGCGGGTAAGCACCCTTTGCCACTGGAAAAGGTTGGGATCCGCGGTTTTTAACTCGGAATCTGTGTGAGACACAGGTTTTTGACAGGGCTGATGTCTGCTTCCTGGTGCCCGGTGAGGCGCGCTGGCCGACTGTACGCGGTGACAAGGAACTCGCCGGCGTGAGCGTTGATTTAAGTCACCTCCAGCATGCCTGTAAGTGAGAGCTAAGTTGGCACTCCCCGGTCTAGCAATGCCGCTGACCTCTGTCCTCACCAGTGTCCAAGAATGCACAGCGGGAGACCCTTCTCCGGATGTCGTCCCCGGTCTATCCCCTGACGACCCGTGTTACCGACCGCTCGCAGCTTGAGAGCCTCGCAGGCGAGCCTTCGTTCCAGATGCTTCAACAGAGGAGAGCAGGCATCTCTGTGCTTGAAGTGTTCGGACACGGGGATGTGCGGACAGCTGCTGAATACATATTCAGCCATCTGGATCTTGATGGGTCACGTAGCAAGGAGAGCGACGACGACACGCCGGACATGCAACGGAAGTCCGTACAATTCTTCCAGTTCGGCTCTAAGGATACTCGCTTTAGCGACATTGGCTGCATGCTCCGGACCGTGATCGCTCAGCTTGCCAAACTCGCTAGCCAGCCTTCTACCATCAACACAATCCAAGACCGCATGGAGGAGCTGGCTGACAACTCGGCCACATGGACTGATGGAGAGCTATACGACTTATGGCTGCATCTCGTTAGGGCAAGCAAAGACTCAACGGAATTGCTGGTCCTCGGCTGTTTCGATGAGTGCGACACACTGTCCCGCAGGTGGTTTCTTTCAAGGCTCTCATCCTCTATCGCGGCCACCGAGCTTTCGCTGAAGGTGATCATGACTCACAACCGAGCCAGCAGCGGTGACGAGCTTCGGATTGACTTGTCCAATCTCACTTCTGCCGCTCTCTATCAGGAGCCTGATGCTAGGCAAGACTTGACCGAGCCCAAGTTTCCGGTCTTGTACAGCATCGACCTGGACAAGATTGGCTTCACCGCCTCGACAAGCCGTTACGAGAGGCCTTCCACTCCCTTGGCCGTGAGAAACTCGAGGCGATACCCGCAGAGCACCAATATTTGGCCGAAACTCAAGGAAATACCCGAGGGCCAAGACGCGCTGGCTATTTGGGTCGAGTCCAACAGACATTGCGCGGAGCAGATGGCGGCAACTCTGCGGCAACAGCTGCCCTCTCTATCGTTCGCCTCGGTCTGCGTAGCAATTTTGGAGGCGATTCCAGCGGAAAGACAGGGCTGGGCTCGGGAGGTCATGGCGTGGTCAGCGTTGACATTCCGGCCCCTGACGGTAGAAGAGGCAGCAGCCGCGGTTGGTTTGGGAGTTCTCAACAAGCCATGCTCTGGCAGTGAATTTCTGACAGCGCTCCGTAAGCACTTTGGGGGCTTGCTTCACATCGTTCATGGCAAGGTGACTGGAGGTCTGAAGCTGTGGCAGACAGTCAAATCTGCCACCGAAGCGGCAGGCACTGAGGACCCCTGGTACATTTTCTCTGAGGACATCCATGGCCACTGGGAGATCACGAAGAAATGCCTGGAACACCTCAGTAGTCGTGGGGTTCAAGAAGTCTTGGAAAGACTGGACTCGACTACCGGATTCTGGGCAGAGGACGCCCGGGATGAGACCGGCCCCGACACACGATTGTTAGCTTATGCTACGACAAATTGGCCCGTTCATTATCAAAAGAGCAGGCCCTATCTTGACGGTCTCACCACTTCGGCCTCGACTTGTCCGCCTGACGGCGTGACGGCCTTCCTCGCTGACGACAAGCTGAGAGAGCCGTGGGCACGCGCCTACCACCGTGTAACTCATGGGTCGGCAGAGGATATAGCCTCGGAAAAATTCTCTCCGCTTCAAATTTGCGCCAGGTTCGGCTTCAACCACACCCTGCGCCATTTCAGCGGTGGAGCTGTGAAGGAGGCATGGCAGCAGGCGGCGATGGAGGCGGCAACACACGGTCGGATCGATACCTTGCGGTCCATACTCGCGATCGAGCCCTCGGCGGTGACTGGAGTTGACCCTGACGATATTACCAGGGCGGCCATTTCATCCAAAAACGAAGAGGTCATCCTCGAAGTCTTAGACAAGATCCTGGAGCCGGCCCGTGGCGACGACTCCCCATCGGCCTGGGTTTCCAACCTTGTACTTGAAAGCTCGAGGCTGGGGTTTACTGCCGTCGTCAGGAAGGTCCTAGACCACCCATTGAGCGCAAGCTACCTTTCTGCACCGGGGATCTTGCAGCCTCTTCACTATGCCGCCCGGGGCGACCACCTTGAGATGGCGAGGCTGTTGAAAGATGCGGGTGCCAACGTAGAAGGACTCGGAACGGCGCACGATGGCCTCGAAGCCCCGCCGAGCCCTCTCACGGTCGCATGCGAGCATGGTTCTCCATGCGTGGCCAAGTTTCTTCTTGAGTGCGGCGCCCAGACGGACATCACGGACGGAGAGAGAGGCTGGACGCCATTGCAGTTTGCGGCCGCCAGCGGATGCCCCCTTGTCATCAACAGCATCCTCGAACATGACAAACTCGACCGGTACGATTTGGACATGGAGCACCCGGTGGCGTTGGCCATGGCCCGAGGCTACTGGAGGTGCGTGGAGATCTTATGTTGCAAAGCGGGCGATTTCGAGATGATGGTTGGTAGTAAGACACTGCTGAGCCATGCAGTAGAGAACGGGGACGTCGACATGGCCCGCATGCTGCTTGGGCGAGGGGCACAGCTCCAGGGGCAGCACGCCAAGGCCCAAGAAGCCCTGTTCCACGAGGCCGTGGTGAAGAATAACAAACAAATGGCAGCCCTCCTGATAAAGAACGGCGCCGACATCGAAAATGAAACCGACTGCTGGTCTACGCCGTTGATGGAGGCTGCAGGTCGGGGTTTAACCGATATGGCCGAGTATCTTCTTGAACAGGGCGCCCAGGTTGACAGGAAGGATTCCGAGGGCGTACGCCCATTGTACAGGGCATCATACGAGAAACAAGCGAAGATGGTGGAGCTCCTTCTGCGAAAGGGTGCCGACCCAGAGGGGAATATAACAGATGAGAATGATCGACGGCCGATCCATGTAGCCTACGACAGCCCTGAGGTCACAAAGGCGCTCTTGCGGCACGGCGCCGATTGCAACGCCAAGAGCAATGGCAGATATGGCGCGCCGCTGTTGACGGCGTCATGGTTCGGTTACCTTGAAACCGTAAGGGTACTGCTGGACAACGATATTGATGGCGGCCGGAATGAATGCGACCTCGAGGTGGAGGATAATAAGACCGGCTCCACGGCGCTGACATTAGCGCTCGGGGAAGGGAATGAGGAAATAGTGCTTGCCCTACTGGAGGCTGGCGCCAACGTCAACCGGACAATGGTCAATGATAGGGTTGCAGGAAGCTCGCCTTTGCACGTGGCGGTCCGGCGAGGTAGTGAAGCCATCGTGAATACGATGCTGCGGTGCCGGGCCAACGTGGACGCCAAAGACACAGCCGGTAACACGCCGCTGAATCATATACAGTATGACACACCGGTCAAAATTGTTCAGGCATTACTCCGTGCGGGCGCCGACGTTGAGTCCACCAACGATGATGGCCACACACCCCTGTGGAGGGCGTTGCGAGCCGGCAACGTGGCCGTTACCCGGATGTTGTTGGGCCTCGGCGTCCGAGCCAAAGTCAATATTACCTCGGGCGGGCACAACAGCTACAGAACGACCGAGAGCTTCGGCCTGCTCCAGTGTGCCTGCCTCCACGCCGCCCCGGAGCTGGTCGAGGCCGTGGTCCGGCTCGGTGGCACCGACGTCGACATGGACATGTCGGACAACTTCTTTGGCCCGCCGCTCCAGGCCGTCTGCCACCGGCCGACCCTTGCGTCAGCACGACTTGCGGGCCCACGAACCGCTGACGACATCACGCCTCTCGCCGCCGAGATCATCCACCTGATGACGATTCTTCTTGAAAAGGGTGCAAATTTAAATCCGCCGGGGCCGTCCAAGGGGGCGCTCGGTTACGTGGGATGTAGTCAAGTAACATTTATTCCTGTAGCTCGTGCGACATTTTAATATAGTATTTAAATCTTTAAGTATATATTAAATTATCAACTAAGCTTTTTGTATATTTAAATGTCGCACGATTTTTTATTATATTTAAATATAGTAGGGTTAGGGGGGTTCTAGGGGGGAACCCCTTAGGGTTAGCGTTAGGGTTAATAATTAGTATTAGGGTTAATAGTTAGTATTAGGGTTAGTGGTTAGGGTCTAGGGATATATTTAAATAATTTAGGGTTTATATTTAAATATAGAAAAAGGTGACGTGACATTTAAATATAGTATTTAAATGTCGCATGAGATATAGGGATAAATGTCACTTGACCTTAGCACTCCTCGGTTACGCTATCAACGCTGCCTGCCTGGCAGTACCCTTTGGTGTTGTGCGGTTCCTGATCCGCGACCGCGGAGCAGAAGTTGACGTGCGTGACGAACTAGCCGGGCGCACACCGCTGCACTTGGCCTGTTACCGTGATGCTCGTTTTGTCGACGCCGTCTTGTCCGGCCTCGCGGCCCAGGCCTGCGTGTCTGGCGCGGAATTGGGACCAATGGACACTGCTGTAGATCCAAGGACCACTGCTCAAGAGCAAGATGAAGAGCAGCCTGAGGGTGGAAAGGGGGTTAATACTGCAGTGCAAGAATACGACGCCGTTGCGGTAGCGAAACTGCTGGGCACATCGAAGGACGCCACTGGACGCGTGCCCCTTCACTACGCCGCAGCCAGCGGCAAGCCGGATCTCGTCCGCCACGTACTGGATAAGCTCGGCATCGCCGGGCCCGAGGGGACGGCGGCAGCTGGTGCTGCTGACCAGCACTCGGTCGTCAACTCCCAGGATGCTCAAGGTTGGACCCCCCTGCACTGGACAGCACGCACCGGGCAGATCTGGACCAAGAACTGCGAGGGCGACGACAGTCAGGGCGGCAAAGACTACGCAGCCGTCGTGCGGCTGCTCATCGACCGCGGCGCCGACCCGGGGGCAGCCACGGCCCTGGGACCGTCCCTCCGACGATCCTCTCGGAAATGGACGCCTCTCGATGTGGCTCGTTACCACAATGCTCCAAAAGAGGTGCTGGATGCGCTCGCTGTGCCCAGGACCGCTGCCACGGGCACTGGCAGGACTGACTTGCGGCGAAGAACATTGATGAGTCTGACACCGGGAAAGGAGCGTAGGAATGTGCACTGCGATTGCTGTTTCTTGGTGAGTGCATCTACCCACAATTACACTCCCCGCCATCCAGCAGTCGAGGACGACAAGAGCAAAGAACTTAACTCGTACGCGCTGATCACTTCATCTAGGCCGCAGTGGGCACGGCGTACCTATGCATGGGGTGTGAGGACTACGTCCTCTGCTTTACGTGCCATGGTTCTCACGAAAAGTTGCATCCCCCGCCGCATGGGTTGTTCGACGACATGAGCTTCGACGAGTCCTCGGATGAAGAAGAGTCAGAAGAAGAAGAAGACACACAGGGGCGCGAGGAAGAAGTTGGAGCACCGAACGAGGCAGGCCGGCGACCTGCTTCGCCTGCAGGGGAGGGGCAAACTGGGGATAAGTCGGGAGACATGCCGTCCACCCCTGAGTTTGACTTCAAGTGGGGATGGGGAGTGGGAGCCGACGGAGAGCTGGTATTACAGGATGAATCCATAACCGTTATTACACAACCTACTAGAGGTAGTCACTGGCAGACCCATGGAGAAAATGATGGTCGTGAGAGATAATATATTCCTGAATACTTGGCTCCTTCCAGTCACTATAAACTCACGCCTTCAGCCCCGTGATACTCCTCTGCTTCATATGCGACGCCCGGGCAACAACAAACAGCAGCCCGCCGACCCCCATCATGATGCCCGCAAACACCTTCATGCCCACGTACATCTGCACGATGCCCACGCCCTCGCCGCCGCCGCGCACGAGCGCGCCCCCGATCGGCTGCGCGATCAGGATCGCCGGCGACGCGGCCAGGTACGTCGCGCCCGAGAAGACGCCGACCTGCCGCATGTCCGGGCACACCTCGACCACGAGCGTCGGCATCAGCGACACGAAGACGCCCGACGTGATGCCGTACAGCGCCGCGTACGCCATGCGCGCCGCGCTGTTGCCCCCCGGCGCCGGGATCCACAGCGCCAGCGTGAGGACCGCCGACAGCAGCGTGAAGAAGATGGTCACGTTGAACCGGCCGAGGCGGTCGCCCGCCCAGGCTGGCACGATGCGGCCGATGATGCTGGTTCGTGTTAGCAGCTGACATGGACCCTACTAGAGAGAGAACCGGGGGGGGGGGAGTAGCATGTATTATCTGGTTCGATAGATTCTCACCTTGTCGCACTCAGAACCACGAGGAGATTGTTTGCTTGGGATTCGCCCATGCCGCTGTCGACGCCCTCGTCGACGAGGAAATTGTAAGGGAGGAATACCCCTAGGAAGAAGAAGAAGGCGGCCAGGGAAAGTTTGATCAAGTACCCGTTCTTCAGAGGGGCGACAACGTCCAACACCCTGAAAGGCTTGGGCGTGTGCACGAGTCGCGACTTCACCGTGACGAGGGCGAAAGCCAGCAGGGCGAGGTAGAGGAACGCTGTCGCCCGTATGGTCTCGGGGAAGCCGATCCTCTCCACGAGGGTGGGTATAGAAGCACTGTCCGTCGCAGGTCAGCCGGGACTCAGGAGCATATAACAACACCAAGGGAAATAAATGACAACCACAAGCACCACGGAGAGACTCACGTGCCCACCACGCCCCCGACCGAGCTCCCGGAGCTCACGATCCCCATGGCGAACGCCCTCCTCCTTCGGAACCACGTGCCCACGGCATTATTGCTGGCCCAGAACACGGCGCTGGCGCCCATAGCGCTGAGGACGGCCTGCGCGAGGAACACCTGGTAGTACTCGCGGCAGAAGCTGAGCAGGACGAGCCCGAGGACGTGCAGCAGCGTGCCGGCGAGGAGCAGGGGGCGCGGCCCGTAGCTGTCGAAGATGCGGCCGAAGACGGGCGCGCCCAGGAAGAGCAGGCACGTCTCGACCGAGGGGATCCACGCGATGGTGCTGGCCGAGTAGGACGAGAGCAGCTGCCGCGAGTAGTAGGACTGGAAGTCGCCGATGCACGTGATCCACCCGAAGGACACGAAGAGGCAGCACCAGGCGCCCGCCACGATGGTCCACGCCTCTAGCCCGCCGTCTGGCGGCTCGCTGGGCCCGGGGCCGGGCTGCGCCGTGGGGGTCCCATCGCCGGGCGGTGGTGGTGGTTCCTGGTGCTTTTCTTGAGCGGGAGTTGGTTGGGTTCTCTCAATGGTATGTGGAGTGGTTCCCATCGGTGAGTTTCCAGGCACGCGTTGGGGTCCTTGTAGGGTGCTGGGTGGATGCTCCGGCATCCACAGATGTGGAGGTTCCGGTGCGATCGAGGTGGGTGAAATGGTTTCGTCTTGCTCGTTGGCGGTCGATTCCAAGCTTGCGGAACTTGGGTCAGGATAAAATTGATTTGAATCGTGTGAGGGGTCCCTGATGGTCAGGTCGAGAGTCGAAGTCGACCACAGTTGCAGCCCTTCATCTTGGGCAGGGTCTCTGTTCCGTATCCACGATAGTCGAGACATGGGTGGGATGTTGGCAGCAACCGGAAAAGGAAAGTCGAAGCAGGGCTCTGGTTTAGGAAGCACACTAATTTCGAGTGTTTTAGGTTCAGCAGTGGGGATTGTGATAAGTTCTCTATGAAATCACGCTGGTCCCCTGTCTTCGAAGACTTATACGGATGTCGGGTGGAGTGATCTCCACGTGTATGGTTCGGTGTTAAGGCAGGCGTGTGCGATATGCCAGTTGGTAGCTTACTGCTCACCCTTGCAAAGTCCGTTGTTCGCGACACGAGCAGAGGCGAAGCAAAGCTGAAGCCTCTCACTGGTCAGATAAGACAAGCACACAAGGTCTGAGTGACAAGCCGGATAACCAGCCGCGTCTTTCAGTGCCCAGGTGAGCAGTCGGGGCTAGGAGGCAACCGAACCGCAAAAGTACCGTAATCATGTATATTGGATAAGCTATATCTCCCTCATCTCCGCACATGCCAACAGCTGACTCACCCGGATTCCACATGCAAGTGATGTCTGCCCTGTCTGCCTCCGATGACGGTGGCACCACAAGTGAGACAAATCCAAGGCTGGGGCGCCTAAGCCATGCCTCCGTTCACCCGCAGAATCTGTCCGCTTGTCCACGTGGATCCCGCCAAAAATAGCACCGCCTCAGCGATTTCCTCGGGAGTACCAATGCGTGCTTGGGGGTTGAAGTTTGCAATCATGTTGACAAGTTGCTCGCTCTTGCCCTTGTAGAACAATTCGGTTCCCGTGGGGCCGGGGGCGACGCAGTTCACGAGGATGCCTCCTGCATCCGGCCGTCCGAGATCCTTGGCCAGGACCTTGGTCATCTGCTCGATGGCTCCTTTGGTCGAATTGTACAGCAGGTACGGGGGTGTCACGGTGGAGGCTGCACACAGGGTCGTGGATGTCAGGACAATGTGGCTGCCCTTGGGCATGTGCGGAACGGCTTTCTGCATACCCGACATGTCAGCCAAGTCCCCGTGATTCCCGAATCTGTGGACCCCGGGGTACAAGGAATTGCTTACCTGAGCGAGGAAGTAGGGGCCCTTGACGTTCAGCGCAAAGGTCGAATCCCAATCCGCCTCGGTCGTGTTCTTGAGATCCTTCATCGGGAGGACTCCGGCATTGGCCACGAGCACGTCGATCTTCCCAAACTGGGACACTGTCTCGCTGACTAGATATTCGACGCCCGACACGGACGACACATCAGCTTTGATGGCCACGGCTTTGCCCGGCCCCGACGATATGCATTTGACTACCTCCTCGGCAGCGCCGGCGTCGGAGCTGTAGTTGACAGCGACGGATGCGCCGGCCTTAGCGAGCGCAATGGACACAGCCCTGCCGATTCCTTTTGAGCCGCCTGTGACAAGGGCGACTTTTCCTTGGAAGTTCATGATGGGCTGATTGTATGTGTGTGCGTGAGGGGGGTGTGTGTATTGGGCAGGATGGGTGTCTGGGAAATTATGACAGATTGAATTACTTCTGGGCTGGACTTTTGGAGGGTTTTATAGGGCTTTTCCAGGTCTGAAACAATCTTTGGGCCTTGATGAGGTCCCTGGTGGACCATATGGAGATATCATTTTCGTCTATTGAATCTGTCGATCCTTTCACTGTCTATCTGAAAAGGCCAGGGTCGATTTGCCACTCACTGAAGCCGACCTCCCACGCGTAAGGTACAGTACATTAGATAGGTACTCTTGCGCGGTGCAAAATGGCTCACTGACCTGTACTTCTGCCTGCGGCTCTTGGTCAAGTGGCGGTCTACTTAACGGGCAAAAGTAAGCTGTGCCTTTGACAATGCCTAAGCCAGGCACCACTCGGGTAGCACAACCTTAGATGCAAATGTTTCACTGCTAGCACTCCCGCTCTTTTTGTATCACAACAGCTGAGGCTGAATCCGGTAAGTAAGCTGACGTGTGACGGGCGACTTCCACAAGCATGGGAAAGTGGAATCTTGGGTGTGGGGTACCACAGAGACGTTCCATTTCTCATACGAGGCTGAGGATGACTGTTGACTTGTGCACCGACATCGGCCGGTCCGGGGATTCCCAAGTTCAGCTGACAGTAACTTTGCACCGTTGGTGAGGCAGCCCCGTGGACTGGAGCGATACTTTGCGAGTAGTTACCAAAAGCTGTCATACGTTGTACCTACCTAGGTGACAGGGCAACAGCAGATTGTGCAACTGGCCCGGGATGAGCTTAGCGAATTCGATTCTCGCTTCCTCCTCGAACATTGCCTCCGAAGAGAGGCTGTGGCTGAATTCATGGGGCTGTTTGACGGCCCTCGTTTCTAAAAGCTCCATTGGGTGGCTGTGAGTACTCGGAGCGCATTAGGTGAGCCGATTCCAAGGTTCCGGTTGACTGCTCCGTATTGTATCTCACATCAATAATCCTTTCGCAGTTTTGCCCCAGCGAAAATGCCGAGGCTCTTCCTCCATGGCGTGCACTGCCCGCGCGTCACGTATCAGCTAAGCGCCGTTCCGCGCGCCTACTGATGACTCTTGGAAGATTGGAGGCCAATTTGGGTGACTGTCCCAAAGAGAACCTTACACAGGAACTTGTAGGATGGCCACTCGGAAGGAGTGTATATGGTTTACACCTCTAAGTCCAGGTGACTCTCGGAGTCGCCTAACATTGGCGTCGGAGATTTCAGCCTCACCCTGAGCCATCCTCCTAGGCAGGAATTAGTTCTGAGCAGAGGGGGCTTGACCTTTCGAAGCTGTTATTTTCGTGAAGGCATCGCTGAGCCTCCTATCGCTCAAATCAGCCCACAATGTGTTGGATTGGATTCAGAAAGGCCGAGACGTTGTCTATTTTGGTTTCTGGGGGCGATATCTAGGCAAACACTTTGGATAGCATCAATTCCAACGCGTGTGATGGATTCCAGACAATTTGTATAAGAGCATCGTGACAAGTCTCAATTGTGAAATTCGATGTTATCATCATCCACATCGTCCTCGACAACACAGGCACAGATTTGAGCTACACTTCAGTCTCACACGGTTGATTAGCGGCAACTTCAATTTGTCTTCCCAAATCCATACCATGTTCAACCCATATTATCTGGCCCCTCTTGGGCTATTAAGCCTGGCTAATGGCGTATCGGCGTCTCCCATCTTCAGGCCACTCGGTGGTGGCAACAGCCTCCTTGGCTCGTCATTCGGAGTGCTTGGGCAAAACCACACTTTCGACTATGTTGTGGTCGGGGGTGGAATGGCCGGCCTGGCTTTGGCGTCCAGATTGGCAGAAGACCCGTCCGTGACCATCGGTGTTGTGGAAGCCGGAACATTCTACGAGATCAGCAACGGAAACAACAGTGAAATCCCTGGCCTTGATATCCAGAACGTGGGCAAAGACAGGGATGACTGGGTTCCCGGTAATGATTGGGGATTTGTAACAGCCCCACAGCAAGTGAGCTATCCACCACTCTTACATTAAAGAGTCATTCAAGGATATTCCTAGCAAGAAACACAGGGCTAACAATAATTGCAATGTACAGTCTCTTCTTGGGGTTGAAGCCCATTATCCCCGAGGCAAAATGTTCGGTGGCAGTTCCGCGCGGAATTACCTGACTTGTAAGTTGTTACCGCACAATTCTGTCAAAGATACTTTGAAACTAACTATGTCCAGATCACATGGGAACCAAAGGATCCTACGACATGTGGGCGGACTTGGTTGGAGACGACTCGTACAGATACGACGAGTTCCTGCCATACTTCATGCGCCACCAGAACTTCACACCACCTGACGACTCCCACCGCTTTGACAATGCCACACCTCTGTACGACGAGACGGTCCTCGGCACTGAGGGCAAGCTGGACGTCATATTTCCCAACTACGCCAACGCTTTCGGCACCTGGGTTGAGAAGGGTCTGGCCGCTATTGGCTTGAACCACATCAACGGCTTCCAGAGTGGAGAGCTCATAGGATCGTCATACTCTCTCGCTACCATCGAGTATGAGTCCAACACTCGCGCGTCGTCCGAGACGGAGTTCATGCGCCCAGAGCTGGAGAAGGCGGCACCCAACACCATGTTCTACCCCAACACGCTGGGAAAGAAGGTGCTTTTTGACGACGACAACAAAGCCACTGGTGTCCTGGTCGAGACTGATGGGTTCGTGTACCAACTGTCAGCCACGAGAGAGGTTATTCTGTCAGCTGGTGCTTTCCAATCGCCACAGCTTCTCATGGTCTCTGGGATCGGTCCCCGCGAGCTTCTGGAGGAGCATGACATCGAAGTTATCGTCGACAGCCCTGGTGTAGGCCAGAACATGACTGACCACGTCCTGTTTGGCTCCACATATCGCGTCAACGTCATGACCGGCTCGTCTCTGGCTTACGGTGACAACATGGACATTGCAATTGAACAGTTCAAGGAGGGCACTGGGCCTTTGGTCAACCCCAACGTCGACATGTTCGGCTGGGAGAAGGTCCCCCGAAGCAGCTCCAACCACAGCAGCTCCGATTCACTGTCAAGCAACGCAACTCAAATCCTGAATGACCTGGAGTGGTTCTCTGAAGACTGGCCCGAGGTCGAGTACATCGCGCCGGGCGGGTACTTCGGCTACGCCACCAACTTTGCCCGAGGCAACCCGACCGACGGATACAACTACGCAACAATTGTCGCAGGCATGGTCGCTACACTTTCAAAGGGCACCGTGTCGATTTCGTCTGCGGACACCTCTGACCTGCCGATCATCGACCCGAACTGGCTCAGCCACCCTGCCGACCAGGCCGTTGCCATTGCGGCCTTCAAGCGCACGCGCGCGATCTGGGAGTCCGATGCTATGGGCGAGGTGCGCATCGGAGAGGAATACTTCCCCGGCAAGGACGACGTGAGCACCGACGAGGAGATCTGGAGGTTCATCCAGGAGAGTTTCAGCACCATCTTCCATGCGTCCTGTACCTGCAGGATGGGCAAGGCGGATGACCCTACTGCCGTCGTTGACGCCAGGGGCCGGGTGTTTGGTGTCCAAGGTCTCCGTGTGGTGGATGCTTCCAGCATGCCTCTCCTCCCGCCAGGTCATCCCATGGCTACGATCTGTAAGTTTTCATTCACATATTCTGATTGGTTTATGTTTCCATCGTTGCTAACTATTTGTTTTAGATGCTCTTGCGGAGAAGATCGGCGAGGACATTTTGCTTGGAGACAACACTTACTAAACATGTCCTCCATGTATACTGCCAACATTTTCTTCAACATGTTTATACTATGAACGGAAGCTTGACGTACAGATTGAGATAAGGGTGGCTAGAGTTCTTAGCAATGGTCTGGTCGCAACGACAAGGCTTGTATGTGGCGTTTCGAGGGATGCTTGTGGAATATTTTAGAACTTTTCACTTCTTGGGAAGAACATTTATTTTGTAGTATAGTATGATAGATAGATCTGACCGCTTGGTCCCAACATGGAGCTCACGTTCCCACAACCCGGTTGCCTTTGGTAACTCAGACATTGTCCAATCTCCTTTCTCCTTTGATGTCCATCAAGAGTACTCGCACTGCATGGTGGCACCTGCATACAGCTCCGCAAACCGCCCCGTCCTTTTTGGCACTATTCTTGACGCAAAATAACCTTATATTTTCAAGACAATATCGGGGCCGAAGGTCTGAGCGCTCACAAAACCCGCTGCATTCATTCAAACAACGTTACATTGTCCTGCAAGTGGTGGTTTCGTTTCTAATCCCCATACATATAAAACGAATGCAGCGCCTTCATCCAGTGAGCTTGTTCTGCACTATTCGTTTTTCCTTCTTCTACTGTTATCGTTGTTGTATTATTATTAAACGGTGGATTCTTCAGCGTTTACCACGGTATAAAGGCACTATGTATAGCTTCAGACGTGGTCAGAACACAAAAGGCACCAGGTAACCAGATAGCTTGTTCTATCAGACTGGTTTCGCTTCTATTCCGTTCATGTCCGAAGACTATCAGCCCAACAGGCCCACAAATCCTCCACAACACCATTTTGCAGCCCTTGTGCCGTTCCATCTCTTTCATTGGGGCAACTACATTCGAGAATCAACAATTATTCCACAATCAACCTGTGCTCTTGTTATCATTCGACATCAGGACTGACTCATAGTTACGCGTCGCGTCCAACAGCAGGCCAAGGTCCCGCATCATCTCAGCACACTCAGTTCCAAATCAATCTCCGGTATTCGGACCTCCATCTGCAACGCTGGTTCCTCGGGCTTATGTGAGATGCACATCCTGCAAGGCTGTGTAACCGTGCCGAGCACTCGGCGGCACGCGCCGCGGGCCGTGTGGGCTGAGGTCAGCGAATCGAAACCCAGCTTCCAAGGTTTGCCATGTGCTGTGCATCACGTACCGCGAAGGCGGCGTGGGCCGCTGCTACATTGGTTCCACAGCCCGCAAGCCCCCGGGAATCCCACATGCCCCCACTCCCGAGATCTGTTGACATTGGCACAAAAGGACCCCTTCCGTGTAAACTGTCATCGAACATCCGATACCTGCATGCAGTCGGTCAGGATTTGGGCTGGGTCGTACCGGCGTGTTACACATTCTGGCAGGCAGCTGTTGTAAGCGGTGCTCATGTCGGACCCGACAAGTAATCTTGAAGCTCCAGCCGGGCTTGGGTAGTTACCCGGGCTTGAGCGGGAGTGCCGAAGGGCTAGGGGCTGGAGCAAAGGACAGACGCGAGTGGGAGGTAAGAAACACCAAATGTGATAGTATTTTTTTTGTTCCGAAACAGCGGGTGTCCGGCTATCACACCACTTTGGCCAATTGAGGCCTTGTCAAATACAATCAGAAACTTTTCATCCTCCCCAGATATCGTTACACTCTGGCGCGTCCATACCATCTTGTCGATCCATCGCAACTCAACCAACATGGAATTCACACTGAGTCACGGAATAGCCCTTGGGGTCTTGCTACTCCTTGTTTACTCCTGCCACCAGTGGTCACGGCTAAGGAAGATCCCGGGTCCTTTCCTGGCGAGCCTCACCAACATACCGCGTGCATACTGGGTATGGGCAAGACAAGCTCATGAGACACACATCTCGTTGCACCGAAAGTATGGCAAGCTGGTCAGGGTCGGGCCCAACATGGTGTCTGTTTCCAACGCGCTGGAAGTCGATCAGATCTACAAGACGCGCGATCCCTTGATCAAGGCAAGTAGTCTGCAAAGGTCGCTCGCGGTGCAATAGAATACACTTTTGGAAAGAATTTACAATAACCCATATTGTGAGAAATAGAGTGAATTCTATCCTGTCATCCTGCCCATGTCAAAAGGCAAAATCATTCCTGGCTTGTTTGCAACTCAAGACGAGAAGCTTCACCGCATGTTGAAGAAGCCAATCGCCGGGGTTTATTCCATGTCAAATTTGACCTCGTTTGAACCCTTGGTGGATTCGACCATCAAGACTTTCTTGAGTGAGCTCGAGACAAGATTCGTGGCCCCTCGGAAAAGCTGTGACTGGGGAACATGGCTTCAGTATTTTGCTGTGAGTGATATCATTCGAAGAAACGAATGGGGCGAAGAAGAGCTCACATATGAGACCAGTTCGACGTGGTTGGAGAAATCACTTTCTCTACCAGACTTGGATTCCTTGAGTCCGACACCGACGTGGAAGGGATTATGAACGACATATGGAAGTGGTTTGAGTATGTTGCCGTCGTAAGTGAAACAGACGACTCATGCATTGCACCCAGATTTCGGGCACGGGCTAATGCTGGTGGTTGTAAAGGTTGGACAGATCCCTTGGGTCGACCGACTCTGGGTCAAGAACCCCGTCCTGTCCCGGCTCAGGCCAGAAAAGTGGTCACCCATGGTCAGATTTGCGGTCAAGCGCCAGGAAGAGCGCCGACAACAGATCGCCGCTGGCAAGGGAGGCTTCAACGATCGAGACTTCTTGTCACGTTTCCTGGATGCGATGCGGAAAGATCCCTCGATCCCTCCTTGGTATGACATATCTACTCAGACTGAATCCGTTGTGAATCAAGCCAGACAGTAGACTGACTTTGTTTCAAAGGGCATTGACAGCATGGACATCTTCCAATGTTCTGGCTGGGAGCGATACCACCGCCATTTTCCTGCGTACCATGTTCAAAAATCTTATAGACCACCCCGAGACCCTTGGACGTCTTCGCCGGGAGCTCGACGATGCCGCCGCAGAAGGGAGACTTTCTAGTATTGTTACTTGGAAAGAAAGCCGAAACCTGCCATACTTGGAAGCATGCTTCAAAGAGACTGGCAGGATTCACCCGCCCTTCGGTTTGCAACTGGAACGGATCGCCCCATCTGGGGGTATTGAACTATCTGGCCAGCACATTCCGGCCGGTACCATCATCGGCATGAATGCTTGGGCGGTGCATCGCGATACAGATGTCTTCGGTCCTGATGCTGACTGCTGGAGGCCAGAACGTTGGCTTGAGTGCGACGAGGAAACCAAGTCTCGCATGGAGCGTGGACTGTTGACCGTGAGTATCGATTTGCTTCCGACTATACAGATCTTCTCCGTAAATTCCGAGCAACTGACTTGAGGATACAGTTTGGAGCTGGCCACAGATCATGCCTGGGCAAGCACATATCCTACCTGGAGATATACAAACTGGTCCCGACGATTCTCCAAAAGTTTGATGTGAGTCACAGGCCATTTTCACTGAAAGCCGTCGTTAAACTTTCATATTGTGAGACTTACACGAACTTAGATTGAATTGGTTAACCCCAAGCAGCCGTGGAAAGTGCAGAATCGGTGGTTTGTAGTCCAGACAGAGTTCGAGGTCTGGCTGAGGAACAGGGAGTCCCGGGCTACTTGAGAGTTTTGTGGAAGATTGTTTGACATATCTAGTCACGTAAGAGGTGGAAAGTCTCCGTGGAGATATTAAGGATGCTGGCGGGCCTTGGACACGAACTCGAGAGTTTTAAATGAGACCAGGCATTGTTCTAGTCCAACGACAAAAAATGTGCAGACCATCTGAATTTTGACTTAGAGTGCATTGGAGAAAGTCTAAATCCACAAATTTCGTCTCATTGTTGATCATAACTGCAATTCTTAAAGTTCTGCCACCAAGAAAGCTCAAGCCAAGTCAAAGGCCCATGATGTTCTGCGATTCCATGATGTTCACTGCCCTCTCTTCCCCTGAATCGACATATAGCATCACGACTTCAGGAGCATTTTTGTTCTAGTGGCATGTTGTGGGACGGTCGATCTTCTTCAAGATGAGCTTTCAAGTGTCACACACAATAGATTGCACAGATGACACCGCTACTGCCGCTACCAAACAAAAATGCAAAATCATTTCAGGAACCCCATTTTACGCCACTCAGCCACATACGCCTTCACCAAGTCATCATCCACCGGCCTGCTCACGCGCAAGGTATCACTGCATGCCCTAGAACGGTCCGTGCTCATTATGACCTGTCCCCCAGACATGTGCTCGAAATCACCCTGGAAGAATGTTGCCATCTTCTTTGCGGGGTTCTCCTCAATCCGATCGTCGGGATGAGCAAAGACCTTTTCAACCCACTGGCTGTAAGCCACGCGGCTCGTTGATGGCAGCGACAGCTCATTTCCGATGACATCCAGCACGTCCTCCCAGGACTGCCTGATTGGGTTCTCGACATGGAAGACGAGAGGCAGCGCCGTGTCGTGGTCAGCTGGGGCAGGTGCAAGAGTAAGATCGGCCATGGCGGCTGCTGCATCGTCTACAGGGAGCCATGATAGGGTCTAGCAACGGATGGTCAGCGTGATGAGTGGTGCGACTGAGGAGGGTATGGGGATTACTCACACCGCGAATCTTCGGCAGGTAGCCTACCAGCTGGGATGACTTGACTAGCGCTGGGAAATGCTCTCTGGCGTTCCACTGGGCCGTCTCTCGTGCTCCCGTCATCTGGCCCACTCGCACGTACTTGGCCACCAGCTCGCCGCGGTGCGCCCGGGCAGCTGACTCGACGATTCGCTCGCAGACCAGCTTCGCCTGGGCGTATCCGAACTCGTCTGCGCAATCGTTGTCTGGCATCGGCACCTCCGGCACCATGGAGCCTCGGCCAGCTTTCGGATCGGGGTATTGGCCCACGACGGCAATGGATGACACGAACAAGTATGTGGGGGGTGACGACGGGACACCCTTTTTCGCACCTTCTTGCGCCTTTCCTGACTCTACTGCGAGCTGGATCAGGTCCCGCGTCAGACGGAATTGGCTCTCGAAAGAAGCGACGCGGCGGTTGAAATCCATGGGCCAGCCGTTTTGCACGACATGAGTCACTGAGTCTGTGAGTGACTTGTACTCTGCCGAGCTCAAGCCAAACTGAGGCTTTGCGAAGTCCACGGCAAGTGCTTGGACCTTGGCCCAGCAATGCTTGGGAAGCTCGAGTCCCTGGAATGCCAATGCCTCTCTTACTTTTTCCGACGGGGTGGAGTCCTCCCCGCGGATCAAGCAAATGACTTTCAGGATGTCGTGGCGTTGTGAAAGGCAATGGACGATGTGCGATCCTAGGCCTCCGGTGCTTCCTGTCAACAGGACCACATTTTGCAGCCCTGGGGCGACGTTTGAGGACAAGTTGGAATGCGCGAACTTGTCCACCAGTCTTGCGATGATATGGGCATAATCATCCCCCGAGTCAGTGGAAGCCTTGTCTGCCCTTTTTCGGATGGCAGCAGCCAGCATAGCAACTGAAGGGTTGACATAGACGAAATCACGTCCCAGCTGAATCTCCACGTCTCCGAGTTGCGCAAGGGAGGCTGACAGTAGACGACGAAGCTGGAGGGCTTGGAGTGAGTCCATGCCGAGCTCGAGCAAGTCCTGCTCATCCTCCCACTCCACACTTGGAATCTTCCAGCCCAGCTTTGTTTGGATGAGCTCGCGAATTCCAGCTTCTAGGCTAGACATGTCAAGTTGATACCCCGGAGCGCCACTTTCACCCGAGTGTTTCTCGAGGTCCTCGTACATCGCGGTGATCTCGGGCTCGAACACTCTGTAGGTTTCTTGACGCAGCACGGAACCTTTATCTGAGCGAGGGATCCGTTTCTCCTGTGGAATCACGACAATGATGCCTCGCGGGGACGAGATCCGCGCGTGTGCATCCACCTTCTCGTTCAAACGAGATGCAATCTCCCACATATGACCTCTGAATTGCTCGACTTCATTGACGTCATGGAGGTTCTCGTCTCGAGGCTCGACAAGAATGCCAACTTCGAACTGGGATTGTCCGACGACGACTGCAGTCTTGCAGAGAGGATCTTGGCTGAGCTCGAATTCAAAAATGCCTGGCAAGACCTTTTCTCCTGTCGCAAGAACAACCACGTCGTCGGTTCGGCTCATGACACGAAAGTCCGTAGTTGGATGCAGAGGGTTGCAGAGCAGTCTGTCCTGGACCTCGAAGGGAGAGTCCCAGCCAAAAGGATAGAACACCAGCTTGCATGCCCCGTCATTTGCCGGGCTTTTGCCAGCTGCAGGCTCGATGGGAACAATGTCGTACCGGTAGTCCTGTCGCACGCGAATGTAACGGTAATCATAATCATCTCCCTTTGGGACGAAGACCGAGCCGAGGGCGCCCACCTCCGTTGCGCCGAAATGGTTGAGGAGCTTGACGCCGGCACCGACCAGCTTCTCGGCCACGGCTTGGGGTAGTGGACCACCACCAGTAGCCACGAACTGCAAGGAGAGTAATGCACGTAGAGCGGCGCCGCCGTCGGTATTCTCGCACATGTCATCAAGCACAGAAGGGACCGTCATCAACGAGCGGGCGTTCGTGCTCTCCAACAGCTCCGCTATAGTGCTTGCTGATGAGATGGAATTCGCGGGAAGACAGAGCTGTAGCCCAATACTGAGGGAGAGGCATGGCGCCAAGAGTCCAAAGCCCTGATTTGGTTGTCAATGAGCTGTCATTCAAAAGATGAGGGGCGATTTAGAACCAACTCACATGGAATAACGGCAAGGTTGACACATTAACTCCATGGGCTTCTTCTGGTGACAAACAGTGGTTTGCTGCATAGCCGAGAACATACTCTTGGGACTGGTAAATGGCCTTGGGAAGCCCAGTCGTCCCCGAAGAATGCAAGATGATGGCATTTCGGTCCCACTCGTCTGCGTGATAGTTCGCATGGCACACTGTTGGTTTTGAACCCGGCGCGGAAGACTCTTCCCTCTGAGAGAGGAAGACCTCATACGGCTGTCGCTCATAAATGACGGCAGGGGGCGAGCCTCCAGGATTACCGGGCTGAACTGCAGCTTCGCAGTTTCGAGCTAATCGTGGAGAAGCCAAGATGGCAGAGCAGTGGGTGGTCTTGGTGAGATTGCCGATGGCAAGAGGGCTGAGCCGCGCAGATAGGAGCAAGACTGGGACGCCAAGGCCGAGAAGGGCGACAATGTGGACAAAGAGGCCAATGTCACTCTCCATAAACAGGGCAATTGGCGTGTTCCTGGAGATGACTCCATTTTCCTGAAGAACTGGAAGCTGAAGATTGTTGATGCTGGATTTGAGCCACTCCTGACAGCGAAGAACTGCGTCTCTGAATTCCGAATGCGTGATGGAGACCAGGTTGGTTTTGCCGGAGTCGTCCTTGCGAGCCTGATAGCAGAACGGGTAGTCTGCGTTGTGGTATGCGTTGAAGTCCACCAGTTCAGGAACAGTCCGAACGGATTTTGGCCCATGCGTTTTCTGCGGCTCATCGCCAGGCAGTTTTGCAGGGAGGCTGAGGTCTGCCCTCACAAATGCTGGTACTTGGGACCCCATCACCGCGATTTCAAGATAACAGTGTGAAGATGGACGTGAAATGAACGTAGTGAGTAGGACAATAAGGTCGGTTTGATGGAAAAAGATGTTTATATCGAGTACCTACTACTGATTCAGTCGCGATATCAATAGCTCAACATGAGGGTTCAATTCTCAAGACACGGTTTTCGGTGGAAAGGATAGAACCACGCCCTCGGCACCGAATCGATTCATCTCAGTCTCACCCATTCCTACGACGCTGAGTCCTGCCTGCAGGTACTTCGGTACTGTGTAGCGAAGCCAGTCCGAGTTCTCTCACGGTCGTAAAATCACGTGTCAAGTCCCTAGGTAATCATTCGGGACTTGGACCCTCGATCTGCATTATGGATTATGTACACGCCAAGCTATCTCGGTGAGCGAAGATGAAGTGCAGCAATGTGGTGCTGGATCCGACTTCGGCGGCATGTCAAAGATGACACTGTTCTGGGCGTGTTCCGTAGTACCGAGAAGCGGTATGCAGTGCTTCGTATTGAGGGCCGGGAAACCCGTCCCCTTGTCGAGTATCACAGACACGGCATGCAAGGCTCAGGGCTCAGGGTCTTTTGTGTCACGGTGAGACGTGGGTCCCAATGTTGCTTTCGCGCTGCTGACTGCAGATCACAGCTATTCAGCGAGAGATTCTCGAAAAATGGAACTCGACACCTCCGAGGGATCGATCCTCACATCCTCAGCCGGAAACGGTAAGAGTCCAGCTGCAAGTTATCGCTGTTACACATGCCAACGAATCAACAACGCGTAGCCACGCGGCTGAATTTCACTATCCGTCTCCTTTTGGCCGAACGACAGCAGCCTCTCGGCACCGCGGAAGTAGAACATGGCCGACGATGGATCACATGGACAAAAGGACCCCGACTTTCTCACTTGCATAGCAGAAACTTACACATCAACTTAGCGGTGGCTACCTATCTACAATCAACTCACCGCTGCCCCTGGTCAGACGGGCAGCTCCTGGTGCAATGTTATCGCTAATGGCCGGAGCGATGTAGCCAGAGGCTCAACGACAAGAAAGTGGATTGGGCAAAACTCGGAGTTTCAAGAATATCCATGGCCGAGGCTCAGTTCAAGGACCTTATAATAATGATAAGAGCCCTCGATATGAAGTGATCATAAGGGACAGTCCGATTCAGAGGCAAGAAGCATCAGGAGAGAATCGACCCATAGCAGGCCACATATTTTCATCAAGAAGCACATGAAACTTGACATACTTTGAGTCATTGCTTCATTTCTGTCGTTCAAGATGACCCTGCCTTCAGCAATCCTGTTTGGTCCACAAACCAAGCTGCCCACCCTCCACCACCTTCAACGGCAGAGAGACATACTGCGATCCGATCCACAGCTGAAGGTGCTCTTAGAGACTATTCAAAGCCTCCCTTCTCTTTGGAACCTCCTCTTGACACATGAGCCCAGGTTCAGTCGGATTCCAGGCCAAGACCTGGTCTCTCACCTGACAGGCTGGCTTGGGGAGGAGCCCGCTCCTTCAGTCACTCCTTCACACAACATCATCTGCACGCCCTTGACGGTCATTACCCAAGTGCTTGACTATGTCCAATACCTACGCGATAATGAGAGCAACTTCAACCACTCTCAGCTGCTTGGTGGCCTCTCACTCGCTGGTATCCAAGGCTTCTGCACTGGGTTCCTCTCCGCTGCTGCGATTGCCTGCTCTGAGAATGTGCAGGACATTGCCAAGTATGCTTCCGTTGCTATTAAGTTGGCACTGGTAATTGGCGCCTATGTGGACCTCGATGCAGAGCTTAGCAACATTGAGACGGTATGCGTCGTGGTCAAGGAGAAGTCGAAGCAGTCTGATGAGAACAAACTGTCTCGCCACCTCGAGGCCTTTGCAGGAGTAAGCTGTCACCCAATAAATTTCGCGCATGCCAGAACTGACTGGAACTCCTCAAGGCCTATGTATCAGTGATATTCGATGAAGACAACTTTACGATTACCGTGCCTAAATCAGACGTGGAGTCTGTCACGGAAGCTCTGTCAGCGGACAACTTTGTAGTGCGAGACGTCCCTATCCGAGGGCGTTTCCACTCTTCAGTGAATAAGACGGCGTCGGTAAGCATTTTGGATTTCATTCGCCAACATGACTTCCTCAGACTCCCAGAAGCTGGTTCACTACTCGCACATATGAGACAAAATGTGGATGGTGCAGCCATTCAGGAGAAAGATTCACTGTCGAGCGTCGCAGTCTCGGTGCTTCTCACGGACGTATCGAACTGGCATGTGACTATGTCAGAGACGTTCCGACATGTTCTTACCGGCGCAGATGTGATCACATTCAGCGTCTCTGACATTATCCCGCCATCGGTACAACGAGCCTCGCCAAGACAGATTCACAAAATGCCCCAAATGACAACTGAGCTCTCCATGGGCGGACAAATTTCTGAGAAGGCAGCGGAGTTCGACTATCCCCAACATTCAGTTGCTATCGTTGGCATGGCCTGCAAATACGCCGGTGTGGACTCACTGGATGAATTCTGGGACGTGATAGCAAAGGGTGCCTCCATGCACGGCGAGGTGCCAGAAGATCGCTGGGCCCGTACGGGGCTCCGAAGAACCAAGGAGGGTTCGCGATACTTCGGCAACTTTGTCCGTGACGCTGACGCCTTTGATCACCGGTTCTTCAAGAAATCCGCACGTGAGGCGGCTGCCATGGACCCTCAGCAGCGGATCCTTCTCCAGGCAGCATACCAGGCGGTCGAGTCATCCGGATACCTGACCGAAAGAGACGCCCCTGAGGATGTTGGTTGCTACATTGGCGTGGCTACGACGGATTACCACGACAACATCGCCTCCCACGCACCCACGGCCTTCTCAGCTATTGGAGAGTTGCGCGCGTTCCTATGTGGCAGGATCAGCCACCACTTCGGCTGGACGGGGCCGTCCATGACATATGATACAGCTTGCAGTGCTTCCATGGTGGCTATCGACGCCGCATGCCGATCCATCCAGACAGGGCAGTGTTCTCGAGCACTGGCAGGAGGTGTCAGTCTGAACTCTAGCCCCAACCTTTGGGAAAACCTTCGCGCTGCCAATTTCCTGAGCCCTACAGGGCCAACCAAGCCTTTCGATGCGGCAGGTGATGGTTACTGCCGTGGTGAAGGTGTCGGGCTGATCTTCCTGAAGAAGCTTTCTGATGCCGTGAAGGACGGCGACTTCATCTATGGAGTGATCGCGGGAACAGGGGTTAACCAGTGCCGCAATGACACGTACATCACGGTTCCCAACGGCTCTTCACAGGTTGATCTGTACAAGAAGGTTCTTACCGACGCGGGTGTCAAGCCATACGATGTCAGCTACATCGAGTCGCACGGAACAGGAACAGCCAAGGGCGACCCAACGGAGATGGCTAGTCTTCGCTCCGTCTTTGGTGGGCCTACCAGAGACAGCATTGTGTCCATCGGCTCGGTGAAGGGAAATGTGGGCCATTGTGAAGCATCGTCTGGAGTCGCCTCCGTGATTAAGACGGTACTTGCGATGAACAAGTCGACGATTCCACCTCTGGCGAACCACCAGTCGCTCAACCCAAACATCCAGCCGCTTGCGCTCGACAAGATGAGCATCCCCTTGTCTCCCCAGCCTTGGGACATGCCTTTCAAAGCCGCACTGGTCAACAACTACGGCGCTGCTGGCAACAATGCAGCAATGGTTCTCTGCCAGCCCCCGTCGAGGCGGTCCAGCACACGCCGATTCTCAAACGACCACAACTCTGCATTGTCGGTGGTGCCGGTCTGTATTTACGCGCACACAGAGCAAAGCGTTAGGTCATACTGCCAAGCACTCTGTGACTCGCTCCCGGCAGAGACTCCCGGCGACGAGGTTGCATTTCTCCAGAACCTGGCCTTCAACTTGGTCAAGAAGCAGAACAGGACGCTCGCTCACCGCTTCATCACCAGCGTGAGCACAGTAGAGGCCCTCAAGGCCGCTCTCAAGGCCCCGGACCAGTTCATGCAGCAACACCAAGACAAGAAGGCAGAGACAAGCTCGGTGGTTCTCTCTTTCGGTGGCCAGACGAACAACCACGTCGGTCTGTCGCAGCACCTATACTTTGAATCCGCCCTACTGCGTTTCCACCTTGAGAACTGCAACCGCGCGATTAGGAGGGCGGGATACAAGTCCATCTTTCCAACGATCTTCCAGACGAAGCCGGTGACAGACGTCGTGAGCCTTCACTGTCTGTTCTTCGCCATCCAATACGCCTCTGCCAATGCCTGGATGGATGCAGGTGTCACCCCAGCCGCAGTGATCGGCCACAGCTTCGGACAGCTTACTGCTATGTGCATCTCTGGTATGCTATCTCTAGATGGCGCCGTGAAGCTCGTCGCCGGCCGGGCGAGCCTGATGCAGAAATACTGGGGAGAGGAGTCTGGATCCATGGTATCTGTGGAAGCCGACACCAACACCGCTGAAGGCGTCATTGCGGAGGTGTCATCTCAACATGGACTGCGGGCTGAGATTGCCTGCTACAATGCCCCGACAGGCCACGTCATTGTAGGCACTTCCAAGGCAATGGACGCAGTTGAGCAAATCTGCAAGGCCGCAGCGCAGCCGATCCGGTACAAGAGACTTCAGGTGACGAACGGGTTCCACTCCGAATTCACCGAGCCTCTGATCCCCCATCTGGAGAACCTGGCGTCTGGCCTGCAGGTTTCTGAGCCGCATATCCACTTGGAGTTTTGCTCCAAGGAGCCAATGGCCTGGAAGGATATGACTCCAGCTCTCATTGCAAATCACACCCGGGCCCCGGTGTATTTCCAGGCCGCTGTTGAGCGATTGGAGGCCAGATTGGGAAGCTGTCTTTGGCTTGAGGCAGGATCAAACTCATCCGTGGCAGCTATGGCGCGGCGTGCCTTGGCCGGCTCCTCGGTCGCGCACACATACCACGGGACCAAGTTGGATGGCAAGGAGGCCTTGAACCGCCTTGCGGAGACCATGGTGACCCTTTGGAAGACCATGCCAACCATTGAAGTTGGGCCTTTCTACCGGAAGAAGGGGTCGGCTCGGGCTCCGTTCCGCAGCATCGACCTCCCTCCGTATCAATTCGAGAAACAACGTCATTGGATGACTTGGAAGGACAACGTCGAGGCCAACAAGGACTCCTCGGCCACCAAAGCCCCCAAGATCGACCAGGAGTCCAAGCCAAAGATCCTTCGTCAAGTGAGTGCTGACGTTAAAGGTGGAGCGCATTTCACAATCGACCCAAGGAGCGAGGAATTCCAACACTTCGTCAAGGGACACGCCGTGCTCGACCAGCCGCTCTGCCCGGCAGATCTATACGTTGAACTCGCTGCCAGGGCCACAAGATGCTTGCAGCCAACGCAAAACTCCATTCCAAGCGTCGAGAAGCTCAGCATCGTGGCTCCACTTGGAATCGACCCGGCCAAGGAAATCCATCTGTCTATGACCGCGACAGAGCCAACAAACTCGAGCTGGTCCTTTGTCTTCACCAGCGGACCCAGGGGTAGTAATCAAACCAAGGATCACACCAAGCATGCGTCCGGTGTCGTCAAGCTGACAGCAGTGAGCGATATGGGCTTCAAGGCGGAGGTGGCCCGATACGAGAAGCTCGTGGGGTCCAGCCGCGCAACAGCCTTCCTGAGCGACCACCAGGCTGAGGGCATGAAGGGTGCCCTGGTTTACCAAATATTCAGCAAGGTTGTCTCCTATGGGGAATACTACCAAGGTGTGAAGGCGATCGCCTCGGTGGGAGACGAAGTGGGAGCCCAGATCGTCGTTCCCACTCCAGCTGAAGTAGCTGACCCCTCCATGATCCTTGACCCTGTTGCCGTCGACAATTTCGTACAGGTTGCCGGTATCAAAGTCAACTGCCTCAACCCGTGCCCAGCAAACCAAGTGTACATTTGCGGGCACATCGAGCGCGTCCAGGCAACGCAGACGTTCTTGGACATGAGTCGACCCGGTCAAGCGCAACAGACGTGGAGCGTCTTTGCCCAGTGCACGCCGGTGACAGAAAAGGTGTACCACAACGACATCTATGTCTTCAGCGAGGACAAGAAGCTGGCCATGATCATTCTCGGTGTGCAATTCACCCGCGTGTCCATCGCGTCCCTGGCCAATGCTATCTCCCAGTCCAACCGGGCGGGCGCGCCCCAGAAGAAGCAGTCCCAAGAGCAAAGCTTCTACGACAAGGCCATCGAGAAGCTGCGAGGCTGCCAGGAAGAGTCAACGGCCCAACGTTTCGCAGCAGCAGAAACCAAAGAACGGCCAGCTGTTGATCTGTTCTCGAGCTTGACGGACCTTCTCCACGAGGTCGCCGAGGTGCCCAAGGCCTCGGTCACGAGGTCCTCCACCTTCGAGAGCCTTGGTGTCGACTCCCTGTTGACAACCGAGGTTTTCTCGGCTGTGACGGACAAGTTTGGGGTGCAGATACCACACCACAAAGTTGCCGAGCTGCAGGACGTGGAGTCTCTTCTGACATTCCTCTCTGCCTCAGCTACCCTAAGCACCGCGTCTTCGGAAATGACCACCCCGGGTCTCTCCACTCCGTTCTCCACGGTCTCTGGTGCTGCCACCCCATTCACTGAGGTCAGCGGACTCAGCACCCCCGAAGAGGGCATACCCAAGAAGCCTCTCATTCAAGAATCCAAAGAGGGAGACGTGGAGGGCCGGCTCACACAGGTCTTGTGTGAGCTTCTCGACATGAAGCCGTCGGCGCTCAGCCCCAAGAGTAGTCTCGAGGACCAAGGACTGGACTCCCTCCTGACCGTTGAGCTGACCAGTGCGCTGGAGGAGGTATTCGCTTGCAAGATTGGCGCTGGTTCCGTGCATGGAGATATGACATACAGCGAGCTGAAGGAGGTAGTCACAAGCAAGGTCTCTGGTGGGACTGTGGGAACCATTGTGAAGACATCAGTGTGAGTACAGACTTGACAATTTAATTGATTTCGCTTCTATTCTGTATACGTCCGAAGACACACATGGAGCCTTCATACAGTGAAACTTGAGAAATCCTCTGCAGTCAACATGGTCTTTACTGACGAGATAGGTGACATTCATCTAGGCCGCCCACCTTGCAGGACGTGCCAAATAACGCAAGGCGCATGCCCGGAAGCAATATGAAGACACTCGTATACAAGCAAGCCGGACCAACTTCTCTCTACGCTGATGTTTATCTTCCCGAGGCGGAAGATGGACTCCCCAGACATCCAGGTGAGACCACTCAAAGACCATCGACAGGATCGCCCAGACTGACAACCTTGATACCACAGCCCTGATGATCCACGGCGGCGGGCACTCTATGCTCTCGCGCAAGGACATCCGTCCAAAGCAGACTGCTCTTCTCCTAGCGAACGGCTTTCTTCCCGTGAGCATAGACTACAGGCTCTGTCCCGAAGTCAACATCATCGACGGCGCCATGACTGATGTCTGCGACGCTCTGGCCTGGGCACGGGGGAACCTGCCCCAAATTTGCAGCGCCATGGGAGTACCAGTCAATGGCGAAAAGGTGGCCGTCGTTGGGTGGTCGACAGGAGGCACCCTGTCTTTGCAGCTGGGCTTTGCTGCTCGCAATCGGGGCATCCAGCCACCTGACGCAACGCTGGCGTTTTATTGCCCCAGCAACTATGAAGATGAATGTGAGTCGGCAGCTTCCACTACAGTCCGAGCACAACAGAGACAAGTATTAACAAAAAACTTTCCTTAGTCTGGAAACAACCAAACTTCCCTGAAAACACCAAGACGGACAGCCTGGAACAATTTGACCTGCTCGAAGGTGTCCAAGACCAGCCTGTAAGTACACATCCCATGATGACATGACCACACAAGAAAAACACAATCGAAAAGAAAAAGAAAGCCGTCTCACACGAAAATCACCTGCAGATCACCGCCTACAACATGGACCCCAAGGCCGGCGCGGTCGGCGGCTGGATGTCCCCCACCGACCCGCGCTCCCGCATCGTGCTGCACATGAACTGGACGGGCCAGATGCTCCCCGTGATCCTCAACGGGCTCCCGACGCGCGCGGCGGCGGACCCGGGCGTCGACTACAAGCACATGCCGCAGCCCGGCGCCGACCGCATCGCCGCCATCAGCCCGTGCGCGCAGATCCGCGCCGGCAACTACACCACGCCCACGTACATTGTCCACGGCACCCGCGACGACCTGATCCCCTGGCAGCAGGCGCGGACCACCTACGAGGCGCTGGTGGCGCGCGGCGTCCCCGCGGAGCTGGAGATTGTCGAGGGCGCGGAGCACCTGTTTGACTTGTACCGGAGCCGCGGTAAGGATTGGGAGGTCGTGCTGAGGGGGTATGAGTTTCTTTTCCGGCAATTCCGATAAACGATAGATACACTCGAGTGTTGTTTCCTTTCCAGTTTCTAGACTGTGTTCATAGATTGAATCCGTTGTTGATTACATAGTTGCATATATCTCGATCCATAGCCTGAAACTTTCTTTACATTTGTTGATATCTACTACGAATGATGCTTCCAATAGATATTGATCAACTTCCCATGGTTTTCACTCGATTCGTTTCCGTCCCACATGCGTCCTAATCCCTTCACGGCACCTTCATACAAAGCTGAACTCTCAAAGTCCTAGCACTTTGTAGGTGTTTTACTCCCATTCGTGCAAGTGAAAATCACATACAGGTAATCATTCAATTTCATGTAGAAGCCAAGAAAACAGACACATAGGCAAGAAAACCGTCAGCCATGTGGCAAAAGGCTATGTTCCAAAGACCACGAGTTCATCACTAGAGGCCGTGTCGTCCGCTCTGTTCGTAGTAATTCCAAGTAGCTCACAAAAAGCCTTGGTCTGGGAATTTGGAAACTCGCAGGGCTGCTCTTCGCCATAGGTGGTGTCTGGCCCCTCGTGTATAGGAGCGTGTGCCCGAAAATTATCCGCTATGCGCAGTAGACCCTTTGCGGTAACATTTGCACGGACATAGGATCGGGCTTCATCTGCGTCGTCTTGGCGCGACGCATCTGCCGGGCCTATGTGTCCAACAAGGGAAGTCCCGCTCACCTCTGCGGCTCCATCTGTTGCGCGCAGGATCGCCAGCCATTCCTCATCGTAATGCAGGGAGAACTTTTCGGCCGGTGTCTTCGGCAGGTACGGCGCGACCGCAGGATCTTCCACGTCCCAGCAACATTCGATCTCGAGTAATTCGAGAAACTCGCCGGCGTCGGGACCTGGCTTGTCGAGCGCCAGGAAGTGTGTGGTCGAGTTCGTGAGGCCGGGTGGTTGGTCGCGAGGTTTCTTCCAAGTCCTCACAGACTTCGGCAGCTGTTTCTGCAGCTCTGTGGGCACGGGCAAGTCCTGGAAGAAATCGACCTTCGCGTCATGGTTGTGCTCGACCGTGGCACGGAACTTGACGTGCATGTGGCCAGAGAACCAGAACCGAGGCCGCAAGTGATTCAGGACTTGCTCCGCAGGCTCACTTCCTAGGTTGTCGGTCCTGGCGCTCTTTAGGAAATGGGGCCGCTCGGCGAAGAGCTTCTCACAGTCGCCGTGGTACTCGACTCTCCGGGGCCAGTCGTGGCTAAGACCGATGTCGACGGCCGAGCGCACATCCAGCAGCTTGGAGATGTCGCAGCGCCGGACGTGATAAACCGAGCGGATCTCGTCCCTGTCGTAGGGGAGGCATTCGTGGTGTGGTTTGTTGTAGTCGCCACGGTGGAAGATCCCCGAGAGCCCGGCTATGCGTAAGGGCCCGTAGCGGACCACATTGACCGCGCCCAGGTAGTAGATATTCGGAGCCAGCCAACCGCCAAAGTGCATTTCGGAGAAGTAGTTTGAAGCCTCATGATTCCCCCCGATGACGAGCGTCAATACTGGCGCCCGCTTCTTCCCGCTGTAATACTGGTGAAAGTCACCTAGCTGGCGATATTTGCGCGGCACAGACATGCAGTTCAAGTCGCGCGCGTTTCGGACTGCCTGGAATGATTTTTTAGACAGGCCACGGCAAGGAGTATGTTCCGCATTTTTTGATTACCTGAAAGTCTCCGCAGATGATCAAGAAGTCGATGTCTTCGACTGTCCATCCTCGAGATCGGCACTTGGACTCCAATGCAGTGTAGATTTCGTTGAGCGAGCCGTGACACTTTTCTGTCAGTTGCGAGGCAGGCGATTTAGCTGAAACGATGCACGACTTACACAGCCTTCCACGGCAATTTTGAATGGGGTCATGAGAGACCGACGTGATAAAGCACAACAGTTGGGTGATACTACAACCGCAGTGGCAAATTCAATCGTCCACTATAGAACAGTGCACGTGAAGATCAGTCTCCGTAATCGTGAGACTATTACCAGCTATGGTGGAAAAGTTGACACTTGAAGACAAGATGATGACGTGAGATATCTTGAGAGCGGTGCTCGCGGTGCGATCCATTTAACCTCACGTTGAATTCGTGAGTCATCCTGGTGCCTGCAGTGGCTAGCCTGGATTGGTGGAGCGAAGTTAGAGTGAAGGCTGAGCAACCAGACGCCACCCTGGTACAATTGCCTAAAGCCAGCCTTAATTATTATCCATCAAAGTATAAATAGAAAGAAGTGCAAGATTATTATATTTTTTCTCATCCTATTATAAATTATTTTACTAACATTACTTTTCTTTTAAAAAAAATTATAAATTATATTTGTTTAAATTTTTTTTATAAGAATTAATAATTAATAATTATATTTTTTTATATATTTTTTATAAAGATTAATTATTATTATAATAATATATAAAAGAAATAGTTATATAGAACGTTAAATTAAAAATTTATAAGAAAAGTTTTTTTATATTATATTATATTTTTCTTTTTTTAAACTTATTTTTATTTTTTTTATAAAATTTAATAAAAAAATTAAAAATAATATATATTTTTTTTAATTTATAATATTTAATACATTTTAAATAACTTTTATATTAAATTTAAAATTAAATATAAATTAAAAATTAAAATATACTATTAATTTTATTTTATTAATTATAATTTAATATTTTAATAACTTTTATTTAGTAATGGTACGGCACTTATATACTGCTAGGTAGTAACTAATGGCTAAATTAATTATTATAGTTGTTTTACCGGAGGGTTTAAGGCGTAGGACCTAGCAGTCACGCCTTCCGTTATATATTTATAATATAATTAATAGTTTAAATATATATGTATATATTTAAAACCTATTAACTTATTATTATAAGTTTCTTTATTATTATAAATATTATTAATAATAAAAAGAAATTTAAAAGAAGAGAGATTTAAATATTTAAATATAAAGAAAAATAACGTAGATAATAATAAGGAAAGAAGTATTAAATTACTCGGGTAGAAGCTATAATAGCGAGGATGAGTAATTAAGGATATATGTATAATGACTATGCATTTTAATAATTTGTGGCGACCCTGTAGTGTAAATTACGGTTGGCACACCAAGGCGATATATGTTGCCTTATTTTACCCTGCGATTCTTGCCTCACGAATGTCCGTTTTCATTAATCTATTTGTCACCATATCCTATAATTAACCCTTGGGACTCTATATTTCGTTTGGTGTGAGTAAAGAATCGAGGTCGACATCGGATGTACGAGGGTCTGTCTTTTCGCCGATTTTGACAGACGGCAAGTCTTCCTGAACAGTGAAACAAGTCCTACCATTCCCACCATCCTGTTCATCAAAGTCAGTTCCCATGCCAGTTGGAACCAGTGAAAGCGCACTGGCATTCCCCTGTCGGACAAGTTTTAACTTGACTGCAGCAAGCTCTTTGCCTAAGGGCTCAGCCCCACTGCTGTCGGCCGGCGATACCAGAGCGTCCAAATCTGGATTCCTGGTGGTTCTCATAATTGTGGAAAACGATGCGCTAAAGGCTGTTGAAGAGGCCTTTGAAATGCATAAAAAACCTACCAAAACACACAATGTAGTGGCTATCACGCCACTGATGTAAGAGATGAGGAGGTTGCGACTGCGGTAGACGAACTTGTTCTGGGGAGTGAAGATTGTGACTGGGACAGGCGCGGCAGCTGTCTCATTTTGCCTAGTTTCACCAATGATTAGCTGCCTGTCTATGGTATGACCGAAAGGAGGGAAGAAGAGGCAAAGCGAAAGGAGGGACACACTATGTGTGATACATACAAGAATGAGGTGCTGCTGAAAAGACTCAGAGTAGCATTGGTGAACACCTCTTCCAATGCCTGGGCGATTTCCATAGCATCTGCAGGCACTGTATTGGCGCCTCCGTGACTTGTTCCATGATTCATGTAGTATTGGGGTTGATACAACTCTTTAGTATCCATCAACATAGTCTTGTCGACTTGCGTTTGCCGAGCCGAGATGCGGCCGTAGTGAGATTGCTCAAGGGACCCTGTGAGCTGCTGATTCAGGGCATTCAATAAGGCAACGTATGCTACCGAGTCTGGGTAACATATCCCTCCTTCATGGTCATCGCACGTGACATTACGCATTCGCGTGTAGTAGTGACCAGCTACACCATTGAGACGTGTAGCTTTCTTGATCGCTGATTTCAGCTGCCCATTCCCGGAAGAGAATTCCACTTCATAGGAGGTATTGAATAGACCACATTCGATGGTTTTATTGGCTTGCCAACCGAAATTGGTCTCTGCCAGTGGGATCTCGGGAACCACAACGTACATTCTTGCGTGGTCTTTGAAGACAGAGTCGTACGTTGTGTCCGCCGAACCCCAAGTGGTTCCGTCGAGGGCAAAATTTAGGCCGCATATTGCATTGTCAGTCTCATTGGAGCCAGAGTTATAACAACTCTTTGGCACGAAGCTGACAAATACTTTCGGATCCGGCGATCCGCCCAGAGGATTAATCAGATCGACTATCCTCGTACCGTTGGTAGATGTTGCGTCACCACAGGAAAGGGAGGGTCCATAGAATTGAAGGTGATAAGAGCAGTTAGCATATGGAGCTGGCGGATTGAGCACAGCACCTTGGGCTGCTACCGTAGCGACAAGGCGGGAAAGACTGCTAGACGGCCCTTGGAACCCAAGATTAGTTCCTCCCCCCCCCCCGCCTGACCCTATCTGGCCGAATTGTCGAACTGCGGAGAAATTCAAGCTGGAAACTGGACGATCCACCAGAGTGATGTTAGGCTCTGTACTGATTTGGACCGTCAGTGTCCCGGGGGCGAAAACAGCAATGACAGGAATAGCCCTGCGAAATTGTCAATCAATCCTGTGGTCGGTGATTGCATAGAACAGTATCGCGTGAACTCACCAAACAATAGTTGCCGTGAAGACCAGGCAAAAGCCATTTGACCACAATTCCCATTTTAAGAAACTCCAGGGATTGTTGACAAGAGAGAAAGTCGCATCGACCCGGGCTAAGGTGAATGTTTTGGATCTTAAAATGAACCACAGGAGCTGAGTATAGGCCAGCCCTGCCGATGCCGACAGAAAAGCTTTGGTCAAAAAAGCAAGGCCGGTTACGATTGAAATGTACCAACCCTGTTGCTCATTGCTTTCAACGGCATTCCCGCTGACTTGAGTGGCAAAGATGTGGTGGCCCACCGCAGTCAGTGTTCCGAGAACCAGCCCACCGGCCATCAAGAAGGGGACCGAAGTGAAGATTTGACCATACTCAGGCCTCGGGGATGACATCTCGGCTGGTTATGATCGGCGAAATTATTGACTGGCGGCCCTGAACTTTGAAGTGGTCATTTGTCCAGGGTGGTGGTAAAGTTGTCTGTGCCTTTATATTCCCAAAGGTCTGTCCTGCATGCGAAGGCTATGTCGTTGTGTGGCACCCTTTGACGGGGGCTGAAGAACTGCATGCGAAGGCTGTGTCGTTGTGTGACGCGGAGGCTGAAGATGATCTGCAAGGCAAACTAGGCGGAGCTCCAATTGGGCTCAGTCTGCATGGCACTACTACTGCTGCTTCTGTGCCGCTTTTGACGTAGAGCGCTATTTTTATGAGAGCGAGGATTGGCAGGGCCGAAAACGCGGGCCCTTTGGGGGCCCTTTAGGAGCCCCTACTTTACCGCACTAAACACCAAACATATCACCGAGTAAGGCTTCCAAAATACAAACACTCAGTGAAATTGGACAATAAATACACAATAAGCCAATGAAGTTAGGGGCAATATTCCAAGCAATAGCATGATATATACACAACATAATGTAAGAGCCCTCTGTCCACAAACAACGTCCGCACAGGCTCCTAAGCCGCTCATCCGGCGGGGAATCTCTTTTCCAAGGATGGCCACAAAAGCCGAGTCTTCTCAGCATTAGTATCACCTGCTTACATCATTACACAGAAACTGTAGGCTTCAAGCATACATATGTAGTATGACAAGCCACAAGCAGAAAATTGGAAGAAAAAGTACACCCACGCGCTGCCAGCCGACAACGAAATGGAGGGTAACAGCTAAAGTAGCTACATAGCTCTCGGCAAGGAGCAGCTCCTCTTTATTAAGTAGTAAATAAATAAATAGTCTAATAAAAGATATATACTCTATCTGGCCAGACATACCGTGTTATGAACCTGCATTTCCCTCTACGGTATATCTATTGCTGTAAATGGTGCGTCGCATGTGTGTGTTCCTAGTCACGAGTAGGCCAAAGTTGGACACTGAAGGAGTTGGGTGGGAAAAAAGTTGTATATGCTGTGACTCACACCAAGCCATAATATCGCGTAAGGCAACCATAATTATATGGAATAAAAGATAACAGCTCTTCTACTGCATCATTTTGATGTAATTCAGACAGTACAGATGCGCGTCCCCGGTGGCGACACGAAGTGTTTTCGTTTCTAATCCCCGTACATATGGCACGGATTGATGGCTGGTTCACACCCGTCGGCGTCATGGTGGTCGTGACGGCCACCGCCGTATATCAGCGCAGACGTGCCTGGTTTAGACTGTCGATCCCGGTGCTGGACATAATCCTCCGACCCCGAACGTAAGCGGGGCCGCGGCAATCTCAAGGACCTCGAGACTGATACAATGCTTGGCCCCAGCAATCCACTCCGACGGGTATCGTGGCCGCTTCGGCGTCGCTTCCAGGTTACGTGGTTCGGCACGCGCATCGAGAGGGCAACTTGACGACGCTCCTCCCTTCCCTTCGATTCAATTGAAAATGTCACGATCTCAAAAAATTAGTCGAGAACACTGAACTTGAAGTGGTAGTATCTTCAAGTTCTGCCACGCTATGGTGAATTCAATGGACCGACAGTGTGGTTTCGTTTCTAATCCCCATAACATAAAACGTATGCGGTGCCTTCATACAGCCCTGGGATACGTCAATTCCGGTGTAACCATCCGATTTGACCAGTTCACGACAATGGCTGTTGACAACAGAGTCACGAGTTCTGAAAACTGCGACGGAGTGTCGCATTTACGGAACAGATCGTCGGCCAGTAACAACATCACCAACAACCCGTGTTACAGCTGGCCAACCTTATGACAAGCTCAAGGTGCTACATGATTGCTCTGCGGCAACAGTTGGCATGGCCAGGGTATACTAAAATTCGTGTCGCTCGAAAATTGGCCACACGCTTTTCCAGATCTGAAATTTGGCAGCAGAGCATTCGCATCGTGTCAACGTTAAAGCGTTGCTATGCGGTCGGACACAGCACCGAGAAGCCCGGGATTTCCAACCAGTTGAGTGACGTCGAATTGCCGCAAACAGTTTGCTTTGTCTGACCTCGAAATGCCCTCCTACGAGCAGTCTGATGATCAAACCCTGGTAACTTTCCCGTTCCATTGCACATCCCCCTCAAGTGCTTGGTTGCAATAGAGGACCACTCCTCACCAGGGTTCCATGACGTCCATTCGGGAGATCGCCGCGGTCAGGTCGGATGAAAAAAGTTGTGTGGAGAAATGACCCTTTCTCTCCTTGATGCGGAGGACTCGACGAAGGGGCCATTTCTCAGGCTCAGCTGTGGCCCTCGACGCCCCACTTGTTCGGGGGCTACCTGAAACCGCAGGCGAGGCGTCCAGGGCGTCACAGCGCAGCTGCATGCGTCATCGTCGGGCGTCTAAAACGTCGAATCTCACCGCAGGGGCTCCCTACGGGCGCCTATTCTGCTGCTGGCCTCGGGACCCTTGCTCTTGGCGGGCCCGGGTCACCCCAAATATAGCATGACACGAGCACGCATAGTCCCACCTGGGCACCCGTCTGCCTTCGGAGCCGAGCATATCTGCACAATGAGTGGTCTGCGCGGTCTCAAACCTCAGACGCCATGGCGCCGAGTGCTCATGACGCGCGGTTCACGTCGGATTGTAACGCCGCCGGACGCGGGCTGTGCCCCTCGTTGGTCTTGTCGTAAACAAAAGTAAATAAACTGTACGGGGCCTTTATTATTAACGCTGCCAGTGCGGAGCTCTTTTTCTTTCTAACGGACTATGTCCCTTTTTTAGTCCTGCCTTCCGGTCGATTTTCCTTTCGGTCTTTCTTTCTTAGCGGACGTTGACCATCACGACATCCAAGGCCTTGACAGGAACAAGCCGACGATTTTCAAATTTTTCAATTTTTACAGCACTGGAGCTGTCGCATTGCGAAGAATCCCCGAAAAAACCCACCCCCCTCGACGCATTCTCGAAGAGGCAAAGAGCACTGAGCACCTGAATCGGACACGGGCGGTGATATTCTGTCGCACGTCTTCATCCTTCACACGACCAAATAATGATACTATGTCACCACTCAATACGGAATGTTGTCGCCATTATTTACACCATCCTGCTCCAACTTACTCTCGTCGTGGCCTTACCCACCGGTGACTACACCCAGGCGTCACCAATTGAGGCGAGAGGTGGTGTGCAGACACTCCACCTACAAACAAAAAGAGAAGAGCAAATCGACAGTTCATCAATACCGAAGATTGCGGGAGGTGCAGTCGGCATCGTGGCACTGGGGCTCATATTCGGCCTCGGCTCGGCATCCATCGCTGTGTATGGGTCTGTGGAATGGCGGACGCGGCGAGACAAGAAGAAGCAAGAAAAGGACCAGGCCATCCAAGAAAAGAAGCTGGACGACAGCTCTAGCGAAACGACAACTACTAGATAATGATAATGTCTTGAAACGTTCGTGCTCACTTCAGTATGCCTTGCTGCCCAGATGTCTGGGTCTGATGATCGCTCCGCTTTGTGGGTAACTATTTTCCGGATCAATAAAGTCTTGATTCGTCGGAGCACAGAACATTCATTACCCCCTTTTATTTGTCAATCAAGACAATTGTGGGATCTAGCCACGAGTACGGCCAATCTAACGGCTATTACTCTGGCTGTGTCTCATTCAACAGTTGTAGGACGTTCGCGAAGTCGGAAGCATAAATGCACTATGGGGTGATCATCAATAGCAAAAATTGAGCGCCAAGTGGAATGGAGTCGATGCATATGAAGCCAGTACGATCACATTTGACTACAGAGTCAAGGGATGGCTGCGCTTGTCTCTTGGAACAAGGCTTGCCAGTGCTTCGTTCGGCATGTCGACGCACCCAAGAATGAGGCTCCGCATGCCACGCTGTCATCTCTACCTTGGCTGCTGACCGGGTGTGCTTTCGGAATATCGAGCCGAGCCCACAAGGCAATCAAGAGAATACCAATGTCTTGGGCTCCCACCCCCCCTCACGGGGAACGCAGCATCGTGTGGCTCTTGCAGATGTCTGTACCCTTGTCGGTGCAGACGTTCCCGAGCCCTCTGGCTTGGCTGCGCGTTGGTGAGGGGGAAGGGTCCGTCGGGTGAGAAGATGTGCCCGAATTGGGTGACCTCCGCAGGGGGGTTGCGGGCGAGACCACAACACTAAGCCCTGTGAAGAAAAGCTTCATGTGCCTCTCCAAGACGGCACTGGTTGTGGGGTCCTTTTCTCCAATATTTGATTCCCGCTGTTAGCCTATATTCCGCTGAGCTTTTCACCGAAGTCTTCTGCTTTCGACTCCGCTTGGACACCGTGATACGGATGGATATATCGAATGCTTGGGCGTTGCTTCTAAAGTAAGAACCATCTCTTTGTAGATTGGCAAGTCTTCTCAATGGAATGCTCCGTGGTTTGTCTTGATAACCATGATTCAGCAGAACAAAAAAGACTGGCAGAAGCCTCGTCCGAGCTGCACAATCCCGAGGGCTTCCCCGGATTCCCCAAGCGGCTGTCATCCCCTGATCCCCAAACAAATGCTACGTTCCCTAGTCTTTGGCCTAGAAACCCCACAAAGAGTCCAGGGGTTTGTTATTCGAATGCAACCTCCACGAGAAGTTCCACCAATCGTCGATATCAACACCCCACGGAAGCTTTCTGCAACGGCCTGCAATGGCCTGCAAGAACTCTCTCAATCCCGACCGGACGGGTCCCCCATGTGCACATGGCGCAAATCCTTCTATATCTTCTCTTGCTCTAACGGTCTTGACGGGCCGGTGGCCCAGTCACCTGCGTGGTCGACGTCGGAACATGTGCCTAACATCTGATCCCTCCTGTGGTCAAAGGCTGGGTGGTCTTATTCATGAGGGGAGCTGCATGCAATAATAAGAGCCACGCGGGTCCCCCACCATGATAATCAAACGCGGCTGCCACCGTGACATTCTGCCCTGCTGCTTTTCTCCTGCGCAGATACCACTCCTCGTGTATTTGTTTGGGGTTGGAAATCATATTCGGACAGAATCTCCAGGCTCAAGATCTCCTAACGATCAGCCAACATGGAGCCCACGGAGAGCAAGGAGACTCGGTCTGAGCACATTGACGAGAAGGGCACGGCGCCCAACCTCGACAATGTCAAGGTCCTCAACGACGAGGCCGCGCAGGCCACGGCGGCCGAGCATAGCATGACCCTCATGCAGGGTCTCAAGACGCACAAGAAAGCCGCCATCTGGTCCGTCCGTAAGTGCCGTCTGGTTTGGTGTGTTTGGACGCATAGCTGGGCCGCAGATGCTGACAAGTACCGTCCTCGCAGTGATCTCCGCGACAATCATCATGGAGGGTTACGATACACAACTGCTGGGTAACTTCTGGGGCTACTCGTCGTTTCGAAGAAAATTCGGCGAGTACAGCGGCGAGGAGCACGGCTACCAGATCAGTTCCGCTTGGCAGGCCGGTCTCAACGACATCAGCGGCGTGGGAAATATTATCGGAGCCATGCTTAACGGGTACCTGACCGCCAAGTACGGACATCGCAAGGTTTTGATGGGCAGTCTGGCCTGGCTTGCTGCGGCCATCTTCATGGTGTTCTTCTCGCCCAACATCGAAGTCCTCCTCGTCGGCCAGTTCCTATGCAACATCCCCTGGGGCGTGTTCGCGACGACTGGCCCGGCCTACGCCGCCGAGGTCGTGCCTCTGGCCCTCCGTGGATACCTCACTGCCTACATCAACCTGTGCTGGTGCATCGGCCAGTTCATCGCAGCTGGTGTTCTCAAGGGGCTGATCAACAACGAGACCGACTGGGGCTACAAGATCCCCATGGCCATCCAGTGGGTGTGGCCCGTCCCGCTCTTCATCGTCGCGTTCTTGGCCCCCGAGTCCCCTTGGTACCTCGTCCGGACGGGCCAGCTCGACAAGGCCAAAGCCTCCCTGGTCCGCCTCTCCGAGCCGGAGGTTCACAACGACCACGACGCCACCATCGCCCTGATGGTCCGGACCAACGAACTGGAGAAGGAGGAGCGAGCTGGTACCTCCTACATTGACTGCTTCAGGGGCACCAACCGCCGCCGTACCGAGATCGCCGTCATGTGTTTCGTATCCCAGATCACCAATGGTGGCGCTCTCTGCTATACCGGAACTTTCTGTGAGGCCCTCCTCAGCTTGTTCTGTATGGATGACAACAACTAACGCAGTTTCGCTCTAGTTTATGAGCAAGCCGGCCTGAGCGCCGACCTCTCCTACAGCTTGGGTCTCGTCGGCACCGCCATCGCCTTCTGCGGCGTCATAATCTCGTGGCTCTACATCTCCAAGTGGGGCCGAAGAAGTATCTGGCTCTGTGGGTTCTACGGTCTTCTGTGTTGCCTGTGGCTCATCGGCATCCTGGCCTGCATCAAGCCCCAGACCCACACGCTCGGCCTCGTTCAGTCAATCCTCTGCATTGTCTGGCTCGGCGTGTACTCCATGTCGGTCGGCCCCATCGTCTACACGATCGTAGCTGAGATCGGCTCCACTCGTCTCCGTACCCAGACCGTCGTCTTGGGCCGCAGCGCGTACTACGTCGCCAACATCATCGGCGGCGTGATGCAGCCGTACTTCATGTCACCTACTGCATGGAATGCCCAGGGAAAGACCGTAAGTCTCAAGTTTTGATAATCGCTTCATTTAATTAGGTTCACTTGCGCTGACTTATACCCTTGCAGGCCTTTTTCTGGGGCAGTCTTTCTCTGCTCACCACTGTGTGGGGCTTCTTCCGTCTGCCGGAGACGAAGGACCGTACCTTTGAGGAGATGGATATCATGTTCCAGCGCAAGGTCCCGTCTAGAAAGTTCGCCGACTACAATATCAACTCGGACGACAGATATCTTGTTCACTGAGTGAGCAGGGAGCGTTTTGAAAGAACTACGGATATATACAATGCTTAAAGTAGTCCTCAACATTATATGTGATGATGAAATGGACATTGAACAAAGTTCCAATATTATCTACCAATATTGTTGTGAACGTTATGATTTCATTTACATACTAATCCTTCTACGTTCCTCAATTGCAGGGAGCAGCGTGAGGCGGTCATCAATCTTCTTTGTGACGACGGTGCCAGTGCTTTCCCAGCAGATTCGAAAACATAACTCTCCGCTCGAAAATTCTATGCTTTACGTTCTGTCTATGGCTCTGCTCCTTCCCAACCGCGCATGAAAGCCCGGTCGCCTCGATCTATGTAAGCGGTGCTTGAACACCCACTTTGCTAGGACTCTCCCGTCGCCTGCTCACTCCTCCATTTCATGCCGTTCTTTTGTATCAGCCATGCCAATGGTAGTTCTATGAGCATTAATGTCGCGTATATTGCAAAGCACCAACCCAGGCCAATTGAGTCTGCCAGCGGCTGCACGGCCGCAACGGCAGCGCCAGCTCCCAGACACCTGACGATGCTCATTGCTGCCGAAGCTGTCGCCGACCGTTGCATGTTCAAGTCCGTAAGTAACGTGCCAGTCATCTTGGGAGAGTCAATCATTTGCTGGTGAGAAGATATTGGGGTTTTGATCGGTTGATCTCGTGACATACAGCGAATAGGCTCGCAGTTGTGACTCCAGTCAGGAACTGCATGATGATCATGACAGAAATATGCTGCATCGACATCAGTGAACATGGTCTTGGTCTAAGGAACGTGCCACAGTATGAAGGCGCCATGTATGTCCTCAGACATATACGGAATAGAAGCAAAACCACCTAAGGAACGTGCAAAGCTGACTTACTGTTCTGGTCATCAAAGCAAGCCCGTACCCCAAAGTGCCCAAGCCACTGACAATGATAAGCATGTAGGCTCCCTTTAGTCGCGTCTTCTCGATTGGAAAGTCTGCCTCGTGCCCATTGAAAGATCTTCCATTTCCATCTGAAAGCTTATTGACGGTTCGGCGGTAATAGTAGTTCAGAAATCTCCCTACAATATGTAAGCATGGTATGGCCTGACTTGCCAAATGAAGTGTCTTCACTGCTCACCAGTGGAAAAAGCTCCAACCCCACCAGAAACCCCCGACGGCAGGTAAATCAGCCCGGCATTGAGATAGTCGAGCTGATAAATCTCGACACACTGTGCTCCGAGGGAAGCCTGTAAAGTCATCTTGACCGCGTAAGTGAGGGAATAGAGCATGATAACAACCAGCGACTGCTTATTGGCCAATATCGGAAGACAGGCAAAGGGATTGGGATAATGCCGCACGGGCTTCATGATATGCGTCGAAGTTGCTGCTTTCTCATGCTTCTGCAAGACGCTGAAGAAGCTCCAGTATACCCCCCTAGCCCTTCCGCTCCCGTCACCGACGATGTTGCGCTGCGTCTCTGGGAGGAACAGAACCACGATCAGAAAATGCGACCCAGTCAGGATGACGAGGAACCAGAAGATCCACCTCCATCCGGCTTCTTGTGCGATGACACCGCCTATCACAGGCCCCAGGCTGACTGCAAAGTCCGTTCTGTGAGACGTATCAGTCAGTGATTCCTCGATCACTTTCCACAGATCGAAGGACAAGACACAGCACTTACGCAACGAGCATGGTCCCAACGAACCCACCCCGCTCACCAGCCACAGTGATGTCTGCAATAACTCCATATGCGACCGAAGTCAGCCCCGACGAGCCGGCGCTCTGGAGCATCCGCAACACAACAAGCGCAGCATAAGAGTCTTGGAGCGCCATGCCGATGTTGGCACCGATGAGCAGCGTGAACATCAGGATGTAGATAGGGCGACGCCCGGCCTGGTCGGCCATATCTCCCATGAATGCCGGGGCAATCGCGGCAACAATTAGGTACGACGTGACCGTCAAGTTGATCAAGGACACCGACACACCGAGGGACCGTGACATCGGCACCAGGGCTGGGTAGTAGATGTAGCTCATCAGCGTCGAGAACATGGCTGCGATGGAGGCGAGTAGGCTGATGAATCGTTTCTGGCCTTTTGTGAATGCTGTGTACGGTATCTCCTGCGATGCCTCATCTTGTCGTTCAGTATCGGGTGCTCGCTCGGGCTCTGCTTGTTTCTCTGTCGCAATGGCCGCCGTCTTGGCGCCATGGTTTGGGGCATCGGTCTCCATTATCTCGCGGCACAATGATCAGTCGAACCTGCTCGGCCTTGTTTGGGGGAAGACTGACTGCATGAATTGAGCACGGCCTGTTCCTCTTCTTTAAACACTGGCATTCTTTCGATGTAACCAACAGTACAGGACTTGTACCCCTGTGGCGGGGTTGTGAAAGCTTTGGCTCTTACAGGGTGATGCAGCACGTGTTGGTTCTTAGTGCAAAGCAGAAGCCTTGAAATAGGATTGGTAACCGCCGTCGCAGTAAAAGGATATCACATGCACATTTCAGATCAGGTCTCATGGATGTATTGCATCTAAAATCGGCCGTTTGGCCGTTTGTTTGGATGATTAAGATCAACTCCATTGAGGGCACTATTGAATTACCAGGAAACATAATATCACCGATTTCTCTGACAGCGTGATGCCCAATCATATCTTCTTGTGATTCATAACTTCTGTTTGGTCATCTCCTTCCTCACCTGACCAACAAGAAAAGCCATGTTGCCGAGGAACCTGAGCGCCCAACTCGTCAGTGGCTGTGACTGTATGATCCTTTTGAGCGAGCAACGACTTACACATCTCGTAGACCTTCCTCCTCTGGGTAGAGGCTCGCAAGGCAAACCTGATGTCGAATCATGTACATCATGATTCGGCTGTCTACATCCTCCTTCGGCTCCGATACGGGGACGTGTTTGTGGTACTCGTCAATGAACAGCTTACCTAACGGGTATCGAGGGTTCCGGAAAGTGGCAAGCTCGACTGCCTCGGTCAGTGTGAGTCGCCAATTTCGTAAAGCCAGATGGACACGCACTCTCGTTATGGGCCCACAGGGCGTTGGCATCGTACATGACAACGGCGTGACGACCAGGCTTGTACTTGACGTTTCCAGGCCACAGGTCAGTGTGGCACAGACACGGTTGGACCGACCTGCCCCCGGACTCTAAAGGTCTGAGGTACCTGGGTAAGACCATGTCCAAGAAGGCTCTCGTGGTCGCCGCATTAACCCCAGTGTGTGGACCTCGGATTTCTTCCTCGCGAGAAATTATCATTCGCATGTGCTTTGTCCACCAGACCTCCCACGAATCTTCCCAGTCGTTTGTTTGGGACAAATTTCCGAACCTGGTGTTCACTGGGAAGCCAAACTTGCCTGTAGGGGACTGTCCAGTGCTCCTGAGATGCAACGCAGGAAGCGGGGCCATGTATGCCACAGGCTCTGGCACTCCGCCTCTTTGGTCATCTAGCATCTCAATGAAATCCATCAAAAAGAAGTGTGTGTCGGGTGTCGACTCGTATGTATCGAATGCGATCGGTCTGGGGATGAATTCAGGGATGAAACGGTAGAGACTACACTCGGAATGCCAGTGCGCCTGCATTTGCTCAAACCCGCCCGGCCCACTCGCAGTCTGTCTGGATATTAGCGATGCTGATGTAGGATAAGAAAAACGAGCCAGAGAAATGTGGACGGGCGAACCTTGGTAAAGAAGCGCTGAGTGTCGCCATTTGGAAGCGCGACCTCAATTCGATGAGTTTGGCACCACTCGCTCAGCCCTAGCTCCACGGCTTCTACCACCTCTCCCTCTGGCAGGTCTTTTCGAACGATAGAAGCACATATGGTCAGCTACTGGCACCAAGATATTTCGTCGTGACTGGGGTGAATGCTTACATGCCAGTACCTTTCGGTCAAGCCGGCTGCTGGCATGGCAAGCGTCCTTGACCATATTCAGACAATGAACCAGACTCTCATGGATTTGCCCTTGTCTTGGGTCAGTCATTTTACCATACGCCAGACCATATAGCGAGCAGTCAGAGCTGACCTAAAGTTTGGGGTGTTGAATTTGACCTGCGGGGCTGAGGCGGATGAGCTGACAATTTCACAGGAGAAATGGCAGCCAAAGGCGAGCAGTCAGGGTCACAACACACAAGCGCAGATATTTCAGGTCTAGACCTGAAGTTAAAACGCGGGGGGCAAACAACTCAGAGCAGTGACTCATGGAATATTACGTTTGAGGTAAACAGGATATGTCAAACAGTTGCCATCGCATAACATTTAAACACCATTACTGGCAGTTCAAGTTGTGTGCAGGCACATGAAATAATCGTAGACGCATGGAATGGTCCTCCCATAATATTATGTCACCTGCTCTCACTGTTCTTGAAGAGGGACATCTGTACTCTGAAGCGAGCTTCCTATCAAAGGCTAGCGACGCTTGACCATGGCAGGAATGGATCTGGAAACGCCATTGGGTCAGTTCGGCGTGTTGGTTGAGGCTGCAGGTAACCAAGCACCAGACGGCAGGGATGTATGGCCAAGGTCTGGGATGCTCTGCCCTTCCAAGTGAGCGTACCACCAGTTCCCTGGAGATGATTGCTCATAATTATTTCTCCAAGGTTCAATTCCGATGCCTTTCGCAAGATAAGTTTGCCGGAACCTCCCGTATCTCGACGACATGTGTACAAAACGCCAATCCTTTCAGTGCCTTTATTCTTCGTAACGTAGGTAGCCTACATTCCGCCATCCCCCCAATCCCACTATACATCCCTCACTAACCACGCCTTTTCTCTACCCCCTCTGGCACTATAACTACAATAATTTCCTTTTTAATTATTAATATTTTTAATTTATTACCATTATTATTTTTTTTAATACCTACCCTACTTTAATTTAAGCCCTTTTAATAGCCTTAATATTAGTAAAAAGTTTATTTAAATTAAGTTTTATTTTTTTTTAAGTCCCCTTTATAAACTTAATTTTCTTTTTTAACTCCTAGTTTTTTTATATAAATATTATTAAATTAAAATCTTTTTAATTTTAATTTTTAAAGATTTTATAAAAAAAGGTTTATTATAAAGCTAGTATTTTATTAAGTAATATATTAAAATATTATTTTATATAATTTTTAAAATTATTTAAAAATTAAAAGATTTATATTTTATAATAAATAAAAATATTTATTAATATAAAATTAATATATAATTTTTTTAATAATTATTAATTATATTAATTTAACTTTTTTTTAATAATTTTTTTTAATAAAATAATTATTTAATTTTTTATAATAAAAAAATAATTAAAAATTAATTACTTATTAATTAAAAATATATTTAATATTATTAATATTTTTTAATAAATTTGTAATAATAATAAAAAAATTATGTTTTTATAATTATTATAAATAAATTATAGTTATTTTATTAATAAAAATATTTTTTAAAAATAATTTTAAATAAATTAAATATTACTATATTAAGTAATTAAAATATATAAAAATAATATATTAATAAAAATATAATATATATTTTATTTAAAAAATATTTTTATATAAAATTAATTATTATATATATATAATATTTATTAATTATAAAAAGGTATTATTTTAATAAGTTTACTAGGGTTATTTAAAATAAAAATTTTTTTTAATTAATAAATTATAATAAACTTTTTTATTTATTTTTTTTTATTATTATAAATTATTAACTATTATAATTCTTAAAAATTATAAGAAATTATTATTATTAAATACTTAGTTTTTTAAAAATAATTAAAGGAATTAAAAACTTATTTATAATAAAAATATATTTAAAAAATAAAGTTTATATATATAAATTAAAATTTTTTTTAATAATTTATTTTTTTTAAAATATTTAAATATTAAAATTCATTTAAATTTTTTTTTATTAACCTTTTTTTATTAATATTCTAATAATTAATTAATTTAATTATTTTAATAATAAAAAATTATATAAAATTAAATTATATAAAAATATTTTTTTTTATTATTATTTTAAATTATTTTATTTTAATTTATTTATAATACCTAAATAAAAGCTATAGGAAAACGCCCTGGAAATACCCCGGTACCTAGGCGTTCCCCTTCCTAAACTTTTTTAAAAAGCAGATAAAGCCTACTTATCTTTTAATAAAAAAAATAAAAATTAATTTTATATTAAATTTAAACTTAATATACCTTTAAACTTCTTTTAAACCCATATTATTATACTTAATATTATAATTTATTATAATTTTAATTTTTTTTATTATATTATTTATAATATTATTAAAAATAAAAAATTAAAAAAATTTTTTTTAAATAAATTTAAATAATAATAAAAAGAATTTAAATACTTTTTTAATAAATAATACTTTTATTTAAAAATAAAAATATAATTAATTTTTTTAATAATAAATTAATATTTTTAAAATAATTAAAATTATTTTCAAAATTAAATTAAAAAATTTAAAATTAATTAATATTATTCTATTATTTATAATTTATATTTTATAATAATATAATAATTAAATAATAAATTTTAAAAAAATTTATATTTTTTAATAATAATTTTTTTATAATAATAAAATTAAAATTATTTATATATTTAATTATATTAATAAAAAATATTAGAATTATTAAAATATTTATATAAAATTTAAAAAAAAAAATAAATTTATTTTTAATTATTATAAATAAAAAAAATTTAAAATTTTTAATAATAATTTTAAAAAAAACTTTTAAAATATATTTAAAATTATTTAAAATTTAATTAATTCTATTTATTAATAAAAAAATTAAAACTTTTAGTTTTTTTATTAATATTTTAAAATTTTAAAATTAAAATAAAAAATTAAAAATAATATTTTTAAAATTAAATTCTTTTTTTTTAAATTATAAAATTAAATTTTTTTAAAAATTTAAATAAAATATACTTTAAATTTATTAAAAATTAAAAATAAAATAATTAAAATTATTTAAATTATTTAAATTAATATATTTAAATAAATTAAAAAAAAAATATAAAAAATTAAAAATAAAATAAAAGGGAAATAATAAAACTTTTAATAAAAAAAAATAAAAAAAAGCTTTTTAAAATAATATTATAATTTTTAAAAAAACTTTAAAAATACTTTATATAAAAAATTAAAATTAAAAATTTCAAAATAAAGACTTATATATTTAATTTAATTAAAATATTTAAAAAAATAATTTTAAAACTCTTTTAAAACTTAATTTTTTTAATAATATTAAAAAATTAATTATTTATTATTATTATAATAATATATATTATTATATTTTAAATTATTTACTATTAATAAAAATTATAATATTTATAAATTAAATTTAAAATTATAATAATTATTAATTAAAAAATTATTAAAAATAAAATTAAAATAAAAAAAACTAAAAATTATTTTAATTATTTATTAAAATAATATTTAAAATAAAAAAAATAAATTAATAATTAAAATTAAAAAAAAAAAGATAATAAAAGTTTATAATACTTTTATAATTTTAAAAAAAATATTTATAAAATAAAATAAAAAGTATATTAAAATTAACCTTAATACTTAAATATAAATAAATTTAATTAATATTTTTTTATTAAAAAGTTTAATTTAAAAAAACTAAAAAAATCTTTAGTTTTTATAATAGAAATTAATTACCTTTTAATATCTATTTATAAAATTTTTTAAATCCCTTTTTTAATTAAAAATTATTTTAAAAATTAAAAAAAAAAACTTAAAATATTATTATTATTAATTAAAAGTATTTTAAATTTATTTTATTATTAAAAACCTTAAATTTAAAATTTTTTTAAATAAAATTAAAAAATTATTTAAAAAATTAATAGCTTTAATAAAATAATTTATATATTATTAAATAAATTATAAAATTCTTTATAAAAAATTAAAAAAAAAATATTTATTATTATATTATTTTTTTAATTAATAATTTTTTTAATTTAAAAAATAAAAAAAAATAATAAAAATTTAAAAAAATAAATAAAAAAAAAAAATTACCTTTTAATTTTTTTTAAATTTATTTATAATTAAAAAATTTAAAAAAGTTTTTTATAAAATTTTAAATAAAAAAATTATTTTTATAAAAAAAGGTTAATTATATAATTAAATTAAAAAAAAATATTATTTTTTTTTTATTTTTTTATTTATTTTTTTTATAAAAATTAAAAATTTTAAAAAAATAATTAAAAAAAAATTTAAAAATTAAATAAATTATTTTTAATAAAAATTTTATAAAAACTTTAATTTCATTTATTTTTAAAAAAAATAATATTTTTTAATTTTATATAAATTATTAAACTTTTAATAAAATAATAATTAAAAACTATTATTTTTTATTATTAATTTTTAAAATTTTAAATTAATTATTAAATATAAAATATTTTTTAAAAATTAATTGAATAAATATATATTATTAAATTTATATTTAAAAAAAAATAATTAAAAAACTATATTTTATATTTATTATAATTATTATAAATTCTAAATAATATTATTTAAATTAATTAATATATTTATTATATTTTAATTATTTATTATAAAAGTTTTAAAAAATTATATTAATATTTATATAATTATTTATTTAAATAATATTTTTATTTTTTTAAAAAATAAAAAAAAATATAAAAAATATATTTAAATAATTATAAATTAATTATTATTAATTAAATTTTATAAAAATTTTAAAAAATATAACTTTTTTTAAAAAAAAATTAAATTCCTAGGATTTTTAATTAAAAAAAATAGGATTTAAATAAATTTTAATTAAATTAAAATTATTTAAAAGTAGCTTATTTTTAATATTTATTATAATATTTAAATTTTTTTAAGTTTTTATAATTTTTATTAAAGGTTTATTAAGGAATATTTTAGAATTACTTAATTTTTTAATAAATAGTTATTAAATATAAAATAAAGTTAAAAGTTTAATAGAATTAATTTATTTATAATAAAAAATTTAATAATTTAAAAAGCTTTTAAAATACTTAAAATTAAATTTTAATAAATATTTTTATTTTAATATTATAATTTAATATTTTATATTTAAATTAAATATAATATATTTAATAAAATAATTATTTTAATTATTTTTTAAAAGTATATTAATAAAAATATATTATAATAATATTTTATTATTTTTTAATTAAAAAAGTTTTTAAAAATAAAATTTAATTAAATAATTTATAATAAAGAATTTAATATTATTATTATAAGTTTTAAATACTAATAATAATATTTAAAAAGAATTTAAAAACTTATTATAATCCTTTTAAATTATAATAATTTTTATAATTTTATAAAATAAAAAAAATTAATTTAAAAATAAGTTTAATAATTAATATATTTAATTAAATTTAATTTTATTATTAAATATTATTTTAATAAAATTAATTTAATTAATAGGTTTTTAAGGAAACTTAATTATTTATTAATGGAAAAATTTTTAAATATAAATTAAATTTTAATTTTAAAATTAAAAATAATTATAATTATTAAAAAAAATTTATAATTTTATTTAAAAAATTAATAATAAATTAAAATTTAAATTATAATTAAAAATATTATAATATATAAAATTTTAAAAAATAATTTTTTTTAATAAAATATTAATTTAAATTTATAATTTTTTTATAAAAATAATTTATAATAGAAATTTAAACCTAAGTATATATATTTAATATTAATATAATATATTTAAAACTTTATTTTTTATTAATAAATTTAATTTATAAAATATAAAAAAAAAATTTTATAATTTAAATTATAATTAAAAGAATATAATTTTTAAATAATATTATTTTAAATAATTTTAATTATAAAATTTAAAATAAATTCTTTTATTAAAAAAAATATATATATATATTAAAATAAGAAATTTTATAATGAAAAAATTTTATAAATTTATTATAATAATCTATTAAGTAAATATTAGAGGTAAATAAGAATATAAATTTTTTTTAAAAAATATTTTTAATAATTTAAATTAATAGTTTTTATAGTAAATTATATATACTTTTATATAATATATTAATATATATTTATATTATATTATTATTTATATAAAAAATTTATTTTATTATTAATTCTATTAAAGTTTATATAAAAATTTAATATAAACTTTATAATTAAATTTTTAATAATTATTATAAATAAAAAAAAATAAATTTAATTTTTATAATTATAAATTATTTTATTAAAATAAGTTTTTTTTTTTAATTTATATAATAATAAATATTATAAAATTTAATAAAATTTTTTATTAAAAAATTAAATATAAATAAAAAATTTTATAAAAAATTATTATTAATAAAAATATAATTTTTATTAATAATTTTTAAAAAATATTATATAAATTAAATAATATAAAAAATTATTATATTATTATTTATTATTTATAAAATAATAAATAAATTAGAAAAATAAATTAAATTTTAAAATAATATTTTAAATTATTTATAATTAAAAATATTTAAAATTAATTAAAATTATTATATATTATATTTTTTATATATAATTTAATATTAAATATAATAATTAAAATAAGTTTATTTAAAATATTATTAAAATATAAATTTTATTTTATAATTTTATATAATTAATAATTTATTAAAAATAATATATTATAAAAAAAATATTTATAATTAAAAAATAATTAAAAAAATTTTAATAAATTTAAATAAAATATAAAAAAAATTAAAAATAAATAATTAAAATTTAAATTTAAAATTATAATATATATTATTAATTTAAATAATTTAAAATTAATAAATAAATATTTTTTATAATTAAATATTTTTATTTAAAAAATTAAAAATTAATTTTATAAAAAACTAATTTATTTAAAATTTTTATTTAAATTAATAAATAAATTTATAATTTAATTTTTTATAAAAAATATTTTTAAATATATAATATTTTTTATATAAATTAATTAAAATTATAAATAATTAAAAAATTAAAGAGTTTATAAAAGAATATTATAAATTTATTTAATTTAAAAAATAAGAAAATTAAATAAAAATTAAAAAAGATTTAAAATTATTAAAAAATTAAAAATTTTTTTTATTATTTAATAAAATAAAAAAAATAATTAAATAAATATAATTTTTAAATATTAAAAAATAAAATATTTATAAATAAAATTATTTAAAAATATTATAAAAAAAAAATTTTAATATTTTTAAAAAAAGATTTAAAAATAAGCAAATAAAAGGTTAAAAAAAAAAAGTTATTTAAATTATAATAAATAAATAATAAATAATAAATAAATAAAAAAAAATATATATTAATAAGTAATTAATAAAATAAATAATAATAAAATAAATAACTAATAAATAACTTATAAAAGCCTTATAATAAATTAATAAAAATAAAATATAATTAAAATATAAATTTAATAAAAAATTAATAAAAAAAATAAAAATTAAATAAGTAAATTAAAAATACTTAATAATTTATTTAAAAAATAAATATTAAAAAAATAAGTATTATTAATTAATAATTAAGGAGAATTAATTAATTATAATATTAAAATTAAAGGAATTATAGTGAAAAAATAATATAAATATATTAAAAATAAATTATTTTTAAATTATTTAAATTTATAATAAATTAAAACTTATTTTAAAAAAATAATATAAAAAATATTATTATTTTATTTTAAAATTTTAAAATTTATTTTTATAATTTTATTTATTAATTTATAATATTTCTAATTAATTTTTAAAAAAAAGCTATTTATATTTTATAAATTATTTTTTAAAAAATTAAAAAATATTTTTAAAATTATAAATTAAAAATATTATTTATTATATTTATTATTTTTTAAAAAAATTTTTAAATTAAAATATATTAAATTAAAAAATTATTATTTATTAAAGTTAAATATAATATATTATAATAATTTTTAATTAAATTTTTAAAAATTTTTTTTTAAATATTATTTAAATTCTTATTTAAATTAAATTTTATTAATTAAAAAATATATAAATTAATTATTATTTATAATTAAAAAATATTAATTTTTATAATTTTTTTTTTAAAAAAAATTAATATTAATTTTTTAATAATTATTTAATAATTTATATTAAATATAAAAATTTATTATTTTTTTTATTTTTTAAATTATTTTAAAATTTAAAGTTTTTTATTTTTTTATAAAAAATTAAATAACTATTAAAATTATTTATAAATATACTTATTAAAATATTAATTAATTAAATTTAAAATTATATTAATTTATTTTTTTAAATAAATAAAAATAAAAAATTTATATTATTATTAATTTTTATTAAAATAAATTTTATAAAATAAAAATTAAAAATTAAATTAATAATTAAAAAGTCCCTTTATTTAAAAAAAGGAGTATTAATAGTAATAATAAATATAAATTAAAAAAAGATTTATTATAATATAAAAAAAATAATATTTTATAATATATTAATTATAATAAAAATTATTTAATTAAATAATTATATAATAAATATCTTTATATAAAAAAAAAATATTTTTTATTTATTTAAAAAAGGCTTTTATATATATATTATATAAAATTTATAATTAAATTATTTAATTTTATTTTTTTATATTTTTATTATAATTAAATAAAATTTATTTAAAGAAAATTTAATTTATAAAAATATTTTTTATATACTTTTAAAAACGAAATATAATATATTTTTTAATTTTAAGAAAATAGTTAAAAGCTAAATAAATAAAAATTAAAATTAAAAAACTTTTAAAAATTTAAAAAATTTTTAGAAAATTTTTTTTATTTAAATTTATAAATAAAAAAATGATTTTTATAGTTATTTTTTAATGAGTTTAAGGAATATATAGAGTAATCTTAGGTTATTTATTTATTATTTTTAAAAAAAAATTATTAAAAATTTTAATAATATTAATATTATTAATTAAATTAAAAAAAAATTTAAAAAAAAAAAAAGAGTTAAAATTAATATAAATAAAGTTAATATAATTATTATTAAAACTTTTAAAAATTAAATTTATTAAATTAGGGTAATTTTTAAAAAAATTATTTTCATTATTTATAAAAATATAATTAAAATAATATATAAAATTATTTAAAAAAAAATTTATTTTTAAAATATATAATTATTATTTATAAAAAATATAAAATAATTATAATTAAAAATATTTTTAAATTATTTATAATAATAAAATATAATATAAATATTTAAAAAAATAATAAAGAAAATAAGAAGGAAAATTAAAAATTAAAAAAAGAGAATTAATTAAATATTTAAAAAAATTAATTATTAAATAAAAAAAAAAATAAAAAAAAATATTATTTATTTAAAAAAAAGGGTTAAATAGCTTATATACTTATAAAAATATAATAAAAATTATTAAAAAATTTAATAAATTATTAGAATTAATAATAAATAAATAAAAATTTATTAAAAAATATAAATAAAGATAATTAAAATTAATTAAAGGAAATAGTTAAAAATAACCTTTTAAAAAGAAATATAATTATAATATTTAAATAAAAACTATAAGAAAGTATTTTAAAAGTACTTTAATACCCAGGTATTCCCTTTCTTAAACTTTTTTAAAAAATAAATAAAACTTATTTACCTTTTAATAAAAAAAATAAGAATTAATTTTATACTAAATTTAAACTTAATATACCTTTAAACCTCCTTTAAACCTATACTATTATACCTAATATTACAACTTATTATACTATTAATATTTATAATTTTTAAAAATTAAATAATAAAATAAAAATATTTTTAATTATTTTCTTTTTAATAAAATAATATTTTTATTAATAAAGATTAAACGGATTATTAAAGCTTTAATTTTTTAATAAATTAATTTATAATTTAAATTATTTTAATTAATTAAAAATATTATTAATTAATTTTTTTAATAATTAAAAAAAACTTTTATTAATATTATTATATTAGAATAACTTTATATACTTATAATATAACTTTAAAAAATTAAATATAAAATATATTAAGTTTTAAAAACTTTTTTTACAAATATTTTATTCCTAATTATTATAAAAATATTATATAATTTAATTTTAAAATATAATTTTATAATAATAAGGATTATTTTAAAAAAAAGTTTAATAATTAAAAAAAAATTTCTTATAAAAAAAATAAGGAGTATTTATAGGGTAGGTAGAGATGTGTGTATATATAAACGCGGATATGGGCCTAACGGAATCGGGTAGATAGTAGAATGTGGGCTACCTATATTACGGCTCTAGTGCCCGATTACTTGTTAGGTCTACTTCCGAGAATGCGGTTGCCGCTGACGCTCCGGCGTGAATGTACAGCCTGGCGCATGACCTATATGCAATGCTGCCTTGAACAACCATGGAGATGCGTCCAAAGAATCTGTAGGAGTATTGAAAAGATCCACAAACTCTGAGGCGCAGCGCGCGCTTAGTTGCAGTGTATCGGCCAATGAACTGCATATCAACCTTGCAGGGCCCTGGGTCCATACTGATTACTAACTGACGCAGCATTTTCCAAGCATACGAGGTGCGGGGCAAAGCATGAGTTGAGTCTCGAGTGCAAATCATTTTTTCACGATCGTGTGTGGCTGTAGGCACTACCCGCAGAATGCAGAATCTACCATGATGACTCTCGCAACCTAGTTGAAAGAATTCTGTTAATTGCTGCTCTCTTTCATGCTAAACTACAGCCGTAATTTGGATATCGACAGCAAGATGGTCTATTCAGGATGCCCGGAGGTACATAAATATACACAGATCGTTGAAATTCAACTTTGTTCATGAAGCTCGTCCGGCTAACAAACATATCCTCAGATTTCATTGAATTCTCTCAACTCATCAGCAACCGATTCCTCGGAAAAGGCAACGCTGCCTGTCCTGCGTCAAAGGAATCGCTTCACTTCCAGCCTATCCAGAAGGAGTCGATTCTCAGCTGGTCCACCGGCAGAATCTACTTTCGATCCAAAGGGTAGACTCGGATTGACGACACTTCACGAACCATCAGAGCCCCGTGTAGATTTTGTATTTGTGAGAGTCCCAACAGTGGAGCACGCATTATTAGATATGTGTCGTTGACGACCTACCAATGCAGGTACACGGCCTCCATGGAGGCTCGCGGAAAACATGGAGCCTCGATCCCGGAAACAACGCCACTTTTTGGCCCAAGCAATGGCTACCAATTGAGGCTGGTTTCGAGCATGTCCGTATTCACACTTTTGGTTACGATTCGGACTGGTCCAAGACGTCGCGTAGTTCCTTGAGGATCCGGGACTTCTCACAAGCTTTGTTGGCAAGCATTCACAACTCTCCGATCATGAAGATACCAAAAGATGTATGTTCATCCAAGAAGGACACGAAAGGCTTCAAGCCTTTTCCCTCATACGTGCTTACATAGTATTTATGAAGTTACCAATAGTGTTGATTGCCCATAGCATGGGCGGCCTAGTTATCAAACAGGTATGTGGATTATTCGTAGTTAGCCATTGACGTCAGCTTACGAGAATACTAGGCGTATCTTCTTGCAAGGAATGACCCTGCTTATCATGATATATCTAGAAGAGTCCACACTCTGTACTTTTTAGCAACGCCTCACAGGGGATCCAACTCAGCTGTGTACCTGAAGACATTCCTCGCGATGTCATTCCCATCTGGAGCAAAAGCGTACGCGAAGGAACTGCTCCCAGATTCTCAAACAGTTTCGGTTAGTTTATCAAGGTGAAGGATGAGGCAGGCTTTGTAGTGCTGACCTTGGACTAGGACATCAACGATGACTTCAGACATGTATCGGCGAATCTTCAGCTTTGGTCTTTCTTTGAAAGTGTTCCAACAGCAGGTTATATGATCGTTGATAAATCATCCGCTGTCATAGGTCTTCCTGGAGAGCATGTCCAGTACTTATCCGCAGACCACCGTCACGTTTGCAAGTTTCGTGACGTCCAGGACCCAAATTACATAACGCTGAGAGACTGCTTCAGAATAACAATCGAAGATTTGAACACAAATTGTGAGTTGCTGTACCTGAATATCTTGTTCGCTACATTTCAACTTACACGAGCCGTCCAGATGCTATTCGACAAACTCAGCAGCTGCAGTTCATTGCTTCTGCTTTTGGCATGAAGGACCATCATGACACAGACCTTCTTGCAATGTCAGAGAAACTCCATGAAGGAACCTGTGAGTGGATCACGCAGAATAAATTCTTTCAGCGATGGTCGGATGCAGGCGACTTTCCATATCAGGACATTCCCCGTGACAGTCAATCTCGAATTCTCTGGCTATCCGGACCCCCTGGCACTGGGAAATCCGTGACAACATCGCGCGTTGTCGAACATTTGAAATCCCTTAGCAAGGATTGCTGCTATTTTTTCATCAAAAAGGAAAGGAATATTGAGCTCTCAACTTTGCTCATCAGCCTTGCATGTCAAATGGCCATCTTCAATCCCGAAGCACGCCAGGCGCTCTTTACCATGACGGAAAGCAACGAAACGATGAATACACATGATCAGAATGCGATGTGGAAAGCCTTGTTCCTTGGACGCATGTTCCAAATAGACTTTTCTCGGCCTTTCTATTGGGTCATTGACGCTCTGGACGAGTCTCCGAAGAAAGCACTGGTCTCTCTAGTCCAGATGCTTTGCAGAATAGAAGCGCGCATACCTCTCAGAATTTTCATAACCAGTCGGCCGGACTCTTCAGACTCCCCCGTGGGACAAGTTCTGGATGCAGAAGGCGCCAGACGATTCGAGCTCAGGACAGGTCAGGATGAATCACTTCGAGACATTGCGACATTTGTGAGATCACAGCCGCGGCTTGCCAGAATGCTCCAGCACGGAGCGCACGATAAGGTTGTGTCTGATATCCTCGAAAAGTCTCGAGGGAATTTCCTATGGGCATCTCTGGTTATAGGGCGGCTGGACGAGCTCTATAGCTCTGAGGACATCGTCATGACTCTCGCACAGATGCCTTCAGAGATGAATCTCTTCTACGGGGGGATAGTGAAAAGATTGTCCGAGTCTTCATACTCAGCGAAGGCAAAGTGCATCTTGAAGTGGATCATCTGTGCGCCTGAGCCGCTCTGCACCCAGGAACTCATGGAAGCCGTGAGCCTTGATATCGGGCACACGCTGTTTGCGCCTGTTTCTGGAAACATTTTCACTGAAATTTGCGGTGGTCTCGTGGTCGTCGATGACGAGTCCCGTGTGCAGCTCATGCACCAGAGTGTTGGGGATTTTCTGATATCTGCGGAATCCAATTTCTTCGTCTCTCCTCACGAGGCTCACGAGCAGCTGGCCAAAATATGCCTGTCTTTGATGAATGGGCGAGACGGTCTTAGAAGGATTTCGAAACGATCCAAGCTGGCACCTCATCGATCGAAAAACGCTCTTCTGCGAGACTATTCCTGTGCGAATTTCTCACACCATCTACTGCACGCACATTCAGGCTCAGACGAAACCAAATCCGCCCTCGAGGAGTTTATCAACACAAAGACATTGATTTGGATTGAGAACCTTGCCAAGAAGAAAAAGATTGCATTATTTCTCAGGACAATTCAGAATATTAAGGTCTTTCTGTCTCGACAGCCTGCAACTGTTCTCGATCCCGATTCCAGTCTTGCCAAGATCAGATCTTGGGTTGACGACTTGACTCACATCATCTCCATTTTCGGAGATACGCTTATGGATTGTCCTGAATCTATATATTCTTTCATTCCGCCGCTATGCCCAACATCCACGCTTCTCCACCAGAACTTTGCACGGAGTTGCTCTCCAAAAGTCATCTGCCCATCATATACCCACTGGGACGAAAGGTTATCCTGTTGGGAATATCAATCTCCAATTAGGTCCATATCTGTGACTGAGAGGCACATTGCAACGGGACACACAAATGGAATGATCCGCATCTGCAGTACCTCCACATTCGAGCAACTGGCAGTCCTGGAGCACGGAGGCCCAGTGCGCAAGCTTGCGTTCGGAAATATCTCTAACGTTCTCGCGTCTTGCAGCCCGAAGGCTTTGAAAGTCTGGCATAAAGCAAAACAACTCGTGTGGAATGTCACTATCCCAGCGGTAGCGTCCTCGGTTTGTTTCAATGCAGACGATACAAAACTTCTGGTCACGGTCAAAAATGAGGTGAAGTGCGCCATGCTCACCTTCGCTGTTGCGGACGGGGCTCGACTCAGTCCGATAACGATCCCCGAGGATGGCTCAATTTCGGACTCAGAGGCGGAGACCAGTCATCATAGGATAAAGCGATTTTGTCCCGATGTGCTAGCTGTCTCGTTTACTCTCGGTCTAGTTGCTATCACATGGAAGAGCTCTCCCCTCACAATCTTCTCCCTGGATGCAATGGACAACCTCGAAAAGCTCTGCGTTCTCAAGAAGAAAGGATTCGAAAACGTGGGCATCCCTCCTCAAATCCTGGCTGTAGAGTTCAACCCTGCAGTCGAATCCGACTTGATAGCTGTGGCATATCAAGACGGAGATCTAGTCATATTCGAAATGGACGAGTGGGAGCCACAGCAGATTAACAAACACAGGATCCATACCGGAACGTTAGCAAGCACACCAGATGGCAGGACACTGGCAGCCGCGGATACGTTGGGTGGCATCTGTCTCTTCTCATTCGATCAACACCTTACGCTATTGTATCGCATTGATCCCCTGGAATCACTGGCAGCTGCCTCACTTTTGAGCTTTTCTCCGGATAGCCTTCGACTTTACGATGTAAGGTGGCAGTACTGCAACACCTGGCAACCATCAGCCCTCATCAGAAGAGATTTCAGCGATGACGAGCTAAGCGGCACCCGAACGCATCACGCTCCGCCGACAATAGACCTAATCGGATTTCAAGCTCCGTCGTTACTCAGAACAAGGAATATCTCCATCGTTTCGCCTGGGAAACAGGGCGAGTTTTTCTTCTGTGGCAGAGAAGATGGCTCCATCACAGTGCATGGAGCACAGGATGGTGGCATCATCCTGGAGCTTAGACTGCATGCGGGGAACATCTTTCACATGAATTTTGATGCTACATCAAGTGCGCTCCTGAGCATGGATGCATCACGGAGATGCCTTGTTACTCAGGTGAATACGGCTTCGCCGAGCAGTCCGGACTGGTCCCAGGGAAGATGTCTTCTCAACCACATGGCACAAGCTTCCTTCACGCACTCATTGATCAGGCCGGGTGCAACTGCCTTGATCCTCTCTCATGCCTCCGGAGAAGAAGTGTGGAATGGCAAATATGTCCTCAATTCCAGGATATCCGAAAATAGCTCGCGGTGGATGTGTCATCCAACCGAGTCTGATCTGTTGATTCTTGCCAATAGCACAACAGTCCAGATCTATCGGTGGGATGATTTAGAAGCCGCCAAGCACTGCGTCTCATCAATAGACCTCCAGCTCCCGCCAAATGTCTCTTTGGCAGCTTTGGGGAACGGGTGGATATCTAGCCCTGGGCTGGACTTTCTATGTCAAGTTACCAAATCTGACGATGTTCCAGGTACAGCCTTCTTGACGTTAGACCTCGACCAGACTCAACAACATAGTCCATCAATCATGGTCTCATGTGGCATTAGAAACATGCTTGCAGGTGTCAAGATGCTCCTGGGGTTCACTCGCCTGGCGATGATCTTTCTGGACCAGGCCGGATGGATTTGCAGCTTGAGTAGAAAGAACGTTTCGGAAGCCAAGTCCTACATCCGCCATTTCTATATACCACCATTCTGGCGTGTCGGAGGAGACCTCCAAATCATGATTGTTGGAAGTAATACCCTTGCAATACCGTTGAAAGATGAAGTTGTCATTGTTCAGAGATTAATGGACTTCAGTCACCTCGTGGACTTTCTACCTTTCCCTGACGATGATGGCTCGCAGTAGGTCGGGGGATCAGAAGCTTAGGATCTGTATATTAATTAGTATGGAGATTGACCTACTATTCCTGGTATAAATAGCACCTGAGCAGGCCTCGCCCGTTCGAAAGAATTTCTTTCCTTTTAAATTAACTCGATTCTATTACGCCATACGCTCTTTTTTATAATAATTATAAACCCGGTATATTTTAAAAAGCCCTTTAAAAACTATTATAATTAATTTAAATAATTTAAATATTTTAATTAATATATAATATTTATTTTTACTTATTTTTATTATATTAGTTATAAATTTCTTATTATTTATTATCTTAATATATTTTTTATAAAATTAAATAATATAATTTCCATAATATATCTAATTTTAATTAAATTATTTATTTTATAATATTTAAAATTAAATTAATTTAAATAAATTAAACTACTTAATTTTTAATAAACTACTTATAATACCCATTATTTTATAATTTATTATTAATAAAAATAAACATAGGAATACTTTATATAAACACTAACTTACCTAATAAGAAATATTATTAAAAAATATATATAATAAATAACTTAAGTTATTTAAATTAATTATTAAATATAATATTAACCTAAAAATATTTAATAAATTCTATAAGAATTATATAATTAAAATTATTAAATAAACTATTTTTTTTAAAAGGTTTATAAATATTTAATATTAAATTTTAAAAATTATAAATTATAATTTATTTAATCTTATTCTTAAAAAAATTATATTTATAAAAAAAGTTAGCTTTAAATTAATAATTAAGTGTTTTAAAGAGAATTATACTCTTTTTAAATATATATTTAATATAAATATTTAGAATAAATACTAATATATTTTAAAAAATATTTATAAAATTAATTTATTTAATTAATATAGGAAATAATAATAAGTATATATTTATATTAAAATATATAATTTATAGAATATTAAAAGTAAATTTATTATATAAGATTTTTTTATTATTATTATTAAAAAACTTACTTTAATATAAATAAACTAATAATTTAATAATTTTATAAATAATCTTATTTTAAAAAGGCTAGAAATTATATTTAAATATACTATTTAGTTTTTTATTACTTATTATTATTAAATAATTATTTTAAATTAAATAATATTAAGAATATTTATTATTATTAAAGAAAAAAAATTTATTATTAAAATATTTATTTACTTATACTAAAGGGATTTATACACTCTTTATTTAAAAACTTTAAAAAACTATTAAAAACTTAAAAATTTACTAATATATTAAAATTAATATACCTAGAATAACTTTAAGAATATAAAATATAAAAAATTTTAAATTAAATTTTAAAATTAAAATATTAAAGTATTTAAAAAAAATAAAATATATATAAAAAAAGGGGTATATTTAAATATAATATTAATATAAAAATTAAAGGAAATAAATATTAATTAATTAATTATTATATTAATTTATTTAAAAATTTAAATATTAAGTAATAATTATATAATAATTTTATTTAATTATTTTAATAATTAAATAAATATTATAAATTTTATAACTTAATAAATTATTAAAATTTAAAATATAAAACTAATATATTTATTTTATAAGAATCTTTTTTATTAATTTATATAATATAGGGTTATTTAATAAAAGTATTTTTAAAGGATATTTTAAAAGGTAATTAACGGGGTTACCTTTAAGGGATATTAAATATAGGAAAATAAAAATACTATAAAAAATTAAATAATTATAAAAAAACTAAAGGGGAAGAATAATAAATACGCTTAAAAATACCTTCCCGAATATAGGGGGTATATAAAAATTAACCTATTATTCCCGGTATAAATAGTACCCGAGCAGGCCTCGCCCGCTCGGAAGAACTTCTTTCCTCTTGAATCAACTCGATTCCGCTACGCCGTACGCTCTTCTTCGTGATAGTTAGGGACCTGCTTCCTCTCTTGTCAATAAATGCATTACCTGGCGATATCGGTCTACTTGTCGTGGAAATCGCTCCGTTGAACAGAAGAGTGATCTCAGCAGACAGACAGGCTGTCTAGCTCCGAGCAAATCTCGGGTGCCAAGGCACGAAGAACATGGGTAGATGACGGCTCCAACTGGGTCTGATTCTTCATCCAAATTGAGGAATATCCGAGGTTGACTTTCATAACATACTTAGTTGCCTGGTCACCTTGGCCGCATGCTAAGGCAACTACTCAATGAGGTTTTGGGAAGTGAGTAAAAACTTAAATTGAAAACAATCTTTGATTGTTTATCAGAGTACCGGATTGTCGTAGATCCCAAAATTAGACGAGGCATGTCCCCAAAACTATTTCTCCCTCGCCCAAGAAGGCAACGTGCTGCAGCCGAAACCAGAGCGCTCAGTGGATGATACGCCGGCCGCATTAGGAAGAGTACTGCATATTCCAGATGTCATGTCCCACCCGCCTTCCTCATGCAGAGGTCAGACCCTTATGTCCGAGACTAGCTCTGAATCAGCAAGTAGTCTCCCTGGACTATCCCGTTCCCTGTCAGAAATGGAGTACAAGACTCGCCGGGATCCGTTCGGACGCCATCGCAGTCTTCGAGGGTTCCAGTCGTGCACTCGAAGACAGGGGTGAACCCGATTACTCCCTGCTGGCCGGCGAGCACGGAGACTTTAGTCGTGTACCACCCGAATCTTGAGTCCTCAAACTCTACGCCAATCGACCGGGAGATGATTTCGAAGGGATCACCGCGGGAAACGTCGAATGAAGTAGTCCGAGAGACACTCTGGTTATGGGTAACCTCGACCTCGGTGTCCTCGGTATACGGACCAACGGTTGGTGAGACAGTTACGGTGTCGAAGGTCTTGAGGTATAGATCCCCGTTTGCGATGTAAGAGCCACCCTTGAAACCGTAACATTCATCCTGGCGGCTAACGATCTCGGGCAATGGGCCAGTCTCAAGAGGCGAGATGGGGATACCGGCGTTGGTGAGTGACGTGGGAGAATCCACACAGTTCTCCTCGCAGAAGCTGGCATCTTGCCCATTGACCAAAAGAAGTGCACTGAGGAGTGCAGTGAAATGTAATGAGAGTCTCATGATCAGCTTTGCGGATAGCATGATGTCCTAGATCGACTCCTAAGATTTTGAAGGCAAGAGTGAACAAAGTCTGAAATGAGAGGAGTGGCATGAAAGCAGCAGGTCTGGCCGATAGCATGGGTCACGCGGACATTACTTATATGCTTTCTCGAGGCTATGGATGGAGACCAGAGAAACGAGGTTCTGGTCCAAAAGGGTGGGGGTGAATGAGCAATACTGGATGACGAAGCAGCCAGTGGGTTGCCAGTCACTCAAGCCAGCACACTCACATCTGACTGTTACTGTGACCACCACCAATAAACGTGCTCATGACTTCCAAGGTTTGGATACAGACACACGATCAAAAGCACCCAAGTGGAGAATCTCCAGTATCAACACCAGTGACACGTAAATTAATGAAGGAGAAGATTTGGGCTGCTTCAATGTCCCGAAGGCCCAAACAGGCGCTTTTATCGTGTTCACTCAAAAGGAGGGAAGTCCTCACACGACTCTGCCGAGAGCCTGGCAGGAGAGCTACTCGGCCATGTTTGGAGGCGACATCATGTGTCTGAGTCGGCCAACGCAGCATTGAAAGTATCTCGAAAAGGTTGGAAATTTCGACATGCTTGACGTCTTCAGCAAGATGCAGCCTCAGCTAGACGCTTTATCCACCATGCAACTGCACATCGTCACCGAGGCGGGGGGGGGGGGGGGGCGTGCATTGGGCGGTGCTGACAGCCAAGACTGCCTGTACATAATACTCTAAAGGTCTGTACCGTATCCACTATAGCATATCTCCACGCTCTGCGGTTGGCTTGGTACAGTGGGGCAATAAAAAAAATACTAAAAATCGCGCACTAACATAATTTTCGCTAAAACTAAAATATTTTCTTTAATATACCCTAATTTTAATATTTTATTATATTTCGCACACTTATTAAAAAAGAAAAATTTAAGTATTCTATACCTTATATAAGAAATTATATTTATTTAAAATATAATTTAGACTAATTAATTAAGGGGATTATATATAAAAAAAAAGTATTATTAAATTATATTTATGGCGTTATTAAGTATTAAAATTATAATAACTTAGGTATTAATAAATTTAGCTATAGGTACTTATATATATTTAATAAATATAATATAAAATATATATTATATTATATTACCTTTAACTCTTTTATATAAATTATTTAAATTATTAAGGATTATAGTTTAAAATATTTAAATGTTATTATTAGGTAGAATTTTATTTAGAATAAAATTATATATAAATAGGCCGTTATAAAGTTATTTTTAACTAAGGAATATACTATATAATACCTTATATAGGCTTTAAAGTATTATAATAAATTATTTAAGTATTAATAATGTATTTTGTTTATAAATAAATTAATAATTAAGTATAGTATTAATAGATTATAAAAATGAGTATTTTAATTAAAAGGTTTAAAATTTAACCCTAATAATACTTTTTAATTAATAGCTACTATATTTTCTAATAATTTTTTTATAGATAATCTAGTAATAAATTTAAAATATATATAAGCCTAGTAAAAAAAAATAGATTATTCCTAAATATTTTAAGAAGAAATTTAGTATAGTGTAAAGTTTAACTTTATATTATTTTTTAGTAACCTTTATATTAGGTAAGACGGCATTAATACTATAATTTACCTTAAACTATTCTAAGAATACCTATTAATAATTATAAATTATAATATTATTTTTATATAAAATAATACGTTTATATATATAATAAGAATTATGTAGTACTAGTTTAAAGAGGAGGGTATCCGTATTCTTAAATAGCCGCCATATTTACCTAATTTAAACTCAATAAAAAACCTATAGTATCTATTAAAAGAAAAGATATTGGAGCGGTATTTTAAACTTTTAGATATATTAAAGATATTTAAATTATTTTAGAGAATATGTTAGGCTGTAATTAAGGTATAGGAGGACTTTAATAAGGATATAGTTAATAGGTTAATTAATTTAATACTATAGAGGATTATAATGGTTATTATTATTTAGAGATAATATATTAAATATTAATTATAATTAATTTATATTAAATAATAGTAATAGCTTTAAACTATATACTTAATTAATTATAACCCTGTAGTAATTAAATTATATGGTATAAAATACCATATATAAAATAATAATATATAGGTATGGCGGCAATTTGGGTGGGTAGTACCGAATTAGCGTTTTTTTTATTACGATATTGTAAGATGGACCAGTATCCCACGATGGCCGGTTACACGCTAAATTAGTACCCGAAAGCACCCCTCAATGGTCATCCTCACCTCTTTCTGCGACCTCATCCACAAAGGGATTTTTTCCATCGGGGGCATGTCAACCATGGGTTGCACTACATCAAAAGCCGACCATAAAACAAACCACCCGACGTTTCTATCTCACAGCAATGCCGATAAAACCAGGCGTTGTGTTTTATTGCAGAAACTCAACACGTCCGATGGGATCCCGGTGGCTCTGTTTAAGGAGTGCGCGGTCGACTGCGAGACCTGCGGCTTGGTTTTCGAAGCAAGTAAGAAATGGGGCCTCCCCCAACCGATGGCGGACAAGCAGCCTTACAGAGGCGAGCTTCGGGTCTCCCTAATATCGTCAGCCGAGGCTGGGACATCTTTCCTGTCAATTCAGGGGGGATGGGAGAGGGGAATTAGTCGTGGTCGTCGGGTGCAATTTTATGCCATTGAAGGTCGGTCATAACATGTCCTTAGCGACGCTCAGCCTACGAGTCTGCTGACTTCTGAGGACAGGGATTTCGAACCCATGGAACCTCACAGGCCGCCCTCGATTTCTAGAATCAACCAATACTCCCTCGTCCATTTCCCTTGCTCGTACCTGGTTGGCTGAATGCCTTGACCAGCACAAGGAGTGCCCCTCTAATTTGGAGTCAAATCTGCCAACAAGAGTCCTTGACTTGAGCGATCCAAATATCATCAGGCTCACAGAGGGCGGCAGGGGTCGTTATGCCTGTCTCAGTTACTGTTGGGGCAAAGGAGAGTTTGTCATGACAACTACAGAGACGCTGGAATCTCACGGGTGCGGGATTGCAAAACAATCTCTGCCACGAACCCTGCAAGACGCTATTACTTTCTGTCAAGAGCTAGGCATACAATATCTCTGGGTCGATGCGTTGTGTATCATCCAAAAGGGAGATGGCGGTGCTGATTGGAACAGAGAATCTGTACGCATGTCTGAGATTTACTGCAACTCCTTTGTTACTATCGCAGCCTTGTCAGCAGATTCTGTTTATAGGGGCTGCTTCAGCACACCCAAGGACGGGGTCAGGATTGGACCCGTCATGACCTATGGATTGGACCACTTCCCAAGAGATCCGAACGTGGAGTTGTATCCCGACTTCCCATTGCTGACGAGAGGTTGGGTCTATCAGGAGCGCATGTTAGCGCCACGGACACTCTATCTTGGTAGCCAGGAGCTGTTCTGGGACTGTCAGCACTGCCGCATGTGTGAATGCGGTGGAGCCGAATATGGAGAAAACGAAGTTCAAAAGGGGAAGTTTTCTCGGATCTGCGAATTGCCTGCTGATCTGGTCCAAATGCAGTGGCGCCAGGTGGTGGAACAATATTCCCACTTGCAGCTCTCGTTCCGCGCCGACAAGCTGCCTGCGCTTTCTGGACTGGCAGACAGGTTCCAGCAAGAAACCGGGCAAAAATATTGGGCAGGCCTTTGGGAGAACTCTTTCATCACCGACATGTGCTGGCATGTAATAAACGACCGAAACCCCGCCCACGCGGAAGACAAGACTTGGACGGCCCCTACCTGGTCCTGGGCATCCTTGGACGTGCCCGTTTCTTACGGGATCGATTTGTGCGAGGTAACACGTGACAGCGAAGGAGGCCTACACACACTAGCGGCAGTGATGGACGCCCACTGTGCTCTTCGCGGTCCCTCTGCGACAGGTCCAATTACTGGTGGCTTCGTCGACTTGAATTGCACCATGATTCCAGCTTCCTTCGAGGAAAGCTCAGTCTCTGCCGGTTCTTTGGAGCTGTGGTGGCATAGCGACGGGAGATACAAAATCAAAGACGGAGGAAAGTACTACTTGATCCCCCTACTAGCTGTGGTCAAGACCCAGTTTTTGATAGCACTGGTTGTTACGCCGAAGGACGAAGGTTCTGAGGAGATGGTCAGAGTTGGGACAGCAAGCGGGTATCAGTGGGACGGACCAGACCAATTTCCAAAAAGTGATCGGAGTAGAGTACGCATCTCATAGCCTGTTGCGCTTCTATCGTCTTAAGAAGCGCAACGTCTTGAGCGTTTACCATGGTATGAAGGTGCCACGTATGTTTTCGGAAGTATGCGGAATAGAAGCGAAATCAGATATCTAAAGCTCATTTATTCCTACTGGCACTATATTATGCCATGCTCAAGTGATCGCGCCTGACGGCCTGTAATCATCCTTGACGGCCTGTAATTATCCTAAGATTTTATATCCGCCGGGGACCAGGTTTGTGAAGATTCTCTTTGGGTCAACCTTGTCCCTCACCTGCTTCAGCTTACTTAGGCTTGCAGCACCATAGCTTCCCATAACGTCCTGATCCTTGTAAGCATAGTTTGCGAAGATGTATGGGTCCAGGGCGCCCAGCTCTTCCGCAGCCTTGTTAATACGTCCGAGCAGGTCATGCAATGTGCGCTGAACGAGCGCGTCGTCTGCGGCATTCGTCCAGGAAGCGAACAGCTCAACTATGACGAGTGAATCCCTGCGGTCACCCAAGCCTAGTGCGTTTTCCGTGGCATGGCGCTTGTAGATCGCTGGCGGAAGCGGTTCCAGAATGAGAGTGAAGACGTTGGTCACATTTGCCAGTGCTGGATAGGATGCCCCCCACTCTGCGTATGCGGCTTTGAGGGCCGCTTCAGTTGACACGAGCGTAGTGGCCATAAGCATAGATCTGCGTCGCCGGTATGAGAATCACGTCTGTACTTCTCTCGGAAGAGGATGGGGAAGGAACTCACCTAACCCCTGCCGGGTTCTGTGTGGCTGTTACATCGGTGGTAGCCCTCATACTCGCAACCTTCGTGTCCCTAAAAATTGTGGGTATAGCGAAGAGGCCTTCAAACGCGGGCGGTGCGTCGTCTACGACGTCTTTGGTGTACTGGAGCAGATTCACAACAGTGGTCATGTTCGATGCTGCATTGTAGCCGAATGAGGTAATCACCGAGGCATACTCATCGTAGGACGTAGCGGAATTGAGGTTCACGAAATTGCGGATGACGTCGTCAGCATAAATACCCAGGGAATACAAAGTACCGGACCACACAGGTCCCTGTTGAAAAGTTTGCAGAGTGACTCGGGTGACGACTATACGCTGTCAATTTCCGTGCAATCTCTCCTCTTGCTGCAGCTATTCACAGCCGTTTTGGGCATCAAAATGATTCTGAAAGAGGAGGTAAATTAAGGTCACTCACTGCCGAAGTTGTTGCCTCCGCCTTTGAGAGCCCAGAACAAATCTTGATTGTTGCTCCCGTTAGCCTCGACAATGGACCCATCCGCTAGCACGACTTCGAATTGTGTGACTGTGTCACAGGTGAAGCCGTAACGTGGTGAAGTATAAGATACACCGCTGCCGAGCGTCAGGCCACCGACCCCTGTGAGAGTCAGAAAACAGTCATGGTATCATATCCGGGATACTCTTTGTCAGAATGGATCTGCATTCACCTCTGTGTCAAGACTCACCCGGTGTGGAGGCTCGGCCACCATTGACACTCAGCCCGAGAGGGTCGAGTGCCGAATACACGTCGCCCCAGGTAGCACCAACTCCAACCTCAACTGTCGACTTATCTGAGGAGAGTGGATGGCGTTGAGGGCACGAAGATCGATGACTGGACCGCCCTGGATGTTAGAGGCGCCTGCCCAGCTCGTGTGCCCGCCTGAGCGAATGGCAAACAGGCACGACTGCCCCTCGTCGTGCAGCTGAACCAATTTCTGGACGGCGATTGAGACGTCTTGGACATTATGGGGTGTCACAATACAGGCTGGCTGCATCGACTCTTGTTGAACCGAGAAATAAGATTCGAGAGCGTCCGTGTATGCAGTGGTTGCCGGTGTAAGCACCTTCTGTTGGCCAAGTACGGCTGAGAGGGCAATGCACTGCCAGGTTTTGGTAAGTCAGAACTCCTCGGCTGAAAATGATAGGAGCGAAGAATATAATAAGATCGGTTCACTCACGCAGGCACTGCCCAAACTTTCTGAAGCCACCACATCGCTGTCGTGATCCGCGAATGGATCCATAGTGGACGAGAAGAGACAAGGCTTTCAGTTTTGAATATTGGGAGAGTTTGGTGTAAGATTATCAAGAGAATCCGAATTGTTTGGCGTAACCCTGATCGAGACTGGCTATTGGTGGCTGTTGATTGCTTGAGCTGTTGAATCGATCCCACTGGTGAGTTTGGTCTACCAAGGGCTGTGTGTCGCCGGGGGTGGAGAATCTGCCTAAGTAGTTAGGAGTCATCCACGGGTGTTGACCTACGATGTGTTTATGTACCTAGGTAATAAACGCTGAAACATCCAGCGGCTAAAACAACAGACGACAAGGGGCAGGAGCAGCAGCTTTTATCTCCTGAGCCCCTTGAATCTGAAGTATATCCGATTTCGACACGTCTGCCGACCACCTGAAAAGGCTCTTGAACTTGAGCGTATAAAGTGCATGTCGGTGGGCCCAAATTCTGCTCTTCTGTACGCTGGAGTGGGCTTACCCAGGTATCCGCGCATCCGTCTGTCCCGAGCCGGCCAAGTTGTAGGCCTTCTTATCCACTGCAAGTGGTATTACACAGTATTTACGCGGATGCCGCGATCGAGTCATTGGGTCATCATTTTTGGGTGGAGAAACAAAACGTGTGTTGGTTTACCGTGCGACCAGCTGCGCCGCGCACAAACCCATGTGCGAACTGTTGGTTGTGCATCCTGCATGTGCACCTGGCAGGCTTTGGATCCTACGCAGCAAACGCCAAGCTTCCGATTGGATACTATGGGACCAACTGGACGTTTTCTGGGGCGACCAATTCTTTTCACGACATCGAGGTTTCCAACCGTGACAATCACTGACTTTCCCCTTCTGGACTAATGAGCTCCACATGTGCCTACGTACTTCTCAAGGTGTTGGCAACATGGAGGCAGAGTGAGCGGGTCGGAGAGCACCACTGGCGCCCTGGGGTCTAAGTTTAGCCCACAGGCACTGCGATCTGAGCGGCTGTGATTATTCACACAAGTTTTCCCAACATACTGTGCGCAGTTGATGGATCCAGGTCTGGCCTGCTGGTTTCAATTCTTCGAGTTGTACCGTACAATTGGCTTGCAGAATTCCTGGACATGCCAGTGGTGCGTTCGGAGTCCGAATCTCTCTATCCCACTACATTATCCTGCGTCATCAGTCAAAGTATTTCTTCCGCAGATTGTGACCATCGCGTACCACTCTTGCATTCCTACCGACCTCTTAGGCAGAGCAGGTCTCCTCAACTCTCTTAATTATTCCCTATCGACGTCGCACCTTCTCAGCCAGCGTCCACCCACCCACCTCAAGCATCCATCTACCCAGTTTTTTCCAACCAACCACCCAATACACAATTTTAGATATACAGCCCATATAAAACTATATACCTAACCGGGATTCTTCAAATTTTAAATACTTCAAATACAAACCCCTTCTAGGACCCTTCTAGCACCCTTTCTAGCACCCCTTTTAGCAACACCTTTCTAACCTACACACATTTAAGTACTAATTAAACATTCAAATACCAACTAAACATTCAAATACTAACTAAACACCAGAAAACCAGAAATTTAAAAGGTTAAAAAACTAAAAAAAACACTAAAAAACTAAAAAAAATCTAATCTTTACCTTTACCTTTTTATTTTCTAATTTTCTAGCATTTAATTAACATTTAAACGTTTAATTAATACCTAAACATTTAATTAACACCTAAATACATACAAGTTAAAAGGTAAATTAAAGAGTAAACTAAAAAATATATAAACTAAAAGGTATACTAAAAGGGCTACCAGAAAGGGTTTTTTTATACCTAAAATATCTAAAAATTAAAAAAAAAAATAATATTTAGAATTTTTAATACTAACTTAGAAAATATTTATAAATATAAGAGAGTTATTAAGAAAAATTAGTACTAGGTAGTTAGTCAGAAAAAACTGGGTAGGTAGACACTTAAGGTGGGTAGGTGGACACTAGCTGGCACCTTCTCGGAGCTGCAGCATAAGCAGAATCCACCAACAGTCAAGCTCTGAGAGAATAGAAGATGGCGCCTCCGAAGGGAACAATTCTAGGTGCGTTCAACCTACAGGAGAATTTTCCCTTTATTGTCATGCTAACGTATGGCTGCCAACGTTAGTGACGGGCGCAAATGGTGGTCTGGGCAGCGCCATTGTGAACAAGATAGTCACCTCTACTGAGCTCGCAGGCTTCCACGGTCTCTACACCGCTCGCTCCTCCACCTCAGGGCTCTCTGCTGTCCCTTCTACCGCCAAGGGAGAACATGCTCAAGATATCATCACTCTCGATCTGGCCTCCTTGTCAAGCGTGCGGCGTACCGCAGAAGACATCAACGCCCGTGTCAGGGCAGGCCAGATCCCCCCAATCCGGGCCCTGGTGCTCAACGCGGGCTTCCAGGATTTCGGGAAGCAGCAGTGGACAGATGAGGCCGAGGGCCGGCTGGACATGACGTTCGCAGCCAACTATCTGGGCCAGTGGCTGCTGACCCTGTTACTACTGGGAAGCATGGACAAAGAGAAGGGCAGGATCGTGGTGATCGGGAGCCAGTCCCATGAGTAAGTGCATACTGGACTGGGAGCACCCATCATAGAGACCGATGCAGACGCTGATCTTGTGCAAAGTCCCTTTGACAAGCGCAACGACGCGACCAAGGCTTTTGAGAGCGACGACAAGACCATCATCCACGACAAGAGCAGCATCGAAACCATCGCAAAGGGCAAATGGCCGTCTGGTTCCGATGAGCCTGGCTTCAGGGGGGGCTACCGTCGCTACGGTGCCTCCAAGCTGTTCCTCGTGATGATGATGCACTCTCTCCAAAGCCGCCTGAACCAGGACGCCGCCCTCAACAAGATCTGCATCCTCTGCGTTGACCCCGGCACCATGTCCACAGGGCTCCAGCGGCACTCAACCTTCTTCATCCGCGTCATCTTATTCGGGCTCCTTTTCCCACTCATCGCCTGGCTGAATCCGCAGGGGGGCATCAGGACACCGGAGCGCAGCGCCGGAGATGTGGTGAGGGCCATGTTTGATAACGGGCCGGGACTGGGCGAGGAGCCTAAAGGCGTGTATCTTGATGGAACTGAACCTGTTGACACGGGCGTCGAGTCCAAGGACGCTGAGAAGAGGGAATGGGTCTGGCAGGAGAGCGTTCGCTTGGCCGGGTTGAAAGAGGGCAACACCGCTCTCGTCAACTGGCAGTGATATTGCAGATTATCATCTGCCAATGCAGTGCGGCTTAAAAGAGGGAAGTTTGTGATACATACAACGTATCAACGCCGTTCAGTGTGCAAAGACTGATCCACATTACTGACGCAAAGTTCGCCTGGTTAAGATAGTATCTGTCTCTGTGGCCTAAGGGCTTGATTGGGTATGTGGTTTTGCTTCTATTCCGTATATGTCCTAGGACATACATGGCGCCTTTATACTGTGGTAAGCGCTCAAGACCCAGCGCTTGGAAAAAAATACTGTGTCGAAACAATGGTTAAAATACTATAGGTGCTTGTGGCCTTAGCCTTGTGACGCACAGACAAGGCTAAGGGGCACCGTCTTGACGATGCTTGATTGGGTATGGAGAGTATGTTGCACCGCGCATACTTTGTCTCCGACACCTTGGATATTTCTGGATGGACCACAACGTCCCGGTGAAGCCCGGCTGGTCCTCTTGGGTTAGCGATGTTGACCGCGGGTTGGGTCGGACTTTTGGCCTTTTTGACCCGAAGCATTGATATGATTCTTCTGTTTGTTACTCATGATGATGAACGTGGAATCGCACTTAAGTGAGGATTCTTAGAAATAGCAGTCTCTCCCGAGACGATTTCAACTGACGAAGTATAGGCGAGCTCGGTATCAAGCTTTTAAGACAACCTCGTCAGCTTTGAGGGAGTCTTTAGGCGCCTCAGAACCGCGATTTGAAAGTGAAGATATCTCGTTGTGGTGACGTGCTGGGTCGTGACTTAACGGGAAGAAGTGGTCACCAATGAGGTAAGATGGGACTACGTATTACTGTTGATTATGGCCTCCAGCCAGTGAGCAGCCTCTCAGGTTGTCGATCTCATATGGTAGGATTCGCATTAGGTCTTATGGATTCCTTGGCTGCTACTGTGACCACCCACAATACAGCGCTAGTTCCTTTCACTTTTAACCCGTATACGTCCGGAGCCATACACAGCGTCTTCCTGCAATACTTACCTACACACCAAGGCAACTAACTGTGTGCCTAGTCACGTTCGCTCAGCCATGATTCTCTTCTGGCGTTCTAAAAGCACTGACATTCCCCAAGATCAAGACCATCCATCATTGATCCTTCTAAATAAATTCTAAACCCCGCCTTTCCTTGACCGTTTCACCTAGTAATTATGCTACCAAAACAATCACTTCTACCAACTCTGGCCGTGCAGGCCAGTCTGGCTTCATTTATATCTGTGGTCGCCGCACAAATTACATCTTCGGGTACTGTTACCATTGTTACTCCTGAACCGCCACCCACCACCATTTACGATGAGCCAACTCCGAAGTGTTGGCGCGAGGCCGCAACCATCATCATGCCGAAAGCGCAGGCTGTTGGCGAGCTGAAAACCGCCTTGGAGTCGGCGTCTATCACATACGGCCTCGTCCCAAGCGTGCCTTGTAGTGTCCTTGCCGTCCTGCCGTCTTCCCTCCAGGATGACTTTGCCGACCTGGAGACACGATGGTACGACTGGTGGCAAACTCAACGGTATGATACTGGCTCCGTGTTTTCATATCCTAGCGCCTTCAATGTTACCAATCACTGAACAGCTACTTCACCACCAAACTTTCTCTTCTTGAACATATCTTTTAATTGTGACAGACTGGTTCCGATACTGATTTGAAGACTCCATTAGCTCCAACTTTTCATCATGGGCTTCGACTTGCACCGGCCAATATACAGGCAACCTTGGTCTCGCCGTATCCGAATTCCTCAACTCCAGCTCGAGTATGGACAACTTCACCCCGCGGGTTACAGACTGCGCAGAATTCACTGGAACAGGAATTGTGACTTCCACAGGAGGGACGGCTAGTCCTGGTGGTCCGACGGGGACTGGAAGTGGTGGAGTGGCTGAGACCGCTTCCGCGGAGGGAGATGGTGGAGGTTCGCTTCGGTTTCAACACACAGTCTTTATCTGTGCTACCTTGGCCATGTTGACCAGTATACTTGTGGTATTCTAGTATAACAAGTCGGTTGCAGTGGAGTGACTACGTTGATAGGGGCTGGGTTCCCGTAGATTGTCCAATTGAGCATGCCACAGACTGGGAACCAAGTCCGAGTTCACAACACCGCGCTTCATCCGAGGAATCATCGCGCCCGTTCCGCACTGATGATATGCGCTCGTCACAGTATCAAGAGTATATTTCTTAGCCCCTTTCAAGTTCCGCACGTGGGTCGCATCCGGGTGGTTGCGCTTGCTGTCAGGCTTGAGATACTTGGCCAGCGGGTCCGCGGGGCGAAGCCTGGTGTCGAGTCCTCGCAGATGACGGGCGAGGATTGATCTGCAAGTCAGCGGGGTGGAAGGAGTACCTAGGTATCCGTGGTCGATGGTAAGTGGGCAAGTGATGCGCTGGAGTCTGACGGGGTGATGCGTCAGCCGGGACTTTTGTTACGGTGAAATGTGTTCCTTACAGGCAACAGTCACATTCCCACAAATTCAGAAGTTAACTCAGCAACAGTGTGCATTATTACGAATCCATAGCCTCTGAATTTTCACTTAGGAAACAACATTACCAGTTGACATCTTTGGACGAACGTGAGCCGATTCCTTTCGGGGTGGGGAGACTCTCTTCCGCGTTACTTGGACTTAACAATAATCTTGATTGGGAGTCCATCGGTCGCTCATATTAAGTGCAGCATTGAGTGTAATACATCTTAGAGCCAGCAATGTTGCTGAGTGCCTTTTGGTAGGCCCCAGCCAACGCTACTTGAGTATAGAATGCCAGTCGCCAGTCTGCACGTCCACGAGTTTGATATCCTTCATTGGCATGAGCCCATTATCTGTGCGTACGCTTACAGGTGCCTTTTGACGTAGGTATCCATGTTTTCTTTAGCCAGACGGTGTAGTCACAGTAGGAGGTTGGAAGGGCATCTCATACGGATGAGGTTAGGAGGCTCTCGTACGAGAGACACCAGTTGACCCCTAGAAGAGGTTTTGCTGTACCTAGCTAGGCACCTAGGTACCTAGGTACCCAGGTAGATACGGAGTGGGCAGGAGTGGGCAGAGCTTGTCATACTTAGCTGTCGTAAGGCACATTTGTACTTGAGTAGGCAGGTACTGATGGATGGTCTGCCATTTCCAGTGCGTGTGTTGAATCTCTCTTGCCACCACTGCCTACTACAAGCAGGATGGTACTTACGAAAGAAAAGTTGGCGCTTTCCTAGGTAAAACCAACACTTTCGTTCGCTACCCTAGGGTACAGAGGTGAGGTCAACAGTGCCCGAGGTACGTCAACCAAACCATCCCTCGCCATTCCAAGGTTGTCACGCAAACACACACACGCAACCAGACATCCAGACAATATCCACAGATATTACAACCAGAAATATGGCGGACGACTCGGCCTGGAGAGAATTCAACAAATTGCTACTCGCCTACCGGCCCAGGCCGTGCTCCATCCCTGCTGACGAGCTCCACCCGATAAGAATATCCAAGATGCAGCTCGGGGCCCACCATGCTGGAAAGCGAACGGTCATTCTTGTCACTCGTCCTGCGACGCGCTCCGGCGGGGCATTGACAGCCATGGTGACGGACCAGGACGGTAGCGTTGCCCGTGTCCGCCTGGACGCATGCTGCCACCCGTTAGAGGAGGTTGTACCTGGGAAGCATGTCCTTCGGCTTGAAAACTGGTACCTGATAAAGGAACCGATGCCATTGCGCGATCCGGACGGTAAACCTCACCTAGTTGTTGGTCACCCTGGCGACATCTCCTGGCTGCCAGATGACCATGAGTTCATCGCTGCGGGTTTCCGAAATATGGACCGGAAAGCCTCGCTTCGCAGGAATGGTAAGTTGCTAATCAAAGGAAAAGAAGCCATTAGCGATGAAGCTTGGGCAGAGGCAGAGTACCTGTAAGTCCTTGCATAATCTGGTCCCTGTGCGCGCCAGAATCCTGATTTCTGAAATCATCACTGGCAGGTATTCTACTGCCATTGAAGTTGCTCAGACGGCTCAAGAGACAAGACCCGCCTACCTCAACCGTTCTCTTGTCAACCTTAAATTGATGCGGCCGGCCACCGCCCTCGCTGATGCGATCAAGTCGATTGAGACGGCCACCTCCGCGCCTTTTGAGAAAGGCCTCCTCCGTGAGGCCGCCGCGTTGTATCACCTGGCCAGATTCGAACAGTGTCTCGACAAGCTCCAGAAAATAACAGAGTCGTTTCCTGGCAACAAGTACGCACCCTCAGAGATCGATCGCGTGCGAGCGAGACTCAACGAGCAACAGACAGGCCAGTATAACTTCAAGCGCATGTACAAACAGGCCGAGGCTGTACAACCTTCGATTGACTGCGCCACCTACACCATGCCAGTGGAGATCAAAGACTCGCCAGGGAAGGGTCTCGGGGTGTTCACCAAGAAGAAGGTCCTTGCTGGCGAGCTTCTGGTCTGTGAAAAGGCTTTTGGTTACGTCTGCAAGGATCGTGATGGACGCGAACCCTTGACGGACGAGGACGCCAAAGGCGAACTGCTCACGCAGGTTGTGCAAAAGCTCTTCCACAACATTGAAGACGCTCGCATGTTCGCCGAGCTGTACAATGGAGACCGCGATGGTGTGATACCTGTCGATAAGGTCGATGGAAAGCCTGTCATCGACTCGTAAGTACTCATGTCCACCTTAATACCTGGAAAGTCCAGCGATTCTGCACATGTGATGTGACGTGTCGGTGCTACAGATCGATTGTTCGAAGAGTCCTGGACCTCACATCATCCTGGTCACCGAGGACCTCTCGCTCAAGCTTCATCGAGTTCATCAGGCGAGGTATGAGGCCTGGCGACGAGCATCCCTCAGCCATCGGAGTGTGGTCATTCAACTCTCACGTCAACCATTCCTGTATCAGCAACACGAGCGCCTCCTACATCGGCGATATGCAAATCCTTCGTGCTACGAAAGACCTCGAAGAAGGGACTGAGATCTTGATTTCATACCAAGATCTACTGAGTGGTGAACGATACGATGACACGCAGGAGCGGCTGAGTACCTGGGGCTTCAAGTGCAACTGTGATCTCTGTCGCGACAGACAAGAGACGCCCGACATGGTGCTCACTCATTACATGCGTAACTTGGCCTACGAGCAAATAGACGGGTTATTCCTGAACTCCTCGGAGCTGGAACTAGTGGACACTGTCAGGGCCCAGCAGTTGCTTGGTGAATTGGATCAGACCTATCCGCCCGCAGCAAAAAAGCCTGGAGGTGTCAGATTGGAGTTCGGCCGTTTTTGCGTGGCCCTAGCCAGGGAGTACTTCTACACGCCAAATCCAGCTCGAGCAATCGACATGATTTTGGAAGGACTTGGAGCTTTGGGTTTTGTGATTTCTGCACGCCCACGCCGCGGTGACATGGTAGGAGAACCCGCACTGCGTGTCCTACAGTGGGGCCTGGCGCAGGCAAGCTCCTTCGAGGCATTTCGAGGTCTGTTTCACTCATGCAAGATGGCCGCTCCCAACAATGCCGCGGCGGCAAGAGGCTACATGGGGCTCATGTACAAGATGATTGTGGGAGAGAGTGAGACAATGCAGGAGATTTTCCCGGAGTGACCGCCTAGCGCCCGGAGTACATCCCAACGTCCTTTGACCTATGAGACGAGACACTGGATGCTGGCAAGATGGAGAGGCTCTGTTATTGTTTTTAATTATTTTGAAGATGTGGCGGTGGTGTGTTGGGACGGAGAGAAGACCTGATTCGACACGTGGCCTTCCACGACTCTACTACGACTAACTATAAGTACCTAGGTAATGCCCATACCTTGGATGGCAAGTCAGCGTGAGGATGAAAAAGTGAATAGACAGTTGGGGTTTCTACCAGAATGACGTATGCGGAATAGAAACTAGACCGGGCAGCTACCAGAATAGGATAACAATAGCTCTCAAAACATGACGTGCCCGGGTGCTCTTATAAAATTGAGTCTGTGAGACCTGGACTTGTATTGACGATGGACACGAGAGCAGGACACATCAACTGTTGATACCATACTACCTAGTAAATAGGGGGGATCCACAAACGTTACGGCTCTCTATAAGTTTTATATATAGAATAAGAGTTACATTAACTATAAGACTAATACCTTTCTTTAAAAATTAAAAACTTAAGGTATAAAAATTATATAAAAAAAATTATTAATTATAAAAATATTTTTTTTAATTAAATATAAAGAATAATTAAATAAAAATTTATTTTTAAAAAGTTTTTAAAGATTATTTATTATTTTATATTTTTATTATTATTTTATATTCTTTTTAATTTTAATTTTATTTTATATATATTTAAATATATTTATTTCTTATTATTTTTAATTTTATAATTTAATATTATAAATTTTTATAAAATAATTTTATAAATTATAAATAAATTATTAAAATAAATAAACGTTTATTATTAAAAGGTTTATATATTTAATTAAATATATTATAAATTTAAAAAAGTATTATATTTTTATAAATTTAATTACTATTTATAATATTATAAAAGAATGTTAAAATATATTTATTAAAATTATATAATTTATAAATATATAAATATTGATAAAAATAAATTATTATAAAAAATATTAAATTATTATTAAAAAATAAAAATTATTAAATTATTATTAAAAAATAAATAATATTAATAAGTATTTAAACTTTTTTATAAAAAAAGTAAAATTTAAAAAAATAAAATTTATTTATTTAATAATATTAATAATTATAATTATTAAATTTATAAAAAATATATTATATAAATAAATTTATAATATTAATTTTTTTTATATAAATAATAATAAAAATTAAATTAATTATATTTTAAATATTAAATTTTATTAAATTAATTATTTAAAACGTATTTTAATTTTTTAAACGTCTTTTATATTATAGTCGTATTAGGCTGGGGGTTAAAGTGGGTATCTGGGCGTACGGGCTATCTATAGCTTTTAAGGCCCTAAGCTTTCCTAAACTTTAAACTATTATAAGCTTCCTTTTTCCCTTCCTTTTTGTTTTAAATAAATTAGGTATTATTTAAAATTCTATAGTTTTAAATAAAGTTTAAAAGCTTTACTTTTTATATATTCTTCCCGTAATAGTTTATAATATATTCTTTTAATATTTTATTTTAATTAACTTTTACAATTAATTTTATTAATTATTTTATAATTGATTTTATTATTAATTTTATTATTAAATTTTAATTATTTTTTTAAAAAGAAAATATTTTAAATTTTAATATATATATATTATTATATTATTATTATTATAATATACTTTTTATATATATTAAAAAATATAATTATAAATTTTAAACTTTTATAAAACATATTTATATATATATATATATATATATATTTCTTATTAAATATAAAAGTAATTAAAAATTGAAAATTAAATTTATATAATTAATATATTTTTAAAATTTTCTTTAATATAATTATAAATATATAATAAAGTTTTAATAACATTTTTATTTATAATAATAATATAATTTTTAATTATATAAAAATTATAAATAAAAAATATAAAGTTTATAATATTTTTATAATTTATAAATATATATTTATAATTATAAAAGATTTTATATTAAATCTTTTTAAAAATAATAAATAATTAATTAATTTTAAAAAAATAAATTATAAAATAATATTATTTAATATATTTTATATATTTAAATAATTATAATTCTATAATTATTATTCTATAATTATTATTCTATAATTATTATTTTTAATAAAACTTTTTTTTAACTATTAAATTTTAATTATTTATTATAATATAAAAAAAGTTTATATATTTTTAAATATATATAAAATAAACGTAAATTTATTAAAAAAAAAAACTTTTATATAATTTTTATATTCTTATATTTTAAATTTTAAATTTTAATTATTTAAAGATAATCTTTATATTAATAATAAATTTTAAAATCTAAGAAAGTCGTATAGGCCTCTATAACTCTTACAGACCTATTGTGAGTACCGGCACGGTACGGACTTATAAACACGGATAGGCTGATTAACATATGTTAAAGCATTAGGTCTATAATTATTTCCCGCTTGTATATATCAATCATAATCAATTGCCTTCGTGGTCCGTCCCCGAGCATTCTTCTCACGGAGACCGCCTCTTCTGCGCGAGGCACATGTCCAGGCGCCGCTGGCGGGTGTCCCTCGCCTTGTCGTGCTCGCCCCACTCGGTGAACCATCGCTCGAGGTCAAACATCATCTCGAGCACGGCGGACATGCCGTAGCAGGGCCTGTCCTCGAGGGCGCACAGGCTGTCGATGGCCTCGCGCAGGAAGCGCTCTGCGCTGGCGCGGTCCCCCGCGACGCGGTACTCCTTGGCGAGGAAGTACTGAGCGGCGTAGCGGATGAGCAGGTCGAGCCCGGGCCCGCGCTCGCCCTCGCTGAGCAGCTCGCGGAACATGCGCTGGGGCCGCTCGGTCGAGGTGCCGCGGTTCTCGGCGAGGAGCCGCTCGTGCTCGGCCTGGAACCACAGCAGCGTGACGACGGGGAGGCTGCCCCGGCCGTACTGGGCCTCGTGCGAACGGATCGTGGCCTCGAGCCCGCTGCCCAGCCCCGGCGGCAGCTGGTCGAAGCCGCCGGCGGCGTCGGCAAAGGCCAGCCACTCGCCCAGCAGCGGGATGGTCCACGAGCCGGGCGGCTGCATCACGGCCGTCCACGTGTCGAGCTCGCACCGCCACGCCTGCACCATGGCGGCGCGGAAGACGGCGTCGTCGACCTCGGCGAGGCGCAGCAGCATGCGCCGCAGCGGCTCGGGGCCGGCGCCGGCGCCCTCGTGCTCGTGCAGCAGCGAGGCGGCGTACTTGAGCAGGGCGCGGAGGGAGGCGTTCATCGAGGACGCACCCTCACCATTACTACCACCGCCAGAGTCGTCCCACCGCACGCACAGCACCGTCATGCACACGCACCCGAAGGCGTTGCTCGAGGCGGGGCCCAGCAGCGAGCTGCGGATCTGGTCGGGCGCGCGCCGCAGCACCAGCAGGGCGTCCTCGATGCGCGCCTCCTGCAGCAGCCGCCGCACCGCCACGAAGCCCCGGCACAGGTCGCCAAAGTGCAGCGGCAGGATGGCGCGCACGTCGTCGTCGCCCGCCCGCCGCGCCGTGTGCTCGCGCAGCGTGTACTCGCGCGCGTTGACGAGCATCTCCTCGGAGATCCAGAGCCCGTCGGGCGGGCGGAGGGGCCGTGGTGGTGACGGTGATGAGGAGGAGGATGATGATGATACCAATGCTGCTGCCGCCGCCGCCGCTGCTGCCGCCGACCTCTTCCTGTCCAGGTGGTTGATGAGGCTGCCCAGGCTGATCACGGCCCCGTTGCTGAGCCGCACCATCTCGTGCGCCGGCGCCCCCTCGCGCCGCTGGAGGGCCCCTCCCCTCGACACGACGTGCTGCAGCGCCTCCCTCTCGAGCTTGGTGGTGATGTATTTCGAGAAGCCCCACCGCTTGATCCGGGCCTTGAAGAGCTTCGGCCTGCCGGGTGCAAGTCAGCCACAGCCATGGTTGACGATTCCAGGCCATCCGGATACTAGTGTAGTATACGATGATGCACAGGTCAGGCTTCAGACTCACGATGCGTCGAGGCCGTAGCTGGACCTCATGATCTCCATGACCTCCTTCAGGCTGCGGCCCTGGTCCAGGTAGAGGGCCTTGATGACGGGCTTGTGCGCCTCCCACGTGGCGTCAGCCCTGCCTCGCCGCCCGGCCGCAGGAGCAGCCCGGGCTGGAGCAGGGTGGTGCGGCAGTGCGACCACGGGGGCGCCCACCTGCACGCTGCCGATCCCGGCGTCAATATCATTAGGGGCCATCCACGTGGTGGTGGTAGCAGTAGTAGTACCGGCGGCGGCGGCATGATGGTGTCCGCTGTCGAGTCCGTGTCCGTGTCCTGAGGCTTCCCGCGTCGCCATCATGACCACATGTGTGAAATCTCCCTGGTCCCATACTGTTAGGCTAGTCTGGCTGCAGAAACCGGGGGGGGCCTCAGGCGCAGCAGCTTTTGGCTTTCGCGGGCGGGTGGTCAGTGTCAAGTCAGTCGGTCGGTGGTTTTCGGCCGGATAGGGTTTGGGGCTTCAAGAGTCTGCCCTTCCGCATGACGAGACCGTGCAGGTGGGCGAGAAGAGGACCTCGGCCCCCTCCCCTCGGTGGGGCCCATCTTCGCGAAGAGGGAAATTGACTTTCTCGCCGCGAGGGTCGTCACGTGACGCCTGTTCGAAGCGGGACGGCTCCACAATGGCCCATGTCGGATGCCACCCCCCCCCCCCCTGGGGCTCTGGTTGTCTCGAAGGAGCCGTGGCAGCGCGGTCCGGACTCCCGCTGCACATGTCGCCGGCTGTTGGACTCCTTCGCCCGTCTCGTGCCTGTCTCGTGGTGGAGCTCGACGACACGGCGTTGCGGGTATTGCGGGTTCTCGGCGCCGCAGAAATACGACCAGTCGACGCCCGGGCGCCTCTTGCTCGGCTTTTGGCCCCCAACTCACACCTGTCAGAGAAAGATAGATGGTCAGCACAACTCCAGATTGTCCTGGCGATGAGCTCGGATCAGTTCCACCCCCCGGGGATCGGGTCTCCACGGCCCAGATTACAAAAAGGCCCAGAGCGTCAACCCGTCCTGACTACATGATTAGTACAAAAGTGGAACAGGAGCAGGTGGGCTTGCACACGACAAATGTGCAAGTCATTCAACAGGGATAATGCTATGTACCGAGTACATGCGAGATTACATGCACAAACTGGGAATAAAATAATCACCGCGCTGCTCTCGCAATCGCTTGCTGGCCTCGCACGAGGTTTCCCACAAAAAATGCAAATTGTCAGGTCCAGTTGTGTTTGATCTAAGAAAGGAGGGAGCTTCACTAGTTGACTGGCAATCTTCAACTTGGGTGCAGAAATCGACATATCACATCAGCGGAGAATTTTAGGACCGCTCTGCGTTGGACTGACCCTTTGAGATCGGGTGCAATGACAATTCTCCGTACTTGAGTTAACCGAGATTGGCCCAGATCGTGTTCAGAGGGCCCAGATGTTAATAATCATAGCACCAGCCAGCGTCCGCCCACCCACTGTCTCGGAAAAGCGAAACGCAGCAGCATCCCCCTTTGTTATATTCGACAAGAAACCGGGGATTCGTGCACCCAGAATCAGAGGCTGCACACCTAAATGCTAAGAATACTTATTATCTAAATATATTAATAAACTATATATAAAATTATTTTTATAAATTTTTAATTAAGTTTTATATTATAATAAGATATTAGATTTTAATAATATTAAATTTTGATATTTATTAAATATAATTAATTAAAATTTAAAAGTTATATTCATTAAATACTTTTTTTAATATAAAATTAAAAAACTTATAATTTTAAATTTTTAATTAATTTTATTTAATTATTTTATATTATTATAACTTTATTTATTATAATTTAAACTTTTATTTAAATTTTTTAAATATTTTTTTTAAATAATTTAAATTTGAATAATGTTTTTAAAGTTTAAATTTAAAATTTTTATAAATTTTAATTTATTTTAATTTAAGTTTATAATTTTTTATTTTTTTTAAAAAATTATTAATTAATTTTACTATTAATAATTTATTTTAAAATAAAGGTTTATTATTATATAATTATAAGTTTAAATATTTATAATTAATTTTATAATTATAAAATTATTAAAATTATAAATTTAAATAATAAAATATAATTAGTTTATTTAATAATTATATTTTAATTTTAATTAATTTTAATTACTTTTAAATTATTTTAATTTATTAAATAAATAAATATTTAAATAGAATTAAATTCTTAATTAAAGTAATAACTACTTTTATTATTATTTATTTTAATAAACTTATATTTATTTAAATTATATAATAATATAATATTTTTATATAATATTTTCCGGCATTAAATTAAGTTATTTACGGCTTATAACGGTTTTATTCTTTAATAATTATAGTTTAATATTATAATTATTAATATAAAAAACTATTTTTTAATTATATTTGAATTATAAAAAATTATAAAATTATAATAAAATATTCATATAATAAATTTAATTAAATTCATTTTTAATAAATATATTATATTATATTTTTTTAAATATTAATAATTATTTTTTATTTTATAAAAAAATATAAATAAATAAAATAATTTATATTTATTAAATAAAAAAAAATTATTTTCTTTATTTTAAATTATAAAAATTAAAATATTAAGTAAAAGAAATTTTAAATTATTTAATAATAATTTTATATATAATAAATATTTCTTTATTATTTTAAAATTTTAATATAAAATATTTTTAATATTAAAAACTAATATAAAGTTTTAATATTTATTATTATTCTTATATTATATTATTTATTAAAATTAAAAAAAATTATAATTTAAATATATAATTTTTAATTTTAAGTATATAAATTTTTAATTTTATAATTAAATATAAATATTATAAAAGTTTAATTTAAAATATATTATATATTATAATAAATATATAAATATTTATATTTATTATTAAATTAATATTTTTAAAGTTTATATATAATTTTAATTATATTATATTTTTCCTTTATATTATATAATTATTATTTTATTTAATCGCTTATTTTTTTCCTAATAGCTTAAAGCTTATATATAAAGTCTTCTATAGTTTTATATATATCCTTATAATCCTTTTATAAAGGAATTTTAAATACCCCCTTTCCTTTATTTTTATTATATTTTTCTATATTAAAAAAGAGTTGCTTATTACTAGTAATAAAAGTATAAATTTAAAGGAAAATAAACTTATTATACTCTTTCTTTATCTTTTAATAAATTATTTTTAAAATTCTTTTTAAGAGTTTTAAGGCTTTATTACGGAAGTATTAAGGGTAGGATATTATAAATTATTGTTTTATTTTAACTATTTTTTAAAAGTAATAGCTATATATTTAAATAAGAATTATAATATTTATTTAATTATAGGTTTATTTATTTATATATATATATATATATATATATAAAGTTAAGTTTTTTTAATTAAAACTTTTTTATTATAAGATTTATTTATATAATAATTATTTTAAAACTTAATTTTATTAAATAACTTTTTTTATAATAATTAATTTATAAGCTATTTATATTTATAATTTTAATGAATATTATTATTAAAACGGTATTATTTAATTTTATTTATATATTATAAAATTAAAATTATAAATATTTATAGTATTTTAATTATTATTTTAATATAATATTTTTTTTAAAATATTAAATTTTAAATATTTATTATAATATAAAAATATTATATATATTTTAAAATATATATAAAATAAAAATAAAACTATTTAAAATTTATATATAAAATTATTAAATTTTAAAAATTTAATTTTATTTTATTAATTATTTTTTTAAAAAAATTAATATTATTTAAATAAAAAGAAAATTTTATTTTTTTTTATTTAAAAATTTTTCAAAATTTTAATTTATTTATTTTAGTATTTTATATTATTTTTAATAATTATAAATATATTATAAATAATTATAAATATATATTTATATATATATTAATACTATTAATATTAATAATAATTAAAAAACTTTAAAATTATATTAAAAATAAAAATATATTAATTTAAAATATAATAAATTTATTTTTTTATATAAAAATTAAAAATAAAACTATTTTAATTTAATATATACTTTATTTTTTAAAAAGAATTCTTTTATAAGTTTTTATAAATAATGTTAAAGAAAATAAATAGTTATAAAAGTGTGACGCTCCGGTTATAAGTATTGCTGAAACGATAAACGAACAGTTGTTTATCGTAGGTCTTTTAACCTATGTGCGTGCGTACAAGTCAGTAATTGCAAGCCGTTACAAAAAGATTCTCTAAGTTTTAAGAATCTCTAGTCTTATAGGAGGGCACATAATATGTCAAAGCTGCTACTATCCTGTACGAAGTTTGAGACTGGTTTGGAAGAGAAGACACCGTTTAAGGGACTGTTTTGGAGCTGAAGAAATGATATAGTGACCGTATTCAGACTATAGGGAGCCCTACGGTAGGTGAACGGATGCTACCGTAGTGTACCTAGGTAGGTGAGGGCGGGGTCGCGAGGCTAGAAAGAGGGGATGTCTTTTACGTCACCGTGCCAGCACTCATCACAGAGCCATCATATTTCTGTAGCTGATGTATGCCTGGGTGCAATGACAATGAGTGCAGCTCTCGTTCAACGCGTCAAGGATGGCGATAATAAGCCATCCCTATGCCGCGAGCCCGCGCCGAAGCCACAACCAGGCCCGCACCAGCTCCTCGTCAAGGTCTCCCACGTTGCACAGAACCCAACGGACGGTGAGAGCATGCCAATCACTTAGATTCTGAGGTCTCTGCTGACATCTCAAACAGTACAATCATTCGATACTAATGTGTTCGGCGACGGCACAGTGCTCGGGTGCGATTTCGTGGGCACGGTAGAGGGATTGGGCGCGGAGGTTTCGAGGGCCAGGGAAGGCGACATCATTGCTGGCCTGATCTGGGGCGGTAAGACCTGTGGTGCCTGAATTACTGAGTGGCTTCGAATTCTGATGACGCCTAGGCGAGATCAAGGGGCTCGGGGCCTTCGCCGAACATACTATTGCAGACGAGAGGATCAGCTTCAAGGTTCCGAGATCAGTCCCGCTCGCAGAAGCGGCAACTGTGCCCTTGGCAGCCGCGACAGCATGGCTCGCCCTGTTTTCCAAAGGTTCCCTCGATATTCCAAGATCACCTGGGAAAGAGGTGGCTGTTCTCATCTGGGGCGGGAGCTGTACGTATCGCGACCCACGTTGGTTGTGGTCCTGCTCTAATAGCTAACAAGTTGTCTGTCATAGCGTGCGTTGGTCAATTCGCCATCCAGATCTCCGCAATGCATGGCTTCAAGGTCATCACTACCTGCAGTGAGCACAATTTCGACCTGGTGAAATCACTGGGCGCTCATCATGTGTTCAACTATCGCGACTCCGACGTTGCGACCAAGATCCGTGAGGTGGCCCCGGACTTGGAATACGTGTTCGACACCATTGGCAATTCCGACTCATCCACCCTGGCCTCGCATGGCATCAAGGAGAGCGGGGGCCGGCTCTGCACGGTTCGGCCCGGCAAAGCCAATACTGAATCAGTGAGCAGGCAGACGACGGTCAGCGATGTCCTCGTGTGGACTGCTTTTCTCAAGGACCATACATACAGATCTTTCTTTTTGCCGGTGAGTTCTCCATTCATTAAAATGACTTGTATGTTCATCGGTATACGGACCAAGAAATGCCAACTCAAGCTCCAGGCAAACCAGAGCGACCATGACTTGACCTCTGAGTTATTCGAGAGGCTTCCCGAATGGCTGGAAAGTGGCAAAATAAGACCCAGCCCTGCAAAGGTTTTGAAAGGACTGGATGCTGTTGCTGAAGGGTTCCAAGAGCACAGGGATGGCAAGATCTCAGCGTATAAGATTGTCTACGAGATTTAAGACAAGATTGATACTGCCATAGTTATCTTAAACACTATCCTATCGTTATAATGCTCATTTCATTGATTGCGAGTTTCCCATATTTTTCATATTTGTTGTCCCTTTTTTGGATGGTGATGCGCTTAGAGGCTTGCGGGCTGACTAGCCGGTCTCGTTTAGGCAGCAGATGACCGGTGCTGCCTTGCGCGAGGTATAGTCAGCATATATAAAGAGGTTGGATATTCGCACCTGCTAAAACGGCTAGCATATCTACTTAAGTATATAACGTTAACTAAGCCGCTACAACTGATTAGAAGTGAGTCCAGAGCTTGACCTCTGGAATTCTGCGTCGATGGCCCCAGCGGGCGTCATCTTTGCCTTGTGCTGCCCTTTGTCGGGCCGAACCTAGCGACATTGTCTAATGGAATCTAGGCCAGAATCTCAACTCGGTTTTCTGCAAGTTTGTCCAGGCAAGCAGCGAAATCCATGTGAATGATACACAGTCGGGAGCGCTGCCACGGAGTTATGTATCAACTCCTCTCCCTCACATACTAGTGCTACCTAGGTACCACATGGAATTGAAGATCTCTTTGGTGTATTTGGGCAGCCTAATAAGTTTTGGCGTCTTCCACTCGCCGATCCAGATGACCCAGGCCCGGGTCCTCATGCGCCGCAATACCTAGGTACTTTGTCGACGCTGTGAACTTCTTTGCTTGCCGCAGGAGCGTACTCTCCAAGCAGATCCGAGTCCTTGGTTTCGACCAGAGTTTTCAATGCGACAGGCCGCCCAAAAGGACAGGCACGGCACCGGAAGTAATCGCTGGCGGTCCACCCAGCAAAGCTTCAGATATTTGGTCACTGGGGTGCGCCATGTTGATACTGTGGGCTGGCAGGGATATTTTCTTCGGCCATAACACCTTTGACCCCGCGTCAACCTTGCAGAAGATCCAGAGATATCTCGACGATTTGCCAGGCAACCTGGCACGGGCCCAATTCGATGATGATGGCCACCCGACCGAAGCCGGCAGCGGTGAGCCGCTTCAGCATTTCATGGAGAAGTGTGATCTGACAGCTGAGAACAGGAAGATCTGGGACGAGCTCCCATCGCTGTCGATGAACAGCAATGACGAGATTGACACCACGGTGTACGCTGATCCCTACAACCCTGGACATTCCATATTTTCGGAAGAGGCCAAAAGAGTTACCCCATATCCACCTGCTTACCGATCCATTCTCTGGAAGCCTACGGCTGTTGCCGTGGACGGTGATCACTATATATGTTACGAGGATTGAGAGAGTCCGTTCTAGGGCGCATTCCCACTCATCATAGATAATGAGGCTGAGTTGCCGGTAGACCTTTTATCACGGATCTTCGTCTATGACCGTATAAGTCGACCAGACATTCCGGACCTCGGGAAGTCTTGGAATATCCCTGGTTCAGTCAGTATGGGGTGTTATCGGAGGACGACATTTGGATCTAACTACAAGGCCGTTTCTATTCAAGTGACACTAAAAGATTTATTGAAATTTGCCATTTGTGCTCAAAGTTCACTGCAGAGAGAATACGGTGACCCAGTGATCCTCACTTTTTGCAAGACCACTTACAACGATCGCACAGATTGGCCCCTCCACAGCTTTCACATGGACGGGAAAACCGCCACTATGAATCGCGTAGTCACCGCCAAGCTGAAGCTGTGTCTTGAACAATTCCTCGTTACCCATCTCAAAGGGATGGTGGTCGGCCCGTGTGCTCCATCCCGAGCTGGGGCCGAAGTCCCCTTTCGGGCCACCAAGTTGCCCAGGGGATCCAGAACTCCATAACAGAGAAAAGTAGTTACAGCTTATTTCCAGTCGCAAATAAGCTAGACCCGGATGATCTTCCACGCCTATAACTATTACAAGTAATACCACTACTCTATTCATGTAAAAGCGAGGGCGCTTTCTACCATAGGTACGTAGCATACATATCTTGACATGATGCCTGTCGCCGAAATCACGATATTGCCACAGGATGATTTGGAGAGTCTGGTAAGATATCCAATAGAATCTTCTAGACTTTGGAGATGTGGTTGACTTGATGGGTAGTCTCAGTTGTCTTAATATGGTCTTCGAGTTTGTCCTCCCTGGAAACATCCACATCTTCTCCGTTAAACACGCGCGCTATTTCCTCCAGGGTGTGACCTCGCGTCTCGGGAAATGTGTAGTAAATGACAACCCCTCCACCAGCGAGGATAAACACGTAAGGGAGGTAGTATTTCCATCCAATAGCCTCGAGTGCGATAGGGTTGATGAAAAGGTTGAAGAACACAGCTGTCACCGTCGAAATCCACATCACAGACAGGCCACGTGAGCGAAGGCTGTACTGCCAGATTTCGACAGGATATGCAGTCATCAGAGGGGTGAAGGTTGTGATACCGATGGTGGCAAGAACCGGCGGCAGATAGAATCCTGCGACGTTCTGGCCGGCCCACTGAACAAAGACTCCCAGGAAGACGGTGATGAATGTCCGCTTGCGGTTGGCAGCTGTAGCAACCATGTCTCGGTACGATGTCTGCATCTGGATCTCTGACTCCATCTGGATGCTTCGCGTGATCTCGGCGAGCTCGAATGCAGCCAGTGGGGAGGATTCGTCGCCTTCTGCATGGTACTTGACGAGGAATGCTCGGGCGTCGTGATCTCGCTTTTTGGAGGCGAAGAAACGGGGCGACTCCGGCATCATGCAGAGCCCAGGGAGTGCAAGCACGGGAAGCAGTACTTGGAGGAGTGATGGTATCCGCCAAGCCCATGAGTTGTCGTAGTTCCGGGTACCGAATGTGGCCCACGCAGCCAGGAACGAGCCTGGTGATTCTCAGGTTCAGCATTGATTGAATATGGTTTTCTGAAGGTGTGTTTCCGAGTCAACACTTACCGACGTACCACCCGCACATGTAGAGACTGGTAATAATACCACGATGGGTGGGATAAGCCGTTTCTGTCATCAGAAGAGGTACACAACCGCCAAAGAAGGCACTCGCAACGCCGATCATAAGCCGCGACACGACAAACATCGGAACGTTGACAGCCCCGGTCTGCAAACCCGCTCCGAGGCAGAGGAAAAAGTAACCGGTGAAGATGGTGGGTTTGCGGCCAAATCGATTAGACGCCCATGCGACCACAGGATAGAATGCTATACTGCCGAGATTTTGTGATCCGCTGATGAATCCGAGCCAAGCACCCGTGGGGTCATTCATGAACGATTGCCAGGGTGTGAGAGCGAGCAGGCCGTTCAGCATCGATCCATCATAGCCGTTGCCTGAGGAGAGCAGGAAAAGACTCATGATGCAGAAGTTAAGATAGACTTGGTTCCGTTTCTTGTACCAGGGTTTGTCGTCTTGGGGTAAAACTGCTGCAAGTTCAGCTCCCACTAATTCGAAAGTGTTGGTAGTCATATTGAAGACGTAGCAATGGCTCTACCTAGGTAGAAGTCAGAAGACCAGGACTTGAAATCGGCAACAGGGCTGTTCGCGCTCAGAGAGATCAGTACGAGAGGTAATTGACTATATATAGCATTGAACATACCTTCAGCTCGTGGGTGTCTTGACAAGCCAAACCACTCAAGACGGTGGACTAATGGCAGGGCCAAGACTCCCCCTCCTTGCATCCCTGTTGCCATGCCGATTGGGAACAGCCCTGCATGGTGGAGGTTGCGGGGTGGTACCTGCTGCTCATCACCTGGGCACCTGGGCACCTGGGCAGGCGTCACTAATTATAAACATCACCGGATCAGGGGTCGGATAAGGGAAGCAGGAATCGTAAACCGCAGCTTCGGTACCTCATGTCGGCTCAGCTAGTTTTGACTACTTAAGTACCTGGGTATGGTGTGACTCAGTACATACTTAAGTACCTACCCAGGTATGTACTTGAGTATTTGGTGCCAAAGTCTAGTTGGATATATTTGACTGCTACGCGATGTCAACATCAACACAGTCCTTGCCTTTCACCCACCGAGAGTTCTCACGGACTGAATAGTCCAAAGAAGGCCAATACTTTACAAACTTGCTGGCCGTCCACGGTCTTCTCGACAACTATCAAGCAAGTACTTCTATTCTATATGCTTTAACGTCGTGGCCTGGGCTTCTAAGGCCTGCGCTGTCGGACTCCTGTGGACTCCTGTCGCGGTGTCATATCTCCAGTCACGCTGATAAAATAAAGATAGAGCCCCTTGTTGGTAACGCGGGGTACCTAGGTAGTCTCGGTTTTGAATACACGCCGGGGTTGGCGTCGAAGCCAGAAGGATAAAACTTTAACCGGAGACACAAGGACAATACTCGGTTGCCGCCAAGAGTACATACATGCGTCAATTCCGAAACTCCCCGTTGACCTTGGACCCAGATCAGCCAAGGTTGTGTTGCCTTCAAACGACAAGTATTATTCGGTGTTCCAAGATAGCCGTATGTAACCTCGGATCCACAAGCTTGGAATGGACAGGGCCTTGCAAAGCCAAGGACAACTTTGGCGCGATATCATCGCCCAGCCTCGTGTAGCATTCCTTACACATGGGAATAGGTTTTGCGCCATGTCGTACCCGCGCAAGCGAGCTGCCACGTTGCTCGTTACCTAGGTATCCTTCAAGAACAATATGGCCTCCTCGTACGCCCCACGTCTTTATCACTCCTCCTCGGTTCAGCTTGACTCTGGCACATCTGTGAGCAAGGGCTGATATAACCCTGCGATAGCTTCGATGCTGGGAGTCTACCTAGGCAATAATCTTAGACAAACTCATAGAAGTCTTGATGAAGGCTTGACAGCATCAATAAGGCGATCACCACCCGGACAGTGCAACTGAGTCTCAGCATGATCCAGTCGCCGAGGCTATATCCGATGCCCAGAATTCTCAGGCTCCTGACCAAGCCGGTCTTCCTAACACTGTGACCCAACGATGCTTGCCCGAGTCATTATTGGTCCATGAACCAGTTGCGGCTACGGACGGCCTTCTGACTTGGATTGTTTGTGGTGGACAGTGGACAGACAGCCTGCTATCGAGACAGCCTTCTCTCGTGAGAGATTCTTAGCGGAAGCGTTCGCTTTGCCGAACCTTGTAATGAGTGGTTCTCATGTGCAGCCCGGCACCAAAGTCCCGGCATCCGTGGAAAGCATGTTTTCCAACTTATCGAGAGATTCCTGCAGCTTTTATGCCCAAAGAACCCGATACTCTACGTCGACAAGATGCGTGAGTATGGTAGACGAACTGCCGAGGGCGGCTCCGGCCGGCATGCCACTTCTTATATTGTTATGTGGTTTTGCTTCTATTCCGTATATGTCCGAGGACATACATGGCGCCTTCATACTGTGGTAAGCGCTCGAGACCCAGCGCTTGGAAAAAAATACTATGTCCAAACAATGGTTAAAATACTATAGGTGCTTGTGGCCTTGGCCTTGTGACGCACAGACAAGGCTAAGGGGCACCGTCTTGACGATGGCGTTGACGCCGCGAAAGGAGTCATCCGGCGTTATATTGTTATAACCAACACCTGGGCATCTTCGAATTGCCCATTATGATAGTGGTTCAGGTCAACTGGTCTCTCAACTACATAAGTATGAATGGCCAATAACTCGCAAAACCTTTAACCTGCGGGCTTACAGCTATAGGGCTCCCTTCGCCAGTTGGTGAGATTGAACCTTTATGGCCGAATCTGGATCGATAGTTCGCAAGAGAATAGAATTTCTCGCTCCTGGTGTCACGACAAGTCAGTGTCACATGTTCAGCGACATCTACTTCATTCATACCTTGTGGCCACTGCGAGGCTGGCCAGCAATCCGTCAAGCAGGATCGACGAAATTATCGTGATTAAAGGCGCAGGCCGCCTGAAGAACGCGGATCGATAGCCCACACCATGCACATGGCTTGACTGAGAGATATCCGGAACAGAGAATCTACTGGACTGTCTTGGAATCCAAATGCGAGGTACGAAATTAATATAATAATAACTAGACCTTCCTCATTCTGATCTCTGCCAGCCCGAGTACCCTTGCCGATTTAGCCAGGGCATCCTTGCTCAACGCTACAGGGATCCGTCTGACTCGTAGTATTCATGGAAAGTTGTTAGAGCTTTTCCATCGGTATATTAGATTACGAAGCTGTCAAGGTTGGCCTCCACGCATCTAAGCCTGAGATGCCCATTGTCACGACACATCACCGTCCAGTTCCACCACTTTCCCAGTTGCAAGTAACTTCTTGCCTTGAGGAAGAGGCAGTGCGCAGCTAGGGGGTCGCTGCCATGTTAAGAACTTCATATCGTTTCGGACCAACTCGCGCCTCAATTGTGCACGTACATTCAACATTGTCCCAACGAACAGCACAAATGGAAGCTCTGGAAGTGGCGGCCAATCGAGTGCGTTGGGGGCTTGGTTTAGGCCTGTTGGCATCTGCGCCTACTCCTCCTCTGCCCTTTCGCCTAGATCGGCCTGGCGTGTCGCAATCCATTCATCAAGGTGCCGCCTATATTCCTCCACGGGGGCGTCAAGGACAACGTCCTCGTGCTTCTCCCAATCTAACGTGTTAAGAACCATGGACATATTTAGCTCTTTGGGGTAGTTTTCTTCGCGTAGGTGTGTGTCCCGGGTAATAATTTCGTATAGCGTAAAGGCAGCAAACTTGATATTATCCCGCGCCGGATCATCATCCCGGCCCATTCTACCGACGAGATTGAAGTCGAAGATAATGATATTATCTGTAGTTTCGTTGATAAGAAGGTTGTATAGTGTAATGTCACTGTGGGAGATGCCCAGCTCAAGGTTAAGGTAGTCAATAGTTGAGGTTAACTGCCTTAGGTGCTTAAGCTTGAACGGCCTGGAGATATTGTCTTTGATAGTCCTGCCAGGTATAAATGGGGTTGTAAAACCGACGACTTTCTCTTGGCCTTCGATATGGTCAACCACAAGACTGTGGAATTGAATGATGTTGGGGTGCTTGGGCATGTGGAGAAGGCAGTTTGCTTCATCCCAAACGACTTCTATATTGCCCTTATTCATGTAGTATTTGAATGCGACTTGCTGCGACGGCAAGCCAGAGCCAGGTGTGGAGGCGTACTCGCACAGGTCAACTTGGAGGCCCATGCGGCTGATTTCCACGAGCTGCTCACGCCTGACCTGCGGCACCTGCGTTGGGTAGTCTGACGGGGAGGGATAGAAGGGAAGCCTGGTCTGATCCTCATCTAGGTCAGTGATACACTTTAGCAGTTCCCCGTGCTCTCCAACCTCAATACGTGTCACGTCTGAGGGGATGTCATCAATATGCTCTGCGAGTGCACAGAGAAAGAAGTCCTCATCCTCCTCCTTCCATGCGGTTCCAACAGCAATGTAGCGTCGTTGATCCCAGTCGATAATGGCTTTCTTGGTGCCGGTCTCGTGGCACAAGTTGTAAGGGCGCATGGTGAAACGCTGGTCTGGTGTGCAGTGGTCGAAAAGCCCCATATCGCCTTAAGCCTCAAATGAATTAAACACGATTGAGAATAGGAAGGAAGGGAAATCGGTGTTCGCGGGCATGAATGAGTCCGGGAGTTCGCGCTGCTTGACAGTCAAGACGCAGAAGCAGAGTACCTAGGTAAGTACCTGGGTTAGTACATATGGAGGTTGGCAGGGTTTAAGTATTTCTGTCACTTCACTCCAGTCTTTGGTGGCTGGGGTGGACCGGACCGCGTATGTACTGTGTACCACGATCCAATCAGGTCACGTGCTATTTTGCGGCCAACATTCGGGACCAACAGACCAAGATGCCTCCAAATCGACAGGCTTGAAGGACATGATTTCATGGCCCACAAAAATAAATGGGCGACTTTCTATGTATAGTAAGTATTAGGAGGAGGTTCCCACTCACACCGGTTCCAGTGGGGGCGGGCACATCTGTAGCAGCCCTGCGGCCAACAGCCACAGGCAGACCAACAACTCCCCACTGGCCCACTCAGTACCTGTCCAAGCTACAGAATTGCTAATGAAACAAAGTACTGTCTTTTACTTCCGATCCAACTTCAGTACTGTGGCTTGCGGCCTCACTGTGCTTCCACGCCTTCCGGTCGCATTTCAGGCTGGGCCTTCCGGACTGACTCGGAGGTCTGGCGGCCAGGTCTTGTGTGTACTGGGGCCATTTCAAGCGGTTTGCTCCAAGCTTCGCATATGCTTCCTGTATCCCTTCAATTGGATGGCTGGCACGAGCGGCCAAGGAGGATCCAATGTTGTCGAGGCCAGGCCGCATCCATGATGTTTCAGGGTCGCTGGAGCCAGCCTGCGGTGCTTCCTCACATTTTAATATCCCTTGAGAACGAGCAGAAAAAAGGAATGAAACCATATGATCTGTAATTTTCAAGATGATATAAAGTCATGTTGTACTGTCTCTTTTCGAATTGAACAGCTACTTGAACATAGCATTCCAAGTTTTGTCATTTCATTCAATCTACTTACCTGGCGCGGCCATCCTGATCGAACACATCCCCAGCACCTGAATTATAACCTTTTCCTTGTACTTTGAGTTTCAGCAGTCATGCCTTAATCCATGGTCGATCCCGATGCAATAAAGAGGTTCCAAGAATGGATGGCAAAGAGTTTTAAAGTAGTATACAAGACTAAGAAGAGGCCCAATAAGAATAGAGAAATAAAGGAAACTATTATTAAGATTAGTAATATAAATAGCCCATATTCCGCTATCTACCTAATTCTACTAGACCTATATCCACATTTATATATACATACATCTATACCTACCCTATAAACACTCCTTATTTTTTCTATAAGGAATTTTTTTCTAACTATTAAATTTCTTCCTAATATAATCCTTATTATTATAAAATAATATTTTAAAATTAAATTATATAATATTTTTATAATAATTAAAAGTAAAATACCTATAAATATAATTTTTAAAATTTAATATATTTTATATTTAATTTTTTAAAATTATATTATAAATATATAAAATTATTCTAATATAATAATATTAATAAAAATCTTTTTTAATTATTAAAGAAATTAATTAATAATATTTTTAATTAATTAAAATAATTTAAATTATAGGTTAATTTATTAAAAAATTAAGACTTTAATAGCTTATTTAATCTCTACTAATAAGAATACTATTCTATTAAGGAGGAAATAATTAAAAAAAAAATTATTTTATTATTTAATTTTTAAAAACTATAAATATTAATAAATTAAAATAAAATAATTTAAAATAATAATAAAAAAGAATATTTTTATATAATTTAAATTTATATAACTCTTTATTATTAAAATAATTAAATTAATTAATTATTAAAATATTAATAAAAAAGAGTTAATAAAAGGAAAATTTAAATAGGTTTTAATATTTAAATATTTAAAAAAAAATAAATTATTAAAAAAAAGTTTTAATTTATATATATAGACTTTATTTTTTAAATATATTTTTATTATAAATAAATTTCTAATCTCTTTAATTATTTTTAAAGAATTAAATTTTTAATAATAATAATTTCCTATAATCCTTAAAGATTATAATAATTAATAATTTATAATAATAAAAAAAAAAATTAAAAAGTCTATTATAATTTACTAATTAAAAAAAAATTTTTTACTTTAAATAACTTTAATAAACTTATTAAAATAACACCTTTTTATAATTAATAAATATTATATATATATAATAATTAATTTTATATAAAAATATTTTTTAAATAAAATATATATTATATTTTTATTAATATATTATTTTTATATATTTTAATTATTTAATATAATAATATTTAATTTATTTAAAATTATTTTTAAAAAATATTTTTATTAATAAAGTAATTATAATTTATTTATAATAATTATAAAAAAATAATTTTTTTATTATTATTATAAAACTTATTAAAAAATATTAATAATATTAAATATATTTTTTAATTAATAAATAATTAATTTTTAATTATTTTTTTATTATAAAATATTAAATAATTATTTTATTAAAAAATTATTTAAAAAAAACTGAATTAATATAATTAATAATTATTAAAAAAATTATATATTAATTTTATATTAATAAATATTTTTATTTATTATAAAATATAAGTTTTTTAATTTTTAAATAATTTTATAAATTATATAAAATAATATTCTAATATATTATTTAATAAAATATTAATTTTATAATAAGATTTTTTTTATAAGATTTATAAAAATTAAAATTAAAAAAATTTTAATTTAATAATATTTATATAAAAAAAATTAAAAATTAAAAAAGGAAATTAAGTTTATAAAAAGAATTTAAAAAGAAATAAAATTTAATTTAAATAAATTTTTTATTAATATTAAAACTATTAAAAAAATTTAAATTAAAATAAAATAAATATTAAAAAATAATAATAATAATAATAAATTAAAAATATTAATAATTAAAAAGGAAATTATTATAATTATAATATTAAAAGGGGTAGGAAAAAGGTATAATTAGTAAGAGATATATAATAGGATTAAAGGGATAATAGAATATAGGCTACCTATATTAAACTTATTTCTATAACCAGCATCTACCTACCTACCTTAAATATCCACCTACCTAATTTTTTCTAACTAACTACCTAATACTAATTTTTTTTAGCAACTCCCTTATATTTATAAATACTTTTTAAATTAGTATTAAAAACTTTAAATATTATTTTCCTTTTCTAATTTTTAAATATATTAAATATAAATAAGCCCCTTTTAATAACCTTTTTAATATACTTTTTAATAATTTTTTTAATAACTTTTTTAACTTTTTAACCTTTTAATTCTTTAATTTATATATATTTAAATATTAATTAAATATTTAAATATTAATTAAATATTTAAATATTAATTAAATATTAAAAAACTAGAAATTTAAAAGATTAAAAAATTAAAAAAAATATTAAAAAGTTAAAAAAAGTATAATTTTTACTTTTATTTTTTTATTTCTTTATTTTTTAATATTTAATTAATATTTAAAGATTTAATTAGTATTTAAATATATATAAGTTAAAGAGTTAAAGGGTTAAAAGAGCTATTAAAAGGTGTATTAAAAGGATTATTAAAAGGGTTATTAAAAAAATTTTAAAAAAAGTTTATATTTAAAATATTTAAAATTTAAAAGAATTTGAAAAATTTTAATTAAATATATAGTTTTATATAGGTTATATATTTAAAATTTTATATTAAGTAGTTAGTTAAAAAAAACTAGGTAGGTGGATATTTAAGGTAGGTAAGTGGATACTGGCTATTATTTCTACTCTTATAGTCATAGTACCACCCTCTGTATATCTTCCTACCTACTTTGAATTATGTTAATTAGTCGTCTCAAAATCATAGTAGGCTACACGGTTGTCGGACCGCAGAGCCGCCAATACAACTGCATTGCTCACGCCATTGACCAGAATGATGTTCGACTGACCCCCATGACGTTTGAACAACTTACAGCATACTATAACAGTTACGGCTTTTATGAAGTCCCTCTTGATGGCCTTCCCTTGCCCGGCGACGCTGAAGTCTATGCAAAGGACAGCCAACCTGGAGTCCCCTTGCACGCTCACAAAGTTGTTGGCCCCGGCGCCCGTGGGAGTAAGCCTGAGGAATTCATATGCTCTTCTAAGATGGGAGACGATTTCCTCATTCGCCATCCTCGAACCTTACTCCAGTGCCCGCACAATAAGTCCAAGCGGTACGAGTACGGTAATGTGCGTTACAGATTTCGCTATGACAAGGGTATATTTGAAAAGCAGCAGAAAGACTATATGTTATTTCCATTTTTGAAAGTTTCTCTGTGGTTCTCAAGTCATTCAGACCGATCCAGCCCTAAGGATAGTGAAAAGTCAACACCCGGGCGGAAATCCCGTCATATTGTATAATATGCTTGCCGAGTATCCAACGAGATGACTGACAATATCATGGTTCCAAATAGTATGTAAAAAAAGGAGCGGGCGCATAAGCAAGAAAGCCGACACAGTCATCACCAAGTCAATGCCACGAATCAGAAAGGCAGATGCAACTCGCACCGAATCCAACCGAATCAGGAGCAAGAAGCCAAGGAGATAGGCTGTACAAAATGAAATTTGACGGTGCACAACAGCCGCTGTTGGTATCGAGGCTGGACCGTATAACATAAAAGGAGTGGACATACAGGGTGTTATACTAGGTAAAAGAGGAATTCAAGGCTATTACTTCCAGAAGCAGATACTATGCTAGTCCCGCGTGAACATCTTTAGTATTGACAGCTTGAAAAAATGTGACATAATGTGGGGTAATTAGAGTTTATAAGACTCTAACTATATAGCTGACAGGGTCCTTATAATTAACGGTAAAAAAGATTTAAATTGTATATAAGGAATTATTAATTTAAAACTATGCTTGTTTAAAGAATAGTAGGAAGAAAGTAGTAAAAGTATAATCTTATATTATAAGAAGTACGGAGGCTATTTAAACCGATTAATTAAGTAGAAAATTTAAAACTATTAATTAATTTTATAAATAATTAATTTAAAGTTTTAATAATATTTATATTATGAAAAATATTTTAAAGTTTTAATAATATTTATATTATAAAAAAATATTTTAATTATTTTTTTATTATAACGAATATTTATAATTATTATATTATTATTATATTTTTATTAACTTTATTATTAAAATAATAATTATTAATAATATAAGTTATATAACGAATTATTTAATAAAATTAAAATTAAAATTAAAATAATTTATAAATATTTTAAAACTTTTAAAATTTTTAATATATAATTATAAAATAATTATTATTTTATTAATTATTTTATATATAATATATAATTTAATATATATAAAAAACTTTTAATAAAGTTTAAGTGTATATTAAAAGAAGAATAAAGTTAAATTCATTTAATATAGATTAAAGGAAGATAATCTGATTTTATTTCTATTTTACTTTGTAATCTTTATACCTGTTAAATGTAATTATGTGGCGCTTTCGAATGGGGCAATCCCGAGCATCACCAACAGTCGGTCCTGGGTGGGGTTGCAGGTTCGAAGCTGCGCTTGTGCGAATAGAGAACCCCGCAACTACCTACCTAGGTACCTAGGTAGATATGCATCGAGCTTGGCTATTTGTCGGGTAAATAGTAGGTGCAACCTGGGTGCCTTTCGACTGTGGGCAGGCCACGTCATGAATTACTACTAGTCCCATGTTGGGATTTCAGTGATGTACGAGACCCAAGAACAAAAGGTGACGATGACACAACATTCGTCACGGATACCAGTTGAGTCCACGACATTGCGGTCCCATGCTGGCCTCGTAAGGTTTGCTGCACTCAAGACCCGGACATCAAGCGACAGCCCGTATTGTCCTTTCGTCAAAACACGGCAGCAACTGCCTCAGAAGACCCCGGGAAAAGTGCCCAAGTTCTGCCCGCATGGTTATGGCTTCTCCTATCAAAGTCGGCGTCGTCGGCTACGGCTTTTCTGCCAAGAGCTTCCACCTCCCGTTCATCACGGCCATCCCAGACTACGAGGTCGTAGCCATCTTACAGCGAGCTGAGGCTCCCTCAGACCCGGCCTCCGCCCCCAAGGGCTCACACTGTACTGTTGACTACCCAGAGGCCAAGCACTACCGCACAGCCGACGACTTTTTTGCCGACACTGAAATCCAATTTGTCGTGGTTGCAACTCATACCGACACGCATTCGTCTTTTGCCAAGAAAGCGCTTCTTGCAGGCAAACATGGTACGCCCCGTGAGCATGAAAACGACTTGAAAATCGCTAACTCTCAATGATCAGTGATTGTGGATAAGCCATTTGCGATGTCTTCAGGTGAAGCCGACGAGATGATCAAGTTATCCGAAGAAAAAAAACTCATCCTCACATGTTTCCAGAATAGGCGATGGGTGAGCCATGGTTAGGAGCTGCCGTAGTCGAGTTGATCTGACTTTCCCGACAGGACGGTGATTTCCAAACGCTCCGCCACCTCATCAATGTTGGCGCACTAGGCGACATCAAGGAAGCCGAGATTCACTACGACTTTGAGTCTCCCCCATGGCTGTCCACGATGACTGAAAAGAAATATACGCCCGGCTCAGGCATGGCTTTTGGTCTCGGTGAGTGATCAATCGACAGGCAGCCCCGGCTAAATGCTAACCGTAGGTCAGGGACCCACAGCGTCGACCAGGCTCTAGTCCTCTTCGGACGGCCACAGTCCGTGACGGGCTTCTTTCGCACCCAGCGTGACATGGAGAGCGAAGTCGAGGACTCTTTCACGATCATCCTGCAGTACAGCGGCACCCAGAAGGACCTGCTCGTAACTGTCAAGACATCGGTCACTACCCCTATGGCAAAGCAGCTCAAGCAACTCGTCCGGGGAACAAAGGGGTCTTTCATCAAGGTGAATAAAACAGGACCCCCACGGCTCTCAGGGTGTTTCCAGCCTGAAGATACCCAGACGCTGAGATGTTCTCTCTAGTTCCAACAACGCAGCACCTGCCCTCAAGAGGAGCAGATCGAGGCCGGGAAAGAGCCACTCGACCAAGGGTTTGGTGTCGAAGATGAGAAAATGCGCGGTATTCTCACCACATGCGAAGAGTTTGACAGCAGTGTGCAGACCTATGATCCGGAGACGAAGAAGTATACGGGCCCGTACCCCAGTATCACTGGGCGGTGGATGGGCTTATATGAGAATGTGGCGGATGCTATCAATGGCAAGGCAGAGTTGGCCGTTAAACCGACACAGTCGAGGGATGGGCTGAGGGTGATAGAGCTTGCGAGAGAGTCGCATGAGAAAGGTGTCACAGTTCAATGGAAGTGAGGAGCCTCCGGCACGACCCAGCTGCCCAGGTGGAAACGAGCTTTCAAGTCATCAGTGCCCTTAGTCCCGAGGTCAAGGTTTCGACTGAAGGCCGCAATGCTTGCGATTAGTTGCTTTGTGTCCTCCATCCCTATCAATCTTTTTCTAGTCTTGACCTGAAGTAACATATTGCAAGCATCGCCGTTCTCGATTATGGAAAAGGCCATCGATTGCAAGATCCCATTTGCCCCAATTACTGCGGCCAAGAAGGTGGAACAGACCAGGCTGTTACTCCGCCGAGGCATCCCACCAACAGTTTCCGCAACCCCGTACAGACACACATACCCTTAACCGCTAGCCCCCGAGCTGCAAGTGACACCCAAGCTGCCGGGCGTATTCGCGCACAGGTACGTTGCGGCCCCCGAGCCAGCCTTGACCGCCATGCCGCTCATCGCGATGCCGCAGGACCCAGCCTTGGGACAATTAATGTTGGCCACGACAGGCGCATACCTGGTGCTCGTGGTGCCCGAGAAGCCCGACACCACCACGCCCGAGATCTGGGCCGTGCTGGGGTTGTCGGCGCAGTAGGTGGCGTCCGAGTTGTAGCAGCTCTGGACCTGGAAGGCGTAGTCGGTGCCGGGGACGGTGAAGTCCTTAAAGGTGACGTTGGACACGACGGCGGAGCCGTACGAGGGGCCCCCCGCGTACAGCTTGATGCCCGCGGCCTTTGTGGACGCCGACATCCTGGCCCCGGACACGAACACGTTGGTCACGGTGTCGGTGGTCCCGGGCCGCGAGCCCAGGCTGCCGACGCTGATGCCGTGGCTGCCGCTGCAGCTGATGTCGTAGACCTCGACGTGGTCGGCGCCTGGCTTGAAGGCCACGCAGTCGTCCTGGTTGGCCACTGTGGCCCCGTTGATGGTCACGTGGGTCGAGCTGCCGATGTCCCAGCCGTCCGTGTTCTTGGGCAGGTTGCTGCTCTTGCTCACGGCCGACAGGGAGATCTTGGTGTATGCTACATTGCTAGAACCGCCCGTCACGGAGTGGAATACGTTGGGGGCGTCCTTGAAGCTCAGGTTGGACATCTTCACGTTCTTGGAACCGGTGACGTAGAACAGGGTTGGGCGACGGAATGAGGTGTCTGTGGCGAACTTGTCCCACGAGGCCTGCCCGTTGCCGTCGAAAACACCCGAGCCGGTGGTGCTCGTCACCGTGAGCCCGTCTATGTTCTGTGCCAGGACGATGGCAGTTTTGCCGTTCCAGTACTCTGTATCGGAGGAGACTTTAACCATGCCCTCGACCTGTAGGGTGCACCCCTTGCAACCAGCGAGGCTGAGCACAGAGTTGATGTAGTATGTCGTGCCGGCGGGGAACACAATAGTTCCAGACGGGCATTCGGCGATCGCGGACTGGATGGCGGGCACGTCGTCGATAGAGCTGCTTCCACCAGCCTTCGGTGTACAAGCCGCCGCCCGCGGCGCTACCCTGGACGGCGTGGCGCCGGCAAGGGCTGCGTTGGCAACGGCCAGGATGGTGAGGAACAACATGTTCGACCGGCGAACCAGGAAAGCGGTATGCAGTCGTCGTCCTTTCTTGGTAGTAATTATGGGGTAGGGCAGCAACACGAGCAGCTAAAACTGCACGCTGTTGAGCTTCTGTAGGGATGTGGTAGATGTGTGATTTCGATGCGCACTGGAGCAATTCCGCAAGCCAAGATCCCGTGTAAGACTGACATGCCGGGCCATGCTTGCTGCAACATAGCTTTATTATACTTCTTGCACACTCGACTGGCAGCACCCCCTTTTCGTCGGAGTGGGTTCACCGACGTGAAATGATCCCGTGGGCACAAGACGGCAATGTCCTTGTCCTTTTCTGGAAGGCGATTCATGTGAACACCAAGGGGTCAAGCTTCTAATTTGTGGGTTCCCTCTGGCCATATTTTCCATGCGGGCGGGCAATTCTCCGAATAAGAATACCGTCTCACCGGTAGCTTAGCCGACGGCACGTTCCGCGTTGCCAACGCAGGTTTACCGGATCAACAGTCGTCTGCGACTCGGATACTGTAACCATGCAATCGGGGCCGGGCCAGGCTAATAGCCGCCGAAGTCCGCGCCCTTCCGTCATCCGAGCATCGCTGTTGGTGTCGCAGCGCAATAATGTCTGGCGTCTTGGGCTGGGCGAATCGCTTGACGACCTCGGGATGTCTTGACACGACCGATGTGCCGGTAACTACTTGCGTGTCGTGGTCGGTATGCATCCACCCACTGTCTGTCTCACCCTGTCTGAACAACTGTTATGGTCCTTCTTTTCGTGGATGCGAGTGCTCGTGCAGAGATCTGGAACATTACACCGTCTTCAAATGTTGCTGGCCAGTCTGAGGAACGTAATAGTGATCATTCCGCTGGTTTCTTGCGTGTTTGGAAAGTCTGCGCCCGTACAGTGCTCTGAATGAAGATATGTTTTTATCACACTGCTGACGTCGACATCGGGATTGGTGATGCTTTAATAAGCCTGTCTCATATCGTAGGTCAGAAGAGAGATACCTACCATAGCTGTCACGATTTCGAGCAGGGTATATTGAATAGAGTAAATTAACTGGTTATTTAATTATAAATAGTAAATAGGAGAAGTTCTTATTTATAAATAATGGAATATTATAATAGGTAGGTTTAATTAATATTTTATAGTTTAATATATTCTTTAAATAATTTATTAATTATTTAAATAAAATATTATAAGTATTTATTATAATATTTTAAAATAATAATTTAATTATTTATTTTAAATAAAAATAATAAAACTTTTAAATAATTATAAATAAAATAATTAATATTTATTATATACTTTTAAATGCTTTAATATATAAATATTTTAAGTTTTTAGTCTATTATATTTAATTAAAAAATTTTAAAATATAATTTAATTTATTTTTTATATATTTTTTTAAATTAAAATAAAAAATTTTTATATTTATATATATAGAATATTTTTTTATTTAATTTTTATTAAAAAAAATACTTATTATACTACTTAAGTTATTAATAAAGTAATTTTATACTTTTTTAATTTAATAAAAGTATTATAAAAATATTATATATTAATATTTTATATAAAATAAGATTATTAAAAAAGTTAGTTAAGGTTTTTAATATTTATATAATAAAATTAAATAAACTAAATAAATTTAATTTAATAAATTTAATAATTTTAATATTCCTCTAATATCTCTTTTTATTATTATTATTACTTTTATTATTAAAGAAAAAAAAATAATAAAATAAAAAAATTTAATATTTACTATACTATCCTTTATATAAAATATATATACTTTATTTTTATTAAATATAGTTTAAATATTTATTTTAAATAAATAAATATTAATTATTTAACTTATTATATTATTTATATTTATAAATATAATTATTAAGCTATACCTATTTATATTATTATTACTATTATTAAGCTTATTTAATTACTTAAAGTTAATATTAATAAAAAAATAAGCTTATTTTATTCCTTTTATATATTTAATATATTAATTTTATATATTAAATTCTATTCTATATTTATAAGATTTTATATTTATTATTTAAAAAGTTTAAATTTAAATTTAAATAGTTTATTTATAGTTTTTTTAAATTAAATAAATAAAATAAAAGTAAAAAGAATAAAAAAAATAAAAAAAAAAAGAATAATACGGATAGTATTATTTAATATATTAAGTATATTAAAATATTTAAATAGAATATTTATATTTTATAAATTTAATATATATTTAAAATATTAAAATTATATTATTAAAATATTTTAATAAATATATTAATTAATATAAATTTATTAAATAAATATTTTATTTAAAATAAATTTTTAATATATTTTTATTTTAATTATATATTATATATATTAATATAATAAAATTTTATAATTTTTTTTTATTTTTTATAATAATTAATTAAATTATTTAATTATTTCTATTATAAATTTTTTATTTTTTTTATATTAATTATTAAGTTTTAAAATAATTATTTTAAAATTATAAGTTTTTTTTTAATATATATAATATTTAAAAGTTTTATTTTTATAATTAAATTATTATAATATTTTAATAAATAGTTTTTTAATAAATTAAATTATTATAAAATATAATAATATATTTATAAAATAAATATTATATTTTTTTATTATTTATAAAAAAAGTATTTATATAAATAATAAGTATTTTTAAAGATTTATTTTTATATTAAATAATTAAGAAATATATAAAAAATAAATATATAATATATTAATTTATAATTCTTAAATATTTTAATTTTAAATTAAATAAATAAAATAAAAATTATATTATTATAAAAATTATATTTATTTAAATTATTATAATTATATATAGAATTAAACTTATATATTTTTAAAATACTTTAATTTTTTTTTATTATTTATTTTTTATATTTTAAAAGTATATATTTAGATATTAAAATATTTAAAATATTAAATAAAGAGATATTAAAGTATTTAATAATCTTTTTAATATATATATTATATATTAAATAAAATATATTAATTATTTAATTTTTTATAATATATACCCTAAAGTATTATTTAATTATTCTTTAATTTTTAATTTTATATACTTTTTTTAATTTATTTATTATTTTAAAAACTTTTAATTTATAATTATAAATATAAAAAATTAAATAATTATTAATAAAAAATATTATTATAATAGTTTTTTATTTATTTTAAAAAAAATATATTTTTTTTAAATTAATTTATAATTTAAGTTTTTAAAATATTAATATAAACTCTTTATATTATAAAAATAATATATTTTTTAATTTATATATTATATTATATAATTTTATATATTTTTTAAATTATTTAAATTTATTTAAAAACTTATAATATATAAATATTTTATTAAATTAAATATTAAAAAATATATTTATTATATTAAATTACTTAATTTTTAAATTATATTAAATAATAAAAACTATTATTAATTAAAATAACCTTATAATAAATATTATTATATATATATTTTAAAATATATTATATAATTATATATTATTATATATATATAATTAAATTTTATTATATTTTAAATATTTATTTTAATTTTATTTATATATAAATATTTATTTAAATAAAAATAATTTTTTTTTAATTAAATTTTTATTAATAATTTAAATATTTAATTTAATTTAAATAACTAGCTTAAAAAAATCTATTATTAAATAATTTTAAAGTTTTTTTTATTTATTTAATAATAATTTTTAAAGTTTATTTTAATATATTTTTTTTATATAAAATAATTTTAAATTTTTTTTAAATTATAAAATATTATTATATTATAATAAATAATATTAAATATAATATTTTATATATTTAATTTTTTTTATTTAAAATTATTTATTAATTAAATATATAAGTATTAAAAAAAATAATTTATAAATATTTAAAATATTAATATATTTATTTTTAAATAATATTATAATAAAATTTTTTTATTTTTTAAAAATATTTTTTATAAATATTAACTTATTTTTATTATTAATTATTATTTTAATTATTTAAAATTATATAATTTAATTAATTTTTTTATAATAAAAAATTAATTTATATAATAATAATATTTTTAATAAATTTTTTTTAAATAAAGAATTTTTTAATTATTTATTAATAGTTTTTTTTTAAATTTAATACCTTTTTTTAAAACTTATTATTTTAAATTAAAAGTTTTTATTTTTTTTAATATTTTTATAACTAAATTAAAAGTTTATTTTAAACTTAATAAGCTTTTTAAATAATAATTCCTTATCCTTAAATTTTTAATAATTATATTTAAAGGTTTTAAGTTTAATTAAATATTATTTAATTAATAATATTAAATTTTAAATATTTATTAAAATAGAATTTTTTTTTTTTTTAAATATAATAATTTATTAAATAATTTTTAAAGTTTTTAAATATTATTTTATATTTAATATTATTATTATTTTATTTAAAATATAAAATATTATTTTATTAAAAATTATATTTTATATATATATTATAATATTAAATTTTAAAATTTATATTAAAAAAATATTTAATATTTTATAATTAATAAAATATTTAATATAAATATATAATTAAATTTTAAAATTATATTTATAATACTTAATTTTTTAATTTTTTTATAAAAAATATATTTTAAAATTATATATATATATATATATTTAATAAAGGTAAAATTATATTATAAATTTATTTATATATAATAAAATATATTAATAAAAGCATTATTAAAATTAAACTTTTATTTTTTATATTAAAAAATATTATATATTTAATTTATATAAAAATTAATTATATAAATAAATAATTATTATATTTATATATAATTATAATTTTTTTAATAAATTTATTATAATATATATTTTAATAAATTAAATAATAACTTTTTATTTTAAATATTTTATATTTTTATTAAATTTATAAATATATATTAATATATATTTAAATTAAATTTTTATTCTTTTATATTATATTTTATATATAATTATTTTATAAATTAAAAATATAAAATATTATTATTTTATTAAATTTTATATATAATAAACTTATATTATATTTTTATTATATTTATAAAATTTTAAAATATAAAAAATATATTTTTTAAATTTTTATTTTATAATAATATATTAAAAAATATATTTAAAAATTTATTTTTAATTATTATTAATTATAATATACTTTTAAAATTAAATAAAAAATTAAATAAATTTTATTAAATATATTAAAAAAAATATTTTATTTAATTTTTAAAAATTTATTTTAATATAATTTATTTAATATATATTAATATATAATATTTATATTTAATATATAATATATTATTTATTTTAATTTTATATATAATATATATTATTATTTTTAAAATTTTTAAATTAAAATATTTAATTTTTAAATATTAAAACTATTTTAAATTTTTTTTATAAGTAATAATTATATAAAAAAATATTATATTAATATTTATATTAAAAAAGTTATAATTTTTATTTTATTTAATAAAATATTTTAAAAATTAAATAAATAAAAAATAGTTTATATTTAATAAAAATTAAATTTTAATAATATTTTAATTATATAAAAATAATATTCTTTTTAAAAATTTTAAATTTAAATATATAATTAAATTTATAATATTATATTTTTTATTTAAATAAAAGAATTTTTAAAATAATATTTATATAAAACTTTTTAATTATAACTATATTATTTAATATAAAATATTTTTTTTAAATTTTATTTTTTATAAATAAAATATTATAAAATATTTAAATATTTTTTTTATAATAAAAAAAAAAGTAATCCTTATTTTAATTAATTTCTTAAGCTTAATTATTTAAAAAGAATTAAGTTTTAATAAAATAAAGTTATTAATAAAATATAAAGTTCTATAATTATTAAATAAAGTATTTTAAAAAAAATTAATAGGGAATATTTTATATTATTAAAAAAATTTATAATACTTTTAATATTCTATTAAATTAAAAATAAGTATTTAATTTATTTAAATGAATAAACTTTACCTACTTTTTTTTATTTTTATTAATAAAATTTATTTATTTATTTTTAATTTATTTTTTTTTATAAATTTAATATATAAATTAATTTATTTTTTAAATTATAAATACTTATAAATATTTTTTATTTTAAAAAAAATTAAATTATTTTTTTTAAGTTTTATTATTTATATAAATAAACCTTTAATAGCTTATTTTATTAAAATATAATTCTTAAAATATTATTTATATTTATATTATTTAAAAAATTTATAAAAATATTAATAAGGATTTTTATATATTATTTAATTATATAAATTTTTTAAATTTCTTTTAATTTAAAATTATTTAAAAATAATAAATATAATAAATAAAATAAATTTTTTAATATTATTTATTTTTTAATATATATTATTCTTAAATATTTTTTTTAATTTAAAAAATATATTTAATTTTTTTTAATTTTTATTCTTATTAATTAAATTTTAAAATATTTAACTAACTTAAATTAAAATAAATTAAATATTTATAAAATTTGAAAATTCTTTATAATAAATATATTTTTTATTTTAATTAATTTATATACTTTAATTTATTTATAAATTTAAAATTAATATATATATTATTTAAAAAAATTAATTCCTTTAACTTTAAATATTATTAAAATTATTTAATATTTCTTTTATATTACTATTTTAATACTTATATTAAAAAGTATTAATAATATTTTAAGTACTTTAATAAGAAAATAAAGCTTAAAAATCTTTTTTAAATTAAATATTTTTATTTATATAAAAATAAAAAAATTTTAATTAATTATATAATTTATTTAATTTTAAATTAATTATTAATAATTATTAAATATAATAAATATTATAAAAGATTTAAATTATTATTTATAGTATTTAAAAAGTTTTTATTAAATTTTTTTTATATTTAATTTTATTAAAATAATTAAAATAAATAATTATTTAATAATAAATACTCCTAAACTTTTTTATATTATTATTATTTTAAAATACTTAATTTAAATATTTATTTACTTTTTAATAAAAAATAAGTTAAATATTATATATTTTAAAAAGCTTAAAAATATAAAATTTAATTTAAAAGTATTTAAATTAATAATTTTTTATATTCTTTTAAATATATAATAAAATTAAAATTAAATATAACATTCTAAAAAGCTTTTTTTTTATAAAAAAATATTAAACTAATAAGGATTATTTTTTAAATTAAAAAATATTTAAATAATAAAAAAAATTACTTAAAAATATATATAAAAAAAAAATTAAATTAAAATTAAACTTATAATTATTATAATTTTAAATAAATTATATTAAATAAAGTAAATTAATTAGTTATTTAACTATAAATAATAAGTAGGAAAAGTCCTTATTTATAAATAATGGAGTATTGTAATGGGTGGGTCCAATTGGTGCCCCACAGCTTGATAATAGCTGTGTAGTGGACACGGAGCCGAGCTTGTTAATGTGAAGGGCCCGGGGTTAGTTAAAGCAATGTTACTTCGAACTTTCAGGTTAATTCTGTGAGCTCTTTAAAGTACTGCTTGCAAAATTCCAAGTTACTGTGAACAAAGAGTCTAGCAGGAGGTATTAATATACACCTGGGCCGGCGAGTCGCAATCACGACTTCCAGGAAACTCGCACGGCCGCTGTGTTTGTTTTGCCCAGACGACACCCGGCTGAACACAGTGTAATTAAGTACACACTGTCCTTATCATCCGGCAACGACAGCTAACAGCCCTGGAGCCCAAGCCTCCAAGACTTCTAATACGACTCTCCGCCCGGAACAGGAAGAAAAATCACGTCTCCTCTCGACGATGTCTACGCAGTAGCGTGTGGAGATCATCAAGTTCTCTTGGCGTCCACAATACTATATGCAGATCAACCTCAGCCACATCTGAGACAGGCGTGCTCAGCGTCCTTGCCCCTCAGCATCTCCCAAGCCGGGAACAAACATCAGCAACTGTCCAACCCCAAGCTCGAGAGGCATCATGAAGCTCCACCTCTTGCTCACCTCCCTGCTGCTCAGGGCCACCACATCAGCCGGCCAGGCATCCCCAGGCCTGCCGATGGTGATCAACACGTGGGGCGGCCCCTTCACAGCCGCCACCGACACGGCCTACCAGTCGCTGGCGGCGAGCTCGGCGTCCGCCCTCGACGCCGTGCAGGCCGGCTGCGCGGCGTGCGAGCGCAACCAGTGCGACGGCAGCGTCGGCTACGGCGGCTCGCCCGACGAGGACTGCGAGACCACCCTCGACGCCATGATCCAGGACGGCACGACCATGAAGGCCGGCGCCGTGGCGGGGCTGCGGCGCGTGAGGGACGCCATCGCCGTGGCGCGCCTGGTCCTCGACTACACGGACCACACCCTGCTCGCCGGCGACCTGGCGACCGAGTTTGCGGTGGGCTTCGGCGGGTTCAGGGAGGAGAACCTGACCACGGCCGACAGCGCGGCGCGGTGCGGCGAGTGGAGGGCCGCCGGGTGCCAGCCCAACTACCGCGCCGGGGTCGTGGTGCCGGATGCGGCCACGTCGTGTGGGCCGTATTCCCCTGCTGCTGGCGCCGCCGGGTCGGCCGTCGCGACCCGCGAGGTGGAGCTCAAGACGAGGAGGAGGTCGGCGGCGTACGGGACGTCCGCGGGCATGTCGCACGACACCATCTCCATGATTGCGATCCACGCCGACGGGACGATGGCCGCCGGCACGTCGACGAACGGTGCATCGCACAAGGTCCCTGGGCGCGTGGGCGATGGTCCGATCACCGGAAGCGGCTCGTATGTCGATGGTGATGTGGGCGGGTGTGGCGCGACTGGCGACGGCGACATCATGATGCGGTTCCTGCCCTGCTACCAGGCCGTCGAGAGCATGAGGAGGGGCATGACGCCCCAGGAGGCTGCTGAGGATGCTGTATCGCGCATGATCAGGAAATACCCCGAGGCGGCTACCGGCATTGTGGTCGTCAACAACCAGGGCGAACACGGCGGCGCGGCGTCTGGGTGGACTTTCACGTATGCATACAGAGGGGGCACGATGAATGGCACCGAAGTTGTTACGGTGCCACCGTTGTCCGAATGAGTGCGTGTAAAAATACAAGCACACCTATAACATGTCACAACGCGGTCAGGTTGATATACTACTGTGAATATCCGGGGCGTTCCAATACAGAGCTCGTAGAAGTATTAGTCACTGGCGGTGATGCAACATACCCAGGTCGGCCCCCAAATGCATTCCAAAGTTGACGTGGATGTTGTCCAACCGCATATTAATAGAACTTGGCGCGTTCGTCTGATGCTCGCCGGGCCCACCCAAGTTTCCAAGACAAACAAACCTCAGGCTTGGTTGCCAAGCCCACGCCTGCCTGTTGTGAGTAAGTCCGAAGCACAGGAAAAGGAGGCTTGCCGATCTCACATGTGCAGTGGACTGAGCCACCTCGGGTTCGCAGGTCTGGGTTTGCCAAGAGAACACCTGCTCAACGGAGCTGTTTATTATATTAGCAGGCAAACAACAGGGCGCCTTGGCCGTATGGAGGTGAGCGGCTACTGCCAATACTCCTCAGGTGCCAGTGAGTACTGTGGTCAAGTAACGTTAACATTTATCCCAGTATCTCGTGCGATATTTAAATATAGTATTTAAATGTCACCTTACCTCATTTTTCATTTACCCTACCACTAATTCTTTAACCTTAATACTAACCTTATTATATATAAAAGAGACCGAATATTCGCAGGGTAATAAGTGGATGTTTCAGGGCCGGATTTGGATAATGTAGGGCCGGAATTTGGATGGTGCAGGGCAACATGTGTCCTTAATTTACACTATGGCCTCGCCATACAAAACACAAATACACGGTCATTAACCACACATTTGCTGTTTGATTCCTCAATTCCTCGTTTCCTCATCCTCCCTCTCATAGCTTCTACCCTGGTGGTTTGCTAGGTTTACTACTTCTTTCCTCTCCACCTCCTAGGGCGTTTCCTCCTCGTATTAGGCTTCTTGGCTGCTAGGTTTAAAGTTATTAATAGTTGAGGGTATCATTGCTGGTGATGGTGTTATTACTAGTAAGAGCGTCATTGCTGGTGAGGGTATTGTTGCTGGCCAGGGTATTGAATGCAATTGGTTGGGTTGTGTGGGTGTGAAATTTGTTGAGTGGTGTGCTCTGATTGACTGGCGGTACTTGTTGCCCTTTTTGTCGCCCTGCGAATATCCGTTCTCAGATAAAAAGAGCGTAGTTGATAATTAAACACATACTTGAACATTTAAATACTATATTTAAATGTCGCATGAGATACAGGGATAAATGTCAGTTGACCGCATCCCACGGTGCCAATGCCGATAGATGAACTCCAGCACGGACTATTATGCGAGAAAGTCAACCCCTGCGATCTGCCACCTTAATTCGAGACTGGGAGTTGACCACTGCAGCTAGGGCTGACGTCAACAAGAGGCTGGGACACTCAATGGATCCACAGTAATAACAGCCGCAATGTTCAGGTGACAGTGAAATATTCATATTTAAAGAAAACATCGATGGGCACTATGTTCTTCTACTTCCAGAACAGACGATCAACAACACTCCCACTCGTGTGCCATCATGGCCTCACACTCGTTCCAGACCATCGTTCTCGCCTTGAGTCTGCTTCTCAGCATTGTGAGTATTAAAACTGTCCTCGGGGTGTCCTACCGCCTGCTTAAAGAGTATTCCTAACAGTCGTCCCAAGGTCTCTTGTGCTCCCAGCAGACCTTCCCCCATACGTGACGTCCCAGCCAGCCTTCCAACCGGCTCCACTACTCCCATCAGACCTTTCCTCGTACGTAGCCTCCCACCCAGCTCCACAAAAGACCCAGAACCTAGTTGACACCATCTCAGGATAACGACGCCTACGCACTAGAGTACGAGGTAGACGAGACACGGAACCGCTGGCTCTTCAACGTCTACGCGGACGGCTACCAAAAGCTCAACGCCGACGGCAAGCCCGAGGCGGTCGACACCGTCGTCATCAACAAGCAGTCGAAGCGCCTGACGGTCGTGAAGGCCATGAACGGGCTGGACACGACGGAGCCGCGCCTCAAGATGCGCGAGGTGCTGAGGGAGCTGTGGATCCGCGCGGGCCTCGAGCCGTCGGAGATCAAAGAGGTGCTGGGCTTCAACATCGAGAATGACAACATGCAGCAGGCCATCATGCAGTGCCGTGACGGTCTGGGCTTGGAGGCTATTGACAATTTTGTTGTCACTGACGCCGAGACTGAGCCGGCGAGGAGGGATTGTTGGAATACGCTTGGAGGCACGATCTTCTCGGCGTCGATGATGGGGGCTATCAAGGATTTTGATATTAAGAAGGAGCTCGTCAGCATTGGTATTGAGCATGAGGGTCAAGTCGATCATGTTTACTACAACTTCTCGTGAGACTGCGTTCTAAGTTGACCTTAGGATGTTTGAAGACAGAATCAAGTTCCGGACCTAGGTCAAGATGCAACGCATCACAATATTCATCCAATTGTAGTACTGACAAGCGCTGACTTGTTTGTCTGTGAGTGGCATATAGACTTCTTTAATTCCTCTTCCCTCAAGAGATAATGGTCCCTGTCTCAAGTCTCAAGCTCTTGCGACGACCCCATGAGGCCAGGCGCCTCGAAGTGGAACGTGTTCAACAGGTCAAAATTGAAATATCCGTTGATGGCGTCAATATCCGAGGAAAGATCAAGATTGAAATCGAAAGGGTTCTCAGGGGCCGCGCTCGACGGCTCCGCGGGCGGCGCATTGAGGGCATAGTCTAGCACGTGCTGAATGACAGCCTTGCAGGAGCTGCAGAGGTCGCCGTTCGGCGCCGACGGGCTGACCCAGTCCAGGAAACCACTCAGAAGGCTCAGCTGCTGAATGATGCCGGAGCGGGTGACACCTGGCACCGGCGCATGCTGCAGGGATGGCTTCAGGAGCTCGTTGCAGAGGACACCGCCGGAGGGAGCTGCGAATGCCATTACCTGTTCGGACGTGAGTCATGTTCTTGGTCGGGGGAAATGCGACGGCGGAAAATCAGCCAGAGGGATCGCGACTCACAAGCCACTCAAAGTCTCCATGCAATCCAGCGAGCCGGTCCATATGCGTCCAAAACACCAGCGTCACCGACACCATCTCAAAACTGACGTTTAACAGTTCGGCGTTGCTGTCATGTCCCCATTGTACCAGCAGACGCGTGATGAAGAACAGGTTCTGCAGATGTTCCAGCCGCACAAGGATCTTGATGTAGATATCCGGAGCTGGAACGCTCGGGTCTCTCACCACGTCAGGTGAGTACTTGAGGACGTCTGGTATTCCTGCAGAGGCTTCGTACTGGTGCTCCTTCAACGCCCTTCTGCCGAGTCAGCAAGGGAGGCACATCCACATAGACAGACTGGGATGAAACATGGGGACATCACTCACAGTAATGCGTCGATAGAAGTGTATGCAGGATCCCCCAGGGCTACCTCCATCACCTCGTCCTTGACCCGCGCAAGCTTCCGCCTCGCCCGGACAATTGTCGCCGCGTAACGTTCACCCTTGCGGTTCCATCCGTCATCATCAAGCTCCTCTACCGCCTTTGCTATGGTATCGGGGTCAGACATCAGGACTTCGTCACTCAAGTCGAGCGGCAGTGGCGTCAGCATGTACTTTCTGCTGAGTAGTGGCGGCCGTCCACTAAAAGACGCCGCCACCTTGTCAATAACGAAGATTTGCGAAAAGAGCCGCCTTTTGACCTCTTGGGCAGCTGTAGGCACATAAGGCTTCTTGTCATCTTGTAAGGCGTGGAGGCCGAGGTATGTCGCCAACGCAATGTTCTCTCCGTGGAGCCTCCAAAAGGACGGGGCCGCGTCGCCCGCGATCATCGACTCCAGGATGGCGGCCTTGTACAAAGAGTAGAGCAGCAGGCTATTCGGCGGACATCCCTTGCACAACTGCGCGCAGATATCTGCGGTTTCCTTGTATATCGCCGCCATTGGTGCGTGTCTCTGATTCGGGTTGCGGAGCATTTCCGGGCGGTGAGGGTGGTCTGCGAGTGCGCCGAGGGCCCAGTAGGTGAAGAGTATGCCCAGGCACTCCCATCGCAGGTTGGGACCGGAGAATGACGATATCCACGCCTCCGAGTCCAGTTCGTCCTCGAGCAATGGTTTTGCGGAGTTTGAGGACAGTAGCTGGGCCATCTCCTCGAGATCCTTGGGCCTGCGTGATCTCAGGGTGCGGCCGAAGACCGAGAGCAGAGACTCGAGGACACGCTTGGCAGCAAGACGCATCCATCCATCGTTCGGGTTGGTGTGCTTCTCGAATAGTGTGAGAGCATCGTCTTCGGCGGGTAAACGGTTCAGTACAAGCAGGCTGGTCTCGAGTGATCGCGGAGACAGGACGATCGTGGTGGTGCCCGCGTCGCCATTGTGGGTTGTTGAAACCGGGGGGCTAGTCGTTATGACTGAGGATATGCCCAACAAAGGGCCTTTGACGAGGGACAGGCTGTTCTGTGTCTCCTGGTAAACGGCAGAAAAGCTGGTGAAGCCGAGGTAGCCTGGGCCGGTCTCCGACGTGTGGTTTCTCGAATCAGGAGAGTCCGACAGTACATTGATACTTGGTGAACTATTCGATCTAGGTGATGGCCGTGTACTGGTAGTTATCCTAGGGTCAATATCACTTCAGCACATCATTGCGGTGACTACATATTGCGCACCTGGCGGGTCTGACCGTGCCACCTGGACGGATGTGGGCTGACTTTCGGTTTGGCTCCTCAACACCGAGATATACGCAGCCACCGGGGTTATTGCGAGCTCTACATCGACGACAAGCAGGGAACGCGTGGTCGCAGGAGACTTTGCGCTTGCGACAAGGCTCGCAAGCCTGCAGTCGTCCGTTGCGACGACGTCCGGGAGCGCCGAGCGCCGAGGCTGATGGTGAGGACGGCGGCCGCTCCATGGTCAAGTGCTGTGGATCCAGAACTTAATGTGTCACTGTATGAGACGGGATCGGAGTTGTCTTGGTCTCGATCAGATAAGATCCACGGGTATGGTTGGTCCCACAAGGTCTCAGCCGACTGATGTGCGTGAGAGAGAAGAAAGATGTGTGACGGTGAGAGCGGGGCTCGGCCTGTGCCAGCTGCGGCATTCGGCGCTCGGAGCTCAGAAGCGGCGCTGTGGTCCGCCGAAAACTTGCAACGAGATACCACCTCGTTCATGAGGGGATGGGTGGTAATTTTCAAAGTTTCCGTTGTGATAAAGACTTGAATTTGCAAACTCTCCACCCCCGAGACGTTGACAGTCAAATTATTATGTTCGCTCACCTTACTGCACTGCCCAAGTGTGGATGATGGTCTGGGGTCTCCAGATGTCACACAAGACAGCGACGACGACTGGCGGCGCGAAAGAAACTGTGGTTTCTATTTCCTAACTTGCAAAGGCCATGTGCTGTCAGAAAAGTTCTAGCTCGTCAATTGCCTGAGCCTTGATGGCTTGAAGGACGGCAGCACTTGCTGAAGTTCACTCTTGTTGCACGTCAGTACTCTTTGCAACTTCCATCTCAATGGAATTTCTTTTCCTGCAGCCACCCCAGTGCCCTTGACCAGGTCGATCATACGAGCCACTCCTTTCGTAGAGTCGCCTGGCTCTTTTCCCACTATACCCTGCTCAACCGCTTTCACGCCTGTCATGAGAATTTAGCAGCAATACAAAAGACCAAATGGCGCACATATGAGCCATTAGAGTAGTATAGGGAAACAATTCAAGTCGGGAAGACCGCCATACCTGCATTGAACTGGGCATAGAGCCCCACGCGACCGGCTACGTGGTTAATATTACTAAAAGCACGAGTACGAAAGTACCCCGGCTCAATAATCAGCACCTTGATACCAGGCGAAAGGATGGCGAGCTCCTTTGCAAGACATTCCACAGCCCCTTCCAATGCGAACTTGGTTGCACAGTATCTAGTGGCACTGGGGTCGGCACTGTCCCATTATTAGCTCACACGATATCATGCGGACGAAATATTTTAGGAGACGTACTGCCATCCTGCTTGTGAGCCCATAAACAGAAGGGTTCCCGTCCCCCTGGCGCGCAACTTGGGCAGGATTGCCCGGGTAATGTTCAAGGGGCCGTGGAAGTTGGTTTTGAAGACGGCTTCCATATCCTTCTGTCTATGCGTTACGTTAGGAAAGATAGCTAGTGAGTACCTTTTGCAGGTCAAAAACAAACGTGATCTCTTCAAAAGCTCCACTTAAAATATAGCCCGCGTTGTTAACAACAACATCGATGCCCCTAGGGTAAATGCCCCATGCCTCGTTGCTCTTGGCCGCAATGGTCTCTTCAGAAGCTGTCACATCCAAATCCAGGATACTCGCTCCAGTATCTTTGAGATATGCGAGCTTCTTTTCACCGTTGCAACCTGTGGCAATGACATTGTCGCCTTGGGCCCAAAGCTGGTGCACGAATTCGACGCCGAAGCCGCTAGAGCAGCCTGTTATGAGCCACGTTTGAGGTGCCATGGTGTGGGTGCGTATCTGTTAGATAGGGAGACCGAATTGGGATCTCAGGTACCGGGAGAGACATGTACAGTTTCGGATTGTGGTTATCAAGGGAATGATCCAAGGAAGAACTCGTTCTCAAGTACGCGAGCACGCGTTGGAAGCTAACTTGCGGCAATCATCCAATAGGATTGCAAGCATGACGAGCGCCTAGGATTTACTGAGCTGGTGGCACCAGATCGTGTTGGTAGAATACACCGTGTTGAAGCCCTGTATGAGTGGGGATAATAAGCACTAACGACGTGGTGACCTACCAAGATACAGCCAGGTCCTACCTAGGACTGGCGATCCTTCCCCTTCCGTTACTATGCTACCCCGGATAACAGCTGCATGCTGAAGGATCGTGCCGGGCCAACATGGCAATGAAAGCCGTCTGTTTTGCGGTGCCTCGCTGCTCAGAAGTAGTAGTACTACCACTGATTACGGACCATTCCGAAACCGAACATGTTTTCCTCTTTATCTTTTTTCTTGTTTCGTGGTCTGACCTTAAATCTTAAAAAATGTATAATATGTTCATTACGCGGAAAGACTTGACAGATGTCTAACATTCCACGAGTGGAACTAGCGAGATGAAATGCGACTGGATGGTTTTTTTTAAAAAAAAAAATAGAGCTTCTATAAGAAATGCTTGGTAGAAGAACGAAAGGGTAAGATTGTGGAGGAACGTTTCAGGCTATCAGGGATCCAAGACCATCTTGGATGCATTGCCAGGGTGAGAAAGCACGGCCTGCGGAAGATCATGCCCCAACATTATTGCGAGATTGGCGTATGGATAAGCGTAAATGAACAACCGTCGTACTTAAAGGGCGCTGCTCCGTGTATGTGCAGTGCGCTGTCCTTGCTCTGCCGTATGTCACACCACTGAAACTGTACGATCCACCTGTGTCTTCTACTTCTTCCGATCACTGTTGATGTATAGACCAGTTAGAATGATACGTTTCCAGTAGCGAAGCAAAGCAAAGAAACACTATCCTATATTACTCACCCGCTCAATCGCCTTGACAGGGTTTGTAGCACCACGTCGCCGTCAGCCTCTTGTGCCGCACGCCGCAGAGCCTGGTGGCGTTCCTCTTCTGTCTGCCTCATCACCACGTCGTGGCTGGGAGGCAGCCTCTCATTCTGCAAGTCAGCCTTGCGAGCATCCTCAAAGCTCCTAGCCGCATCCTTGATGCCATCGGCCCCAAGGATCAGAGTCCCCGCGGGTAGACGTCCCCCTGCAACGGTCTTGAGCTCGGTGACCCCCTCTGACTCCTCCCGTAGGACATTCAGCATGCGCGAAAGTCGTCCAATGGCGAGTATTTTGTTTTTGATGGCTACGCGCTTGGCGTACATCGAGTCGTTGTCAGGCGGGCTAGGCGGTGAGGGTGGGGAGCCAGTAGTGGAGCTAGAGCCTTCTCGGAGCTCCCTCTCAGAGCACACTCCTAAGATAGCCATCAACATGTCCACGGTCTTCTCACCAATGAATGGCAGCGACCAAGTGAAGACATCCATCATGTTAGGCAGCCAGTAAGGGTGAGGTGAGCAGTTGAACTGGCGGATATTGATAACGTTATTCTCGTATTTGAGGACTGCTGCCTTGTTGTCATACATGTCGATATAGTTCGGGGCCGAGAAGAGAGTGATCAAGCTGGGAAATCCAGTTGCCTGGGATCTGCGGTACATCCGGTAACCGGCATCTTGTGCCTCGTGTGCACGGATGACAGAGAGGAGATTGTGCCGTTCTAGGAAATTGCAGGTTGCGGCATATGAGAAGAAGTATGAGCAGCCGCGCACATTGTTGTGGCGGAAATAATCGTTCGTTTTCTCTTGGCCGAAGTCTTCGAGCGGATCCGCCCAGAGAATATCGCACATCAACCCCTGCGTAGGCGGTTCTCGGAAGCGATCGATCTGTTGTGCAGGTTAGCCACATGTGCAGAACTTCCAATTTACGATAGGGACAACGAACATTCCGAAGGTCATCTAGTGAGTGCAGCTCAGGGCTGAGGCCGCCATGCAGACATAAAAACTGCTTGTTCATAATGGCTGCCAGTGGGAGTGATTGAAAGGACCTGATACAAGCCTCATAAACAAAGTTCGAGTACTTGCGCCTACATTCAAGCTTGAATGTAAAATACTCAGTCAGGTGCCGACATTCGTGGTTACCGCGCAGTAACCATATCGAGTTGGGGTATTGAATTTTCAATGCCCATAGATAGAGGAGGCATTCAATGCTGAAGTAACCACGATCAACATAGTCGCCTAGGAAAAGGTATCTTGTGCCAGCAGCTGGATCACCCCCAACCTCGAAGAGCTTCATCAAGTCGTAATATTGGCCATGGATGTCGCCGCAGATAGTAATAGGCGCATCTACTTCCAATAGGGTTGGTTCTGCATGGAGGATCTCAGTGCCTTTGTTAATAATGAATAGAGCCTGATCCTCTGTGAGGCGTCCTTCTCGAGAGAAGTGCTGTCTAAGGAATTGGATACTAGGCTTCTTATGTGTCTCGTCATGGTAGAATTCCTCGTCTGTAGGGGGCAGCCACGCCGGAGGAGGCACATCTGCGAGAACGTGGAAAATGATCAGTAAACAAAAGTCGAGTCTGAGTGAGTTACCTGGAGTTCGGCCTCAGCATTAATGGAGAGAGGAGCAAGGCAAAGGGTGGGATCATGGGTAGAACGCTACCCTAGGGTACCTAGATAACTACGGCACCTAGGTAACTACGGCACGAGTACAGTGGCTTTTAGCTTCGTTACTTACCTTTGCAGACGCGGTCTTTCGTGCTGACCTGGGTCCCGTCCTCCATGCTCTGAATGCTGAAGTCAATCACGGAAGACGGAGCCTTGCGCTGAATGGCGCGTATCGTGTTATCAGCGTGGCGAGAGCTCACTGACACTGGCTCGGCCGTACCAGATGTTGTGCCGGCGTCACTATCAATCTCCATGCTCAGATTGTGTGATGAGTGTTACTCAAGAAGCGATTTGATGAGATGGACTTTGGATCATCATCGAGGACGAGCTGCTCGTCGCGAGTGGACAACAGGCGACAGTCAAGGGTCCCGATGACTTGACGCCTGGACTGCATCAACGTACTCGATGTATTCGTGCCGCTCTCGATTAAGGTCCCTTGGGTTGGATTGAGAAAGTGTCGACAAAATGAGTGCTCGGCATGTCAGCATGGAGGGGTCGCAGAAGGGAAAATCAGGTGCTTAAGTACCTAGGTAGGACAGCCGTGGTTCTGATTGCTTACTGGACAGAGTACGGGCTGTCTGCCCGGTGTAACGGGCCCTGTTCCGGACCTGTAAGCTAGCCCAAGCATATGACCCCTGCCACCTACGTGCATCGAGGAGTGCCTCGTACGTTTCCTTATCAGGCATCCCACGAATATCTAATTCAGCTAGCAGACTCTCACTCATGCTTGAAGTGCAGTGGTCACTCAAGTGGGACTGACAAATGAGTACAGAGGCGAAGTGCTAATTCCTATCCAGTTCTATACCTAGGTACCCAGGGTTTCATGCCAGATACATCAGGCCAAACCAATCCGTAACATTGATGAATGCCCTCGTTTTTGTTGTGAATCTCATCGAGGGTCAGCGAGAGTAGTGTCCGCCAGATCTGAACGCAAGCCATCTGTTACAGCAAACCTTTGGCCTTCTCGAGATAATGCTTTTTCAACTATAATCTTCTTAGTGTTCCCGGACGGGCATGCTCTGAGCACGCAGCATCTCTCGCATAAAAGCCCTCGACCACTTACGAACCTAACACAGATTACCGTCAAATCCGGTTATGTTTGGGACTGTATAAATCTTTTCATTATTTGGTTTCTCTTCTAAGCTGGAGCGAGACAACCTTCGATGTGGACAAGTGAAATGTGTGCCTTATGAGCGGGGCAGTGCGGCTCGATATGCAAGGCTTTGAACAATGACTTTTCAATCTACAATTAGTAACAAATACCAGTGACTGGCTGATTTCTCGCCGTTTGTGCTGTAGGTAATATCGTTGATCTGGGCCGCCATAAGCTCCGCGGCTTGTTGGCGCCGCCGCTGCTGTCAACCGTGCGATGGACCGGCCCGTCAAAGTCGAACCCATCGCCAGACCCCTGCCTAGCATGGGACTGTACAGAGCTGACTTTGTTATGTCCGTCTTCTCAGACTGTTTCAAAGTCATTGGCCATCTAAGTCCATCGTTCGCCAGTGATAGGCTGGCAATGTCAGGGCAACGTCGTCAGACGATAACAAATTCCCTCCTCTCGGCACTATCTAGCCATCCCTGGACAGCATCGCCACCAGCCTCAAATGCCGCTATAGCTAAGCCGATCCGCTGAAACTGCCCCTGGCTCGCGGGTGATGGACTCATCACCATTATGGCGACTAAATGACCGGTAACAGGGCGTCCGAGTTCGGATTGGACAAGGGACTTCGTTCCGCGCATATCCAAAATCAATACTCCTTCAACGCTCGCTGGAACCCACTTATCCATATTGTCCTCCGATGTAGCCCGCTGTACAAAGACACTACGATCGTCGCTAGATCCTTGAATCGTAATTTCGCGAAGCATAGTGTCTGGAAAGAATTCAAGCGAGTACCGTAAGCGATAAGTCTTATCTGTGAGCCAGTACTGTTGTTGAGTCGCATCCCAAGCAAGGGAGAAACTGTGTGCGAGGGCAGAGAGCCTTATCCAACCGCCGTGAACAGCTCCGAAGGGATTCGCACTCGACAGGGACACGTCCCATTCCAAGAGGGTGACCCCAAAAGATCCGGTAGAAGAGCGGTCGTCTTCCAATGTATGGTTCGGCCAGAGGTATTCGATGGGTCCATCTACAGATGCCCATGAAAACGATGGGTGAGGAGGGTTTTGTGGAGAGGGTATGGTTTCCGTCCATCTGCTGGATCCTGCAGCCCTCCAAGCCAGACCATACAGGATATCACCCCGCCAGATGCCGGCAATATATTCGTCGCCAGAAGCTTCCGCAATAATGTGCGCAAGTGCTGATACCGCGGGGAGTTTATCGCTAGCCATTGTAAGCCTCCTTCGGGTATAGTTCCGTATAATCAGCATGTGCCACTCGGAGTAAGTTTTTGAGATATCGTGTAGGTGAGTCAGAGGCCTCGGGTGATGTCGACTCTGGCCATATGACCACTCTGAGCGTCCCCCTCGAAATGCCCGGGATGCCTCGTGGCACTCACAGTCGATGGAGCTGCGACATTCCCAGGCGATCTCGTTTTCGTTAAACCCCACACACCGCCGAGCAAGAAGAGTTTCTTGCAGAGTCCATGCTCTTGTACCAAGTGGTCCGAAGTCGATCGGACTCAATGGCATCGCACTGGCTCGATATTTCGGATGTGGCATGAACGTATGCACCACTAAGTCGTTTTCACCACTTCCCACTCGTGATTCCAAACCGACCCCTCGGTAAATTCCGCGTGGTTGCGTGAAGAAGCCCGTGTCATCTGCATCGGCCGACGCAGCGGCTAGTACCAAGTAGGCATCCGAGTATATATAGTAGTAGTTTTACTTCTATTTCGTATATATTCGAGGATATATATAGCACTTTTATATTATAATAAGTATTTAAAATTAAATATTTAAAAAAAATATTATATTAAAATAATAATTAAAATATTATAAATATTTATAATTTTAATTTTATAATATATAAATAAAATTAAAAAATATTATTTTAATAATAATATTAATTAAAATTATAAATATAAATAATTTATAAATTAATTATTATAAAAAAATTATTTAATAAAATTAAATTTTAAAATAATTATTATATAAATAAATTTTATAATAAAATATTTTAATTAAAAAATTTAATTATATATATTATAATAAATTTATAATAAAATATTTTAATTAAAAAATTTAATTATATATATTATAATAAATTTATAATTAAATAAATATTATAATTTTTATTTAAATATATAGTTATTAATTTTAAAAAATAATTAAAATAAAAAAATAATTTATAATATTTTATTTTTAAAACTTTTATAATAAAACTTTAAAACTTTTAAAAAAAATTTTAAAAGTAATTTATTAAAAAATAAAAAAAATATATAATGAATTTATTCTTTTTTAAGTTTATACTTTTATTATTAATAATAAATAATTTTTTTTTAATATAAAAAAATATAATAAAAATAAAGGAAAGGGGGTGTTTAAAGTTCCTTTATAAAAGGATTATAAGAATATATATAAAACTGTGGAAGACTTTATGCGTAAGCTTTAGGGGAAAGAAATAAGTAACTGAGTAAAAAGATAGTTATATAGTATAGAGGAAAAATATAGTGTGGCCGAAGCTTATTATTATCCGAGTATATGTGAGACATTTTGGCGGACTCCTGTTCCCAATCCTTCAAATCATCCTGGACAATATACAACAAGTCGATCCAGATATGATTAACCTCGAGCTATAACGCACAATACATAGCGTCTTTAAATGTTTGCGGAAGGCTGTCGTACTCAATACCTTGGAGTCTTTCGGCTAGATTCGCGGTGGTCAACCGGCATCCCGTGAAACCACCCCAGCAGTGGCTGAGAGCAATATATTTGCCAGCCCCATCATTTGTTTCATTCAGGTAGAGCTTCGGACCATCTGAGGTCGGTTGGACTGTCACCACGCGGCGAGGAAGTATGGTATCTGCCTCTTGCTTGCATCTTGGGTGGTTGTGGGCTATCCCGCAATCTTTCAGCCACTTTCGTATCCGATCAAAGCATCGAGGGTCACGAAGATCAGGACCGAGTGCTTCCGCTATCTCCAGTGTACGCCATCTAGGGGTATGGCCACTCATGGCAAGCCGGCCACCCCATCCCGTGATCTCCCGAAAGCCTCTGAGGAGTTTTCACTGTATGGGGTGCGTGTGCCGAGAAAGTAGAAAGGTACAACATTTATCAAGGTCAAAACATCCAATGGTATTAGAAAAGGTAGAGAGTGCTCACGGGGAGGAGCAAAATAAAAAAAATGTGGCCGCGGCTGGATTCGAACCAGCAGCTCGGTTTAAACATGGGGTCTCCGTGTGTTCAATATTACACCACACGACCACACAATATTATCTTTCCACATATCATATATATAGTCGTGACAGTATAAGCCTACAGACAGCTAGGTAGTGACTAATTCGAATTAGCTATTTTAGTCTTGTAGCCGAGTGGTCCTGGCCTCCTAGCTCGTGTAGGGCGGAACTATCTAAGAGAAATAGTTTTTAAAAATAAGTAGTTATAATAAATTTAATTAAATATAACTTATTATATTTTAATATTATTTAAAATATAATATTTATATATTTATAATAATAATTATTAAATTATATATTTAAAAATAAAAATAAATTTAAAATAATAAAATTATTTATAAATAATAAAAAAAATTATTTTAAAATTTATATAAAATATTATAATAATATTTTTTAAAATTTTAAATTTGATTTATAATTTTATTTATAATAAAATATTAAAAGAATTATATTTATATATATTTATTTATATTTATAATTTAAATCATTTATAATATATTATTTTTTTATAATAGTTTTAAGTTTTATAATTTTTTAAAAATTAAAAAATATTAAAAACTTAGAAATTTATATTAAAAAAATAAAATATTTAGTTTATTAAGAAAATAATATTAAAATATAGCTTAAATTTTTATAGACTTAATAATTATATTTACACGTTTTTTAAACCTTTATTAACTAAGAAATTAAGGATATAAATTAAGGTTTTTAATAACTTTATCCCTCTTATAGGTATATAGTAAAGATACTACTAATTTAAATTAAAACTTCTAGTTTTAAAGCTTTTAATTCGCCTAAACGGCTTCCTTTAATTCCCTATATAGCTGACTAAGCCTATTTAGTTAAAGGCACTTGTTTCTTAACCTTTAATTAGCTAACTTATACTTATACTAGTCTAGGCGGCGGTACGCCGCCGGAGCGCATAAGCAGAGCGAGCGTGCAAGGGCGAAGTACCGCCACCGTAATTTAAAGGCTCTTGGTTCAATCCTTACTAATACCACTTTTTTTAAAGCTTTTTTTATTCTTAAAAGAATAACCCTTATAAACTTTAAAGAAGCTATTTATATAATTATATTATAATAATTATAATTAATTATTAATATATATTAAAAAATTATAGTATTTTAAATAGTATAAGTATTATTATAAATCCAGGCTAGATATATAGTACCTAAGTACCCTACTTAACTATTACTTCCCCGCCCCCCCCCCCCTAACAGTACCTTCTCTGCCTCCAAAAAACACCCACACGCTTTTCATGGGACAGCTCCACTCCAGAATGCAAACCCTGTTCTCTCACTGTAACCCAGCCTGGCACCTGGGCAGTGTCCAAGTCGTGGCAGCCGATGTACACCCAACAGAGCCTTAAGTATGCATCTAGAAATGGTCACCGAAGTTAACACCAAGACATGTTTCAAGAAGTAGCCCGGCATTCTCTTCCCAAGACGCATGTAAACGCAGCTCTTTTCAAGTCCCAGGCTGTAAGCGCGCGAGTGTTGGAATGAAATTCTTGGTATCAGTCGAGGCGCATGAAGTGGCGGGTGCGAACACTGTCAGCCTTGGAACAAGGGCTGTTGAAACTCGAAACTGCTAGACGACAAACAGAATTTTTTTCAGCGGCCACACTTTTAGCAGCTTCCTTCCCCCTTGCCAGTCCTTCCTCCTCGCACATCATTTCACTGGAGTTGCTTTTGCAGCCCAAAACTTTTCTTTCCTTTTCGGAATTCCACCTGCAACCTGAATTCCCCTTTGCCATTCGAAAACATGGAGGACCAGACCGCCAGCGATGCGGACGACAAGATACGCCCAACCAAAGCTGGCAAGGAGTACTCCGGAGTCTTCGAGACAGCACCCGAGGTCGGTCGCCATGGTCTGTTGCTCTGAGTTGCCATGTTAACAGCTTTTCCTAGAACCTTTCTTCTGACGAAGAAGCCACGATCGCTGAGACATCGATCAGCCGAGTTGTGAGCGAGGTATGACTTGTTGCCCAAATGTTGAGCCATGCGACCGTCCACAGAGCTGACAATGTTTTTCAATTTCCAGGAACCATTCCCCTTCCTTCAGCTGCCTTCAGAGGTCCGCAACGTGGTCTATCAACATTCCTGCATCTACGAAACCCCTGGCTCGAAGACAATATCGGATGTCTTGACATTTCCCGGCTTGGGGCAGGCACCAATCACCCGTGTCAACAAGCAGATACGCGAGGAGACCTTGCCGATTTTCTATGGAAACCACAAATTCTGTATCCACATCTGGATGCCTACTCACCCTAATGAGGTTGATAACTTTGAAGAGTTAGACATTTTCCTTGCCGGCCTTGACCATTTCAGACATGTCTGGCAGATGCTGCACTCCTTCGCCACTGCTCCCGCCCCAACATCCACGTCCGACATGCAAACCAGCAGCTTTACCTTTCTAACGCTATTGACCTTTCGGGCCGATGCCCAGATGTCATCAGAATATGACATTGCAGTGTTAGGTTTCACTATGTCCAGCAAGGGCCTAATTTGCGACAAAGGGAATTACAGGATTGAGACCGAGAACTTGGACTGGGATAGGTTTTCAGAGGTCAAGAAGGCCTATGTCTCAAGCATCTGCAACGGGATAAGAAGTGCGCTCAACGACGAGGTTATTCCTGAGTCCTTCCCGGATACCCGCGAACTTGTAGCAAAAATCGACGAGTTGGTATCTCTGATGTTCTTCATGGCAAGGCAGTGCCCGCAGTTGAAAAGCAATGTCTTCGGCTCTGTCGAAGATTACGATGACTTAGATGTCGACATTCGGACTGACTTTTTGGCGGTGACGACACGGGCGAATTAATAGAGGGAAAAGACATTTCTTAAGGCTGACAAGCAACAACGAGCAGGGCACCTGGTGCAGGACAGGGGTTGTTGTTACCTAGGTAGCGATAGGGCTACCACAACTCTACCTGGACACCCTCTGCCCCAAGATCGCCATGTGAGATGTTTTCCTATCAAATCCTCGTGGCAATAAACCCTCTGGAAAATAGAGGCATCTGCTTCTCCTCTTGCTCTTTGGCGATGGTCTCATGTTTGGGGATCGCGACCAGCAGAGTCTCGACGCCCGGCTAGCCACAAGACTTCTTGACGTGACCGTGATCAACTCTTTTTACCCCTTAGCACCGGAAAATAGATGCGCAAGAGCACCTGATGACATGTGGAGTATCCTCCTTTGTGTTACACCGAACAAAGAGCCTTTTCAGGTCGACCCTTATCCGATTCTTTTCAGCTCAACGCGTCTCAAAAATTCCATTTAGGTATCTTAACAGCTGGGCTAAGCTTTTTCAACAACAAATTAGCAGTGGAAGACATTAGATAGGCACTAGCTGACAGTCCATCCGCACCGTGTACATAGCTCGCTCGAGAGAATGCATGTGAAAATACACACAACACACAAATGGCCGCTGGGTCTCGTAGGGTAGACATAGTTGAAGACGGCGATGCCAAACCGATTAGTTAAGATACCTAGCTAGAGATGCACTTTATTCTATTTCCATGAAGAAGGACTGTTATCTGATTGAGAGCTTGAATACGGTGGGGGGAGGCCGTCAATAATATAGTACTTATAATTGTGACACACATCCTGATTTTTCTCTCGCTCCTCGGCATCAGTAGGAGTCCACTTCCGATTAGTAGCATCAGAGTACGTGAGGATCATTCAGTTCCGTCTTCCAAGTCCAGTAGACCCAGCCTCTCATGCCAGACTTCTCGTACACCTGCTGCTGGGCAGTGAAGAACTTTTTGCAAAACTCGGCATTGCCAGGATCAACATCAACATCAGAAGTCAATGCTCCATTCACCAGTGATGGTGAAATCCTGGCCGTCAACGACACGGTTATCCGTGCGGGCACTGCGCATGAGAGCAGACTTGTCGCCATTATATCGTCGCCGAGAGCGAGGCTAATGCATTTGTGATCGTCATAAGCAGTCAGTCTGTCGTTGGCAACGTCAGAGTTGTCACGAGGGTTACCAGAGCCCCACTTGCTAGACATGAACTGCACGTGAAGTTTTCTGTCATCGGGAACATTGAGTGAAGCTTCTGCGTCGCGGACAGCCTGGAGTGCACCAGGGTAATATTTGTGCACAAGCCCGGGGTCTTGGCCTGGCGCAGGGTATCGGTTGCCACTGTCATTGTGGTCTGAGACGGGCTCGTTGAGAACCTCGATCATACCCACGGTGGAGTATGCAAGTTCGGAGTGGATGCGCTTCGTCATCCACGACATCCATCTCCCGGCACGCCCAAAGTTGTAGTCATTGTAGAAGCCCGCGGGCACGTTGTTCTGGCCCGTAAAACATCTTGCTGCTGACCGCCGGGGGCACCATGCAAGTTGATGATGACCTACTAGTACATAGCAAGGTCGGCTTTCTTGACTATCGCATCCAGGTGAGGTAGCATCTTGTCGCCGTCAGCAAAGTGCTCGGAACTCTTGTCGACGAGGTCCGTTTAATTAAACTATAAAAATGATTTACACTAGAAGAGTTAAATAAAATTAAAAAACTAAGATTAAAAGTAATTTAAGTGGGTATTAAACTTACGAATTTTCTAAATTTAGTAGTAAGAGTGGAACTACTACATATGTACTGAGATGGTTTTATCCATTGACTGCTGCGCAATAGACCGCTTGGCTAAAAGACCATAATAACCAATTCAACTAATTGGTTATCAGCAGTATATAAGCCCGTACCGTCACAACTACACTACAGGTCCACTTTCTTTAATTCTTCAGTTTACACTAGTCATAACCTATTCTTTAATCAGTAAGTCTTAATCAGACCTCTCAACTAAAACTTAAAAACTAAACTAAACTAAAAACTAATTAGTCTAACTAAGAAACTAAGGAATAATTTTACAACCCTGGTTCCGAGGTCGTTGGGGGGACGCTTATCGCAACATTCACCCAACTCCTTCACCTCTCTACCATTCACTGAGACGACACTTAGTCTCCATGAGCGTCTTTCTAAACCCTGCACAATCCAAAATTTCCACAAGCCCACCTTTCCTCCACAACTATCTCAACCAACAAAACAACCGACCACCCCACGCCAAAGTGCACACTCTGACGTCAACGTCCACGTTCTCCCGTCAATATGAGACTCCAGATCAACCTCGTCCTCCTTTGCCTCGGTCTCGCTGGCGCGGCTGTAGCCGAGCACATCTGCGTATGTGTTCCCATCCGTGTTCGATCATGGCAGGTTGGTGCCAGAATTTTGGCACCGACCTCTGCAAGACGAGCAGCTCTAACAAACAAACAAACAAACAGTGCATGGATGGCTGTGATATCTGCGCCCCGAAGTGGACGTGTGGTGGAAGTGAAGATGCCGAGGGTTGCGGCCGACTCGTAAGTGCTCCACAGCCAACACGCATCGGGGCATGCTCGTCGAGCGTGTGCCTAGAGCGGGTATAGCAACGCTGCATAACGTTGCTAACACTGCCGATCACAGTACAATACCTGCTGCAAGAAGTCCACCACCCAAGTCTTCATGACCGAGGAGGAGTACCTTGCCTCCAATGCGTAAGCATGGGAAGCGAAGGCAAACAACCATAAGGTGACAGGATCAGGGGGAGATTTTTGGTAGTCCTGAGGTGGGCTCACATCATTGATGCTTGAGCGGAGCCAGAGGGGCACACTGGGGCACATTTGCGACGCCTGGATCACGGTCTAGGCACAGCGTACCAATACACAATCTGACCACCCTGTCTGCAAACATTGTCCCTTCGTCGTTGTGATTTGCAAGCCAGCTTCCCGCAACTCGTGACCGGCGCTCCCACTCCCAGAACTCCAATCGATGGCTAGGTTCAAATACGTGATCATATGATATTCCTGCGGCCCAGTGGCTACTCACGACGGCTTGTTCTCCCCCATCCCCCCCCCCCAACCCCAAGGCGCGCAGGAGCAGTCCTCATAATGGAGAGTCTGGACCCAACTGCTGCCTCGTCCTTTATGTGCTGGAAACTTCTTCACTAAAGAGCTATATAGCAGCGTCTGGGAAGTAATCATTAAGTCTTATGCATTCATGCCTTCCGCGTAGGGCGGCAAATTTCAAGATGACGAGGGCGACCAGTTCGCTGGCCATGCCCCCCCGCCCCCCCCCCCCTGTGTCCACAATTTTGAGATATATGTACATCATCGATGCAGCAGACGCCGGCAAACGGGTCCAGGTGTCTGTCGTAGAGCTCAGTGATTCACAGCGCTTAGCTTTGCCCGCCTCAATTCCAAAGAAGGGGTGACGGTGGCGTTTGAAGCGACTGCAAGGTTGGGATCATGGACCCACTCGTCGCCAATGTCCGTCATCTTCCTCTCCAGCTTCCGCATCATCTCCGTCACGACGTTGGCATACTGCGGCTCATTGAAGACGTTGAAGAGCTCCATCGGGTCCTCCTGGGTATCAAAGAGCTCCCACTGCTTCTCCTCCCCGCCGAGGGACGTGCCCGGGAGGCCGAAGCCCTCGTTGTACCTGCGTTCAAGGGTCAGTCGGCCGTTTAAAAGACAAACGAGGTTCGCGGCGGAAAGCCCTGCACGTACCAGTAGATCAGTTTGTAACGTGTGTCTCTCACGCCGTAATGTGCGTATGCGTTGTGGATCGGGTCCCGGTGCATCCAGTATCTGTGGTATGCCAGCTGGTCCCAGTCCTCGGGCGTTTCGCCTTGCAGCACCTTCCGGAACGATCTGCCCTGCATGTAAGTCGGCACCGGGGCTCCTGCGACATCCAACATGGTTGCGGCAAAATCTACGTTTTGTACGATGTCCTTGATGACACTGCCTGCCTTGATCTCTGGAGGAAAGCGTGCGACCAGGGGCATTTGGAAGGATTCCTCATAGATGAAGCGTTTGTCAAACCAGCCGTGGTCACCGAGGAACATTCCTTGGTCCTAAGGGAAATTGATTAGTGACCCAGACTGAATTTAGCAGGGCGCCACAGTCATACCGAAGTGTACATAACCAGAGTGTTATTTGCAAGCCCCTTCTCGTCGAGCCAGTCCAGCATGCGCCCAACATTATCGTCGACAGATTGCACCACGCGCAGGTAGCGCTGCATGTACCTCTGGAACTTGAAGTTGGCAAGCTCCGTCTGGTTCTCAAACTTGAAGACCTCGCCCGTGCCCGAGTCGGTGAGACGAAGTGCCTGAAGTGCCGTAATATTGCTTGGGTTGGGAACCTTGCGCTGGGTCGAGAAACCAGGGTAGAAGAGCGCTCCGACCTCATGACCACCCTCGGGCTGTACAAGGCCCAGGTCGAAGTATGTCATGTCATCGGCAACCCGCATCTCCGTTGCAGACGCTGCGTTGGCCCGGTTCTTGTAGTCATCTGTGAACGTGTCGGGCAGCTGGATAGGATCATTGTAGTAGTCCGCATATCTTGGGTGCCACTCCCAGCTCCTGTGAGGAGCCTTCTGGTGGTACATGAGGAAGAACCTGGGGTAATGTCAGATGCAGGATGCATTTGGACCAAAGGAGGCGTTTATTACGAACGGTTGTGATTCGTTCCTCTGTTCGAGCCACGTGATGGCCTTGTCCGTCACAATGTCGACGGCATAGCCCTCATACTGCGTCTGATTTCCATTGTCGATGAAGATAGGATCCCAGTAGTCTCCTTGTCCTGGCACTACAGACCAGTAGTCGAATCCGGTAGGCTGATGCTCCTCACCTTCACCGAGATGCCACTTCCCTATCATGGCTGTCTGGTACCCAGCCATACGCATGGATTTTGCAACGTTAGGCATCTTATTATTCAGCACATCGTTCAAGGTGAAGACACCGTTGGCGTGGCTGTGCATGCCAGTCAATATGGCAGCACGGCTAGGCGTGCAAATGGAGTTGGTCACATAGCAATGATCGAAACGAGCGCCCTCATTCGCAATGCGATCAATGTTGGGAGTGTAGTTGATGCCATGACCATAAGCCGATATGGATTTGGCCTGCGAATGGGCAAGTCAACATTGGCTGTCATTCCACGTACGAGGTTCTTCTTTTTGAATTTAGCACTCACCGCATGGTCATCAGCCATCATGAAGATGATGTTCGGCATTGACGTGAGGGCGACCATCTTGAACGACAGGTGCTCGCTAGCAACAGAGCGCACAGGCAGTTGTCAAAGGATGCGTCCGCCTTGCGAAGTTTTTGGGAAGCCATTGTTATTAGCCCTTGATATAGGCTCTGATGTCTGCTGCTCATATCCGGTGTGCCGGGGCCTACCCAGCACTATGGTGAAAGAGACTCGGATGTCGGTGGTGTTGAAGACCATCCGGAAGTCGGTAGGGTTTCCCCATGGGGTGTTTCTCCGCGCTCAACTCCAGGAGACCCGTCCTACACCCCCCCGTCGACTCGCGCGACTCCACTGCCAAGGCTCCCAATGGTAGCTGCTCGGCAGTTCGACGGCGTTGATTCGATTGCTAGTGTGGTCCCGTTGTATGATGCCATATTGCGCAACCACACTTCCGCCGACCATTGAAGAAGTGCATACTATGCACGTCCCACTTCCTTCGCACCCAGAAACGTCGCCGGTCACGTCTGCTACATGCCATGAGAAGTGATCGATAAAATCCATGGATTCAGATCTCTAAGCTTATCTTCCCATACACAGCAGGAGTCCCAAAATTGACCCACGTGGCGATCACAGACGAATGAATGGTTCATGCAGTTAAAAATTCTGCCAGGAATCCTACCTGGAAGACAGCCCCGGGGAGCCGAGCACTAAGACGACCCCCACCCCCCCCCCCCAAAAAAAAAGACCCACATTCTGAGCAAAGAGTGGCTATTGAATAGAGCGGCCAATGATGGCTGTTCTTGCTATGCTTTGATAGCTCATGTGGTAGGCATCTTCCATAATATTCCACCCAATCATTTCAACTATCAAAGATTGGCCCATATGCTCTGATACCTCGGCTCTCAAGCTGAAATACCAAGCTTCGAGTTAACAATGGGTTGCTTACAATACACACAGCTTCAGCTGAAAACTCCTTATACAGACTTTCCACCAGGGGCAGCATATCAATTCTGCCCGACCCTTTCTTGGTTTCTATGATCATTGGGTTGGGATCCAGTCGTTCCACTAGGTTTAATGTGCGCTCTCCATACGTCGCCAGTGGAGCTCGAGTCTGCCAGGCAACCCTCATGGCTGGCCTTTGTTCATCCTCTATGAAGGACAGGCATGGCCCGATCCCGCTGCCGGTCGTGACCAGAATAATGCGGGAGAAAACACGCATGGCGTAAGCAAATCCAGTAATGGGAACTCCGCGCACCCATATCTTCGCAGGCGTGTTTTCGATAATGTTTGTCGTCCAATCGCCTGCTCGAGATATCACGCAGGAAAACTTGGTGTCGCGGCTGTCAAAGCGATCGGTAATAGTGGCAAAGCTGTATCAAACCTGTTAGCGTATCGGTTGATATAGCAGTCCGGGTGCTAGGACATTGCCGATAGCACCCGCTGGAGACCTCGAAGCACACTGGATGGGCTTACCTGTGCCAGTCTCGCAATGGATGGCGTGACAGTGAAATACCCTTCCCGAATACCACAGACGTGTGGCTCAAGTGGAGTCGGGTTGCGTGAGAAGAAAGCGGCTCCGTGACGACAGGAACCCGCCGCAGCATTGCCCAGGGGTGGATAGTAGCTATGGTTGCGACGAGGAGACACCAAAAGGCTGGCAAATTTGCAAGAAAATGGCCGAGATCTGCTTGTGCTGATGACCCATACATAAGCAGCAGGGCCCAGAAAAGAGCGAGTATGGCCCATCCGCCAAAGCGGTGCGTGAGCTCGAATACATTGTGGTGACGAGTGCGCAAGGCTGGGTATGTAACCGCAATGACGAAGAGAAACACCCAGAATACCACCCACGCAATGACAAGGACAGCTGTTGATGAAGCACCCGACGACTTGCTGGATAAACGCTCACTGTGGTAGCTGTAGGAATACAACGCAACAAACCCCATGTACCAGAGCAGGGAGGCAACGCCGCAGCCACTATGCACCCCGCCGATATGAAATATCTTGCATGCGAGGTGACGAAGCCTCAGCGGCGCCGAGCGGGGCACGAGCCCAAAGATGAAGTAGAGGGCATTCACCACAAGAGGCTGACGGGCGAGTCCGCATGCCAGCAGATTCGCAGCACAAGCGTTGATTATGTCAGGCACATATCGTTTCCTAACAAGAATCACGACAAGCGCCGTGATGTTGCTGATCAGAACGATCGTAAAGAGGCGGCGGTAGGTGTTGAACACGGTGTACCTGAGTGTGGACAGGGTTATGCTTGTGTGCCGAATGTGGTGGTCTTTCTCGACATCCGCTGTGGCTGGAATACTTTCCACAGTTTCTCCGATAGACGTGAAAGCGTGCCTTGGGCCACCTGCAGGTTTGGACTCCATAATTTCGTGATGTTTCAGTGGTATTATATGCAAGTCCGTTCCGTGGCTGCGGGATTCACATCCTAGGTCCAAGGTGGCTTGATGGCCTGAGTGACAACGATTGATTTCGAAATGTCGTCTTTCGGCAGGTGAATGGTCAGCATGTACGGCTCATTGCATAGTACTACTGCTTTTCGTTCACCGCCCGCACCGAAGAAAAAATGACAGAAAGACGATCGCCACACTCAGCACTTGAGAGGTCGGCCTTACGGACGGGCACAAGTATGCAGCGACGAATTCTTCAACCTGAGCACGTACAGACTGCTTATCTACCCGTTGATATGTAGTGCAAGCGCACAACGACGTCAGGCACTTCCTCTACCTGGCAGCGTAGAACCTCTCATCGGCCGTTCGGACCGCGTATTGGCCCAGGATCGTAGCTTTGGGCACAGTAAGCAAGTGAAAGCAGTGAGCATCCTGATCAGGAGAAGGTATTGTTTAGAAAGGTTGCAGCTAAATGTTTTACGACTAGTGACTGGAAAGCATCGCCTCCTAGCAGGGCCCGAGGGGCAGCCTAAAAATCCTTGTGGCGCTTGTAGTGATGATCATCTACGCCCAAGGCCTACAAAAAAGCCCGGAAGGAATTGAGCCGTGTTAGTCCGCGGCATGTAAGCCAAACTAAAATAACCAAATCACTGGCCGACTCAGCTGCAGATCCAGCTGTGTTGTTGCTGGGCTGGAAGCCTCAACACCGAAACGCTAAACCGAAGCAAATGACCTAGGGAATTCCCGCGGGATTAGCCGGGCTATTTTTGACGTGCATAATACGCAGTGGTCAAAGCATGTCCGACAGATATCCAGACGAACTGTACTGACTTCTTGAAATATGGACCCGATTATCTCGAACATGTTCACAAGTAAAGCGTGTGCTTTGGGAATTCCTTATTGATGAGCACATGCTTGGCCTATTTCAAAACCCTCATCGTCCCAATACATTATGATTGTCCCTGTCACGGATTTGCTGTCTTTTGTCTTTGCTCGGCAGACCCAGTACGATCACGATTCACCTCTTTATATTGATGCGGACAACCCGGACCTACATCTAAGCTCGACGCAGGCCGAAACCTTGGTCTGGAGACTCATCGCAGGCTTGCGTGCTGCCGGACTACAGGCTGGTGATGTCGTGGTTCTTTGCCTCGGGAACAGTGTAAGCGCCTACTGATAGCAGAATGAGTTCCGAAACACTTGTAATGTTCTCGCTAATTGTCTCCCCGCAGTACATCTATGCACCGCTGTTCCTAGCCATTATTGGCGCCGGAGGCGCAGTATGTGGCGCGAACCCGGCCTACCACTTTCTTGAACTGGATCATATTGTTCGCCAGTCAAAGCCTCGGTTCTTCATCACCGCGGATAATATTCTTCCCACAGTTCTCGATGTCTGCAAGAGCAACAATATCCCACAAGACTGTGTGTTCCTCGTCGATGCTTCTCAACGACTGCCAGCAGACGCAGACTTGGACAGAGCAAAAGTCGATAGTGTCGTCCCGCGGTACTCTGAGCGCATCTCAGTCCGCCTGTTCAACGATTTATTGGTACAAGGAAAGTCAAAATGGATCACTTTTTCAGATGAGACTGCTATGAAAGGTACTCCGGCAGCATATTATACAACGTCTGGTACAACTGGCTTGCCGAAGCTTGCTGTGATCTCTCACTACAATCTGATCATCCAACATCTCAGCCTCCACGACAATCAGACACTACCACACGAGGTGGTACGGCTGGCTTGTCTTCCATTCTTTCACATCTTTGGAGCAGCTTGGACTTTCATCGCTCCCATCCGGTACGGTCAGCCGGTGTACATCATGCCTCGCTTCAACATGCGCGGCTATACTGAGAATATTGACAAGTATGCAATCACTGAAACATACATGGCGCCTCCGATGGTTCATGCACTGAACAAGAGAGCATTATTGGAGCCGGGCTTGGCCACTTTACTCTCTTCGCTTCGTTACGTGGGCATTGGCGGCGCCCCAATCGATATTGCTGCGCTGCGAGCCATCCGGTCCACTGTGGACACTCGAGCCACCGTCACTCAAGTATGGGGCATGACTGAATTCGGTCCGGCAGCTTTGTTCCGGTACGGCGAGAATGATGATACGGGCTCTGTCGGACGCCTTTTGCCCGGATACGAGCCAAAGGTCGTGCCCGTTGGCACATCTGGATCAGCAGATACAGAGGAGCCTTTGACCGAGGGAATAGGAGATCTATACATCCGAACATCAGCCCTTATGGACGGATATCGTGGACTCCCTAAGAGCGGTGATGTTTGTGCCTGGTTCTACACCGGCGACATAGCGTACGTTGCAGATGGAAAACTGTATCTGGTTGGAAGGTCGAAGGAGATGATCAAAGTCCGAGGGTAAGTGCCCAGTGCAAACAAAACTATCCTCACAGAATCATGAAGGTTGCCTTCGCATTGCTCTGTTACTGACCATTAGTGTTGATACAGGTGGCAAGTGGCTCCAGCCGAACTTGAAGCGGTAATAGTGCAACTACAAAACGTCGCGGACTGCGCCGTCGTAGGCGTAACAACCATCGATGGATTGGAAGAAACACCACGTGCCTATGTCGTTCCGAGACATAAAGGCGACAACCAAGCTGAACTGGAAGTGGAGATCCACGGGGCTGTGCAGGAGCAACTTGCGAGCTACAAGCGCCTGGGGGGCGGCATCGTTTTCGTTGATAACATTCCACGAACGGCGAGTGGCAAGATACAAAGATTCAAATTGCTAGCAGGCACGCGAGATGTGATGCATCCAGAGGAGATTTCGCGAAACTTGTCCCCGGGGAGCCGAACAATGGTGAAATCATGCTGAAGGGGCTTAATAATACGAGCAGGGGCCGCTATCTCTTTGATGAGCTCTTGTAACATTTGGGAGAGTTCCAGTTTGCTTCATAATTTACATGGCCGAATAGCCATTATTCTCTGCCTTTGTTTTCTACCAACCGACCGGCAGACAATGATAATGCAGTCGACTGTGGAGAACTTTAAAGCTGGTAGACACTGCAAAGTTCATCCTGCAGTATATGAGCCCCTCATCTCAATCAGTTAGTCGGGGTTTGAATTTATTCGTAAACGCCAAACCAATAAACACCACCAGAACAACGATCCCTTCAACCCGAGGCGGTACATAGGCTGAACCTTTTCACAGTTCCGAAGGAGACAACCCAAAAGTACAAGCCAACCATAACCATGTCGTCAGCCAAGGCAAACACAATTTCTTCGCCGGAGCCATGGGAGAGGGTGGTTAGTTGCCAGACATGCAAGTGCCATCACTACGGGCTGAATGGCGGGGCAGGTTTGCTTCTCGTCCGCCGGGATGAGACCAAGGCAAGCCGCCCGTTCACCCATGTGGTCCTTCAGCACCGATCATTCATGACGATGGCAGGGGGTACGTGGGGCATCCCAGGCGGTGCCCTAGGCGAAGGCGAGGACCCGGTTCAGGGTGCCCTTCGTGAGGCGTCCGAAGAAGTAGAACTCCCGGAGGACTGCGCCGGCGGGATTGATCCGATGATCGCCATCCTGGGCGAGAAGGTCTTCATGAACCACGGAGCTTGGAAGTACACTACTGTGTTTGCGGAGGCGTTGAAGGAATTCGAGCCCTCCCTTCGACAAGGTAACTGGGAATCTCTCGAGGTCAAGTGGGTCGCATTCGAGGACGTGGAAAAGCTTCCACTGCACCCTGCATTCAAGGACGCATGGCCGGAAGCGAAGTCTACCCTCAAGTCGTTGGCTGAAGCCAGGAAGAAGTGAAGAGGTGAGTATACAGATGTGCGCCATGTGCGAGAGAGTGAGGCTACAGGCTCCTTCCCGGTCAAAGCTAATCAAGTAAGATTACAGAGGTAGCAAGCAATGATTTCTATTAATATCTTTAACAGACAAAGCTTTTAAGACAAACCAACAGAGAAAGGACCTTGTGGGAGAATCCGTTTGTGTTTTTTCGGAAGAGACGGCGTTCTTAGCTTAGCACAGATTGAATGAATAATTGCTTTGACGAAGCTTTGACCACAGAGAGCCACTGAGTTGCGGATTTTTCCATCCAAGTTCTTTGCTAATCTGACATGTGCAATTCGAGGGCCTGTGGATATAACAGTTAGAGATACGATTTGCGTGTTGATCGGGACGCAAACGGACATCAGGCAGCAGTCTAAATGGAAGTCAGTAAAGCGTTGTCGATCACCACCCTCATACTACAATAGATTCGACGACCTGCGCTCGCTTCGTATTGGCCATGTGGGATTAGTACACGCGGGCACCCACTGGAATGTAGCGGGAAGGCCCGAGCAGAAAACAAGGCGCCGTGTTATCTAAGACATTCTGGGGAGCCGAGCCTCGCTGTTTCCGTCGTGATGGTGTCGGTAATTATTAGTTGTGCATGCGTGATTTGAAGACACCACGTTTGATATAAATAATGTTCTGTAAACGCAGTTGTGGTCATCTCATTTTCAGACACTTCGAAGTTCATCTCGGTCGATTAAGTCCCTGCCTCGCCTTGGAATCGTCCAATTAAGGTGTCTCATCTCCACTGAAGCTTGTTATCACCACAAACGAGACATCATGAATTTTTTTAAGGCTTTCTTGGCTCTAGGTGCCGTGGGACTGACGGCTGCTCAGAACAACACGGCCCGCGTCAACAGCACCAGCGTCGGACCGCCCCTTATTCGCACACCTATTCCTATCGCTCCTGTCATTCCTGTGGCTCCCACCAATGTTTCAGTACCTGGTGTGGTGCCCTGGAAGTCGTACAATGCGACTGTCATTATTGTGAAGTCGTTCACGACGTGGTGCCCCGGACCAACGGTGATTGTTGTCAACCACAAATCGTACACGGCAAAGGGGCCTACTATGCTCACTATCACCAATTGTCCTTGCACAATTACGAAGGTAAGAACTTGATTATTTTCTGACAGCCTGGTTGTCAACAGCCAGATGTACTACCATGATGCCACGACCAAGGCGAGCTGACACGTCCAATCACTCTTACAGCCCGTGAAGCCTCTGCCGACCCCAGTTCCTCCACCCGTGGTCAAGCCGACTTCAGTTTCATACCCCCCTGTGGTCACGCAAAGCAAATCTCCTATTCCCGTCGTTCCTCCGCCCGTCGTTCCTCCCCCGCCAGTCGCCTCCACGCAAGCCGTGTCGCCACCGCCAGTCATGCCCCCGCCGGTCATGCCCCCGCCAGTTATGCCACCGCCAGTCATGCCCCCGCCAGTCATGCCCCCGCCAGTTATGCCTCCCCCGGCCATGCCTCCGCCAGGTGTTCCACCCCCTGCGGTCCCGCCCCCGGTCGCCCCTGTTCCGCCAGTTGTTGAGACGTCGGCCGCTGCTGTTCCCGCTCAGCCGACATACGTCCAGTCTGATGCTCCTGAGAGGAATGTCGCAGTCCTAGCTGGTGCGACGATCGTCATGCTCTCGTTCTTTTTCACGGTCATGCTGTGAGAAGATTTGAGTCTGTTGGAGTGCAAAATTTGGTATTTTCTTTGGTTCGGGTTCGTGGGGCGTTGTTTGATTCATGTCGGAGATGCAATCTGCGACTTTTAATGTCTAATTCTCATTCCATAGTATTAATACGTCAGTAGCCCTTCAGGGCCTTGCATTCATGATCAAGGAGTAATGATCTGTAGCTATCTATTATTAACCAGGCTTTTTGTCCACGCCCATACCAAGGATGGCATTCTAACTACCCTGAAATACTTGCACTCTTCCGAAGTAACCTTGCTCAGTTGAAATGGTTTGACTGCCATCCAGTCTCTCAAGGCATAAAGTCTCAGCCCATCTTCGTTCGTTGGCTTACCGAAACAATACCTCAGCTCTTTTCAAGTTGTGTGCAGTTGATATCTAGTCATCGCTCTCATAAGCTGGCTCATTGTGTTCAGGTTGAGGCGATATATTTTCACTCAGACGAAGCATCGACTAGGCCGGCCGAGAACGCCGAACTCTGTTCAATGTTGCTTACGCCCGCGGCCGAACTTCGCCGAGGCGATCGATGTCCAATGCCCGAAGACCATGGTATCTAGGGGGCTCGGCGGTAGTGAAAGAGCCCGAAAGCTGACAGTATGGGGAATTTGGGTTACACTGCAGTAGGCATTGCTCGCTCAGGTTGAGTGATTATTTTCTCTTTGTGCTTGATCTCACGGCAGTGATAAGCGGGCATAAGGAATGCCAAGATGCATTCTTGGGACCAACGTCAAGGGCGAAAAAAGCTCATGCCGAGTCCATGATATATTTGACAAATCAAGCCGTTCTAAGAAGTGGAAACAACCCATCCCTGAGACGACTATGCTCATAAGAGTTGGTAATATATATATAAGACATCAACACACTGTTCTTCTGCCCGTCATATGTCCCAACGTCAACCCTCACACGGCCAGCCTCAAAACATCCCCAGAGAGATCGGTATCACCACGAGCACAAGTAAACCACGGCCAGCTATTTGACACACCATGACTTCGAAAACTTCAATTTTGATGATCGGGCTTGATTTTGACTGGACGACAAAGAACCGGCCCATGCTTGCTGGAAGGGCGACCGACGAAGTAATTGCGGGCCTTCAGCAAGCTTTCGCGCAGCTCGACAAAGTCCAGGGGCTTTATTATAAAACCAAACTTCTCATACCAACTCCCGACGGTAAAGTTCCGGATGACGCATACCAGCTCATCCAAAATGGCCCGCCAGCTGGGAGCGGAGCAGGCAGAATGTGGGACGGCGTCCTGGTTGGGTTCGGGGTTCGATCGGATCTCGCACTGACACCGGCCTTTGAAGAACTTGTGAACTTCACCAGGGAGACCATCCCTTCGGCTCGGTTGATGTTCTCGGGCATGCCGGAAGACCAGCTGCCGTGTGTCTTGCGGCACTTCCCTGGCCTCAAGAAATAGCTGAAGCTGGTGGCTGAACCCAGAGGCCGAGCGCTGAGGTCTCTGTGACCATTGTGCAAAGGATGTTGGTCGGAGCTTGCCATAGCCATGACCATTGCGTTTGAAAGCCTCGTCCGTTCAGCCAAACGATGCTTGTTGACCGGAGTTCCGTCAGAAGACTTCTTGAAGGACTTGCGGCTGTTTGTATGGCTTTCAGGGTGGAGTGAGAATCAGATTGTCTGCAACAATAGATACCAGGGCCCACCTCCAGATCAAAGCTACCTAGGTATTCCATCTGAAGGCTGAATTGTTACAATCTTTGGGTTTGTCGTGATTTGTGTCTCTAGACTAGCGACAGGGCTGTCAGATCATGTGTATGTCAGTAGCCACATGAACCCAGCGCACGGCAGCCAGGGCCAGGGCTGATCACACGAATTGTACCTCCTTCACCAGTCATCGCAAGAATTCTGGAAGGGTCTCAACATGGATTTCCACAACATTCCAAAGACAATTGACTTAGCTTGCCCCTTGCGTGTACTGTGTGTGTCCTTGATCTTCGTCCGATATTTTGTGTTGACTTCCCAAGGTTGTTTGCTTAGTACAACGGAATAGTAAACTCCAGCAGTCAACCCCAGGCACTCACTCCTTAATGTCGATTCTCATTCACTGGTAGATAAGGGGGAGCTGATGGAAGCTGACGTCAAGTCTCGAAAATTTGGTCCCAAAACCGATCCCAGGTTCCTGAACCTCCTTTGCAGCCTCCATCCATCAACAACCACACTCAGACACCACATCCCCAAGGCAACAGAAGGCCACCACTTCGATCCAGCACCACCCATTAATCCAATCATTTGCATACAATCAATCAATCCCCTCAAGCCCCGAAATGTCTTCTCAAGTTGCCTTTCCTGCGCCTGCCCAGGCTCACCTGGCCGATGCCAACGCCGCCAAGCAGCCTGAGGAGGACAAGACCCAGGAGCAGATGGACGGGACCAAGGAGCCCAGCGATGACTCGACCAGCGCGTCTGAGGACGGACCGACTCCTTCTGGAGAGGTGCCGGGTCTGAATCTGAGCGCCAGACAGTGGATCTTGGGCTCGGTTGCGAAGATCACCATTGGTCGCGGTTCACCTCGGGCGTTTGAGCCCTTGGTCAAGAACGTCAACCTCGCGATCCTGGAGTATTGTAAGTCGCACGTTTTCCTCTTCGCGGGGCAGCCCGTTCTCCTGCCTGCAAGTATCGCAAAGCAGTTTGTTTACCCGCGCGCGCAACTGTCTGACAAACTGCAAAACAGACATCCCCTACCTCGTCGCCAACCACGCGTACGCGCTGCCCGGCAGGGTGGTGATCCTCCTCCCCGAGAGCATGGGCAGCATCACCCAGCGAGGACTTCGATTCGTGGTAAACAACATGAAGAGGGAGATGGAGAAGGGAAGCTACACCGTGGGCAACCCCAAGGAGGACGAGCTCGAGGAGGCGACCTCCATGATCCGCCCGGGCCCCAACCCAGTCGACATGGTCCACGCCCTCAACACCCTGCGCGCCCTGGGCCTCAGCGACGACGCCAGGTTCCTCGCCATGGAGGGCGGGCCGATCATGGCCGGCCTGCACCGCCGCGCCCTGCAGTGGGACGGACCAGCCCACGCGCTCAAGCGCTTCCTCAAGGGCCTGGGCCGCAAGCTCCTGGCGGACTCGGACCAGCACCTGCTGGGCCCGGCCTGGGCTGTCTACGGCGAGCGGGTTCAGGCCAACAAGTTGCAGCCCGAGGCTCCTGGCCGCGAGGCTTGATGGGTTCGACTTCGGACGAAGGCAAGGCCTGCGGCTTCGACAGGGTGGGCTGTGGGAGGTGTGGGATTAGTCAGCGGCAGTTAGCTTTTGGACTTGACCTGGGGGGAAAGGATCGGAGGGGAGCGTTTGTCGATTTGAGCAGGGGACCAGAGCGTGGCCTCGTTTGAGCCGCTTCAGTGGGCGGCGATTCTTCATTGCCAGTGGAAGCCAGTGGGGGTCACATCCAGCAGTGGCAGCATTCACAGTCTCGATGAAGCTATAGAAAGTTTATGCAGTCGAACTTGTTCTGTCACATCATCTGATTTTGAGTTTCAAAAGCAGAGCAGTATGTGATGTCGTCTAATTACTCAGGCTCAGTCTAGTTCACGCGCGTAAAATCATCGGGCCGGGCATAATTTCTGGAGGTCATGACCTGTAAACAACACATTTTAAATCGGGCAGCAAAAGAGGGGCATTTCATTAATAATCATGCTAATAATAATCAATACCCTCCCCCGCCCTATAAAGGTAGGGCTCTTATGTTCTATTAAAATAGCTAAATTCCTCCCTCCAGCTTTGTTCTTGTGGTCTGTGGGCCGGGTGATCTGATAGTCATCGTGATTCTAGCAGTGTGTGAGACCGTTGTACTAAGACCCCTAGATTAAAGTGGCCTTTTAAGCATTAGAATTATTTACTTAGTATTTAAAGATTTACTGTTTAATAGAGCTGTAAATTAAAGACTTAGACTTGATAATATGAAACTAAAATTTCCCTGTGTAGCAGCACAGACCTGTGGAATGTGTAAGCTGATTGAGCAGTAAAAACGACTGACTCTCATCCAATCAAGCATGTATGGTGTAGCGGTAACATTCAACCCTTCCAAGGTTGAGCTCGGGGTTCGACTCCCTGTGCATGCAGCTCAGTCCAGCCCAAAAATGAAGAAGCTCATGGGTACAAGATTACTTTTGATTTTTTGCTTTCTAATTTTGGTCAAGAGGGAACTTTATTTTATCCTCCGGCCCCGCGGAAATTCTCTTTTGTGATGTGGGGACTTTCGGAACGCGCCTACTGCTGTGGCGGCAGCATCAAATCATATTGGGCTTTATACATTTTCCCATCCCTTCATTAGTTTATGGTATACCGTGACTCCGTGCCTCGTCGGCCTGCCATATGTGAGAGAAGTCAATGGAAACAATGCGTGCAGATGCTCGTCAGCGTGCGCTATCTCTGTGGGTCGAGCCGAGGCCTGTTGGCGCCTGGGCGCTTCTGGTCCCACAGCACAAGCCAATGGCATGGCTCGCGTATGCGAACACGTCAAGTCAGTCAGTTCTCAGTCTCGCCGACAATAAGACCGCCTCGCCCCTCAGCAAGAAGCCATCAGTGATCACAAGACGTCTCAGCTTGAAGAGAACGAGCCGCCGCATCTTGGACTTGACGTATGCCCGCTCCGTGTCTCCGGCTGCGCGTGTAACGTGCCTACGTGCGTACAAGAAAGACCTGTTTCCGAAACCATGGAGTCGGCCCGGCTTGCTTAGTCTAAACCATGGGGCCCTGTCCTAGTGACGCTGCACGAGGGAGAAGGACCGCCTTGCCTCAGCCCGCTGAGGGTGCCTGTTCTTGTCAGGCCCGGGCATTGGGCCTCGCTGATTCGCTCCTTTTTGAGAACCAGAGCGACGGGATTTATGCCTCGATGTGATAGGCCTGAGGGGGGTAGCATTGGCATCCACAGCCGTGATGGGGCTGTCCCTGTCGGCCGGCCTCCCCTGCCAAGGCACTCCCCACGGGATCAGTGCCCAAGTCATGAAGCACTCCAGATGTCACTCACTCACTCTGGGTGGTTCATTGTCGGTGAAAGGTCGAGGCCGCTCCTACACGTGTGTTCACCCAACCGAGATCCCCATCAGATAGAGAGAAAGAGAGGGATGAGCCAGGTGCATTCATATATAATGATGTCGGAAATCCAACGAGGCAGCCTTTTTCGCCGCACACGTCAACTTGTCGGTCTGGCGTGGGCCAGACGCACCCGGAAGGCGGCGCCTCGGCATACCTGCGGCTCAAGCGGCGATGTCCTAGCTTGGGCAGGCCAGGATGCGACTCTGTAAGATTGTAGCTTCTATGGGGCAGACGGGCCTATCCCTCCTTTCCCCCGGGTTCTCCGTATTTTCCCCATGTTCTCGTGGTGGGGGAATCCTGACTGGCAGCGCTGGCAAAACTTGGGGCCCCGAACATGCGTGGATACCCTTTTCCCACAGGTATCCATCCGCCCAACCGCAAATCGTGTTAGCCGCACAAATTACAAGACACGGTTTGCTGGTATGATGCCGGCCTACATGGATCTCGCTCAATGCGGGCATAGATTCCCCAGTGAAGGAGGGTCCGGTGGCGTGTGACCAATGAATGACCGTGGACAGTCCCCCACTGCCCAGGTGCGCGCTGTTCGCTGCGCGATAGTTGCTGATAATATGAGCCTCTGCTCCCCCGGTTGCCCTTGGTCCTTTACTCGGTCTCTTTGGTCTCGAATTGCTTGATCATTTCCTTTTCTTTTCTTTTCTCCTCACCCACCACGCTGGTGTCGACGAAAAGCACGCAAAACCCAGCCATGTCGTCCCAAAGCGATATCGAGCCGAGCAAGGAGGTGCAAGTGAGCGAGCATGTCGAGAATGAGAAGGCCCGCGCCGGCCACGTCGACGTCCTGGCCGACGCCGACGCGATGCACGATGCCTTCGATGGCGAGGCCCGGGAGCACGAGATGACCCTCTGGGTCGCCATCCAGACATATCCCATGGCTTGCTTCTGGGCTTTCCTCATGTGCTTCACGATCGTGAGTGCCCCATTCCCGCCCTGCCAAGCACCTGCCCAGACCGCCGCCCAGGACGGGGGGCTTGCGGCGTAAAGCTTGTTTGTGTGTACGGGACCGATCTCGGCTGACAATGCTTGTTTTGCCTCGCAGGTCATGGAGTCGTTCGACATGTTCCTCAACGGCAACTTCGTCGCCCTTCCCGCCTTCAAGGAGAAATACGGTGTCCACGTCGCGGGATCGCCTGACAAGGCCATCGAGACCAAGTGGCAGAGCTCCCTCTTCCAGGCCGGTCAGTGTGGTGCCTTCGTCGGGGTCCTGTTGGCCGGCCCCATCACCAACCGGATCGGCTACCGCTTGACCACATTAATGGCCCTGGTGATAATGATCGCCACCATCTTCATTTCCTTTTTCGTGAGTCGTCCCAGCTGCTTTGTCCCCTAGGTACAGTAAGGATGCGTTGCCTAACCATGGTCCACCCCAGGCCCAATCACTCGAGGTCCTCGTCATCGGACAGGCCTTTGAAGGCGTCCCCTGGGGGTTCTTCATTGCCAACTCTCCCGCCTACGCCAGTGAGATCGTTCCCTTGGCCCTCCGTGGCGCCTGCGCGGGCACCCTCCAGATGAGTTGGTCCATTGGCAGCATCATTGTCGGCGGTGCCACCTACGCCCTCAACCAGCGGAATGACGAATGGTCTTGGCGGATCCCCCTCGCGCTGCAGTGGATATTCCCAGTAAGCTCATGGCGTCCCCAGCAGCGAGGCAGGCAACAAGTGTCTTGCACAATGTCCACACGACTGACACTGTACAGGTTCCCCTCCTGGTCATCCTCTTCTTTGCGCCAGAGTCTCCCTACTGGCTCGTCCGCCACGGGCGCAAGGATGAAGCCCTCCGCTCGATCCAGCGTCTCGGACGCAAGTCCAAGATAAACGCCCATAACGAGCTTGCCATGGTCGAGCGAACGGTCGAGATCGAAGCCAGGACGGGCGGCGATCCCAAACTGAAGGACCTTTTCAAGGGCACCGACCTGAGGCGGACAATAATCACCTGCCTGATCTACACGTCCCAGAACTTTGCCGGTAACCTGATTGCCAACCAGGCCACATTCTTCTTCGAACGTATGTTTTACCTAGCCTTCCCCCACCACGGTACACACATCCCCAATCTGATTGATGACTGACCCCCAAACACAGAGGCCGGCATGTCGACCAACTTCTCCTTCCAGCTCGGCCTGATCAACTCCTGCCTGCAGTTCGTCGCCAACGTCGGCTCCCTCTTCATCTCCAACTGGTTCGGCCGCCGGACCATCTACCTCTGGGGCACGGGCGTCAACATAACCTTCCTCATGGTGCTGGGCATCTGCGCGTCGATCGCGCAGAACAACGCGACCAACTACGCGCAGGCGATCCTGGGCATCCTCATCTCGTTCGTCTACGCCGGGTCCCTGGGGCCCATCACCTACTCCATCATCTCCGAGACGTCGGCGGTGCGCCTGCGCGCCCTCAGCACGGGCATCGGCCGCGGCGCCTACTACGTCACCGAGATCCCCATGATCTACCTCGCCTCGCAGCTGCTCAACCCCACCGGCTGGAACGTCGCCGGCAAGTGCGGCTTCGTCTGGGGAAGCACCGCCTGCGTCTGCTGGGTCATGGCCTTCTTCTTCCTGCCAGAGCTCAAGGGCCGCTCCTACCGCGAGATCGACATCCTGTTCCACCGCAAGACGCCCGCCAGGAAGTTCAAGTCGACCGTCATCGGTGTCGCGGAGAACGAGTAGGGCTGTTGTTTGTGTTGCTGGGGGATATAGACATGAAGAACTTGTTGCTGGTCCTTGCACGTGCGTCAGCTGGTTGCGCGTTTCATGCATGGTCTCTTGTAAAGAGCAAGCCGGGGACAGACTTGATAGATATTTGTCGTCTAAATACATTATACATGTTCAAGAAGTTGAATTTCTGTGAAGTGCTACATGTGAAGACTCCCGGCCACTCTTTCTAGGATTTCCTCTTGTTTCGGCAACTCGACCACGTGTCATAGCATTGCATCTAAGGATGCAGATCTAGGTGGTGGCCGTTCACAGGGCACTGACGACGTGTGCGCAAAGACCCGGAACTTTTTATTCGGTAGAGTCTCATGCAGAGTTTTGTTCGGTGTCTAGGTTTTCGAAGGACGGACTGGAGTAAGTCATCTTTGAGACACTGTCGCCCAACATTGTACAGTCACAACAATTGAAAAGTCTGGAAGAGTAGTAACAGATATACAACAGCCGCATGGATCTGATATGCCTAGAAAATGAGCTTATGCAGAGTTATTCTAGTAATGACATTCATTATCATGAAACATACCTGGCCACTACCTTACCAGACAAGGGTGCTCCTTTCAGACACCACATCTCCCTCTAAGGCACCGGGGCTGAATCTGGCCCATCTATGCAATGACTCCATGAATAGACGTTTTAGCCCCACCCAAAGCACAGCGGTCTCTACAAATGATAATCTCTCGGGTCCGTCACCTTGACTCCACGCCTCTCCCAGACAGCATCGATGCCCATGTCGGCCCTGCCATCATCCTTGAGGTTAACGAAGGGCTCGCTGTCTCCCGCCTTGGGATCCGGGTTCCTGAAAATGGTGTTTTTGGTCTGCACTCACAGACTGTCAGCCAGGTCAAATAGAATTGTAGAGAGTTTAGTAGTAGTTCGCTGGCACTCACCAGCCCCAGCGTCAGGTGGATGCCAGCCGGCGCAACCACAATCTCGTCGCCGGGCTCCCTGCCCTCGACCATCGCCTGGATGTTCTTCGCCACCACCTGGGCCTGCGCGAAACCCGGGCGGGCCGCCTTGTGCGCCCCGGAGTCGGCGACGTCCCCGAGGGCGTAGAGGTGAGGGTACGCCTCGTCCTGGAACTGCAGCGTGGGCCTGACCCGGATGAACCCGTTCCTGGGGTTGGTGAGCGGGTCGCCCGGCGACGACGGCGCCAGGTCCCCGAGGAACTGGGTGTTGGGGACCTGCCCGGTCGCCTGGACGACAAAGTCGGCCGTGAGCGCCCGGCCGTCCTGGAGGCTGACGGTGATGGGCTCGCCGCCGCCGCCGCCGAGGGGGTACCCGCCCCTGGGGATGTCGACCCTCGAGCCGCCCACGAACCTGACGCCCAGCTCCGCGAACCGCTCCTTGATCATGTCGCTCAGCCGCTCGTGGTACACGGGCATGATGTGCTCCCGCGAGTGGACCAGGGTGACCTCCTTGTCCGGGTAGATCTCCTTGAGGTCGCAGGCCATCTGGACGCCGACCGCGCCGCCGCCGACGAGGATCACCGAGCGCGAGTTCTTGATCCCCTGGTTGTACCTCCTGAGGTATTCCACCGCGGGCCCCTTCTCGTCTGAGGGCATGGACCCCGGCGAGGCGAGCCGCGTGCCCGTCGCCGCGACGAGGTACTCAAATGAGAGCTGTCTCGAGCCTTGCCATTCCCGATCTAGGGTCAGCTCTTTGGATTTGAGTGATACGACCTTTGCTTGCACGAACGCGTGCAGGTCTTTGTTTGGCGAGGCATTGAATAGCCCTGAGTATGGGATGAATGCTTTGTGTTCGTGGTCAGGCAGTATGGCGAATCGTGGCTTGTGTCGTTAGCATTGCTGTAATCTCTCAGTGATGCGATGGGGAGTGAATGTGCTCAGGTACAAAAGAGTTGAGCTCACGCCAGCCCCTAGAAGTTGACGTCTTGTTTGGGTCTGGACCGTTCTTGGGAGCAGGGGCGGTCATGTTGGGACTGCTCCGATCACGGCAAGGTGGCACACATAAAGGGGACAGGGACTCACAAAAGCGAAGAGGTGGTTGAAATGGCTGTGAGGGTCGATTAGGAGTACCTGTGATATGCTTTCAGCAACTTGGAAATTGTAGTGAGCATGATTCCACTCACACGATGCGTCGCAGGCAGGACGTTTGCGAGCTCCTTGGCTGCGTTCTATCGCGATACGCTTGTTAGTGATGAACCTTGGAAGGGCCCTATGACGGCTGCACGTATGGCGGGTCTGCATGCTGGCTTACAATCCCGACGTAGGATCCACCAATCACCACGACGTTCCTGAGTCCGACAGCCATTTTCGAGGGATGTCGAGTTGGTAGATAGAACCCGGAAAGATATGATGCAACGATCCCGAGCGTAAGGAACAGCAGTGATATCTTAAATAGTCAGGCGGCCTGTCTCATAACGGATTCAGGGCGGATATATGTTGACGAGTGAGGGACAACTGATCAGATTGATAAGATGACGGCGATCCGCTGCGGGCTGACTACATGGGTTCCGGATGATTAAAAATGCTTTGAATGAGGGAAAATTGGGGGCCAGCCGGCCGTCCACCTCGGGCCTCGGAGATCTCGCAGTTAAGCCGGTTCTAAGTTGAGACTTTGTCCCGGAAAGGTGGAGGGCAGGGCCTTTGGCCGCGTACGCACAAAGGGTCTCGGCCTAACTTGAACTCGAGATCGGATCAAAATTTTTCAAGAGATACACGTGAGGTGATCCGTACGCGTAATACGCACGGATTTAGACCTGTTGCTGTTTATGCGGTTCGGATTTCTGCACCTGTCCGGGGCTGTTTGTCTGCCATGCTCTGCTGCACGTTCTTTGGATGCCTGACTCACCGGGCGACGTCGGCCTGCAGCTACTTAAATGCAGGGCGTCTAAGCGTTCAGGCATCCTCGGATGATCATCCGACGCCGCATCTCGATGGTGGTGGGGAGAAGCCCATCATGATTGGCAAATCGTTTTGGGCGTAGGCTTAATTAAATCAGGTATCATATTAATTATTTATTTAATTCATAAATTCCTTCCCCAGGAACGATACATCTCGAACCTGCACATCTTGGCCAGATTTGTCCCCGTGGGACACCGCATTGCCAGCGCCCTCTCCTGCATCGCGCATCTCGCCGTTCTTCTGGATGATTAGCGACGGGCTTTTTGAACCATCCCCACCACTCGCAGTCGATGTTCCCGTCGGGTTCACGTGCAGCCCGAATGGTGGTGCAACGCGCTCGGTCGGACCACGGTACGACCGCATCTCGAGGTCGTTGGCGTCTATGATGTGCTCGAGGCTGTCCGATCTGTGGTGGCGCGAGACCGTCATGACCTTGAGCCCTGGGCTTTTGGGGTCGCGGCTCCTGGATCTCAGCGCGCGGCTGCTCCTGGTCCAGTTGCTATGATTCGTATTGCCGTCGGCGCTGGACTCGAGTCGTCCCAGCCAGGGCGACAGCCATTTTCTGAACAGCGGGATTGTTGGTGCCAGGTTCGTCGTCACCATGCCCACGAAGCATTCTCGAAGGGCCCACGCGCCGTCGCCGTTACTGTTTGAATTCTGGGATGCGGTCAGCGAGGAGAGGGCCAAGGCCAGGGGCTGCCCACGAGAGCTGCTTGCTTACCACCATGATAACAGCTACCCTGACAATAGCCATCGCGGTAATGAAACTGCTGCAGCTGAAGAGGCTGATGAGCGAGATCTTCTGCACTCGTCCAAGGGACGCTCGCAGTAGCGCGGGGACGGGTATCGAAATCAGGTAGAAGTCTGTCATGATATTGCCGGCGAGCGTGACGCCGATGAGCACCGGCGAGACACCAGCATAGCAGACTTCGCCCGGATCCGGGAAGATTTGCCACATCTTGTGGAGTGGCCTACAGCTCGTGAGGACTGTAAGGACAATCAAAAGCCAGGAAGCGACCAGAAGCATCGTCCCGATCATGGCCCTCGATCTCGCTCCGTTGATACCCTCCTGCGGCAAGTTAGTGATGTCTGCCTAGCTGCAAAAACAGACAGAGGAGAAGCCCTTTGGACTTGGGCAGCTTACAGTAAGTCGGACCACGAAGAAACAAAGGAGAGATCCCTTCAACAGCCACAAGACGAGAGAATACGATATCCAAGCAGCTAGCTGTACCTTGGATCCCAACACCCGCAGACCATATTCCTGGCTGTCTGGGCCATCATTTGCGAGCCGAGCGCGGTATTCTTCTGACATGGAATCATTGGCCATCCCAATAGCCTTGACGCCAATGACATATACTTCAGCGGTCAAGAGAGCATAAAAGAACTGCCAGTCGTCAGTTAGAAACATAAAACAACGCCTCATGCGCACGATCAAGCCGCGAAGGGCGAAGGGACGGGAGGAAGAGGGAAAAAGACACACCACTGCGATCCAAACAAGGTAGTCATCCCATCCGAGACCACCCCTTCCCGATATGCTGGCCCGCGCGTAGGTGCGCAGGCCCGTGATAACTATTATTATGACGAGATATACGATCCACTCGGCGGCGAGGTCGATAGTCGCCGCCCCGGACTCGGCGCCCACCGCGTCCAGTGTCGCGTTCCCAGTACTGATGACGACGGGAGCCCCCATGGCGGCGGGCATGTGCGTCTGAGGCACAGAGAGACGAGGAAAAAGAATGTCAGATTATAGCGGCATTGATCGGCTGTGATGATCAGGAGGAGGGAAAAAAAGAGAGGATGGGCTGCAGGAGAGCAGCCAGGGACGGGAGTCAGACTGACGACCCTCGAGTGGCCTGTGGGGCAGCGGCACCTGTCGTTTAAACAAGTTGCCCTGAGCTGTGACTTTGAGCCCAGCTGGGCGGTCAGGGATGGGTCACGGTGTGTCCAGAACGATCCGAGGTTGATTTGGAAGCGGGAATACGTCAACGAGCCGCCCGTCCCAGCCGATCCATGCAACATCGAAGGTGTGTTGCACTGCATCCCATACTCCCGGGAATGCAACCTGGAGAGAGCACAAGACGGGACAAGAGCCAAAGGACTCGAGACGAAAAGAGGGACCCTACCTGCTTCTTGGCGCCGGCGGCCGGGGCAGTAGGTTAGATGAGGCACATGTGTCCCACCCAGTCAGTCATGCATCGCAGAAAGGATAAATGTGCACGCAGGCACGCGATGCGCGCCTCCCAATCTCTGTCCCGGGTTGCTGGTCGCGCCCGCACGTTGTTTAACATCGCTTATCTGTAGACTCGGAGCTTAATTGCCGTATATGCCGCGTTGTGGGCTCCTCACTTTGCCTTGCAAGGTTCTCTCCCGTTGGTCGGTCGGTCAGCCAGCCAGCCAGCCAGCCAGCCAGCCAGTCAGTATGTGGTGATCTGCGAGGGCAGCGGTTGCGTCAATGCAAGCCTGTGTACAACCATGTGAGATGCGCACGCTCAGACATTACTCCGGCAACGACCTGACCTGCAGCATGTCACTCAGCCGATGCCATGTGCCGCCGGTGTGTATTAGGCTTCGGTGTCCCAAACTATATGGGATATGCCTATCGCGCACCCGGAGTCCGAGTGGCTTCCGCCCTACCTCGTGCCCTCCCGTGGGAGATGAGATGGTTATGAACTGACTTGAGGAACGAGGGTTCGTCCCCATCGCTGTGCCCCAGGCAGCCAGCTCATGGCAGCCAGAAGCGGCCACCCTGCGTGCCTATATCAAGCCGGCGGGTGGAGAGACCAGACCGGCGAAACAAGAGGCACCGGTAGTAAGACTTGCTGCACTACAAAATCCGCCTAAGCCCTGTCCAGCTGTCAAACCAACTCTATCTGACACCAACTGCCACGTTTCTCGGCCCATGTTTATTTATGCGGGCGGCAGTCTGCCACGGCTCCTCCAGCCCTTGGGCCCCGCCCCGGGCGGGCAGTGGGCCAGGGAGAGGCAGTGAGATGCTCGTACAATCGTACTCCGTACAATGTTATTGCCGGCCTTCAAGGTTCGCCCAATCCCTGCACCCGCAACGGCCCTGTCGGCCGTGCTACGGAGAAAACTGGGAGATATACGTAGTAGCTGTAACATGGACAAATACGGGCTGTGGCCCGCAGGCAGTTCAAACATTAGCGCGTGATGTGCTCGCCAGAAGTCTCCCTACATGATTGGCCCCCGTGTGGGATTCTCGAACAATGGATGACAGGCTGACAGGAAACAACTGGCAAATAGACGCAACTACCTAGGTACCGATGCTTGGCTGGCTTGGCTGGTTATAGGACAGCCTGCTATACGCTGGGTTCATAAACCCTATAGGAGGATCTGCCGCACATCGTTATATCAGGCTGCCGGCCACTCAGGCTGGCGTTTGAGAGATGCATCGCCCCGTCTGCCAGATTGGGACTGCACTTCGAAGGCGTCGGAAGTGCCCGGGTGGGCTGGCGAGAATTCCAAAACCAATCTCAGCTTTTCTTCCAACAGGTTTCAAGTTCTCGGCGATATGATGACTTATGTAGTGTCGATGCACGCACACAGGCTCGTTGGCTCGGTAGAATTAGCATTCAGCATCGAGAGCTTGCCCTGATGACCGTTCCTGAACAGGAAACCGTTCCACCGGCACATGCAGGCCTGCCCTTGCAGCTGCCTTGCTGCAGGGGGATTAGATAACAACTCACTGGACCCTTGCCGCCGTCCGTGAGGCCCAAAAAGCTAAATATTCCCAATTTGAGATAAAATGCCCGCCCCTCTCGCAGGTGAACCGGCTGGGCGGGAGTTCCAATTCATAGGGCCAACCAAGCACGTATAATAGTTTGATATGCCGCCGCCCGCGAGCAAAACCACAGCCTTGCTACCGCCGTTGCGGACACCAAATATGCATACCGGCAGTTGAGAGTCACTAATAAAATTATGCCGACCTCCCGCCGAAAGCTTGGAGAATCCGGCGCGCGCGCACACACACACACACCTAATAAACCCCCCCCCTCCCCCCTGCCCGGCCTCAGAAGTCTATCCAGACAAGCCCAAGCCCCCCAAAAGAAGTTCCAATGCCCGAGAGGAGCCCATACCTGTGCTCCAGTGGGCAAAATGGACGACCACGGGATCGAACCGTGTACCTCGCGCATGAGGCCCTGGCCCTGATCTCACGATGGATCTCCTTGCGAGATTTGATGATGAGGAGGGTGGATGCTAAGCGCGCGCTCTACCATTTGAGCTAGACGCCCTGTGATGTCCCGAGGCACCGGGGCGGTGATCATGTGAGAGAGAGAGAGAGATAGAGAGAGGAAATTTGCTTGATTTGTGGGTATCGTCGTGTGGATCGCACGTGGCGGGTGGGTGCTCGCTGTGGAGTCGTGGGTGGGACTCACTCTCTCCAGGGCTGTCGGCCCAGCTGGGCCGAGCAGGGCAGCAGGGCCGTAACTATCTTCTTCCATGATGTTCTTCATCCGATCGCCCAGGTCAGATGATGTCCTCGTAACCTAGTAGGAGGCAAGGCCGCACAGGCCATTCACAACAGTTCCGCGCTGTCTAGGAGATGGGACGTATAAGTTGGGATGTTCTCTTCGGCGTCACCAACGGCCCGGAGCGCTATCGGTGTGCCGATAGGTGGGCAAGGTGATGTGTAAGAGTTATATTGCTCCGTCGGAATCACATGTTACCATCTTCAAATGCATAGTGAGTGTGATACTCGGAGTTGATACGATTCAAACAGTGATGTTGGATGTGAAACTGTAATTGGATTGAGATCTGCTCTACAGAGCTGGCAGTAGAAGCCCCATTCGCTCAGTTCTCGTTATTGAAACCGACCAGGTTATCCTCCGTTTACGCAACGCCGGGCGTTCGTGATCGGTCCCGATCAATCACCACCGGTGCCTCAATGCCCGACTAATTGCTTTTGCCGCACTTGCACTTGGTGGGGTCGCCCCCGCAATAGGGACAGGCCTGCCGGTGGACGACATGCGTAGGCTTGTTGATAGCAGGCATCTTGGTTGGAGATGAAGGAGTAAGTTCTCTTTTGAGCTGTTGAGTGTTGAATGATTTGAATGATGATTGGCTCTTGTGTGGATTTGAAGCTTTGTGTTGATTCTCTGGACAAATGAAGTTCAATAAACTGTAGGTTCGACGTCTATTTATAGGCTGAGAGCAAGTGGAAGAACATGCGTCGTAAGTGACACCGGCTATGTCCATCTCATTCGCGGGTCACAGCGTTTCGGTGACAGTGTGTTGCCTTTCAGAGTGAGTGACCCATAGCAAGGCGTGTGACTGTGCTACTGTTGATAATCAGTTCCTTACCGGCAGACCTTGATCTTCCGCAGGCCTGATTTCAATGTTGTCCCCCCTTCCCGGTCCCAAATGAAAGGGGTACACTGACACACCTGAAGTTATGAAAGTTGTTAATGCGTGACCAAAATAGCCCAAGACTCTTGAATCTCTCACGGTATTTATGCTAGGGGACCTCGGGGATGACACTGCAGTCTCTGATTAACTACCTCGGTAAATTATCCCCGAACATCACAGCTGATGAGCAATCATACCTAGGTAGCGAATTCTGATTTGGATGAACACGGTTATTCGAGACAATGTAATGGCTCAGAGAACAATCATGACTACCCTAGGGTACTCTGGTAAGTGGTTTCGCTTCTATTCCGTAAACGTTTGAGGACATACATGGCGCCTTCATACAGTGGTAAGCGCTCAAGAACCAGCGCTTGGAAAAATACGGTGTCGAAAACAATAGTTAAAATACGATAGGTGCTTGTGGCCTTAGCCTTGTGACGCACAGACAACTTGAAGGCTAAGGGGCACCGTACTACTCTGGTAAACCGGACAAGTAATTATGCGGAACTTCGTTATGACAGCCCGTACTGTCAAAGTCATATGAGCCCACCCAGTCCGCGCGTACTCATGATTTTGCAAGAAAAGAATAGACCAGTCCACTATGACCATGAACCCATTCTGTTTCTGGGAAGCCTAGTAATTTCATTTCTAATCCCCACACATATGAAACGTATGTGGCGCCTTCGTATTGTAAACGCTCAAGACCACCAATTTCGGGTTTGACTACTTAATTACCTGGTCATCCAGGCATTGCCCGAATTCTCATGATGAATAGGGGATCTCCTTGGTCAAGACCACCTGGAATCCATCGTAGCATCACAAATGCGCCGAGAGAGAATTGCAAGGCGGCCCTTGGATTGTGCAAATAGGACACTATCACCACGTTGGGGCTACGTGAGTATTGTCATGCGATAGCGTCTTGTGTCAATGGTCGGTTGGAATGACCAGAATGCTCCAATTTGAATTTCAAATCCTCAAGCCCCTTTCAAGGCAGCCTTTCGCCCTTGCGAGTGGCCTGCCCAACCATGGACCCAGTCGTGTCCTCAGCATACCGCCTATAGACCTCAATGTATTTCTCATCATCGCTCCACGTCTCCCTGACACTCTGCCGCTCCGTGATGGCATCGAACCACTTCTGCCACCTCTCCCAGGTAGTCTGGTCCTTGGCCTTGGCCTCATCGATCCCCACACCACCAGGCTTGTAGTGATCAAGCAAGAACAGCCTCTTAGCCCAGGGGGCCAGCATGACGTCGACGAGGCTGAAGCGGTCCCCGAGGAACCACGGCCCACCGCCGTCCATCTGCTCCACCAGCGTCTTGATGCTGCCCAGGAACTCACCCCTCGCGTCCCCGATACTATGAGCCTTATCCGGCGTATGCTGGAGGACCTTGTAGAACCCAGGGATGATCTTCGTACTGATGTGGTCGATCCAGAGCCGGCACCTCGCCCGCTCGTACGCATCGTCGGGCAGCAGCCGCGGCCCGAACTGGCCCTCGTCCGCGTACGCCTCGTCCAGGTACTCGCAGACGACGAGGCTCTCGTACAGCGGCTTCTGCTCCTTCCCGGACCTGCCGGCGGGCACGCCGAGCGTGGGGACGAGCCCCCGCGGGTTGAGCGCCAGGAACTCGGGGGCCTTGTGGTACGGGTTGATCTCGACGTACTGGTGGGGGATCTTCTTCTCGTGCAGCACGACCCAGGCCCGCTGCACAAAGGGGCAGAACCAGCCGCCGTAGAGCTTGAGGGGGTGCTCTGCCGCGTGGGCGGCGGCGAAGTCGGCGGCGGGGCCGGAGGGGTGTGGTTCTATGCTGGTGTCGACCGGGTTGGGCATTTTGAGGGATGTGAGTTTTCTGGCCTGGGCGAGACGGACTGGAGAAACGAGCCTGGAGAGCATGAGATGTCTAGAGTGTGTATTTCATGGCGATGTTTGGGTGAGTATCATTCCCCACGTCATGCATGGCCACGATATAAGAGAGAACACCCCTGACCCTGCCTGAGTACCTAGGTACCTAGGTACTTAGACTACTCCAAGTACTATGGAGGCGGACCCCTGCACGAACGACAGCCCCACCAAAATTTCCATCAAGCTCCCATCAAGCTTCACCTGTGCGAACTCGCCCGTTTGCACGCGAGCAATTAGTTGCCCACCGCAAGCTACACACCCGCGACGACACAAGGCACTCGATAGTCTACACACCTCGATCGAGAACGTAGTGACACGCCTGCGACCCTTGGGACGAACAAGGACCAACGACAACAAACATCACACAAACCACCAAGCAACAAGCCACAGCGAACATGCCCCTCGACACGTCCTCGTACTCCCTCGCCCTGCTGCGCGTCGACGGCCGGCGGTGGAACGAGCTGCGCCGGTGCCACGCCCAGATCCGCACCCAGGCCGCCGCCGACGGGTCCAGCTACCTCGAGATGGGCAACACAAAGGTCATGTGCGTGGTGACGGGGCCGACGGACCAGCAGTCCGCGAAGCGTGCAGGCGGAGGAGGAGGTGCAGGACAGCGGTCCGAGCAGGACAAGGAGGCCGAGGTGGCCGTGAGCATAGTCATCGCCGGGTTCAGCAGCGTGGACCGGAAGCGGCGGGGGCGGGGCGACAAGTACGTATCATTCATCCTCCTCATCATCCTCATCCCTTGACCATGAAGGGAGAAACCAAAGACTGACACGACAAAAAACAACAGGCGCATCTCCGAGATGCAGTCCACCCTCTCCAGCGCCCTCGCCTCGGCCCTGCACACCCACCTCTACCCGCACAGCACAATCACCTTCTCGCTGCACGTCCTCTCGCAGGACGGCTCGCTCCTCGCGTGCCTCATAAACGCGTGCACCCTCGCGGCCGTCGACGCGGGGATCCCCATGGCCGACTACGTCGCCGCCTGCACGGCGGGGAGCACGTCGACGCACGCGGCCGGCGACGAGGGCGCCGACCCGCTGCTGGACCTGAACCACCAGGAGGAACAAGAACTACCCTCCCTGACGGTCGCGACGCTCGGCGCGCGCGGGGACCGCGTCGCCGTGCTGGTCTGCGAGAGCCGCGTGCAGGCCTCGCGGCTCGAGGGGATGCTTGCTGTTGGCGTCGACGGGTGCAAGCAGGTGAGGCAGATCCTGGACCGGTGCGTGAGGGCGCGCGGGGCGAGGATGATTCGGGAGGGGGCTGTTGAGAAGGGGGTTGGGGTCGACGAGATGGAGATTGATGGGTGATTTTTGAGCTTGAGGGGCAGGTTGGCTCGGGGAGGGAGAGGGACACTCTAGGGGATATCCTGGGGTTGAGGTTCGTTGCGAGGGACGACGATGATGACGACGACGACTGTGTGGGATGCTAGGTCAATGATACCCCGGAAAACATGGATAGGATGTCAGGTAAGAGAAGAAGGCCTTCCGATTTGAACCCGACTCCCTCGACACATTGTCTCATACATCCCTCCAGGTCACAAGGCGTTTTGCCAATTTGATTTTTACATAAGCACAAACGGATCGATCCCAAAACCAAGACGCCGGCTAACATTACATTCACCCCTTAGTAGTGGCTATGGCCTCCTCAGAGCTCGTCATGCCCCGACTCGGTCGGTTTCTCCTCCGCAGTCTCCTCCTGGATGGTGGGGTCTGCACCCTTCCACGACGTCTCGTCCTCAGTGTTGCTCTCCGAGATCTTCTCCGCATCGGGGGTGACCTCCGCCTCGGTGGTGGCGCTGTTCTCGGCCGCCTCACCATCAGTCGGCTCGGGCGTCGGCTCGGGCGAGGGCTCCGGGGTAGCCTCCGAGGAAGCCTCTGCCGTCTCCTCCGCCGCCGCGAGGATGACGCCCTCGGGCAGCTTCCGCTTGACGCCCTCGCTCAGGCGGATCTGGTCGATCCAGCCCTCGATGCTCTCGTGGCCAAAGTCCCCGCCCTCGTACAGCCTCCACCAGCCGCGGCGCGCGTTGACGGCCAGCACCTGGACGTCGCCAGACAGCTCGAGCGCCTTGAGGACGTCCTTGGAGTGCGCGTCGTCGGTGTGCACCTCGTACATGGGGAACAGCTTGTGCTTGCCCTGGGCGTACTTGTGGGCGAGCGCCGCGAGCGAGGACAGGGCCTTCTCGACCGGCTCGCCGCGGTTCTCCTTGGGCACAAAGGCCAGGACGCAGGTGGTCGACTTGGGGCCGAGGCAGTTGGACGCCAGCTTCTCGGCCGAGTTGATGATGGGGATCGGCAGGGGCCCTTCGAAGACGACCGGCTTCTGGATGTTGTCGTCGCCCGCCGGCTCCGTGACCTTGTCCTCCCCCTCGGCCGAGGGCTCCGCCTCGGGCTCCTTGTCTGCGCTCTTAGCCGGCTTCTTCGGGGTCGAGGACTTGGCCTTGCTCTTCTTGGGGGCGGGGTCCGGGTTGGGGGAGCCGGCCTGGGACAGGAACTTGACCATGGCCTCCTTCTTGAGCTCGCCGTCGTACACGATGCCGTCCTGGTCGCCGCCCGGGAGGAGGACCAGGGTTGGGAATTTTTCAATGCCAAACATCTCGACCGCCGTCTTCTGCGTGTTGCGGACCTGCCCCACGGTGATGACATCGAGGAAGTCAATGGCCAGGCTCTTCAGGAGGGCGCTGGTGGTGCCCTTCTCGGTGAACAAGATGGCCTTGGCGGACTCGTTCCTGGTGGACAGGAAGGAGTCGATTTCCTTGTCGGAGACGCGCTGGACGTGGTTGTTGATCTTGTCGACGACGGCGTCGACGATGCCCTTGGCGGTGCGGGGGCCCTGGTAGTCCTCGACGACGGGCTTGCCCTTCTTGGCGCCCGGCCGCACGATCTTCAGGGTGGGGAAGCCCTGCACGCCCATTGTGCCGCAGAAGGGCTTGTTGGCGTCATCGTCGCAGTCGACGGCGGCGACCTTGGCCAGGCCGGCGAGGTTCTTGGCGGCCTTCTCGTAGGCGGGCTGGAGGTTCTTGCAGTGGCCGCACCAGGGGGCGTAGAACTCGACGATCTAGGGGGCCGATGGGGGCAAGCATTAGCTTACAGGGTGGAGCTGGGCGCGTGCCGTGCGTAGTCTAGGCTGGAGTGGAAGGAGGGAGGGAGGGAGTGAGGGAGGTAGCTTACGGAGGTGTGGTTGGACTTGGCGATCAGGCTGTCGTAGTTCTTTGCGTCGACAGAGAGCACGGCTGAGCTCTTAGGGTAGAGGCCTGCATTGGCAGAGGGCAGTGCAGCCAACAGGGCGACAGCTGCGGTCGACAGGGTGGGGTGATGCATGTCGGATTATTGGTAGACAGACGTTTGACTCGTCGATCGAGCTCGAGCTCGAAATGGGCGGGGCAGAGGAGATGGATAAGAGTAGATCCAAGCCTGCTGACTGACTGACTGCCTCTCGGTGTGTTTCTTGTTAGACTTCAAAGATGAAAGAGAGACATGTCCAGGCGGGGAGAAGAAACGGGAGAGGCGACAAAAATATTAGATGCGAAGCCAACTAAGTGTCTTGTGGTGTTGACACCTTTAATAATAAGTCGAGTGGAAATTGAAAGGTGACACGTTGTGAATGTAGGTTGCTACCCTTTCCGAAAAGGCCACGGTGGAGGAAATCCCAATTGCAATGGGACTTATACGAGGGGTTGGCTGGCTGGGCGGTAGGGAGGGGGAATTTTAGGTGTGAGAATGTCAGTGAGGAGGCGGCGAAGGCTTCTAGAAGCGACGGTAGCATCATCAGAAATCCGGGGTAAATCAATTGAGAGATGCCAGCCTGCCGCCCTGGACGGCCAGACAGCTTCAGCCACAGCTGCTTGCCTCACCCACCTGTGGCGTGAGCTTGCCTCACTGATCAATCAATACCGACCAGGTTGAGCGTTAGGCAGGAGGGGTCAGGGCGATCATGGCCGTAACAAGACGCCTCTTGCCTCCGTTTTCTCTGCGACTGCCTGCCAGGTGCAGTACGCATTACGTTGCTCCGTTACGTCCCCGCCAAGCCAGACCAGAGCACAGCTGCCCGTCCGTCGCGCGTCACAAGCCCACTCGCAGGTCAAGTCAAGCCAAGCAAGCTGCCAGGCACACGATTATCTATCTTCCTCTCCGCCCACCGCGGCTCGACTCTCATCCTTGCCAGTACTTGCCCTCCGACTCGAGCAACAGTGCCAGATTAATCAACAGCGACAGGAAAACTTGCCCGAGTGCATCCAATATACTGCCTTCAATCTCCCAGGCGCAAACAGGAAGCCATCCCCAGCCATGGCGGACGAAATACCCAAAGGCCTCAAGCAGGCCGACATCAACCTCTTCAAGACGGCTACCAGGGCTGCTCAGCTAGCGACCGTCAAGCCCATCGTCGCATACTGGTGTATGTGCTCCTTGGACCCCAGCGGGCTCAATGAAAGGTCGTCGACTGACAGCTGCCAGGCGAGTACTGGGTCGTCAACCAGATCCTGGCGAGGAACCTGCACAGCACCGATGCAGATATTCTGAATTACACGACAAACCTCATGGACAAGCTGGAACAGGTGGGTGGGCACTGCTTATGAGCTGGCCTCCTGCATGGGCTGACATCAGCACTTGATTTCCAGACCAAGACCGAGTACGCAAACGAGGACGCCATCATGGACGACGCCACCGCCCAGGCATACATCGAGCAGTTTGCGCAGGAGACGCTGGACAGGGCGGAACGCGTCATCAAGGCCAACAAGGTCACCCAGCAGACAGCCAGCACCTTCGATGCCGCCCTCACCTTCTTCAACCTGGTCAACATCTGGGGGCCCCCGGACACCGAGACGCAGCAGAAGATCAAGTACGCCAAGTGGAATGCCGCTCGCATCACCAGGGCCATCAAGGAGGGCAAGGACCCCAACGAGACAAACCCAAAGAAGGAGGACCTGCCGCCCCAGCAGCTAGAGCTCGACCCTTCGGACCCCGACGTCCAGGCGCTTGCCAGCCCATCTGCACCGCCGCCACCAGAGCAGCAGCCACATGGCGAGGGCCAACATCAGGTGTCGAGAGCTGCGACCGTCGAGGATGCGCCAGATCCTGATCTCAAGAGGGACTCGGCTGGGGTTTCTCTGCCGGAAACCCCCGTCCTGCCAGACCCCCCAGCCGTTGTGCCCGACGACGGCGAGCTGAAGCTCCCAAGCGCGCCAGGCTATGGCGACGAGGCGGCCTCTGCCACATCGCCTGGCTACTTCGACCCTCCACCAACGCTACCTTCTCCTATGTCGCCGCCGATAAACCACCCGACTGGCTCTACACCCGGTGGCGGCGCCCCTTCGGCTCCTCAAACGTGGGCGCCGACTCCTCCACCGCCGGCCTCCTCGTCCTTCGCACCACCACCTGCTCCATCTGCCCCATCAGGCCCTCCGACCTTCGCTCCGAGCCCATCCACCACCGCGGCCGTCGCCCCGCCACCTGTCTTCTCCCCACCACCAGCTGTTGCAGCCCCGAAAACCATGCCACCGCCGGCCGTGGTCCCGCGGCCCGTTGTCCCTGCTCCAACCAGCTTCGGCAGCTCGGCCCCCGCCCCCACGGCTGCGATCGGCCTCGGCCAGCAGGCCCCGGTCACTTTTACAGCCGACGACGCAGCCATGGCCCAGGCACAGAAACATGCAAAGTGGGCCATTTCGGCCCTCAACTTTGAGGATGTGCCCACCGCCGTGCGCGAGCTGAGGCGGGCCCTCGAGACCCTGGGCGCAAGCTGAGCGCTGAGCCTCACAGGCAGCTGATACACAAATCTTCGTATGCGTGCAGCAGCGGCTGAGCGCTGCTGGACCCCGCGATTCCCGCACTTCTGTCCACTTTTTTTCTGATTCGCTGGAGCATTGTATGGCGTTGGGGCATATAGTGCGATTACCCCCTCGAATGTCGAATATACCAATAATCTCATCCCACCGTGTTTTCCGAGCTCCGAACTCTTCGCGGTCGTGTGTGACAGGAACCCGCCTGGGCGTCTCTGACCCGGGCCAATAGCTGATCCTCCCAGTCTCATGGTTGCGCATCCCTCCATCGTGTTGTTGAGTTTTCATTTGCCGAGAGCTCTAGTTGGCGGGCCTGTTCCTGGGCTCCTCGAGCCATCGTTGCGTCCTTCTGGGGGCCCAGGACTCCAGAAGTGGCTTGCTGACGAGGGGGGTGGGCCGTCGGAATGGGCCGGCTGCGCCGGCAACGTACATCCATGCAAGGCACGCGTTGGTGCTGCACAATGCCCGGAGTGTCTAGGACAATTCAGGCTGACGTGCATAAGTGTTCGCTCTCTTACATTCTATCGATGCACTCTCGTTGGAGACTTGAGATGTTGGAACTTCACCACGGCCGAGACATTCGGCAGGGGGCAATGTATCTCCAACACCGCCATACTGTTGAAGTCGTCGGCCTACCAATGGCGACGGGATGGAGCCCTTCTGCTGAGCCCTCATGGCGTTCTAGACTCTTTGTTGTTATGTGCAATGCGAGTGAGTGGGCCCATTGAACGCACCTTTCACCTGTGGCCCAAGGTCTGGTCTATTCTTGTGGCTTACACCCACACCTTTCCCTCCCGGTCGCTGACCGTCCCGCCCCGCCTCGGGGCGACATAATGAACCCTCACTTTACTTGCTCTTGGCAGATCCTAGGTGGACAAAGAAATTGGCCGTGGGGGCTCCTTCAGTGGTTCAGTGGACAGCAGGGCCCTGCCGACATCGAGTCTGATACTATGGCGGCCGTCGCCCAGGGGCCAACAGGCCGGCCAACGTTCGAAGGCGTGGTGCCATCTCATGACTTCTTAAACCACGTTGTGTCCGCCGAGGACCAAGACAAGAAACAAAAAGGCTTTACACCAGTCTCTCTTTTACATAAAACCACTGCAGATCTCCAGTCTCTCCTTCAACCCCCAAATTCGAGATCACAAGCAGGCCTTCTCTCTTACTGTCTCTAGCAAGCAGTCTTCCTTCCACTCATTCAACGGTCTAAAACAAAAATAAACAAATACAACAAAAATGTTGGCCAAGATGAACACCGCACTCCTTTACTCCCTCATGCGCCTACTCGCCCTCACGCACGCCCTCCCAAGCGGGCCCATGGAAACCCCTCCCCCGTCGCTGGGGCCGCGCCTCGCCTACCACGCCGAGAGGCCGCCCCGCCAGGAGCAGGAGGAGGCCCAGGCCAGCGCCAGCGCCAGCGCCATCGTCACGGCGGGGACGCCGAGCCGGCTGACCATTACCGTCGTCAACAAGCTGCCGGCGGCCGTGAGCACGTCGTACGTGCACAACGAGGGGGTGCCGGGCCTCGTGGCCGGCGGGACGGGCACGGGCACGCTGATGCCGGGGGCGACGGCGACGCTGGTCGCGCCCGAGGACTGGGCCGGCAACGTCGCCGTGAACCTCGAGCGGGACCCCGAGACGGGCGAGAGGTACGAGATGAACGGGGACGTCTCGCTGCTCGAGGGGTCGCTGATGGAGTGGGGCGGGCTGGGGTATCGTGTTGATATTGATGTTTCTTATGTGTGAGTCCTGACTGATTGATTGATACCCAATCCATTCCGACCACAGACAGACAAACTCCCCTTTCACTGCCCCATCCCATCTCCATCATCCGAAATAAATCAAACGCCAGTAAAGGAGAGGACCCATTGACTAACGCCCAACACAAACAAAACAGCAACGGCTTCTCCGTCCCGATAACCTGCTCCTGCAACACAGACGACGCCGTCCTCTCGGGCTGCTCGCTCGACCTCTGGGAGCTGGGGTCGTGCTCGGGCGACTCGGGGACCGACAACGGCCAGGGCGCGTGCGCCAACCCGCTGCGGCCGGACAACTCGGCGCGGCTGGCGGCGACGGGCTTCTTCGCGCCGTGCGAGGGCGCCGCGTTCACGTGGCCGCGGGACGACGCCAACTCGGAGGGCCAGTGTGCGGCTGGCGGTGCCGGGGTCACGTGCTGCATCGGGACGGCACGGGACGGGTGTCCTGTGAATCCCAAGCAGGCGGGCGGTGGGTCTTAGGGTCGTCTGCCTCTGGGTGTGGGCTTTGGGCCGGACCTTCCTTGGGTTATGATGGTTTGTTTGATGCTTTTCATGAGGTTTATGATTTATGCCCGTTTGGGGTTTGCGTGCGTTCGGATCCCCTCGTGGCGTGTCCCTTTTCACTTTCACATACCCCCGGGCAGTGCCCTTTGACGGTCGCTTTCTTCTGGTCGATCACGTTCTTTTCTACACGCTCGTTTCAGTCCTCCTGTTGGGACTTTACGCTCTCTTCTCCTTCTACACACTCGCTTCAGCCCTCCTGTCAGGACTTTACGCTCTCTTCTTCTTGTGGGCACGCCTCGCTGTTTTGGGTCCGGCACTTTGGACACATGATGATGACGCCATGAATATACACTCTGTTAACATGATAGCACTTGATCGAACTATGTGGCAGTGTTTTATATATAAACTCGCAGAAACTCGCAGGAATTATCCCTCCGTCTAACAGCTTTCCCTCCTAGAATCTATCAATCGTACCCGATCCACGGGCTTCCCACCCTTCCTTCACCCTCCCAGCCCTCATTCTATATCCCATCCTCGAAGCGCTGCTCCTTAAGGGAGGGCGTCCCCGGGGCCACCTTAGGCCCCAGCATCAGTGGGCTGGGCATCAGCAGCCCGGCGCTCAGCCCCGGTCCTGCGCGCGACAACAGCAGCCCCGCCGGCCTCCTCCTCGGCCTCCTCCTTCTCCTCCTCCTCCCCGCGGGCCGCCACGAGGGTAGCGGCGCTGGTCCCGGCGGTGGCGGTCTTCCTGGACCTACCACCACCATCTTCGGCGTCGAGGGCGATGGTCTCCTTCTGCTGCTCCTGCTGGCGCACGACGGACACGAGCGTGTTCTTGTCCTCCTGGCGGGCGTCGACAAGGGCCTTCCTCCCCGTCGGCCTCGCCGTGGGCTTGGGGGCGGGCGTCTCGGTCGGCGAGCTGACGGGGTCGTCGGGCGTCGGCTTCTCCTGGCGGGCGTCGACGGCGGCGGCGGCGGCGGGGGTCTCCTTGCTGCCGTCGGTGACGCTCGGCCCGGGCTGGCGGGCGTCGAGGGCGGCGGCCTTGTCGGTCGGCTTGTCGGTCGGCTTCGGCGCGCCGCCTTTGGTGCCGCTCCCTCTGGCCTGGCGGGCGGCGACGGCGGCGGCGGCGGCGGCCTTGTTGGTCGGCTTCGGCGGGCCGGGTTTGGTGGCGCTCCGTCTGGCCTGGCGGGCGTCGAGGGCGGCAGCGGGGGTCTCCTTGCTGCCGTCGGTGACGCTTGGCCCGGGCTCGCGGGCGTCGAGGGCCCCGGGGGTCGGCTCGGGCTTCTTGGGCTCCTTGGGGGTCGGCTTCGGGTTCTCCGGCTCCTTAGGGGTCGGCTTCTGGCGGGCCTCGACCTCGACGGCACGGCGGCCGGAGAAAGCCCCGCCCTCGCCGTCGCCAGACGACGGGGCACCGCCGCCGCCGCCGCCGCCAGAGCGCAGGGGTGGTGAGGTATCGGGCCCGCTGCCGCTGGAGACGCCGGCGCCGTCCTGGTCCTGGCGCCTGTTCAGGGAGCCGCCCTCGCCCTCGCCCTCGCCAGACGGGGGCGCACCACCGCCGCTAGAGCGCAGGGGCGGTGAGGGGTCGAACCCGCTCTCGCTGCCGGTGCCGGCGCCGTCCTGGTCCTGGCGCCTGTTGAGGGCGCCGCCCTCACCTTCCTCGGACGGTGAGGCACTGCCGCCGCTGCTGGCCTTCAGGCCCGGCAGCACGCCGCCGCCGCCGCTGGAGCGGCCGCCGCTGTTCCCCTGGCGCCTGTTCAGGGACCCGCTCTCGCCGTCGCCGGAGGGGGCTGCGGGGTGGGCCTGCTTCGCCGCCGCGATGGCGGCGAGGAGGGAGATAATCGTGAGGCCTGCCCTCATTTTGGTCGTTGAGTCCCCGTCTTTTTTGTTTGTTTATATAGTGGGTCTGGGGTATTAAGAAAAAGGACGGTGGGCTTTACGATCAAGTGAGTGTAGGCTAAGCAATAGTGATATCGCGGTCGAACAGTGACGGTCTTGGGATCAATCAATGATCGTGATGATTAAGGAGTGATGATGTGATGCTGTTGATGCTGCTGCTCTGGCTGTTGGAAAGGAACAACATGATAGGGAAGGAGGCTGGTTGATACTTATACACGTGAGGCTATCATACCATGTTCGTCTTCAGAGACCGCGCGCCTGTTGGCATGTTCTGGTCCTCAAGGCATGGGATGTCTCCAAGCAGGCAGTACCAAGCAGTAGCAGTGTCTGAGTATCACATGCCCTATGCCGTGTCCCTACCTACCTACCCCACAATCCAAAAAAAACCCGCGACGGCGTCCCCATTGTGTCTTTGGATGGACCATCGTACGTCTGCAGTCCAGTCCAGACCAGACCAGACCAGACCCGTACTTCGGATGGGCTGCGGCCAAGGCGAAGGCGCGCAGGGCTGACACCAGCGCGCAGTGTCAAGCTGGTGTCTTGGTTGTCCCATCGTCAAGACGGCGAGTCAGAGCCAGTCGAGACCTCATGCTATGGGGTATGGTAAGGTAAGGTAAGGTAAGGGTAAGGCTGTGGTAGCATCAACTCCACTGGCAGTTAGTTGCCAAGAGGAAGAGCGAGGCAGCCCACGATACGACACTGGGATGTTTGTATCAAGGACTTCAGGCACGGGTGTGTCATTCCACAGCCAGTTGAGCCGTTGCCTGCTTCGTCCAGACGCGCGCCTGCACGCGTGGGCGAGAGTGAGAGAGTGAGAGAGATGGCGCCCTCGATTAGACGGGTGATACTAGTAGATCTCGCGGAGATGCGGTCCCGAGGCCATCTGGCGCACGGCGGCTTTTCCGAGTGTTTGTATGTAGTCCATAACTAGCGCCCAGCTTTCCCTCGGTAGTTGGCGACGGGATGCTCGTGACTGGCGTACACTGGCACGGTAGTTACCTACAAGAGACGGGCCCGCCGACGAAGAAGAAGAGGGCTGTCGTGGATCACTCAGGCTTGGCCGCCGCGCTGTTTCGGATCCGAGGTGACTGACAGACAGGACGATCTGGCGGCAGTTGTTCGTTGTCTTGCTCAATGTGGCGCTTACCAGTAGGGGAGGAGTCAACCACAGACGCAAGACACCACCAACCAACCAACCAACCAACCAACCAACGTCGTTACGGGGGGCCCTTGCCGTGACCCACAGCCCCGGGTCCCGCTCCCACCACGCCCAGTTCGTCGCTCGGCTGCCAAGCCCGGCCTCATCGACAGGCGCCCTTGGTTTCACAGGGCCCAATAACATCAATGCTTTAGGCCCCTTCTAGAACGAACCGTTGCGGGCTGGGCTGGTTGTGGTTCCACCGTGACTGTGTCAGTGTTCATGGACGTTCTAAGGTTCTTTATCATACATGGGCGTGGGGCGATCAATCCCAGATCCACGAACTCGGAGGTGCTATGATGCCAGCCCTGGGAGTGCTCTCGAACAGCAACGGCCGGCCTGGGCTCTGGTTCTAATTTTAGTAGGCTTGTGATGGATCCGAGTTTTTGCCGGTGGTCAGAATTGACGTAGGTGACATGTTGTATAATACGAATGTTGTGTGTTGCAGTGTACGCCGTAGCGGGCGGCGAACTATTGACTCAGGTCTCGCAATGGCGCGAGTTTTTCATCCAGTCTCACAACATACGCTTTGCCGGCCGAGCGACCTCTGCTGCCCAACAAGTGGCGTGTCCCTGGCCTGCGTGCCGCCGCGGCACCAGTCGTCCAAAACACCATGAGACAAGCCCTCTCACAAGCGAATCGTAACAATCCCCTACAGGACGACCTCGAGCTCGCCTCATTCTGTATCCTGGAGGGCAATCCCCTAACATGCTACTATTCAGATATACCCTCCCGCATGAGAATTCGTGCTTTAAAATTAGACCTCTGACTTCCTGCGGGAATGCATCTGGGTGTCCTTTAGGGGGTGATCTGCTACTGAGCAACGGATGCACTGGGGGGTAGCCTCCTAGGGAGAATCCCCCACGAGACGACATCCCCAATGGGTGTTTCTCAAAGAACTGATTGCGCTTTTTTTTTTTTTTTTTTTTTTTTTTTTTTTTTTTTTTAACTAGTACTGTCAACACTGTCAATTTTTTAAACGCGGAGTCTTGAACGTGTACCACTGTATGAAAGCACCATGTAATATATGTCTTCGAACGTGTGCGGAATAGAAGCGAAACCAGTTTCTCACAGAGCAGCCTCGTGATCTCTCGTGGGATACCAGCCCAGAGCAAAGTCTCCTACTAGTATTATAGGATGAGTTCTCAGATCATGCCACAAAACGCTCTCAAGATGCAATGGTACTGTGGTCTCAATGTACACATGTATGTATGTACTTGTACAAACGACCACCAACCACACTTATCACGGTAATACCCAACCAAGTACATCGAACCGCCACCCATCCCCGCCAATGGCCCCCTCCCCCTTCCATCACCTGCATCCATCACCGCCGATCCTCCATACTCACGAGAGCCACCGGCACCCGTGACAACGCCAGGCCGGCCCGGGTGAGGAGCTGGTTGGTGCGGAGGAACTGTTGTCGTGCAGAGCAATATCCCCATGTCAGCCCTTGTGTGTGTGTGGTATCAATTCCGTTCCGGGGGGGGGGGGGCTGACTCGCCTCGTGCTGCGGTGGCGGCCGGCTTCATGCTGCTGGGCCAGGCCAGGCCAGGCCCCAGGCCGGAGGCGTAGCCGAAGTGGAGCGCGGTTAGGCCCGTAATGCGGCGGCCTGTTGCGAAACCGACCTTCAGAAGTGGTGTCAGAAATACTCCTTTTCTTTCTTTCTTTCTTTCTTTCTTTTATAGAAAACTTCGTCGTGGCGAACCGTCGTGCGGGCCCTGGGGGCGGAAAAGGGGATGTCAACGTTGAAGACACGTACGAATAGGGGGCAAGGCTGGGTTCCTAGGTCAGTTGGGTTTGAGGTCCACAAGTTGAGGCTCAATATGTTGTTGCTAAGATAGCTAAAGTGGAAAGTTTGTTGTTTGGGCTTATATGCTCTCTCATCTCTTGTCTTAGATATACTGACCCCATGTGACAGCATCCTAAGGGTACTAGTAGCTCATAAATTACGACGCCTCGCAGAAGTTTCTCTCACAGCACGATCCAGTCTTGGAGCACGTCTTACAGGAAGACATGCTCTGGTATCACCCCTGATATGACAATCTAATGGATAACCTCTCAAAGAGTAATCTCAAGTCCCAGGACAGCCTCAGTAGGAATAGCCTTATAAGATGACCGCCTTTGAGAGTACCTTATGGCGGGGAAAACATATGAAATGCTGATTTCACGATTCAAACCAGGCAGTGCCCTATAAATTATAGTCATTGACGAAATCTGTTTGTCGCTGCTAGAAATATGGATGGGACCCCGGAAAGACTTGGGCAGCCCTGACCTCAAGGTTTTCACAGCAGGACTTTGCTCAACGCACCCTGTTCCCCGAGGGGCCATGTTTAACCAAGGGCTCTGAAAATATCTCGGATCTGTCCAGCTGCAGGAGAAGAACACGAACAGACCAATGACACCGACAGTGATTTCAGCCCGAGGACTTGATGGTCTGTAGAACATGGATCCTTGGAAACTGCTGCCCGAGAGAAGGATCCAAAACCTGCCTTAGCCATCTCTTCCAACTAGACTTGAGCAAACGCAGCTGCAGAGTTGGAATAACCCGGACTACTTGTTTGGTGACAACGGCGGCACGAGGCCAAGGCCACGTGCCGGCGTACTGTATTCTCTCTGCACTGTCGTTGGCACTGTACTTTCTCAAACGCTGGATCTTGATCGTTTACCACTATATTCAGGCGCCGCATACGTTTTATATGCATGAGGATTAGAAACGAAACCACTTGGTGACACCACCTGCACGTGTAGCCCAACCACCGTGAGCAGGACGGCAACTCACATGATGCATGCATCTCATCACGGTTTTCGAGGCAGAGTGGATCTCCAATCACAAAGGCACTTATCTTGCAAAAGACTATACCTCTAGACGGATAACCAGATTTACCTATAAGATGGGCCAACGCCCGAGTAGCTTGCATTCAGACCAACACAGTCGGATTTGTGGCCAAGTGCTTGGTACCTGGACACACTTCCAAGACGGCAAACGCAAGAAGTGTCCTCGAGCCTAGCTGAACCAGGCCTTGCCCCTTGTGTCTTGTGCCGTTGCCTCAGCTGAGGTCGCAAGTCACTCATGCAGACTAATTGCACCACATCCAAGTCCACAATGTCCTCGTTTGGTTGATGGACTAACTACCTATACCAGTCCCGACGCCCTTGAACACTGCAATACACCTCACAAGAGTCACGGCCGTCGGCTCTTGCTCGCGACACCTCTCCTCAGTCAGAGCGAGTCCCAGACCCACGAGCCTCACAACCCAAGTGCTACCACCCCTACCATCCAAGCCCATGAAGCCGCCCACGTCAACCCCCCCTCCACCAAGATGTCCCCAAGCCGCCCCCGCCGACTCCTGGAATTCCTCCTCCAGAAATACGAGCGCATCCCCAAGACAAGGCGCCACGCCATGGTAGCAGCGGCGTTCCTCCTCTGGATCGCCGTCGTCGGCGCCGTCCTAGGCATGGTGGCCATCCACCGGCACGGCCCAAAAAGACCACACCCGGACGACACGCCCACCACCACCACCACATCACCTCCCCCCGCCGGCAGCTCGAACACGTTGTCGTACCAGATGGCCCGCAGCATAATGGCGCGCAGGCAGGGCATGATGGACCGGGCCACGTCCCCAGGCGACCCGGGCGCCGCCCTCGAGGCGGGCATCGTGCAAAAGGCCCTCGCCGCATACACATCCTACCACGGCACCACCACCACCCCCGAGATCCAGGCCTACATCGAGCACAGCACCGCCGCCGCCGCGGCCCTCATGGCCGACGGGGGGGCCCCCCTCGCCCTCGCGCGCTGGCCGCTCGACCGCCTCGCCGCGGGCAACGCGATGCTCGCCGACACGAGCGGCGACCCAGCCGTGGCCGCGGGCCTCGCCGCGCTGCGCGAGTCCGTCCGCCTCAACGGCGCCACCCCCGACGACGGGGATAGTGCCATGTGGTACTGGCACGCGTCCCCCGGTTGGGCCAGCCTCGACGGCGCATACGGGCTCGGGCCCTTCGCCGCGGCCGACGGCGACGTGGCCACGGCGCTGCCGCAGCTGGACCTGCTGTGGGCGCACACGCGCGACGCGGGCACGGGGCTGCTGGCGCACGGCTACCACCACGACACGGGCACGGCGAAAAAGGTCGGGGCCGCCTGGGCCCGCGGCATGGGCTGGTTCCTCATGGCGGCCGCCGACACGCTCGAGCTGGCGTGGCCGGCGTGGCGCGGCGGGAGCGCCGACTGGGCCGGGGCGGGCGTCCCGGACCACCAGGTGCCGCTGCTGCGGGGGCTGCGGGGCATGTACGTCTCGCTGGCGGCGGCGGTGCTGCGGCATGCTGATGAGGACGGCTCGGGGGGGTGGCTGCGGGTCGTCGGCGGGCGAGAGGGGAATAATACCGTCGAGTCGAGCGCCACGGCCATGTTTGTCTATGCGCTGCTCAAGGGCGCGCGGCTGGGGTACCTCGGGCCCGAGGATGTTGTGGTGGCTCGGAAGGTTGGGCTCGCTGCGCATGCGGTGCTGGTGGAGCGGTTTGTTTCGGTCGGTGAGGACGGCGGGGGCCTGCTTGACTGGGCTGGTACGGTGGATGTGTCTGGCCTCGACTCGAGTGCCGACTACGAGTACTACGTCGGCCGGCCCGAGGTGCCCAACAGTGCCATTGGCGCTGCTGCGTTTGTGTTGGCTTCGGTCGAGGTTGAGCGGCTTGGTGGTGGTGGTGCTGTCGACTCAATATGATCCTGCGGTGGTGAAGGACGACGAACCCAGACCAGTGGAAGACAGGAGAGAGCGAGAGGTAGAAATTTGGTTGGACAGACGGTGTCATTTTTTGATCAGTATAATACCCAGTTATACCCAATCCTGCAACAGTCCATAGTCAAAGCGATGAGTTAATGGTTGGTCGATGATAAATACAAGAACGGCGTTGCGCTTCGTTCCTGGCGCAACGCAGCGGGCCAAATATGGATTATTGACTTGTGAATGGTCCCTTCTGTTGGTAAAGGAATGATGCTCGTGCATATCCCGGCATACCACCGCTGTCTCTTGAGGGTGGACACGTGCCGATTCGAGTCGCTTACACGCACTGGCGGGAGAGTAGGAGCAAGGGTGATCTGCATGTATGACACTTCCTGCTGCCGTCCGCTCTGGCCCGAGGGAGCACACGTCCCAGGTTTGGAGCCGGCAGGGTCTCACGGACATGGGCAGGTAAGGCGAGGCGAGAAAGCATTCGTCCACCCAATTGCGACGACCTAGACCTAGGCGTTGGGGAGATTTTGATTCACACGACGAGATGATCGTGGTCTATATATATACAAGTCTCTCTATGCATATTACACCCATCCGTTGTATGGTCGCCCAAGATGGTCGTACAGCCAGCCGCCCCGATATAGCGCAGACCCCATCAGACCACACAGGTTCAAGGCCCTCCCCCGACCTGCTGCGTCTCGGGCAGATCATCTGAACCCGAGCAGCCAGAGCCTGAGCCTGCCTCACATGGCGCCGCCCCTCCCGCTTCAACCTGCTGCGTCTTGGGTAGATCCCCCGAACCCGAGGAGCCAGAGCTGGAGCCAGAGCCAGCCTCAGATGGCGCCCCCCCTCCGGCTCCAACATCTTGCGTCTTAGGCAGATCCATTGAAACCGAGGAGCCAGAGCCAGAGGCTGCCTCAGATGGCACCGCCCCTCCCGCCCCAACCTGCTTCGTCTCGGGCAGATCCTCCGAACCCGAGGAGCCAGAGCCCGCCTCAGACGGAGCCCCCCCTCCTCCCCCTCCTCCCCCTCCTCCAATCTGGTGAGTCTTGGGCAGACACTCCGAACCCAAGGACCCTGAGCCCGAGCCAGCCTCGGACGGCGTCCCCCCTCCCCCTCCAACCTGCTGCGTCTTGGGCAGACCCTCCTCGCCCTCCGGACCCGCCCCCGCCCCAATCTGGTGCGTGCCCGGCAGGAACTGCGCCGGGCCCCGGGGCACGGCCACCACGTCGAGGCGCTTGTAGACGAGCGGCCGCGCCTCGCGCTCGGCCCCGAGCCTCTCGGCCCTGGTGGCGGCGAGCTCGGCAAAGTGCCGGGCGGGGTCCTCGCCGGGCGGGCGCGCCAGCGTCACGCGGTCCGCGACGCGCCCCTGCAGCTTGGCGATGTGCGCCCGGAACTTTTCCTCGCGCCGCTGCTGGCGCGCCTCGCGCCGAGCGGCCTTGGTGTCCGTCAGGTCGACGCCCTGCCTTCCCCTGGCTCCGGCTGGGGGGTTGGGCTTGCCCCCGGCCGCCATGTCGGCCTGGGCTGTTGGGGCTTTGCTGGCTGGGGGGTCCCTTGTTTCTGGAATATTTTTGCCCTGCGCCGCCTCCGTGGCCTTTTGGGGTCTTGACGCCTCCTCGAGAAGGGTGAATGGGTCCTCCTTTTCGGGCTCTGCGGCCTTTTGGGATATTGCCTCCTTCTCAAGAGAGGAAAAGGGATCCTCCTTTTCAGGCTTCGTAACCTTTTGGGATCTCGTTGCCTCCTTCTCAAGCAAGGAAAAGGGGTCCTCCTCTTCAGGCCCCGGGTCAGCGCCCGCGCCCGCGGAGCCGCGCAGGGCGCCGGCGAAGCGGCTCTCGAGCAGCCGCCGCATCTGGACGGTGCTGTCGAGCAGCCTCTGTGACTTGCGGCCGATGCGCACCGTCTTCAGGACGGCCTCCATCTCGCGCGACCGCTCCGCCAGCTCGCGCACCATGGCGTCGGTGAGCGGGCGCCGGATGAGCTGCGGCCGGTCCCGGCGCCAGCCCTCCTCGGCTTCTTCTTTCTGCCGCAGCTCCGTGCGCCGCCGCTGCAGCCGCGACGACGCCTGCTTCTGCAGCTCGTGCGCCCGCCGCCGCGTGTCGCCCGGCCCGCCGCCCACGGCCTCGTCGAGCTTGCGGGTCAGCGTCGCCTGCCACAGCGGCCACGAGAGCAGCCACCCCTCGTGCGTGCGCGCGTCGACCCGCCCGTCGTGGTTCTCGATGCGCAGCGACTCCGCCGCGATCCCCGGGGCCGCCGCCTCGTTCCTGCCGACCTGGATGCTCGGCACGTCCACCTGCCGGTACGTGCTGCTCATGACGTCCTCGGAGAAGACGCCCCGGAACCGGAACCCGGCCTCGGTGTGCCTCGTGGGCAGCGGCGTCGCGTCGGCGTCGTTCTCGTCGACCATGCTGTAGTGGTCCACGTGGCCGTCGCCCATGCCCAGCTCCCGCGCGAGCTGGTACGTCCACGCCGCCGAGATGTCGCGGTTGTCCATGCCCAGGGGCGCCGGGCTCCGCCGGCCCGAGTCGGCCTTGATGCGGCTGTAGGGGATGTGGCCCTGCCCGGCCCGGAGGGGCACCCTGTTCTGGTCGAAGTAGGTCTGCAGGTACCTGCTCGGCCCCAGCGGGCTCGCGCAGCTGTCCGTGTAGCAGAGCTCGGCCGCTATGCTGGTCGTGCTGTCGTGCTGGCGCAGGGGCGTCCACGGGTTCGTCGAGCGCGCCCAGGCGTTGAGCCCCGGGTCGGGCTGCCCGACGTGGATGGACACGCCCCATTGGGTTATGTCATCGGTGACGGAGGCGTGGATGGTGGCTATCCGCCGCAGGTTCCTGCGCCGGGGTGACCCGGACAGGCTGTCTGACGCGTTTCTCGCCTCGGCCTCCCCAGATCGTCTCGCGTCGAGCTCGGCGGGCGGGATCCTCGACTCGACCCAGACACCGCTCGACCCAGGGATGGCGAAGGCCTGGATCTTAAACTCCCGCTTCAGAAGCTCGATCGTCGTGTCCTCGAGTATCCTCTCGAATTCGTATTTTGTTCTCACTTTTGCGCCACCCAGTTGGATGGCATCCTCCAGGTCCATGATGGGCCATATCGACAGCTGGCCAGGCCCCAGGAACATTGCTTCTGCACAGGGCATGATGAGAACGCCCACATCCGGCCATTGGTGATTCAGCGGGTCGTGCTTCCACTCGGACACTGGCAGTTTCTGCTCCCAGGACGGCCTCCAGGGTGACGAGGACCACCCGGGCGGCTCGGGGAAGTTAATATTCACCCTGCTCTTGAGGGCCTTCATGAGATATTCGACCTTCCATGGCTCCTGTGTCTCAACCTGGTGCTTGGGCAGGATGTAAGTAGGACGGCGGGTGAAGGACAGGACGGTGGGCGGTGGCCCGGCCCTCTGGAGCCAAGACGAGAACGAAGTCTGTACCCTGGACGTGATCTTGGCGAAGCCATATTCGCCCTCGGGACGCGGTGGCTCTTCGCCGAGAGCGCGCTGGCGGGTGATCTGGCCCACGATGTGTTCGCGGATGCTGTGGGCGAGGCTGCGAGGAGCATATATGGGCGGCAGGTCAGGTATGTGGATGTGACGGACGCGACGTCGCATCAGCTGCACCTCGGGGCTCAGTGTTGAGGCCATCGCTCGCTCGCAGCTTGCACTGGGCGGGAGCTGGCCTCTATTGCGTCTTTGCCATGGAGTAGATCCACCGCAGGCTCAGATTCTGTCTCAATTGGCCATCAGCAGTGGCGTTGTGTTGTGATGCGCCGAGGCGATGGCGATGGCGATCGATGGCTTCGATGAGGTTGAGTTTTCTTGGTCGACATTCTGACTTCTGAGCCGGCGGCGCTGCACGAATCAGCAACGTCGAATGAGTCTTGACGACGTCTGCAGGCCCCACAGCCGATTATGTCAGCGACCGAGACAAGTACCCCCGTACCCCCGTACCCCCATACCCCCATACCCCAGTCACCCAGTCACCCCTAACCCTTGTAACAGATGGATGTCAAACAAACGGTCAAACAAACATTACAACATGATCAGAGTTGGTGGGTGGCCACGTTTATGATTTAGATACACTCAACTCTTCCCTTTTTAATCTCTGCCTGCCTGCCCAGTGCCCACGACACAACCCAACCCGCGCGCGGGTGCACCTTCTTGATGGGACAGTCCGAGAGCATGACAAGGTCCCATGCAGCCAATTATTCAGAGGTCAAGCATATGTGGGCAGAATACCAAGCCGTTCGACGTTTCCCTGAAAGCTAAATTCCCACGCCGACCTTAAAATGACCATAATATCAATGATGTTTCCACCTTTGCATCAGCCAGCGCTGTGGTCCAAACCTTGCGACGAAACCTTGCCCAACTCACAATATGAGATCAATAAGGCGCCAGCCCTGGAGCCGGGCCTGATCAGCCCTGAGCTTGCTCAAGAACATGATTTGACATAAACCTCCCAGTTGCCCCGACACAAAAAGCTTCACTTGTCGCTGGGGGTCGCCTGTCGCTGCGTCTCTCTCTGGTCCAAATCGTGCGAACTGGTTCAGAGACGGCAGAGGTCGCGAGCAGTGCATGACTGCCTGAAGCCCTGTTTACCTACTTAAGTAGGTACCAGTATAATAACATCCGATCTCGCCAATACCACTCCAACCCTGGTACACAAGGATATACCAAGAACATTTGAAGCTCCGTAGCAGTCTGGGATACAACTTTAAACAAGGCGCCACGTGCCAAGGTTGCTCCAAGGTCCTGTGTGAGCGCCCGGAGAACGCTGGGGGCATGCACATGCGACCAAGGAATACTCCGTAGTCCGTACTCCTACCCTACTAGTAGGGTATCTTGCACACGTGCTTTTGGCCAACGTCAGAACAAGCCTGACTAGGTGTTCTGACTAGGATTCTCACTCATCACCGCTTGGGCCGAGTAAGCCATTTGCCTTTTCTTTTATTCCCAGGGTTGGAACAGTGCACGACCGCATCCATCTGTTCATGTTTGGATCCCGAAAAGGTAGTCCAGCATTGTCCAAACCATATCAGCCGCACTGTTCATTTCATGTCACCGTGTCTCATGAAGGCTTTAGGTTTACACTCTCGCATGGCCGCTTCCGCGCGCAGGGCAGACTGCTACAAGACTGCTACAAGAGACACCACTGACGCATGCTCTGCTTGCCACATCGCCCGCATAGTAGTAGGATCGACCCGATGCCACACTGTCGGCCTGAATCTTGATATGGGCATTGGTATACCTCCCGGCCCTCCGGGGATGAGGACCATACGAACTATAAAGTTCGGTCTCGGGACATAATAGTAGGAAAATAGGAGGTTTAACTCTCTTCTCAGTTTAAAGACCGGCTGTCGACCACCTCTTCTGTCCCCGATAAATACCCTTGGGACAGACCGGACAAGGTCCTCTTCCGACCAGTCTGGGCCGCTAATCACCCACGGCGCCATATTACTCGCGACACACAATATTACCCTAGGGTATTCTTTCGCCGTGTAATCATGTCTGACGCAGCACGGAACGACATCGAGTCGGTGCTGACAAACAGTGACCGTGAGGCCGTCAAGTCCAGCAGTGAAAAAAATCTGAGCGCCGTCAACTCCAACAGTGAGAAAAACCTGACGGCCGTCAACTCTGGCAGTGACAGAAATCTGAGGACCGTCGGATCCATCGACAGCTTCCACCACGATGAGGCCGCCAAGATCCTCGCCGAGTATGTGGCAGCGGGAGGGGAGAAGGAATGGACCGAGCTCGAGGAGAAGAACCTGGTCCGCAAGATAGACTGGAGGCTGCTGCCCGTCCTGGCCTTTACCTTCTTCTTGACGTGGTACGACAAGGGGATACTGTCACAAGCGGTGAGCACCCACCTGTCTTCAGCCTCAGCCTCACCGGCCTCGTGGATCCCCAGCACCGGAGCCCAGCCGCTAATAATATCCGACCGTGCAAGGCCATATTCGGCCTGCGGGAAGACCTGAAACTCGAAGTGGGCAACCGCTACTCGTTCGCGTCCGCCATATTCTACCTCGGATATCTCATAGGATGCTGGCCCATCACGATGCTGGCCCAGAAGTTCCCCATCGCGCCCGTCGTTTCCATACTCGTCACCCTCTGGGGCGTCTGTGTCATGCTGACAGCGGCGTGTGTCGACCACCGCGGCCTCTTCGCCCAGCGGTTTTTCCTCGGGTTCCTGGAGAGTGCTGTGACCCCGATCTTCATCCTCATCAGTGTAGGCCCATCATCAATGCTCGCGAGACCCTCCCCGCCCCCTGGACTTTTGCCCACTAATCCTCCCTGCAGGGCGCCTGGTACAAGAAGACTGAGCAGCCGCTGCGGATCGGGGCCTTCGCCTCGTTCGTCGGCCCCGCCGTCTGCCTGTCGATCCTGATCAACTACGGCTTCGGCAAGATCCACGGGACCGTCGCCCCGTGGAAGATCATGTTCCTGTTCGCGGGCGCCGTGACCGTCGCGTGGGGCCTGCTGATCCCCTTCATCCTGCCGGCGGACCCGATCAGCGCGCGGGGGCTGACGGAGCGGGAGCGCTACATCGCCGTGGCGCGGATCCGGTCCAACAACGCGGGCGTGCGCAACACGCACATCAAGGTCGAGCAGATCAAGGAGACGCTGACGGACGTCAAGTTCTGGCTGTGCTTCTTCACGGTGCTGTTCGCGCTCATCACCAACGGGCCGACGTCGTCCTTCGTGCCCATCATCATCAAGGGCTTCGGCTACAACACGTTCGAGTCGCTGCTGCTCAACATGCCGGGCGGGCTCGTCGCCTTCTCGCTGATCCTCGGCAGCTCGTGGCTCGCCAGCCGGAGGCCCGGGTGGCGCTGCTACATCAGCGTCGCCAGCCAGCTCGGCTCCACCCTCTCCGCCCTGCTGCTGTGGCTGCTGCCGCTGTCCGACCGCGGCGGCCTCCTCTTCGGCGCCTTCATCATCGGCGCCGGCATCCCGGGGTACATCCTCCTCCTCAGCACCCAGCTGGCCAACACGGCCGGCTACACCAAGCGCGCCACGGCCTCGGCCGGGCTGTACGTCGCCTACTGCATCGGCAACATCATCGGGCCCCTCGTGTTCCAGCAGAAGGACGCCCCGCGCTACAAGCCCGGCTTCGCCGTCGTGGTCGGCGCCACGCTCGCCGCCTCGCTGTGCCTGCTGGCTTATCGCCAGGTGTGCCTGTCGCTGAACAAGAAGAGGGACGCGGCGGGCTACGAGGAGAGCTATGACCATGCTTATGAGGACGACCTGACTGACATGAAGGTGAGTCTGAGCCACCTTGCTTGGACATTTGTATAACAGACCACATTGGCTAACAATCTGCAACAGAACCCTCATTTCAGATATGTCGTGTAGTCTGTTCCTTGTTGATCTAACATAGAATATCTGCTGGGATGTGACCTTGCAGGGTCTGCCCGCTACAACCTCCACCCTCGTTTGGTGTTTGAATAATTATAAATAGGACTACCTGTCTGGTCTTCTGCTGTTGTCTATGTGTTTAATTCCAAGCAAAAAAAATCAACAACATCGCCAAGCGTCAAGACTTGACCTCCTCTCCCACGTGTTCTCCCTCCCAAGTAGCATGCCCCCCTCGCGATGACGAATCCCGCCCTGTCCCGACCGGATGCTCCCTGGCCGAATACTCGGCGCACTCCCGCCTGCTCCTCTCCTCGTCCACAAATATCAGCCCCAGCGACGACGCGCCGATCAGGGCCGCCAGGAAGCCGTACGAGGCATTCTGGGAACCGGTGCGGTCGACGATGGCGCTGCAGACGAGCGGGCCGATCCACGAGCCGGCGCGGCCGACGAAGCCGAGCAGGGCAAAGAACCTGTTCTCCTCGCCGCGCGGGATGACCTGGCCGAGGAAGACCTGCGAGTACGACATCTGCAGGCCGACGCTGGGCCCGTAGAAGACGCTCACGGCCCAGAACTCCCACAGGTTGTGGTAGCCGATGCTCCTCGTCCAGAGGCCGGCCGTGCCCCACGCCGCCAGGAGGAAGCACGACCAGTTGGCGACGTGGAGGACCGTCTTGGTCCGGAGGGACCACGTCTTCTGGGCCCGCACCGCGAGCACGGTGAAGACGAACACCGACGCCCCCTGCACGATGAGGAAGTAGCTGTTCTGCGTGGCCGAGAACTCGGCCACGGCCGTCTGCGAGATGATGAGCATCGTGAAGAGCGTGCCGACGCCGTCGCTGAGCCAGAAGTAGACAAACAGATACAAAAAGGTCTGCGAGATGCGCCGGCAGTGCCTGAAGCCGCGCCACGTCTGCTGCAGCCCGTAGCCGACGATGTTGCGCCCATCCGGCACGGGCAGCCGCCGCCGCCGCCGCTCGAGGAACGCCCACGGCACCGAGAAGACGAGCACGACCGCGCCCACCACGCCCGTCGACAGCGCGTAGCCCAGGTTGTTCTTTGCGGCTGTCGAGTCCGCGCCGATGCCCTTGAGGATCGCCAGGCACAGGCACGCGCTCACCGCGAAGCCGACGTTGTTGGCCGCCCACGCGTGGTTGGCGATGGTCGAGCGGACGTGCTCGATCGTCGTCTCGTACTGCGAGGCCTTGATCTCCTGGTTTGCCAGGGCGATGCGGGCCTTGCGGGCCTCCGGCTGGTCATCTGCTATCCTTGGGAATAACGCGTACCCAAAAGTAAACACGACATAGAACCCGATATCTGTGTTTTGATTTCTGTGGTTAGTAGGTAAAGGGTGGACGGACGGAGACGATGCCTCATTCATTTCGCACGGGCTCCAGAGGGCCACTTACTCGTCAGGACGTACAAGGCCATCGCTGCCGGCCAGGCATCCGGCGTCTGCAGGCCAAAGAAGCCCAGCGACAGGCCGCCGTAGATCACGACGGAGATCCGCAGGATCCACGGGGCCCAGGACCCGTAGTCTGCCGTGCTGCCGATGAAGATGAAGAGGATCGACTGGCCGACGAACACTAATGCCGAGGCGATCAGGGCCACCGATTCGTAAGACTTGGTGCTGCCCGCCCATCGGACGTGGCAGGGCGCATCTGGGTCTTCATCGCAAGAGGCGCTGCCCCATGGCAATATGTTGGGGTTGAAGGCGGCTTGGTATATCAAGGTTTGGAATAGGGAGTACGCACTGTTTCCCCCAATAAGTGTTAATTTTGCTCAGTCCCAAAAAACAAACTGAGCACTCCCATTAGGAATTGACTTCCACTTACTATTGGTACGGACCAATGCCGTTATTTGCAGCGAAGAGGCTGTAGTACGCATATTTCTCCGCCTTTACGCCCTTCAACTCGACACTTTCGTGCTCACTGCCAGCCGTGTCCTGCCCGATCTCTTGCTCCACAGAGCTCGGGTGCCTGCCATGATCCTGCTGTTTCATCCTGTCACGCATCAGCCAACCCGGGTTTGACGAGGCAGAAAGCTCAACGTAAGCTTTACAGGGAGGGAAGACATAATTTAATGCTTGAGGAAAACACGGCGTATCTCAGGAGGGCTGGAATGGACCTCGGGAGGGGGCGCGCGGCACTGGGGCGCGCGCAAAACGCGGCAACACGCGATGTTACGCTGCAGGGTGCATGTATGGCCTGAAAACTTGCAGATGCATCTACCTAGGCACTGATGAATCCAGAGGTTTACTTCGGGTTGGAACGCTTGGCTAGGTATGTAGTGAGACCAAAGTGCCCAATAGCAACAACTGCGGCACGCTTGATTGCTGCCGGATGATAAGCTATGGGGTGGTTTCGTTTCTACCCCATACATATAGGAGGCACCCCGGCCCTTATCGAGTGAACAAGCACCCTGGAATCATGGTCCGGGTATGTGGAATTACCGATATTTCGAAGCTCACTAAACTTGATAAAGTGTAGAGCCGTTGGGCTTATTAACGACCACGGGACCAACGGTTGAGGTCATACTATGCCCAACCTAACTTCAAATGTCACCAGCATAACTGGCCACTATGTATGCCCTATGTCACCGAGCACAGCATCTAGCTGAGAAGATGGGTAGACCAGTAGACTAATCCCTAGAGAGGAAGTGGGGCATCATATCAAGCATTGCGACATAATGTGTGTATTTGTTATCGGGTGCGCTGGGCTAGTTATTGGCAGACTGAATCCAGTTCTCTACTATACAACACACCCGTGTGTCGTGCATGGACATACTAGTAGACTGTATAATTCTCCTCCGATTATAACTAAATCGTCAGCCTGCCAATACCCCCAACAAGGTTTGTCCTCTAGCGCGATGAGCTGGTCTTGCTCCTCTTCTCACAGTAAATGGTATGAGCATAGTTGTTATACGGGCTATTACTCTCTTTTAGTAGCTTTAGAAGTCGGAAGCGGTTGCGGGGTTACAATATTTAGTTCGCAGGGTCTACTGATTATTCGGGAATTAAGGGTCCCGGCTAGCAGGCTTATATTCCGCAAATCTACCGCTCACTATACACAGTTTAATTTCCTTTCTCTTAATTACATAATAACCGTTTATTTACTTAATTAAAATATTTTTTAAAGCTTTAGCTATACTATATTTTTCCTTTATACTATATAATTATCTTTTTATTTAATTACTTATTTTTTTCCTTTAAAACTTATATATAAAGTCTTCCACAGCTTTATATATATCCTTATAGTCCTCTTATAAAGGAACTTTAAATACCTTCTTTTTATTATTTTTATTATATTTTTTTATATTAAAAAGGAATTATTTATTATTAGTAATAAAAGTATAGATTAAAAAAAGAATAAATTTATTATACCCTCCCTTTATTTTTTAATAAATTATTTCTAGGACTTTTTTAAAAAGTTTTAAGGCCTTATTATAAAAATTTTAAAAGTAAGATATTATAAATTATTTCTTTATTTTAATTGTTTTTTAAAATTAATTATATATTTAAATAAAAGTTATAATACTTATTTAATTATAAGTTTATAATAATATATATATATATATATATATATATATATAAAATTAAATTTTTTAATTAAAACTTTTTTATTATAAGATTTATTTATATAATAATTATTTTAAAATTTAATTTCGCGGGATAATCTCTTTTATAATATTAATATTATTATTAAAATAATACTTTTTAATTTTATTTATATATTATAAAGTTAAGGTTATAAATATTTATAATATTTTAATTATTATTTTAATATAATATTTTTTTAAATACTAAGTTTTAAGTGTTTATTATAATATAAAAATATTATATATATTTTTAAATATATATAAAATAAAAGTAAAATTATTTAAAATATTTTTTAAATTTATTAAAATAAATATATATATTAATAAAAGATTTAAAGAATATTTTTTTAAAAATAATTATAAAATAAATTATTAAAATAAATAAAAAATTAAAATAAAATATAAAATATATTAAAAAAAGTTTAATAAATTTAATAAATTATTAATAATAATTATTATAAAATTAAATTAAAGTTTATTATTAATTATAATTATTTTAAAATATTTTCCCTTTAAATATTATTAATAAAATCGACGTATTTATTATAATAATAAATATTTTAAATTTAAATTTAAGTATAAACTTTATAATAAAGTAAAATTAATAAAAGTTAAATAAAAATAAAAAAATTAAATAATATTAAAGAAATTACCGGCGGAAAATAGTAAGTTTAAAGAAATTTTAATTTTAATATTTAATCGGGATATTATTATAATTAATATATTAATTAAATTAGCCGAGTAAAGTTAAATATTAAATAAAACTTAAAATAATACGATATTTTAATCATTTATAACGATAATATAAAGCATTTTTAAAGTAATAAATATACACTACTTATAATAATAATAATATATAATAATTATATTATTCTAAGGGTTTTATTAAATAAATATATTAACTATTTAAATAATAATTTATTATTTATTATAGTTAACTATATAAACTTTAAAATAAAATTAATATTAATTTTATTTAATTTTTTTAACTTAAATAGTAATTTATTCTCTATTAACTAGCTCGTACCGGTCTCGCGCTTTTAATTATATTAAATAATTTAGAGGGAATTCTGGTAAAAGTGTATATTATTTTCGACGTCCGATCGCGAGGGAGCCACGCTTAACCGCGCCCGTTCAACCGGGTAACCGCCGAGACACAACAGGTCCTCGGGTGGTGATCAGCCGCCCCGCTGCAACCATCGGGAGACCAGCGGGGCAGTGAGCAACATAACGAAGAACCGCAGCACCTGGACGGCGAGCACCACGATCGCGCCAGCGCCGCTCTCCCGGGCAGAGGTTAGCACTGCGAGGCCGCCGGGTGTGGTGGCCAGGTAGGCGGTGGGCTGGCTGACGTCGGCAGTGGCGGCGAGTACGGCGCCCAACCCGGCGCACACCCAGCCCCTGTGCCGACCAAAGCACAGTATGCTCAGCCCTTATAATCCAAATACTACTATCACAAAGTAGAGTATACGGCATAGCGGAATTAAGTTAATTAAAAAAAAAATTCTTTTAAGTAAGTAAAACCTATTCGGGTATTATTTATATAAGGAATAATAAATTAATGTTTATATACTTTGTATATTTAAAAAATATTTGTAAATATATTTATTATTATTATTTTTTAATTCTTTTATAATTATTTAATTTTTTATAATATTTTTTAAAAATAATCCTATTAATTATTTTTTAACATATTTTTAAAAATACTTTTATTAAATAATTTTATATTATATTATTTAATAAAAAAAATTTATAAAATAAATATATTAATTTTATATTTTAAATTTTAATAGTTTATTAAATTATAAAATTTATAAAATTTATTTAAGTATTAAAATTGTTAAATAAAATTATTAAATAAAATTATTATTTAATTATTATTTAATATTTAAATTTTTAAATAAATTAATATAATAATTAATTAATTAATATTTATTTTTATTAATTTATATATTAATATTATATTTTAATATACTTTTTTATATATATTTTATTTTTTTATATATTTTAATTTTTATTTTTAAAATTTAATTTAATATTTTTAATATTTTTTACTTTTAAAATTATTTAAATATATAAATTTTAATATATTAATAAATTCCTAAATGTTTAATTATTTTTTCAACTTCTTAAATAGAAGGTTTATAAGTTTTTTTAATATAAATAAATATATATTTTAATAATAAGTTTTTTGCTTTTAATAATAATAAATATTTTTAATATTATTTAATTAAAAATAAAGTTATTTATAAAATTATAAAATTATTAATTTATTTATATTAAAATAAAGTTTTTAATAATAATATTAAAAAACTTTTATATAATAAATTTATTTTTAATATTTTATAAATTATATATTTTAATATAAATATATATTAAAAATTAATTATTTTTATAAATATAATGTTTTAAAAATATAATTATATAAATTATAATTTATAATTAAAAAAAATTAATATTAAATATTTATAAACTTGTTTAAAAATATATTTTATTTAATAATTTTAATTATATAACTTTTATAAAATTTATTAAATATTTTTAAATTAATATTATATTTAATAATAAATTTAAATAACTTAAATTAAATTTTATATATAGTTTTTTAAAAATACTTTTATTAAATAAACTATTATTTATATATAATATTCTTATATTTATTTTAATTAATAATAAATTAAAAATAATAAATATTATAAATAAAATTTTAAAAATTAAATTATTTAAATTATTTAAATTATTTCAATTAATTTTATTTTAAATATTAAATAATAAATAATTTAATTAAAATTTAATTTATTATAAAAATTATATTATTTAATTTTATTAAAAATATATTAAAATAATAAATAATAAAATATTGATAATTAATATAATAAAAAAATAAAATTAAATATTATAATTATATTAATTAAAATATTTAAAATATTTAAATTAATTATAATAGTTTTAAAAAGGTTTTAAAAGTATATTAAATTTATAATTATTATAAAATAAAGTATATAATATAGCGGAATTGAATTAATTAAAAAGGAAAAAAGTTCTTTTAAATAGGTAAGGCCTACTTAAGTATTATTTATACCGGGAATAGTAGGTTAATCTCTATAGCTACTCTCCGCGGTATAAAGTGGGAGTACTCGTCTACGGCATCATAGGTCCTGTCTGCCTCGTGGGATGCGCTAGTTACAGGCTACGTCTCCGCGAACTGACCGGTCGAGGCAATGTGAACTGTGCGTAGGTAGGTTGCCATTCAGGTCGTAGTCGGCGGTGAGGTGACCTACTTTCAGGAGCTTAATCCATGCACTGCAGCGATGGAAGTTACGGGATGCGCGCCACAAGGTCGGGAATGTATAGCTCAAACCAGCAAGCAATAAAAATGTGTCCTCGTCCTAGGAATGCCTTTTAAGTTCTGCTTTCTACATCAGCCAATGGGCCTATTGCTACGGCTGAGACCATCAATAAGCTTGAGTGCTGGTCCTGCGTCGACACTTCCTTGGGGCTCAAGTGCTAACTTGCCTCAACCAGAACCATCCGAAAAAGGATCACTCGGGCAACAATGGCAGCGACATTTCACAGTACACACAGTATGATGGATAGTATGAATAAGTAAGAGGAGCAACCAAAATTGATTTCGAATTCTCCTGCCGGTTGTGTCTCATCCAATCGCTCGCACCGCCAGGCGACGAAGAGTCGCAGCAGGGGCGAGCGACAATTTCCCGATTAGCCTGGAATGCAGCTAGGTGACGTTTGCCGATGCTGTGCCTCCCCTTCGCATCATTATATAAGAGGCAAAACCACGTCATACAATATCTTTCAGCCTGGATGGGGGACTGGAGAACTCGTTCGTGTGGCTACCAAGGGACTCATGTTGTTGAGGTCCGCGTTGATGCTCACCCAGGCCCGTATGGTCGGAAATATTTCGGTAAGTTCCGCCAAGCCGGTGAATAGTAGGCTTGCTCGATCGTTCTGGAAGCGAGGGGGAATTACGCCAGTCGAGCTTGGTCTCAACAGAGCGGTCGGAGTGTGTCTTGCCATCGCTTGAGCTCTGCTGTAAGGGTAAACCATCCTTCCCAACATGCAATGGAGGCACAAGATCTTGCAAGCCTTCTCGAGGCAGACGAACTTGCTTGGAGAGTTCGACTCGCTTAGCCTCCCTGTCTTCCGAACCAAATCTGACCCTGTTGTGTTTGTTGCCGGCCGAAACGGGCGGGTTCGAAGCGAAAGCTCTTGCTTTAGCTGTGAAGTCGAGGAATCTGTCTTCGTCCAGTCCAAATAGCGAGGCCAGAACCTCGACTGCTCTCTCAGGAAACCGCCGTGTCGCTTCTTCCACTGTCATTGTATTTTGGTATTCTTGCGAGGCCGTTTGGCTGCCTGAATCTTCACTATCGTCATCGTCTACTTCCTGGCTGGCATGTTCCTCTTCATCGTCCACCCACGTGGCAAAATTATCGACGTCGTAGAACCGCACAAGGAAGAGGAGTCGTGCCATCTGCCGGTCTGACGATGGGTTCTTTAGCTCGAAGAAGTGTTTGGCATTGCGGGGGAAGTATTCGGGAAAGACGATCTTTCCGTTTCCTGGGTGGTATGCGGGGAGCGGCCGGATTGGCATAAGAGGGTTGCGAACCCGTGCATTATATGCACTGGTCTTGAATTGTTGGACATCGGTCTTGAGTTGTTGGACATCGGTCTTGAGTTGTTGGATATCAGCGTGAACGTTGTCGAATTCGCGCTTCAGCTGATCATCCTGTTTCCGCCTGGCCTGCACAAACTCCTTGTGCGTCAGAGGGCGATCAGACAATGATGGCGATGTATAGCTATCGATACTGCTCGGTGGAGACTGCGATATAGGTTGTGGTGAAGGCATGTTGCGTGTCTGCGTTGTCAACGGCACATGTGTGCAGGAAACGAAAGGTGACGAGGTTGGGGAGGTCTGATTACCGATTACCGACAAGGTGATATGAAGCCGATCTGCTGATGTAAGCAGCCGATCATTCCCGCTGGATAGGCTCGACGCTAAGAAAGCCTCGTCGCGGTCAAGTGAATTTGAACCCTCTCTTTTGCCTCTAACTCTCAGATGGTATTTGAGTGTACTAGATAGAGGAAGGCTGAAAAAGAGAAAATTCGACAGGCACATATTTTCTATTGTCTAAGCTTACAATCCATCACCACAACAGACCCTGTCCCGAATGCTTGCCCGTTGTGGAACAGTTCAGACCACATGGGTAACGGCCTCATGAGTCTGTCTGCGGTAACGTTGGTGTCCGCCGGGTCGAAATTGTCTTGGCATGCCGTTGAGGCTACCTAGGGTACCGCGGGCACCGGGGATGCCCTTGGGCTTGGCCGTGGGGAAAAGGACACAACATATCTATCTATATTATTCAGGCTGGTCATCTAGGGAGTGTAATGCTGACTAGGCCTCCTTCCAAGACATCTTTTAAATCATCGAGACATTCCTCCTTGAGGCTTTCTTTGAACTCTTTCAACTCTTGTGGCAGGTTTCTCTCTAAAGCGTCCTCAACTTCTTCCTGAACAATATCTCGGGTCACTTGTTCCCACTGGTGCGGCCTTTTGTCCCAGATTCTAGCCATCTGCTCCCTGACATGCTTATCAACCCGCGCGATAACCTTTTCTGGCATCGTCTCTACCCGGGCACCTATGAGATCTTGCACTTTGGCCATCTGAGCTCGTTGAAACGAGAAAAATGTCTCCATCTGTGCTGTCTGCCGGGCGAGTAGTGTAGTGCAGACACTGGTAATGTCTGGTGACCTTGTAGTGTTCATATCTGTGACCCGCCGCCGCTTCTCGGCGGGCTCCTGCGCAGTGACTCCCTGCCGCTTCTCGGCGGGCCGTGCGAAAATGGAAGGCGGGTGGGCCGGCCGCGCCTCTGTGTAGGGAGGAGGGGTCATAGCGTTGTGAGCATTACCAGGTCCGCCAGCAGTTAAAGTTGTGGATTGTACATCCAGTCCTGAGAAGTAAGCAAGGTCCTCGACAACCATGGCATCACGGCCCTCGTAGAAGTCGCGGAGGTCGTGCCTAGGATGCTGCTTGACACCGCCATTGCAGAGTGCTTGACAGAGCTGCTGGATCTTTTCCGGCTCTGGACCCATACGCTGCTCTATGTGAATGGCAAGGACAGTCTGCTTGGCGAGTAGGACCAGGGAATTGAGCATCTGGGAACCGGGGCTTCCTCGCGAAGGGCGGGAAAAGTCCGAAGGTGCAACCAAAGAGGCAGGTTTGTTAAGCACAAGGCGGAGGCATGTTGTAGGGCTGCGCAGTACAGAAGTGCCGTTCTGAAGGCGATGCACCGGGTCCTCGAGCAGCAATACGACGTCGGCCGGGTGGAACCAAAGATATAGATAGTCACCGTCTTGGTGCACCGTCCCTTCTCCGAAGTTAAGCAGAACCCGTATCTTGAGGATCGCGGTCTGATTATCTTCATCGTAGTTCAGGTGAAGCTGGAGAGCCGGGCCAGGTGGTTCCCCTAGACGGGGGAACGACCGAGGGTTGGATGACGTGTCGATCCACTCGACCACGGCAGGGGCATTGCGGATTCGGACTGGCATGACGGGCGAGGACAAGCCGCGGCTCACAGAGCTGCCAGTGTTCCTAGAAAGAGAACCACGGTCAGTCTATCTGATCATTTGAAAGGGGCGGGGATATTTGCTGTGCGACAGCGCGCGGGAATAGTAACCCCTGGTTTCAGGATGCCCACCCGCCCAGGCTTTTTTTTTGGTGATCCGGGCAGCCTCGGCCCTAGAGATGAGTGATAATGTGATGAGGGTAGTGGGAAGCAAGTATCCAAGCGTGACGATGCGGTCCGAGAAACACAGCTTTAGCAGCCTGATACCCAGGGGTAGAGACCTGTTGAGGAAATAGCCGCAGAGGTACGAGGTAGTCGCAATTGCGCGCGCCAGGAAGACACCAGTGCAAGCACAAGTGGTCCTGCGTCCGAAATTCCAACAAACCAGTTCCTCATCTGGCCAATCCCAGATTCTCCGGCCGCCTGTAGCTTGGTACCAGGAGCAGACGACGAGCGTCCTCGGGCGCAGCTGCGAGGTGCAATGCAGTTGGCACGCTTGGTGTTGCTCGTCTGAAGCGAAAAAATATAAGGGGTCAGGAGATAATGAGAAGAGATCATGTTGGACAGTGTGTCGGCGGCGGGATGAGCGTGTAGAAGAGGGAGAAGAAAGTTGGTGGCTGGTTGATGTGGGCCTTGGACTGGGTCTGTCCGGCGTATCTCGGGGAGCTACCGGATCATCTGCCGCGCTGCCGGACCTATCATATGAGATGACGCCCGCGCCCCCGCTCCGCGAGACACTTCAGCGCTGATCGCCGCCGTAAAATACGCCTGCGAGTGGGGAGTTTATACGTGACGGGGGGTAGGAATGTCTTGGCAGGGGGTTAAAATTGTGGGTTAAGCAGAAACTTAACGGGGGGTAGGGACGGGTATATAATAAATCCGTACTAATTATATACACATTTAACCCCCCCGTACCTCCCCTTAAAAATAACTACTTATATTTTAATTCTATATTTTATTATTAATACATATTTAAAATATATATAATATATACTTATTATAATATTTTAATTTATTAATTTTTTTAAAAATTTAAAATTTTAAATTATTATATTAAATTATATTACATAAATATAACGTATAAATATATAAAATATTATAACTTTATAATTAAATAATTTAAATAATAATAGAAATAATAGTAATATTAAAAAATTTAATAATTTATATAAATATTAAATTAAATTTAATATAATATTTTATATAAATTTTAATTTTATAAATATATATATTTTATTTATACCTAGTATATATCTAGTATATATTAATAATAAATAGAACCTAATTAAGGATTTTAATTTTATAATTATTAATAATAAATATTTTATAATAAATATATAAAAAATTTAAAATCTATTAATTATTTTTAAATATTTTTATATAAGCTTTATTAAAATTATAAATATTATATATATTATTATATTATTATTTTAATTAAATATTATAATAAATAAAATTTAAAAGATATTTATAATAATTAAAAATATAGTTAAAATATTTATTAAAAATATACGGTATATATTTAAAAATATATAAATTTAATTTAATATAAAATAATTATTAAATAATAATTTTAAAATTTTTAAAATATATTTAAAATTCCTTAAGTTTATATATCCTATATATATATTCTATATATATTAAATATATATTAATATTTTTTTAATAATAATTTAATTTATATTAATATCTACTATATATAATATTATTATAATAAAATTCGAATTTATAATTATATTAATAAGTTTATTATAACTCTATATATAGTATATAATTAAATTAATATTATATATATATATATATAACTTTTAATATTATCTTAAATTAAAAGTAATTTTTAAAGATATATAAGGTTTTTTATATTAAGAAATAAAAAAATAATATATTCTTAATTTATATATAGCTTATATTAAATATATATATAATAAATATTAAGTATTAAGGTAATAATAAAATAAAAAAAGGGAGTTTTTATATATTATTTATTAAGATAAGCTTTTATATTAAAAGTAGATAATAATAATATTTATTAAAAATAAGGTATGGGGATACTTTATATATATTTAATATATATTAAATTAATACTTTTAATAAATTTTAATAATTAGTTATTTATATAATTCTAATAAAGAACTTTAATATATAGTATATTTGATTTTTAATATTTAATTTAAAATTAATATACTTTATTTTTAAATTTTATATATATTTAATATATATTTATTATAAAATATATATATATAAATTAATTATATTAACTAAAAATAAATATATTACGGTATATATAAGTTATATATACTTTAAGTATATATTAAATATATACTTATAATAGGTTTTCATTATATATAAAATTTTAAATCTATATAAAAATATAATTATTCTATTAAATTTAATATTTTTCTTTTTAAAAATATTTATTATTTCTTATTTTTTTTTATTATTTCTTAAAAGTCCCACTTTTATTACCTTTTTTTACTATATAAGCCACTAAAGGAAATTATATAAAATATTTTATAAATTATATAATTAATTAATATACTTATATTAATTATATATATATTTAATATATACTTTATTTATATTATAAAAATATTAATAACTTTAAAATAATTTTTTATATCTTTTTAATTTTATTTATTTAAAAAAAATATAATAATAAAATATTATATATAATTAATAGTAATTTAAATATAAAAAATTAAATTATATTTTTTATTTAAAAATAATACCTTTTATAATATTTTAAAAAATATAATATAATAAATAATATTAATATATCTTTTTTATATAAATATAAAATATATTAAATATATATTAAATATTAAGTAAAAGCTTTTTTTTTAATAATAACTACCTACTTATAATCATTAAATATAATAAATATATAGGTTTTTTAATAAAAATTAACTTATTATATACTATATATATACTTAAATTATACATTTCCAATAATAAAAATTCTTTAAAATTAACTTATTTTTTAAAATAATTATTAATAAAGTTATATTCTTTTTAATTATAAAATAAAATAAATAAATTAAATATATATATAGCGTTTTATATATATATATAGAATATATATTAATAATATATTAAATTTTAATATTTATATTTATATCTTTTATAATAATATAAAAACTAAAGTTTATATAAAATTCTTTAAATTATTTTTTAATATACTTAAAAAAATTAATAAAGAATTTATAAAATAATATTATATATATAATAATATAAAGATTTATATTATTATAATAAATATAAATAATATATAAATTAAAAATATATTAAATATATATTTAGTATAAATTATTTATTAATAATTTTTTTAAAATTTAATAATTATTTATATATATTTAATTTAAATTAAAATTAAATTAAATATTTATAATATATTTTTATATTTTATTAAATATATATTAAATATAACTTTTATAAAAAATTTCCTATTTATAATATTTAATATATATTATATATATTTTAAAAATATAAAAATATAATAAAATATATTAAATATATATATAATTTATATATACTATACTTTAAATTATAATTTTAATTAAAAAAAAAATTATAAATTATATCTACATTTATTTAAATAGAATTTAAAATACCTAATTTATATTAAATATGTATTTAAAAAAACTTTAATTTTACTAAGATTTTTTATATAAAAAAATAATATTATTAGCTATAGAATTACTTTATTAATAGAATATTTATAATTAATTTTCTTATACTATATATTTTATTTATATATAATATATATTAATAATATATAAATTTAAAAAATATTATTATAAGAAAAATAAAAAATATAAGGTTAAATTATAATTAAAATAATAAATAACTTAATATAATATATTTATATAAAATTAAATTTAAAAGTAAATATTTTTATAAAAAACTATATATTATTAGTAGATAAAGAAATAATAAAAAAAATTTAAAAAGTTTTATAATTCTTTTAACTTATTTAATTTAAAATAAATTTATATTAAATTAATACTAAGTATAGCTTTAATATACTCTAATAATAATATTTTATCTTTATAAACCTTTTTTTTATTTAATTATTACTTTTAATTTTAATAAATAATTATATTTTTTTCAAAACTTTAATATTTAAAAAAAATATAAATATAACTTTAATATATATATAGTTAATACTACCTTTATTATTTAAAAAATAAACTATTTTAATAAGTTTTAAAAGTATAGTATATATTAAATAAATATAAAGTTTTATATAATAATAAAATTAACTTTTTATTAAAAAAAAACGTTAAAAAAATAAAAAATAAAGGTTATTTTATTAATAAATATTTAAAACTTAAAAAAAGAGTTATATAGTTAATATATATAATAAGTTATATTATAATATATATATAATATAAATTTTAAAATTAATAATATTAAATAATATTATAAAATATAAGACTTTTTAAATTATTTATATATATATATTATATATATTTAAAAGATATTTAAATTAATTTTAAAATTAAAAAATTATAATAAAATTTAAATTAAATTAAATTTATAAAGTTAGTTTTAAGTATATATTTTAAATATATTTATAAAAAAATTTAAATATTAAAGGTATTTAAAGAATATTAGTTAGATATATATTAAATATATATAAAGTATATATTTTAAAAGTAAAGGCTTTTATTAACGTAATAAGTGCACTTTAAAGTTTTAATAGTATAAATATTTAAAAAATATTAATTAAATATATATTATATATATACTATAATATTTATATTTAATAGAAATAAAGTTTATAGTTTTTTTATTTTTATTAATAAAGGTAGAAAAAAGGGTAGTATATTATATAAGATTGGATATTTATACACCTAAAATTAAATCCCGTACACCTATTTATAACCTATATATATGCACGAATTTATTTTAACTAGGTCCCGCTATAGTAATTAATAAGGTTGTTATATATAATTAGTATTTGGTAATAACTAACTAAATTGAAGTGGAAAATTATGCAAATTGTATATGTTAGGGCTAAAATTAGTGGCGTTTTAAGTGGAATTTGCGCTTAACTATGTATGTGTCTAGCTCTTACCACATACTTTAATTTCTCGTGGTTGTGTAGTAGTTGTTAAGTGTTTCCTGGTGGGAAGAGATTTTATTATAGGGTATGTTGCGGACATGTTGGTGGGTACGTTGGTGGGATGTAAAAAACACTGCTAGGGTGGTCCAACGGGGTAGAATAAAGCCCTTTGATTGGCTGTAGCCGTTCTTAGGTGCGCGGGATCCGATTTTGGGTGCGCGAATATTTAGTTTCTATTATATATATTTAATATTTATTATATATATATTTATAAATAATCATACCTTATAATAATTATTAAAAATAAAGGTTTTAAAAGCTTAAAGTTATAAAATATTAATATATATTTTATATATACTTTATATATATTAAAAAATAAATAATAAATTAAATAATTTAATATATTATTATTATTAAATATAAATATAATTTATATTATATTTTAATTATTTATAATTCTTTATAATCTTTATAACTTTATTAAAAATAAAATAAATAAAGGTAGGATAAAAAGGGTAGGTAGGGGAGGAGTAAGAATAAAAAAAGAAATAAAGTTTAATTAAAATATATATATAGTAAATATTAATTATAACTAATAAATTATTATAAGGAAAGTAGGTGGAATTAATATATAAATTTAAGTTTTTTTATTATATTAATTTATAAATAATTAAATATATATTAAAATAAAAATAAGTAGTAGTATATAATAAATAAATTTTATATATACTATTAATATATATTTAAAAGATATTATATTTACTTTATAATACAAATAAATATTAAATTAGGTAGTAAAATTAATATTAATAATACTAAGCTAATAAATATTAAATATATATTAAGAATATATAAGAAGTATATATATAATTACTTTTATATTAATAATATATTAATTAATAAAGTTATTATTAAAATTATAATTAAATATAATATTAGCTAAGTATATATTTAAAAAATACTAAGTATTTTACTTAGACTTATTAAAATATTAAATATAATATTAAATATTAAAATAAATAAAAAGCTTAATAATATTATAAAATATTAACTAAATATATACCGTATATATATAAAATATATATTTTTAAACGGCTATATTCTTATTAATAAAAATATTAATATAGCTAAAGTTAATAATTAAAAATTTATTAATATATATAAAATATATACTATTATTATATTAAATTTATTAATATTTAAATAAATATTATAAATATAATAATAAAATTATTAATATATATAAATATATATAATATATATTAAATATATATACAGTATATATACTAAGTTAATTAATAATAATAATACTATATATAGCATTATTAACTTTAATATTATAATTAAATATATAATTAATATATATAAAGTATACGCTATAAAAATATAACTTATATATAAATATTAATAATAAATATAGTTATATTAATATTTAAAGTATTTAAAAGTATTTAATATATATTAAATATATATAAAAAAAACTTTAAATTTTACTATATTAATATTTTTAATTAAAATAACTTAAATATAAAAATTAATAAAATATTTTAAGTTTTATTAATATATATTCGGTATATACTATATATATATAAAATATATATACTAGCTAGAATATAACTAATATTATTATTAAAAATAAAGTTTAGAATATTATATTAATAATTAAATATATATTATATATATATTATAAATATATATTATAATAATATTTAAAAAAAATAAATTAATAATAGTATTTATAAATTTATTATTTAAAATAAATGAGTATATACATAGTATATATTATAGGTATATTATATATTAAAAATCTCGGCATTTTAATTAATAAATATAATAGCTATTAATTATATATTAAGTTTTTATTATAATTTAATATATATTAAGTTATATATTAAATATATACTTAAAACTAATTAAATTTTATAGTATAATTAGTTTAGTTAATAACTAAGTATATTATTAATATATATAAAGCTATATATAAAGTATATAATTGATTATATATATAGGAAAAGCTTATATATATTAGAAAAAAGTTATTTTTTTTTAAATTTTATATAAAAATAATATATTATTAATATATATATAGTAAAAATATAGATTTTAATAAATATAAATTAATATAATATAATTATTATTATTATTATTATTATTATTATAAAAAAAAAAAAGAAATTAAATTATAATTATATTTTTATAAAATATATATATTAAATTAATTATATTACATTATTATATTATTATATTAATATATTTTAATATAATTAATTATAGTTAATTTTTATTATTTATTAACCTAGTATCCCTTTAATATATACCTTATATCTTATCCCTAACCCTTAATAAGTTTTTCCGAGCCCTACTTTTTCTAGCCCCCGCTAAGTCTTCCTTACCCCCCGTTACCTGATACCTGGCGAGTGGGTGACATGACCGTGTTCTGGTCGTGCTTGTAATCTTGCCTTCTTGTCCCCTTACTGTGTAGCCTCTCGGCCGCGCACCCTCACTCACCTAAAGCCTGACCCTGGTCGCTGCACAAATTCAATGCTGCCCTGACTGCTAATAAGATGAGAACGAGGATTCGCAGGGCAAAAAACGGAGGATACAAGGCAACTTTTCAATAAAACCGGAAACTTATACCTTTTATAACTTATTTAATATATTAATTAAACTATTATTAAACCATTTTATAATAATCCGTGTTATTTATTATATTAATATAATATTACTTTATATTAATAGTTTATAAATATAAAGTATAAATAATAATAAATATAAAAAATAATATTTTTATTATATAAATATTTATTTTTTATTTTATATAATAATTTTTAAAGAGATTTAAGTTTAAGTAATGGATAATGTTTTATAATATAGTAGAAAATATAAGTTATTTAATAATATTATTTTTAAAATTTAACTTTTAATATTTATATAATTATAAAATGTTATAAAAGAATATTTTTCTATTAAAATAAATTAAAAAAATATAATAATAATTTTTAAAACCTTTATTTTTACTATATATCATTCATTAAATAGTAATAAATAATATAAGAATTCAAAAAAATTAATATTTATATGTATTACTTAAAAAATGTAAATATATTAAAAGGTTGCCCTGTATCCTCCGTTTTTTGCCCTGCGAATCCTCCTTCTCAATAAGATAGCGAGGCTGGGACTGTCGGCCGGCTGCGGTCTATTACTTAATATTATTAGACAACACTAGTCACAAGGATTCTTCTTTTTTTTCTTAGTTCTTCCCTTCTATTTAACTTTTTTCCACCGTTAAAAACATTAAATATTTAAATAAGAGTATAATTATAAAATTTATTTATTAAAATATTAAAATTTTATATAATTAATAATATTTTAATTTATATTTTAATTTTAAATATTTATAATTTTAATTATATTATATTTTTTTTTATATTATATAACTATTTTATTTAATTACTTATTTTTTTTAAAAGCTTATATATAAAGTTTTAAAAAACTTTATATATTTTTTTATATTTTTTTATAAAAAAATTTTAAATATTTTTTTTTATTTTTATTATATTTTTCTATATTAAAAAAAAGTTATTTATAATTAATAATAAAAGTATAAATTTAAAAGAAGATAAGTTTATTATATTTTTTTAATAAATTTTTTTTAAATTCTTTTTAAATTTTTTTTAAAAAGTTTTAAAGTTTTATTATAAAAGTTTTAAAAGTAGAATATTAAATATTATTTAAATTATTTTTTTAAATTAATAATTATATATTTAAATAAAAGTTATAATATTAAATTATATAAACTTATTTAATTATTATTTTATTTATATATATATAAAATTAAATTTTTTAATTTAAATTTTTTATTATAAAATTTATTTATTTAATAACTATTTTAAAATTTAATTTTATTAAATATCTTTTTATAATATTAATATTCTTATTAAAATAATATTTTTTAATTTTATTTATATATTAAAAAATTAAAATTATAAATATTTATAATATTTTAATTATTATTTTAATATTATATTTTTTAATATTAAATATAAATCTTTATAATAAAATAATATTTTAATTTTAATTATTTAAAATTAAATTATAAATATTTAATTTATAATATAAATTTTTATTTACTTTTAATTTATAAAAAATAAATAAATATTAAATATATTTAAATATATTTAAATATATATATATTAAATTTTTTATATTTAAATTAATTATTATTTTATAATTAATAATTAAAATAAATAAAATCATTTTTTATATTTAATTATTTTATTTATTATTTATTATTTTAATATTATTTTTTATTTTAAATATATTAAATAATCTTTATTTAAAAAACTTTATAAATTTTATTAATAAATTTTAAAATTAATTATATAAAATTATATTTTAATAAATAGTTAAATAAATATATTTTTAATATTAAATATAATTTTTAAATTCTTTTTAAAAAGTTTTTTCTTATATAAATTAATTTTTTTTTAATATACTTTTTAAAATAATTATATATATTAAAAGAAATTAATAAAAATTAATAAAAAGAATTTATAAAAATTATTTATTATTTTTATAAATTAAATATTTATTATTTTTATAAATTAATTATTTATTAATATTTTTATTTAATTTTAAATTAAATGTTTTTAAAAATAATAAATTTATTAATTTATTTTAAATATTATTGGATTTTTATTTTTTATTTTTATTAAAAAACTTTAAAATAACTTTATATAACGCTATAATTAAATATAAAAATATTTAATAAAGCTAAGTAATAAAGTTTAAAGAAGAGTAAAAACGGTTATTAAAATATGAATAGTATATAGGATAAAAGGATAAGATTAAGGAGGAAGGAGAGAAGGAGAAGAGAGGGAAAAGAAGACGGAGAAGAAGACGGAGCAGGGATAGCAACCATATCCGCAACTACCTTAAACACTAAACTCTAGTAACTAGGCGTTACGGTAGCTAGTAACCGGGTTAGAGGCTGCTAAAAAGCAGGCCCCTTACCCCGCGCGCACATAGCTACTATACTAGCTGCGTAATAATAATTACTTAAAGTTAAATAATTTTTAATAAAATAATAAGAATCTAGTGTCTATAAAGCTAGAGGGGTAGCTAAGAGGATTTATATATTAAATATTATAGTATATTATAGTAAAGTAGTAAGGTGTAGGTGGATTAGAGGCGGGTAGCTAATTAATTTATCTAGGATAAGGCGGGCGGAAATCGATGTAAAACTACTTAAGTAGGTAGTTATTTAGTTAAACTAAGTTAGTCTTTACTTAAGTTGTACTAAAGAAGCTAAGCATTTTATCCTTAATAACTACTTAATTTTTAAGACTAAAGCTTTAGTCTTAATTATGTTAAGAGGCGAAACTTGGTCTGCTGTGACTCATTTCAGCCCTCATAGAATCCTGCCTTCATCACAAGCCTTTTCGAGAAACACTATTCGTGTGCGTTTTCGTCCCAATCCACGCCTCTTGCACGGCACAGTCCTGTAAGTCTAGCAGCATACGAACCATCTACGCAACCTCGGGACACCTGGATCGCAAGGCGCTCGTTGACGTCCGCGAACAATCTTCACCAACGAATCGATACAAATTGAATCTTGTTTCGCCCACCATGGAACAAGAGTCCCCCCACATACAATCGCTCAAACCCAAGCCAGGCAAACTGGGAGGCCTAAAACATCTCGAGCGGCTCCTAGGATTACGAGAAGATGGTGTCCTGTCAATAGACGCCGTCTTCATATCTCTCGATCTTGAGGTAGCATCAGACCGACAGAAACTTCACCTCTTAGCGGAGAGACCGGTCGTTACAGAACTTGCCTTTGCGAGCCTTGATACACGAGATGTTCGCCGATTCTCTACATCAACTGATTTAAAAAGCTTAATATCACTTCAGGTGTTTGAGGTTGATCTCCCGCGGAGAACTAAGCAGGCTATCAAGTCAAATAAAAGGAAAAAGAGAAACAAAGATAAACAGCAATGTCTTTTTGCTCAGACCCACTTGATTACCCCAGGGAGGATATCTTTAACGATCATACAAAATCTTTCCATCAGAGATACTGTAGTAGGGTCTGGGAGCAGCTGTCTACGAAATATTGTCTTGGTAGGCCATTCTCTTGGGGGCGACCTAAAAATTTTACGACTCCTCGGCATAGACCCTAACAGCATTGGGCCTATATCAACCATCATCGATACACACTCAATCGCTCGATTTCTTCTCCCTCCTTGTCACCCAAGCCTTGCAATTGAGCCTGGACAAGACTTTTCACTTGCCGGCGTTCTCGCCAAGCTTGGCTATTCCCCACACAGGTCGACATTTCACAATGCTGGAAACGACGCATTGTATTCGCTTTACGCTATGCTTCTTCTCGCGATTAAAGCTGGGGAGGATCGAGTTGCTGCGCTTAGTGCGGGTGAAAAGACAAGTCTGGAGATCATCAAGGCGGTAGTATCTCGAGCTGTGGAACAAATTATTGATATCGAATGAACCTACCTAAGTATAAAACCACCAGCAAAGACTACCTAGGTAAATATATTTCCATATCAAGGAAGCCTTGAAAAACATCAGCCTTCTGAAATCTTGGTTTCAATCAAACAACTTAGCTTATTTTAGGTGGCTACTATGAAGCTGTCGTGAGTAATCTTCACTTGGACGGGGGCTACCTGCAACGCAACTGATAAAGGACGTAAAAGTTTCCAATACCTATAGGCTACATATTTGGCGGCCCACGTCTATGGAAAATAGCAATGCCTTGTCTGCCGAGCGAGACACCCAAAAGCACATCACCAGCACTGAGTATGTTATATGGGCTAATAAACCTCATCCTTGAATTTCTCACATCATAAGAAGATTGCATGTGAGCGAGTGGTACATTTGTAAGACACTAACTAGCAGTGTTACATCAGTCACGCAACTTGATCCGAAACTGGCAGACTCCCCGTACCCACATAATGACGCTACCCAATAGTTCGATGTTCACTGGGAGGGGTCAGCCATGTCAAACTCGCTGCCTAAACACCGTAGCCTCCGTCGAACTTGGCGTGGATTGTCACTATCGGATCGGAATCGGCTTGAGTTCGGGCTCATACACAACTTGAACGGGCACAACCAGGCCAACAAATGAATGGCCACTATCAGACACACTTCACTTTATCATACGGCTGTCACATATGTTGCGATTTCCCAGCCCAGCACCACTATTCAAGCACTATCTTGACGTCCAGGTGGGATGAGTCAAACGAGCATTCAAGACATGCCAGGTGAATCCAAAGTTCGGGTGGTTGGCGTGGATGTAGGAGGAACAAACACGGACGCCGTCGTCTTAGACGGCGACAAGGTCATTGGATGGCACAAGGCGCCCACCACCAGGGACATTCATTCCGGGGTAACAGAGTCCGTTGTCGAGGCTCTCAAGATCGCCGATGTGCCCAGTAGCTCAATCATGGCTATCAAGATAGGAACAACGGTATGTTATGCATTTCAAAGGCATGCCTGAGTGCCGATATAGTTGATACTTATTGTGCTGCTGCTGATGTGTCAACATCACATGTAGCAATTCGTGAATGCGATTTTAGAGCTGGACAGAAGTAAACTTGACAAGGTTGCAGTACTACGCCTTTGCGGTCCATATACGAGAAGTGTCATTCCATTCGGTGAGTCCACGATTTCAGGTTTACCAGAAGAGGTCTGGGTCTAAGTTTAAACCAAGATGGGTTCCCTCGCGCCCTGAAATCTGTCATGGAAGGCTACTACGCTTACCTCGACGGCGGCTATCAGAGTAAGTTCAACGATGCCTTGCCTTCCAAGCCAATCAGAGCTTACATGCTTGCAGTTGACGGGCAAGAGATCAGCGCGCTGTCAAAGGATCAGCTCCGAACCCACGCACAAAGGGTCAAGGAGCTGGGCATCCGCGCCATCACGGTGGTAGGAGTCTATTCGCCCTCGTACCACAAGCAGGAAGAAGACGCCGCCGCATTCCTGGCCGAAGAACTAGGACCCGCCTTCGACATCTCGTGCTCCCATTCCATCGGCCAAGCCGGCTTCCTAGAGCGAGAAAACGCCGCGGTCCTCAACGCCAGCATCCGCCGCTTCTCCCGCCAGGTTGTAAGCAGCTTGGACAGGGCAACCAGGTCTCTAGTCAATGCCGGGCTATACATCACGCTGAACGACGGCACGCTCGCACGCGCATCGTACGCTGCTGCGAACCCGCTCAGGTGTTTCTCATCCGGGCCGACCAACAGCGCCAGGGGTGCCGCGTTTCTGGCTCAGTACATGGCATCCGCCAGCGTCGAGGCTGGCCGCGACCTCCTAGTCATCGATGTAGGCGGGACGACCACAGATGTCTGCAGTCTTCTCCCCAACGGCTACCCTCGACAGTCTGCAGCTTGCGTCAGGGTCGCCGGCGTCAAGACAAACTTCTCTATGCCCGATGTTCACAGCATCGCTCTCGGCGCGGGGTCCGTTATCAGGCGACAAGGCCTGCGCACATCCGTCGGCCCGGACTCTGTGGCCTTGGAAGAGTCAACCAAGTCCCTTCACGCTGGAGGTCCAGTATTCACCGTACGTTTCTCTCGGCTCTCCGATCCCACAATGTGACATGAAAATGCGTCGGACGTGCGCTAACCATGTCTCCTACGCTCCGGCACGCAGGCAGGCGATCTCAAGCATCTGGAGTTTGATGAGCTGCGTGAGCGAGGAATTAGTCCTCGAACCATCGACACGGCAAAGAGTGAAATTCAAAAGCTAATAGAAAATGCTGTCACTGCATCAAAAACGAAGGTCGAGGATGCCACCGTGCTTCTTGTGGGCGGAGGCAGCTTCATCCTCCCCGACCGTATCGAAGGGACAGACTCTGTCGTGCGACCACCTTTCTATCAAGTAGCCAACGCGGTAGGAGCTGCAGTAAGTCAGATGGAACCCCCTGTGAGACCATAAGAAGAGTCGAGTGACAGATTTACCTCTCCGATACAGATTGGCAAGATCAGCAGCACCTTTGACTGTCTCATCAAACCAGGCGACCGCGATGTCCGTGACATCGTTGCCGATGGCAAACAGCAGGCCATTGCAATGTGCGAGCAAGCCGGCGGCAACCCATCGGATATCGAGATAGTGGAACTGGAAACCATCCCCGAGCCATACGCCATGGACGGCACTTTTCGACTCGTGGTTCGCGTTGTGTCGAGCATAAAAAACATCACCGCTCTTGGCCGCGATCAGATCGAGGCTGAGGACATAAGCTCTCAGGAAGATATTTCCTTGGCAGACCCTGAAGACCTCCATAGTCCCGAATCTTCCCATACTGACAGCATAGAGCAGGTAATGCAAGTAGATGCGGGAGAGTATCGCCCAGATATTAAACACGGCTCTTGGACTGTCTCAGAAACAGATATTGAGTTCCTGATAGCTGGAACTGGAGTTCTGGGGGTTGGTTGCATTGGTGAAGCGACAAACTATCTTCTATCACTGAACAGATGTCTGAGAGAGGGACGTAGCATCCGAATTGTGTCTTGCAGTTCGGTTGGCGCTCACGAGGTGATCTGTGCCCCCCTTTGGATGGTCAGTAGAGTGACTCACTCTGAATTCTGTCGTGTTAATTCCGTTCAATTATCACTATCATTCATCTTGGACTTTTGAGATCTAAGGACTAGGTTGACGAGACCATATCAAAGGGATCACCATCAGTGTTCGTTGAACGGCTACCGGGCGGAAACGAGTAAGCCTTTGGCCACATTTTGCTGTGACCACTGGGTCCACTTGCAACATCTACTCTGATGTCATTCGGTGGGTGCTGACGGATTAACAGAACAAAAGAAGCAATGGATGCCACCCTGCATTGTGCCGGCATCTCGGACTTCTCTCACATCGTCCCGACAGAAATCGGCGGTATCAACGCCCTCGAGGCCCTACTCTCGGGAGCACTACTTCAAAAGACAGTGCTGGATGCAGACCTCATGGGGCGAGCGTTTCCTCAGGTGTACATGACCGTTCTGGGCGCCCAGGGGAAGGGATTGACCCCTGCAGCCTTGTCAGACGGAAATGGCAACGTTGTGGTACGTTGACTGACCTACTCATCGAGCCTGCTAAGTGAACCACATGCGATCAAGAGGGATAAAGCCGTGGGCTAATTCAACTTCTTTCTTCAGAATATCCAGGCAGCCAAAGATGATTGGGAACTAGAGGATCTGGCACGGGCTGCTTGTGGGTCCATGAAGTCCATTGCCGGCATGTGCATAACACCGCTTGTTGGCGAGGAGAGCAAGCTCGTTGTCCAGAACAGCTACTCTGTCGGTAAGAAACTTCCAATCAATGGCTTCCACCAAAAAGTCTCATTCCTGTGTCGATGCTGCTGACAATAAGTGAAGCCTGGGAAATTGGTCGTCGTATGCATCTCGCCCGCCAATCCAAAAGCAATGTTGCACAGGCAATCGTTGAGCCAGCAAACGGCGCTGTACTTTTCTCTGGCAAGATACATTCAGTGTCAAGGAAGGTAACGGACAGCCTGACCAAAGGCATCTGTGTGATTCGGTCAGAGGGATCTTCCGGCTTTGAGACGGACGGTGACGACAAATTCCTTGAACTGATCTTTACGAACGAATTTTCGGCTGCGGTCCTCAAAACAAAAGACGGAGACGCTTACGTTGATAGATACATGGCTGCTAGCCCAGACCTGATCTGCGTAAGGGCCAATGGGCTGAGATTTATTGCTGAGATGAACAACGCTGACAATGTCAATATAGATGCTTGATGGAGCTGATGGAATGCCGATCGGTGTCACGGAAGTTCGCTATGGCTTGCGAGTGGATATAATCGCGATGCCAGCCCCTGCTGTCTGGTATACGGAGGAAGGGTTGAGAAGGGTAGGCCCTACTGTGTTTGGGTATGTCACCGCCATTTCCTCATCCTCCTGATATTTGCGACTGATTACTCAAACCCGTCCAGCTTGCCAGATGTACTCAGCGAGATTGGTAAAAGGGCAGCAAAGCCATGGACATCCATCTTTGATATTTACAAACAATCTTAGGGTGAGTGGCGACCTATTAAGACATCGTAGTTTAAACCAAGACAACAATTTTCAGACCTGAGACCATACTGGTCAAAATCATTCCAAGACTTGCGTCTGGCCGCACTTTCTAATCTAAATGCTCCCAACCTAACGCCGTTATTTACATGCTCTATACCAACGCAATGCCGGTAAGGTCACCCAACTCGGGGAACAAGACCTTCTTCGTCCGCTTCTTGATATCAATCGCATACACGCCCCCGGCCAGGTCCGTCACATACGCCACATCCTCATCCCTATCCAACGCCAGCCCAATAGTCTCATGCAGCCGAGTCGCCAAGACCTGCGGCACGCCGCCCATGCCGATAGCAGCGCGGTTGAGCGAGTTGCCCCTGGGCGGGTCCCCGCGGTCCGTCCAGTACAGCGTCTGCGACTCGGCGTCCATCTCGAGGTCGACGGGCTCGGGGAGCCCGTCGAACACCGTCTCGACGTCCCACCGCCTGTCCGGCAGGAACCCCCTGGGCCCGCCGACGGGCGCCCGCAGGATCCGGCCCTGCCCGCCCTTGGGGGGCCCCTTCTGCGTCCAGTAGAAGAAGCCGCGCCGCTCGTCGACCGCGACCCCGACGCACCACCTGCGCTGGTCCTGCCTGTCCTGCTCCGTGTCGCCCGTCGAGACGAGCACCTCGGCGCCTGAGCCGTCCATGTTGGCGCGCATCACCTTCATGCCCTCCCGGTCGCACCAGTACAGTTTGCGGCTCTCGCGGGCGATTGTGATTTGTTTGGGCGTGAAGACGCCCACTGACCCCTCGGGCACGATGACCCTGCGGCCGGAGCCGTCGAGGTTGGCTCGCTCGATGGAGCCGCCTTTGGTTTTGAGGCTGTGGCCCATGTTTGTCCAGTACATGTGGTTGTTCTCGTAGTCGATAGTTATGCCGTCTGGCATGGTGGTCATGTTATCTATGACCGTTTTCAGGTCGCTGCCGTCTGTGAGGCATGATAGAATGCGGCCGCATCGTGGGTGGGGCTGTGAGAGGTCGGTGTCGAGGATGTACAGGTGTCTGTAGGCTTGCGATACGGAACCCATGATGGTGACGGTATGGTGTATATTAATAGTAAATCAGCGCACGATTTCCTTATACCTTGGTCAATTGGCTGCTAAATATCAGGGCTCAGATTCGTCCAAACTTCGAACGATGGGCGTGCAGGTCGACTGGTCTGCTTTTATTTGGCATGTTGTCTGACATCAGAGGACCGTTCCTTTTTTAAACGGACCCACGGCCAGCCTTCTCTTGGTGGGCACCCCATTATCTCATTGCACCCCTTTGAGTTGATCTCGCCATGCGGCGGGATAGCGAAATGGCCCACAATTCGCCTTTGCCTCGCTCTTTCGACGGCCGTCAGTTGCTTGACACGGGAGGACCCGCAGCACCATGTCATAATACCGGGTCCTCGTCGATCGCGGAATTCGTACCATCACAGCGGAACGTGCAGGTCGACAGGCATCCCTTGTAATGGTGCCACGACGTCGGTGGTTCCAGTTGGCTGGGACCTGCCTGCCTGCAAGCACCTCGCCATCTCGCGTCCGAACCACCGTCATGGCGGTGATGTCGTCCAGATATAGTTTCGCGGATTTGATTCCGCGTCGATGGTCTAGACCCTAATTGATCAGGGTCCTGTGACATGCAGGTGATCCATAAAATTATCAGACCTTTGCTACATATTGTCATGTACCCAGGTGGATAGAATGTATTCCATCTCGCGATCGGGATGTATACCTAGGTACGGATCAAGAACGAAACCACCATCTCGTGATGCTTTCTAAATATGTGTGAAAATTTGATATGTACTTGGAGTAAAAGGTTTAATGGCGACTGCGACGTGATGAATACTGCTAGAGGAATTCAAAAAGTAATATTTCTAAATATTGGCAATAATAGGGTATCGGACAATAAAACAATACAATGTTCATTTTCACTCAGACTTCTTCCTCTCCGCAAAACCATCCCACTCATTCCTAACATTCAACAGCCTCACCAGCTGCTCGTCCCGCTGCCTAGCCAGCTCGCGGTAGTCCCTCCCGCCAACCTCCTCCATGGTCCCGTCGACCCACTTGCTGCGCAGCGCGTCGTCGACCACGGGGTCCCGGGGCGCGTACCAGGTCATCAGCGGGCCCAGCAGGTGGTCCGCCATGTGCCGGACGCCGCCCTCCCCGCCGCCCAGGTGGAACAGCGTGCTGGGGCCCATGACGCCCCACCGCAGCCCGGGCCCGAAGCTCATGGCCGTGTCGAGGTCCGGGACGGTGGCGACGCCCTCCTGCAGCAGGTACATGACCTCGCGCATCAGCGCCGCCTGCAGCCGGTTGGCCACGTGGCCCACGACCTCCTTCTTGACCTCGACGGGCTTCTTGCCCGCGGCGCCGTAGAACGCCATCGTCCTCGAGACGACGTCCGCGGATGTCTGGCGGCCGCCCACGACCTCGACTAGTGGGATCAGGTGTGGTGGGTTGAAGGGGTGGCCGACTATGCAGCGCTCTGGGTGTGATGACGTCTGCATGCCCTCCTGGATGCTGGAGCAGGTCAGGCCGCTGCTGCTTGTTGCGATGATGGTGTCCTCTGCGACGGCCTTGGCGATGTTGTCGAACAGCTCCTGCTTGAACTGGAGTCTCTCAGGCCCGTTCTCCTGCACGAAGTCCGCGCCCTTGAGCGCGTCTTCCAGAGTGGTTGTGAATAGTATATCTGAGGGCTTGGCATCTGTCTTCTTGAGGAGGCCCAGTGAGGCCAGCACGGGTAGTGCGTCTGAGACTATGTTCTCTAGGAATTTCTGGGCGGCAGGGTTGATGTCGAAGGCTGACACGGTGAGACCCTGGGCGAGGAAGAGGGCCGCCCAGGACGCTCCTATGGAGCCACAACCGATGATGGCAACTTTGTGGATGTTTGACATGATGTTTGTAGTTGAAATAGAAATTATGCGAGGTAACGGTTTATGTATTGGCGATGTTGAAATGTTTGAAGAACAGTGTATCTGGGCAGAGAGTGTGTTGTCGTGTGTAAATGTCTGCATATAAGTGCTTAGGTGAGTATATATGCACAGCAGGTACGCTTATGACTACTCTATAACCATACGCATCGCGATTGCGTAGATGCCATGACGATCAAGCTTTCGACCTCATGTAAGTGAGTAGAAGGTCCATGCTTCAACCACCGCACGAATGTCCGACTCGCCTCAACCAGCAAGGGCGAGCACCCGAGTCGCTGGAAGACATGATGGGTACACAAATCCACACCGGCCACAGCAGATCCGGATATGCACTCTGGGGAATCTAGCAAGTGGGTAGGACAGAAAGGGGAACGGGGTTTGAGGAGAAAATCCACTTGATCGTGGAGGCAGTTCCGCGCGCGGAATGGATTTTTACACAGAGTGCTGACTCGTGGGCCTCGGCACTGCAACGTCAGTCCTGCATCAAGACTCGTCCAGTCTGATAGAATGCGGGGAGCTTCTAGAAAACTTCTCTCGCCCCCATACAAGCAATGCGGGACTACTAGACTACATGGTACGGAGTAACGTCATAACCGTATGGATCGGGCCCGTCTCCTGCAGCCCTGGAAGTTCGGTTCTCGCGTCTCGACACTCGGGGTCAGTCGGCCGAAACGGATCGAATGTAGTGTCGGTTCTTGACAGACCTCGGATCCAAGCGACGATACCTAGGCATGTCTATCCTGCCAGGGTTCTCGAAAATGTGGACAGTCAAGCAAGCCCCAATGGCACGCACCACGTTACATAGACTTGATCGGCCGTATGATGGAGGCTCTTAAAAGGGGCCTTTCCCCGTCGTCGTGGATGTTGATCAAGCCTGGGATGATATGATACTCAAGTATACCTCTTGCTACAATCTTATTTCTAGTATCAAACCACCACTTTAACATATCTCCTCATCCCAACCATAGGACATAGTCACTCCAACACAGCATCAATCATGGCATCTGAGAGGATCCCCGACGTCTACGGACCAGGCACCTTCACAGACAAGTCCTTTACTCCCGTTCCCCAAGACACACAGCGCATCTTCCGCCTCCTCGCCAGCCAAACTCCCGGATTCACACAGGATGAGGCCATCCTCTCAAAAGTTCACTTCACCGGCGAGGAGTACCCCGTCATCCCCGGCCCAATAAAAGCCACGTCTGTCGCCGCGGCACTGCACGCGATGACGGGCGTCCTGGCCGACGAGATCCTCGCCCTGAGGGGAGTCAAGAACGACGAGCGCCGCATCACCGTCAACACAACACACACCGCCCTCTGGTTCGGCTGCATCGCCACCGCCTACCTGGACGGCGTCGACGTGCTGACACTGGGCATGAGCGGCGAGACCAAGAAGGTGGTCCCAGACTGGGAGAAGGGCTGGACCGACACGCCGCTCAAGTACCGCTGCACAGGCCTGTACCCAACAAGCAACCCAGAAGTATGGTACTCGCTCCACGGCAGCCTGAACGCCGAGCCGGTCCTGCGCTCCATCGGCATCGACCCGGCGGCGCCCATCAAGACAAACGAGGACGCGGCCCGCCTCATCGCCGAGCACACCTCCAAGCTGAGCCCGGAGAAGCTCGAGATGAACAACCTGCTCAACGGCTTCTGCGGGAGCGTCTGCTTCACCCCGAAGCAGTGGCGCGAGTCCGAGATGGGCCGCTCGCTGGCGTCCCACCCGCTCGTCAACGTCAAGGCGCAGGACCACGCCGTGCCCACTCCCCCCGTGGCCTTCCCACCGCTCAACCCAGCCGACAGGCGGCCCCTCGCTGGCGTCAAGGTCGTCGAGATGACCCGGGTCATCGCCGGCCCCCAGATCGGCACCATCCTAGCAGCCTACGGCGCAGATGTCATCCGCGTCAACCCGCCGCACCTGCCTGACATCTCCCTCCTGCAACTCACCCTCAACGCGGGCAAGCGCACCATCGCCATCGACCTGCGCAAGGAGGAAGACGCCGCGCTGCTCAAGTTGCTCGTCGGGGAGTGTGACGTCTTCATCCAGGGCTTCCGCCTCAACAAGATGCCCAAGTTCGGCCTGGGCCTGAACGACCTCCTCAAGGTCGCCGGCTCCCGTGGCAAGGGAATCGTCTATGTCAGCGAGAACTGCTACGGCCCCGACGGGTACTACGCCGAGCGGCCCGGGTGGCAGCAGATCGCCGACGCCGCGGCGGGGTCGGCGTATGTCACGGGCAGGAGCCTGAAGCTGGCCGAGAACGAGGCTGTGCTGCCCAGCCTGCCCATCTCGGACATGTCGACGGGCGTGCTGGGTGCCGTGGGTGCGATGCTGGGTCTGAAGAGGAGGGCGACCGAGGGTGGCAGCTACTACGCCCACGCCAGCCTGACGGGCGTCAACGCGTACGCGCTGACCGAGGAGATCGGACTCTACCCAGAGAGCACCGTCGCCGAGTGCAAGGAGCGGTTCTCGTGGGGCGAGATGAGGGGCCAGCACCACGTGCTCGACCTGCTCGTGACGGTGTGGAAGGGGTGGAAGCAGGTGCTTGGCGACTACCTCCAGCCCGAGAACGGCTGGTTCCAGCATTTTGAGAACAGCGCTTTCGATGGGCGGAGGTTGAGCGTGCTGAAGCCTGTTGTCAAGCTCGAGGGTGACGAGGGCACGACACCGAGTTGGAGCTCTGGCAGCACGCCGTATGCCTACCTGAAGGCGGCGGAGGTGAAGTTCCGGTCATGATGTCGTGTGAGGGGGACTCTGATGAGAACATGTAAATAAAATACCTAATAAAGTAAAATCACAAGTGATACTCGTGACCCATATTGCTTGCCCACACGTGCTGTGCTGTTATCTAGGTAAGGTCAATGGCATAGAGTGATACCACTTTCAGACAGAAGACTTTAAATCATACCAGACCGATTCTAACCTACTGGCAATTTCGGCTGGAAATTGGGAGTGCGTAAATGCCTACATTAAACGGTTGCTCTCATTCTCGTAGCCCACATGGACACTTTATCAACCCTGCATCAGGGTGGCTATGTCAACCAGTGCTTGTGCGAAATGTTTGACAGTGTAGTACTAACTGAATTGCAGCCGGGAGTTCAGCTTTGAGAGTGGTCATTGAGCAATCCACAGGCTCACGTAGCTCCAGTCACATACAATTTGTACCAGTTGATGATGCACGAGTATTCTAGAATGGTACCACTCACTCGAGTCTCCTCTGCTCTGGTCATACCGCCGCAATTATTGCATGACTTTACGCAGCCATGCACGTGGAAATTTGTGTAGCGGCCTAGTCATCCGGTCAGTAGTTCGGGTTTCCCAGGTGCCTTTAATCATGTGATAATCCCAGTCACGCCTTTCAACCGGGTCTATAGAAGTGATTCATCACAAGTCAATGCTTATCATCCTGACTTGGATGGCCGAATGCGATAATTCGCCAGGTGTGCAAACTGGGATTCTCATCAAGCATATAAATCTCGGCAAGAAACTTGTTCAATGCCATTACGTCCAAGAAAACATCTCCCAAACACATCTTTCATAGCTTGAATTATTGCTAAACAACCCCTTTCGAGTTTTCGAATACTGCATATCACAATTTGATCGTCTCATCTAACTACTCATATGGGTGCCCTACAAAGCATTTTCGATCCCGGTACCTCGATTATCACGTCGACCACCGAAACCACTGTCTTCACAGAGCGGTCGACATCAGAGGAGCCTAGAACCACAACAATGACAGCATCGCCCCCCGACCCACCTTCGACCACGACTCTCACCAGTCCATCGACGACAACGGCTTCGACAACGCTCACCTCAGTGACGACGACTTCGAAACACTTGACCACAACTCTCACCACTCCATCGACGACAACGGCTTCGACAACACTTACTTCAGTGACGACGACTTCGAAACGCTTGACCACAACTCTCACATCTCCTTCGACGACAACCGCCACGACGACTCTCACCCCGGTGGCCGAGCCCATCTCGGAGGTGCTAGCGGACACCTGGACGACGGTTCTCACCTCGCCCACGACGACGACCACTACGACTACCCTGACCCCTGCCACAGAGACCACGACCCTTGTCTCGCCGACGACGACTACGGATACCACAACTCTCACCTCCGTCACCACGGCCTCTGTGACGGTTGGTCCCCCGTGTAAGTAATTCCGTGATTCTACAGACTCGATACCGTTGACGTGCTAACTGTGGGAACTAGTGATAAACGAGTATGGACTGCCACCAGGGAACTTTGACTTTGGGCTTGTGGCATTCGTAATAATTATGATCTTGGGCAGTCTGGCTGTCATATACTTCTTTATGTGGCTGTTTGTTGGATTGCTCCGCCGCGACGTCTTTGTCAGGAACATTGTTCCTATGGAGGCCAATGACCAGGCCGTAGATATTCACTATCAAAAGTCCTAGTTCTTCCGCCTAAGGAACGAAAAGAGAAGTCAGGCGGCATATGAGCATTGGGTATGTTCTGGAGAACCGAAGTGGATGGCCTAGCCCGGCATAGTGTACACGGAGACAGGCCTGTCCCGTGTTAGCTCGGCAACTTGGAATCGGAAGGTCGCTAGTTGGCCCTTTGGACTAACGGCCCGGCTGTCATTGGGGTATAATACGTGGATTTCTTTTGATATTTCAGGATCTCCTGTATCGTGTCGAGGGAGGCTGCCGAGGAGGTGCTCGCGCTCTATGAGACGTTTCTGCGTATTGGTCTGGGGCCCTTCTAATCACCCCCCTGTTTTTCTCAAACTTCATAGACGTTTGTCGTTTACTCAGACGGTGCGACCCAGCAGTAACTAAGCCAGTCCCTTTTCAGAGAATACGCTCTGCGGAGACGGGATCACTTGACTGGGGCAGGGGAACTTGACCGGAGCGGTTCAGAGTGGACTTGTGGCGATTCACGATCATTCAAGCTGAAGATTTCGAGTTAGAACTCCGCCTTTTGTAGACCAACTAAGTACTTTAATCAGCATTAAATAGTAACCTCAGCTCAAACCTGATGAAGCTATGAACTTCCTCCCGTCCCACAAGCCTTGGTTGAGAGCAAGAACAACCTCTCCTGTGGTAGGAATCACAACCTTGACAACCGTACTCGTGTTTTTCATCCATCTTGGATTGGACAGTGGCCATGAAGTTGCAAAGCTCGTCCAAGCTACCGTAGTACTGCTCTGCCTCAATCACTGGGTACAGACTTGGGAAGCTTGATGAAAGATGCTTGTGGACCGCTCTAGGTTGGCTAAGGGCTTTTGTAAGCCTCTCGGACCATTTCGACAAACAGGATTTGCAACCTGAGCCTGTGAATCCATAACCGAGGGGTTTCTTCGCCTCAGCCGAAATTAGCGCTAGCTTTACTTCCTTCAATCTGGTCAAAATGAGTCTAACTGCTTCATCCCGCAGTCTAAAAATCCTCTCTAAGATGCCGGTGGCATTAGCTTCACATCCGCACTATGGCGCCTAGTCTGAACTCACCAGTGATAACTTTCTCGGTATACCTATGTAGTACCGCAAGAAGGTTAAGTGAATGTCCCTTGTGAAGCCCTTCAACTGGATTCTCGAAGCCACCCTTGCCATTAGTACACAAGTCAAAAATGGCCCATTCCTGAAATTTACTGAAGCTGAGTTTTGGGTCCTCGTCACTGATCTTCTGCCTCTTGCTGTCTCCTTGCGGGGAAATATCCTGGGCCTGTCTAGTTGGGCGGCCCCGTCCTCTTTTTCTAGGCTATATGAGTGAGAAACATATTTAGCAAGGTTTAACTGCAACGATGATGTCTAATTGTGGCTGACGTGCTTGAGTAAGGGCCATACGGTAGGGGTGCAAGGCACTGGGGCAGGGCTGGGGCAGAGGGGTAAGCTGGAAAGACTGCAGCGGACGGGCGATCTGGGCAAGTGTTTTGGTAATGTAAACGACGTACCTGAATTGTCCCGTCCTCCTGCTTCACCCGATCCATGACGGCGTGTTAGGACTGAACCCGAATCGAAGTGCTAGCTGAACATTTCGGCCACTCCAGGACTGTCAAGAAGCGACGATTAAACCTAGAAACCCCTTTCCGTAGAAAAGAATTATCAAGCGGCTCCTGAACTTGAGCTGGCAAGGACCGAGAAGATGCTCTATACACAGCAACTAGTAAATAAGCCCGATGTGGGCCCGGCCGTCGCTCATATGGAATGATGGGCTTGCTAATAGAATGGATAGATGTCTGGGCTCGACATAAGACGCGAGAAGTGTGAAAGAGACGGATACGACGCGAACGCGTGCGTGGGGTAGGTTGACTGGCCAATGGCCTGAGAGGAACACCATACTTTATCTGCCGAAATGAGAGCGGAATTTTAACTTTCTAGACATTGAGCAATGTAGTAGAAACCGCCCTGCTGAGAGGGTGCATTGTTGGTCTGTGCGGATGTCTTTTTATTGACATTGTAGTGTGTATCAAGTGGTACCGTTCTACCCAAGTACTACCTAGGTAGGTATGCTTCAAATATTACCACTCGCCTGGTTTTCTACAGCAGCGGCACATCCCCATGTTAACCCAGAGTTTGCCACCGAAACAACGCCCGTGCTATCCCTCCTGTGAACGGTGTGCTGTCCGTAGACGGAATTGTCTAGAATATACAACTACATGTTGCAGAAGGTGCTCACTGTGAACTTGCAAGTCACCCCAACATTGTGAACTATTACAGCATGAGCTGAGCAATGCGATGCAAATATGAGAATCTTGAGTCATTCCGTTTGAATCCTGTGAAAATGTATCACCTGGCGTATCCCAGGCCGTCTCCAACGAGATTCTCAACAACCAACCGGCAACCAATACTGGGTCGGATGCAGGATCTCAGACTCTCCCGTTCCTTTCCAGTACATGTTGGAAATGTGACACCAGGCCAGTAAGAGTATATCTGTAATTCGAGTCTGCGGACAAAGACGCAGAGATCCTCCAATGATCGGTGGTAGTCCTTTGCCTCAATCAGGGGAAAGAGACTGGGAAATTCGGGCCCCAAAGAATCGCTGACCGTTTGAGGATGTAGGAGGCCCCTACTCAGGCATGAGAACCACCGGTCCAAGCAACGTTGGCAACCAGAGAATTCGAAATTGTCTCCGATGATGGATCCAGTCCTGGTTGAAATCAAGGCCAGTTGCAGTTCTCTCAAGTTCGTCAAGATAAGGTCGACTGCGTCCAGCCGCAATTTGGTGATCCTATCTAAGATATGAGTGGGATCAGCGTCACATTCGCGCGTCATGATGACCAATATGAATTTACCCGTGATAGCACTGTCGGAAAGAACCATTCGAGAGAGATCGAGTGGCTCCCCGATTTGCGGAGGAAATATTTCCGACGGATCTCCAAGAGCGCCGTTCCCATTATCACACAAATTGTAAATCGCCCATTCCTGAAGCGCCATGAACTCATCCTTAAGGGCCAGCTTGTCAGCCAGCCAGAGACGACAGCAATTGTATGACTTCTGCCTTTCCGGTGGGGGCATTCTGATTGCGTGGTACCATTGCTTCAGCGTGACATGGTAGCGGTCCAACATTTTGCAGCGTATTGCGAAGAAAACAGCATCGTATACTCTTCCGAAATCCATAAACTCGGGGATCGCGCCCATGTTTCCGTGAATAAGGCTGAGAACCATGTTTGCCGACACTTTTGAGGTTGCTGGCATCCCGTCAAACTGCCAATTTGAACCGGAGCCATCATTCGGCCGTACTGCTAGGCATTGCTGATAGAGTTCCGGCGAAGCTCTTCGTAGTGCGTTCGAGTCGATATTGAAAGCGAATTCGTCACCCTCAGCTTTGACCATCAGATCCCCGTCAGGATCGATATCGACGATCGAGAATGACTCCGACCAGGGCTTCTCTAGCTTTTGCCTCTTGGTGTCAGGCCCGGCATCGCGACTTAGCTGCAAGCGCTTCGCGTCTGTTGCACGTCCTCTTCCAGCTCTGGTCTGCTATTCAATGTTGTGAGAAAGACACACAGGAACATGCGATACTAGTAGGACTGGGGACGTTCCGTTGGGACGCAATTGTGCAAAGGCGATAAATGCATGGGTGACAGAACCAGGAGTGGCTGCATTGGACGATAGAATGGGAGTGGGAATAGTTCACCTTCATTCTCGCTTCGTTCAGGCAAATCGCAAAGACTTGTCAGAATTTGACTCTAATCAAGGACTTTTTCAGGATGCCCAGCGCAGGTACCTAGGTACGCCAAAGCATGGACTTATTAAAAGAGGTTCGAAACCAGACGCCAGTTGACAGGCCGGGTTGATTGTGACCCAGCCTTTTGAATGGGGAGTGAGAGACTCGTCAAGGGAAGGGATAAAGAGTTCAACGCCAGGGGGAGACGCGACGTGACGCGTATGCGGGGCGTGCTGCTGAGCGGCCGGCTACACTCATTTGCGTTCCATAGTGCTAAAACCACGCTAGCAATGTAAAAATATCACGTATATAAACTTACTAACGTAAAAGTTTAATTTAATTAATTTCAATATTATGAATCAATAAATAATAATAAAAAAAAGGTATTTTTAATATTTTCAAAAAAGATTAAAATTATTTTAAAAGGTTTAATTATAAAAAGATTTAAATTAAATTCTTTTTTAAAATATTTTAATATTTTAAAAAAGTAATATAAATACTATAAAGCTTATATATAAGTAAATCATTTTTAATTAAAATATTAATTATATTTATTTTAATTTTAAAATATTATAAAAATATAATTTAAATATAAATTATTTTATATTTAATAATTTAAATTTATTAATAATAATATTATTTAATAGTTTTAATTAAAAAAATTATTTTAATATATAAAATATTTATTTAAAATTTATATTATTTATATTATAAAAATAAATATTTTAATTATATTATTTAAATATTAATTATTTTATAATTAAAATTTTAAATTTAATATAAAAAAATAAAAACTATTAAAAATACTTTTTTTTTAATATTTTTATTAATAATATTAGGTTTTTATTTATAAAATAAATATAATATATTATTTTTATAATAATATGTATATAGTTTAAATATTATATAATATTTTTATATTATTAGCGTGGTTTTAATACTATGAAATGTAAATAAATATATTAAAAATTATTAATATAAAATTTTGTTTAATTAATTTAATTTATAAAGTTTTATAAGTATTTTTATAAGAAATAAAATATTTGAATATTTTAAAATAAATTTAAATTTCTTTTTTAAAAAATATTATAATTTTAAAAATATTAAAATATAAAATAATATTTATTAAATATAATTAAATTTTAGTAAATTAATTAATTTATAAATAATAATTTAATTATATTAAAAATTTAAATTTTAATATAATATTTTCTTATAAATTTATTTATTATAAAAAAATATAAATAAGTTTTTAAATATTAAAATAATGTTTTTATAATTATTTATAAATATATTAAATTTAATTTATTAAACTTGACTTTTATATTAATAAAATTTATATATTAAAAGACTTTTATAATACTAGTACTGTTTTCACGCCTTAGAATATAAATAAGTATAGCTGGGAACTAGGCTCGCCTAGGCACGCACGGGCAACAACGCAAACCACTCACACAGAGCGAGGTGCTTGTGTTGGTTCTTCAAACCGTCGGTCCGGCGGTACTAGGATACGTCAGAATCGTACTGGAGGAAGCAGGCGACCAGCGAGCTGTTTCTGTGTCGGGATTTATCTCATCGCATGCTAGACTTTCTACACCTTCCTGTAAGTTGACACGTATTCTACGGCTAGTTACGACCAAACTTTCGCCTAGGTCGGCCCTTCTTTGATGAAGGATAAGCCTTCGGGGATAAGGTCCTTTTTTTGCAACGGGGTCTTACACAGGCGGCCCACATCGGACTCCAGGCGACTCTCAATTATGGTAGCCGAAGGACCTAACTTGGATACCTGGATCAGAAAGATGAAACTTTGAGTGATCCAGTAGTTGCCCCGGAAAGATTTCTTCAAACCGATCTCCCAGCCCGCCCTTGCCATTGTCGCACAACTTGAAGAGGGCCCATTGCTAAACCGGCACAGAATAATCCTGGAAACCAAGGTGATAACTCGGCCAGGGACAGCAGCTTTTGTGTCTTCTGGATCTTTGATGAGGCCATATTTGGAAGCACCGCCTCAACACTAAAATGAAGTGGCCCAGTATGTAGCATTGCATTACAAAGAAACCAGCGGTACACCGATGGGGCCGGGGCCCCTTCTTCAAAGTTAGCCAGCACTCACAGCGCACATTAAACCGGAGATTGATTTCGTGGAGACTAATAAAGAATCATGAGCTAGTTGTTGGATAGCAATTCGCCTGCCATCCTGCTTCTTCGTTTCTTTTTTTTTGTTGAAGGGGGAGGAGGGGTGAATAATGAAAGACTGTGTCCATGTACAACAATGAGAAATGCACTTTTGATGAGTAGACAGGCAGTTGAATGCGACTGCTCAGAATCCTTGCCTTGCTGTGTTGAAAACCTGCGCTGCACCGCCCATCACAAAATCAAGACCGCAACACCTTCAGAGCCGTCTCCAGACTCTCCACCTCCCTCTTCAAGACCTGCCGCTGATGCTTCGACTCCACATCCTCGCCTGCGATATGCTCAAGCTGTTCGGTGTCCAGGTTCATGATCAGCTCCGGGTCGAAGACATTGAGCGGACTCCCTTCGCCTTCAAGCAGCAGGTGGAAGACGACCTGCTGGCAGACGACGTCGACAAAGCGCTTCCGGGAAACCTTGTAGTAACTCATCAGAGTATCAAGGATGTCCTCACACACCTGCTGGTCATTGTCCCTGTCAAGAGCATGGTTGCCAATCATGCTCATGGGCACGTATCGCTCGCCGACGTCGTCGTCATCGTCGTACCAAGGGGGTTTGATTGCCATCGCTTCGAAGGTCTTGGACATGCGCTCGCTGCGCCTTTTCTGGAGGTTCGCGTTGAAGTAGTGATTGAAGGTGTTGGGCGTACCTCCACGCTCGATTGCCAGAAGGAAGTTGGTGTGGCTCATCGCTCGTTGGTACGTTTCGATCAACTTGTCCAGCAGAAGAGCGTTCCAGCGGTTGTCTCGAACCTGCTTCTCGGGGCAAAGCTCCGCGAGGAGCTGGAAGATGTACTCATGAACGAGTGCGATCGTGTTGCTCACGTGAGACACCACGAGCGGCTCCCACTTTTCTGATTGCTCTTCGAAGACCGTGGCAAGAATCGTTCCGCCGAACTAGATCAATCGTGTGAATAGTTTTCTACACCGCAAACCAACACAGAGCGAGGGAAACTTACTGTTCCAAGCTCGGGTCCGCGGCTCGACTCAAACACTTCCTCGACATGGTTCATGATCGGCCCATCTGAGGGCTCGGGACATTGGTAGCCATCTGTGAGAATAATAGTCTCGATCTCGGAATATTTGCTAAGAGGGATGGTGAAAGGCAGCTGGTCCACATTGCCCCCAAATGAGCTCTCTCCCTCGTCATCCCATGTAGGCCCAAAGTCCTGCTTGTGGCCTCGCTTCCAAAAAACATTGGAGAAGACCTCGTTCAGCTTCATGATCTTCGTGATCAGCTTCAGGTCTGGCAGCTTCTTGAAGATGCCGTCTCCGGCGTAGTGACCGCTCAGGGCAGCTTGAGTGATGGCTAGGAACCTTGAAGCCAATTTCCCCAGATACATCCTCTGGGAGTTCGAGTCGGCTCGGGATGGCCCCATGGTCTCCAGATCGGCCCTCCTTTGACGTAGGCGCTGCTCGGTCTCGGCCTTGACATGGGGGAACTCTTGTTTAGAGATATGCATGAGCAACTCACAGACTTTGGCCTTGAGGGCTGAGGTGCCGCAGCGCTCGCTAATGAGCGACCAGTCAGGCGCCATGAAGAATGCCTGTTCGGTGGTGGCACGCTCGGAAAGTGTCGAGGCGTTGTCATCTGCACCGCGATTCTTGACCACGTAGTATCCAAGTTTGAGCGCGTTCCGTTTTCCAAGAACCAGATCGATGATTGCGTTTCTGGTAGCCGTCTCTTTAACGAGATCCGGTTTTGTGAGCACACCCATCGTTCTCACGCCCATAGGATCAGCACCCTCAGCAAGCTTGAGAATCTCCTGGGTGGCAATGTCGACGGTGCAAGAAATGACTGCAAGAATGCTTTTTCGCCTCAGCTAATCCAGTTCACAAACAATAATCACAATGACTTACATGGTTCTTGGATTCGCCATGTATGACTTCACCATGTTCTCGATAAGAACGATGTCGCTTTCTGTAGTGAGCCCTGCGAAACTCGTCAATCAATGAGTGCACAGCATCAGTGAATTATGTGTAGCATACCTGGTGTAGGGACACGGAAAATGCCCGGGACGTCAATGACAGTGAGATGTTCTTGCTGTTCAAGGGATTAGTCATGTAAAGGGCCACAAGACTGGGGGAGAACTAACTTCAGGTCCACTGATCTCAATCTTGAGGATATCTTGACTGAAGGCCGCAAGCCCGACATCCTTCTCATCCACACCCATCCGGATCCCCATGGCAATGTTGGCCTACAACGACATTCTTAGTGCGAAAACTTGAACACGGCTAGGGTGTTATGTACCTCTTCGAAAACTTTGGCGAGCTCATTGTTGTCAATGCTTGACAAGTGGCGTTTGAACTGAAGAAGCTTGGTCTTGAGCGTCTCATCCGCGTCTGGACGAGGAATGATTGAGACAACAATGCCCTCTTCGGCCTCACGGCAGCATGTTATCTGGGTCGCATAACGAGTACAGAGGCCAGCAGCGCGAGGGAAAGAGAAGCCCGTCAGACTCTCCAGAACAGAACTCTTTCCGGATGACTGGTCTCCGACGACGACAAGCTATCGAAGCATCAGTAATCTGCAGAGTGATATATTTTCCGGACTCACCTGGGGCAATGGGATGATGGCGCCGACATTGAGCTCCCTGAGCTTGTCGATCTTGGCCAATATGGCCTGATTTCCCAGACCAGTCCCGTTGGGAACCATGGTGAAAGTCGTGAGAGGTGGGAAACACTGGGAGGAAATTTAAAGAGAAGAGAATCACGTTGATTCAAGGCGAGAAGGAAAAGTCAGCTTGTGGGATATTTCCAGTGATATATATCCCAACATCGATGTGTACTATTTGAAATAAAACGGCAGGGAAGCTCAACAAGATGGTACTTGTCTGTTTGATTGCAAGTTCACGGCCCTTGACTTTGGTTGTAACGAGGTAAACGTCCAGATACGGGTCGTCCGTACATCAGCAAGCCTCGTTTCTCCCTCCCAAGCCTCCTTATACGCATACAAACAGAACAGTCTGTGTGATATGCACCCAGCCTCATACAAGACTAAAGCAAAATCCCTCCGTGTTTTAGATGCTGTCATCGGGGTACATAACAGCATGGTCGACTCCATTGACCGACTTTTCCAGCGGGAACTTGACACTGACATGGCCCGGGGACCCACAGGACTCCCGTCGGCAAGGCAAAGCTAGGAAAAAGGGCTGACGAAAGTACTGGCTGCGATGGTTGGGCTGAACGGATGGGTTGCAGTTCCCTTGTACAGACCGTGCTGTTGGTTGGGGTATCTTATTGACACACTTGGAAGGCTGCCGCTGTCGTAGACTCGCCACTTCTAGCTTTCTCGTCTGACATTGATTGATCCCTGGCCCGTCCGAGGCGGTGGAGTCTTGATATGTGAGGCTCTTTTTAATATAAAAGAGCCGTGGAAATTCACGGTCACGCAATGTTAGACATCAATGTTGACTTGGCCGAGTGGTAGAAGTCGGGCGCGGTCCCCTCATAGTTAGTCGTCCATGTGTAGAGTGTGCAGTGTTACTCAGTCTGGAGCTGATTGACGCCTGGCTGTTTTTGGGAGACAGGACCGGTCCCAGCCATTGCAACAGCTACAGTTAAGGGTCTTGATCAATTTTGAAAAGAAGTTTTCGGAGGGTTGTGGCTGAAATGCGTCTCCTTGTGGGACAGAATTTCAAGGTTTGATTCTAAGTCGGTGGTGGCGTTTGCGCCGTGCAAGCTCCCGCTTCGTGGCGTGGAGCGGTCCTTCTCCGAGACAAGCCTTGATAATCACCCGCTTCTGCGTTGTGTGACGGTCAAATCGATCCAGTCGCGTGATGGGGGGCCTCATGCAGCAATGATGCCCTCAAGCTGCCAACAGATCTGTCGACCTGCCGCCACCGGGTGCTAACGTCGTCTCGTATCTGCGCCGATTGACTTCAATCTTACCCGCTCAGGCACTCATATGCTCGAGTTGAAGTGACCACCTGCGAGCAAACGGAGAACCCACGCTGGCAGTCTGCAGCACGCTGCTCTCTCTCTGCCTGTTCTGACGGCACATACGTACCCCTGGGTGCTTAACAACCCAGTCCGTTTGCTGTTAAGTAGTCCTTACAAGGAGTTGGAGTGCTGGCAGTACCCTCCAAGATCTACTTCTTCGTCGGCGGTAGATGATATGATGGCTGGCATTTTGATGCCCAGGTGCTGTAACATCCCGGGCACCGCCCAACCTTGCGTGCCCGTAAGTGCCTGTCAACGATCAGGCCATGATTGGCCGTCTTGCCAGTCAGCATGACAGCTTCAAGCTGCAGTATGCAAGTCTACGGGCATCTTCTAAATCCCCCCAAGTGTGTTCTCAAAAACATACTACTACAATGGTCAGGGGTAACAAATAGAGACCGGAAATTCGCGTACCCAAAATCGGAAGTCGCGTACCCAAATTATAGTTTTTTGAAATTTTTATAAGTAATATAATAGGAATATAAATTTTTTAACCTCTTATATTATTCTTTATTATTAATAAACCTTATATAAAAATATAAAAGTAAATAAAAATATTTTAAATATTTTAAATGATTCTTAAAATATATAATTTATTATTTATTATTATTATTATAATTATTTATATGATTGGTGGAAAAATATAAAAATAATATTATTAAATAGCTTGAAAGTTCCTCTATATAGTGATATAGTTTTTTTAGCTTTGAATTAATTTTATTTTAAAGCTAGAATTTAAAATAGAAAAAGTAAATATTTTAAATTAAATAAATGTAATTTTTTAATAATTTTTAATTGTATTTAATAAATATTAAATAATATTATTATTAAATTATCTATATTTTTTATCAATATAAAGCTTAATTAAAAAATTATTAAAATAATTTTAAATTTAATTTATTTATATGTTTTAATAATAAGTAGGGTTGGTATTTGGGTACGCGACTTCCGATTTTAGGTACGCGAATTTCCGGTCTCAACAAATATTAGTTCCGCACCATCACCACACTAATTTTTTTTTAGGCCAGTCAAATTAAATAACTCCCTAATTATATATACAGCTATAATAAACAAGAGTACCATATCTAATCCGTATCTTAATCTTTTTTATATATTAATTAAATAAAGGTATTATTATATATATTTTATTAATACTACAATTATTTCAATAAATAATTTTTATATTATTTTAAAATTTAAAATCCACTTTTTATAATAAATTTATTTATAAATAATTTACCCCTTAATTCATTATTATATAGTTTTAATAACTATATAAAAAATTTTAATTTTAAAAATAAAGATAACTAATTTATAATATCTCCTATACCTATCCTATATAAGGGCATTTATTTTTAAAAAGGGAATAAAAAGAAAAGGGCCCTTAAATTTACTAATAATTACTATTTAATAATATAGATTTTTAATTAGATTATTAGTTAAACCTATTCTATTATTTTTATCTATAAAAATAATTTTCCGTTTTTTCTTTTAAACCTTATAATAAGGTAAATTCAGACTATTTATAATACTATTATTAGATTTATACCTTAGAAAATAATAATTAGAGTTAAGCCGAAGGTTATAAATAAGTAAAAGGCTGCTATTAAAGTCTTTATTAAAAAAAAACTAGAATATCGCCTTATCCTCTAATAAAAACTCCTATATTATATTAACTATTTAAATAATATTCATAATATAGTTATTAAATATATCCTATAAAATATAAAGTATTTATATACCTAACGGCCTTAGAAGATTAAATTTATAGTAAAATATATTAAAAATTAAATTAGGTAGTATAAGAAACGAAAAAATTAAATTATTAAATAATAAGTATTTTATATTTTTTTTAATAAAACTTAGGTTAATAAAATCTTACCATATAAGTAGTAATTAACTATTTACGAAAATAAAGATCTAAACCTTTTCATTATTATTAGAAAACAGCCTAATAATTAAATATTTTAAATATTCTTTTATAATAATATAAAGGGACCTTATTTTTTTTAAAAAAAGAATTAGAAAAGTATTTTAAAAAATAAAGATAATAGCTTAATCCTTATTATTAAAAGTAAGTAGTAAAAAAAATAGGGATATATAAATTCTATTAAATATTATTAGAAAATTCTTATAAAAATAATTAAATTTATAAATAAATTAAATAATATTATAACTAATAAATTTAAATTTTAATAAAATAATATATTTATTTATAAATTAAAAAAAATAATATAATAAATAAAAAAGAATAATTTATAGAAATAAATAATTTAATAATTTATAAAAAATTCGAATTTAAACCCTATTAAATAAATTTTTATCTAATTAATAATACCCTTATTTTTATTAATTTTAATCTATTTAATAGAAATGTTTAATATTAAATAAAGAAGTATATTTCCTATAAGAACCCTATAGGTTAATTATTAAGTTAGAAGCTTCGTGATACTATTAAAAAAGCTTAGTTTATTATTTTAAAAAAGTTTTTTTAAAGGTTAATTAAATTAATGCCGGATTATATAAAAAAAGTTCTTAAGTTAGGAGGAGAATTATTAAGGTATTAAAATTAGTAGAAAATGTACGCGGTTAAAAAAATTATTCTATAATAACTAATCTAAAATAAAAGTTAATTTTCAACAGCGCGGAGCTAATATTTATTACCCCTGACCATTGTACATACTTAGCGCCTAGTAGACCGTGAGCAACTATACCATACCTTGATTTCTCTGGTCTCGTGATGCGTGGACGGGACATATCCAGGAAGACAGAGCTGCGATGTACATGTAGGTCCGAGCCCGCCGTCGCGCTTCTTCATCCGCCGTGCGGTGCCCGGTGCTTCAATATTTCGACCCGTAGGAACCCCCGCAAGCTGCCGGGCTACGTCACTCCCAGGTGCCCTTCAAACGGCCGCCAGCACAGACTGAGACATTTGAATCTGCGAGCTGAAGGTTGCCATTGACTGGAGATAGATAGATGGCTTGGTGCGGTCTCTTCTATATCCCCGATGGGTCCTCGCTTATGCACGAATCCTAGTTCGTGTGACACACCAGACAGGGAAGAGAGGTACTTTCACTTGAAAATGTCTAACGCGTTATTCTAGAGCAAACGCTGCCATCGACTTCAAATTCGATTTCGAATTCAATTTCGACTTTAAATTTAACTCTGATTTTGAGGTGACGGCCTTTGGTTGGGGGACCAGAGGGGCTCCGCCCGGGAGGGTTGGTCACTAGTGGCTACGTGTCCCCTACCAGGGCCGTCCGCTCCGTAACTAGTGCCCTCGAGGAGAAAAAGAAAGAAAATAATGTGCTATTTGTAGGGGGTACGGGGATTTTTGGTGGGAAAAAACGAAGAGAAGAGGAGGAAGTTGAAGATGGGAGACGGCCCTGGGCTTGGGGCTCTATTCTTGCTATATAAAATCCCCAAGTAATCTCTTGGCAATAGCAGAGATTTTTCAGACGTGTTAAGGCTAGTTAATAAAAAAAAAATAAAAAAAAACATAGAATTTGACGTGTTTACAGGTGGGAATAGCTTTACAAACGAAATCTGGAAAGATATATTTATCTTCCTGTCTGCTAAGCACGTTTTATACTGGATTTGGGTAGTGTGGTTGCTCAAAGTCTGGGTAAAAAATGGTACGTACTCGAAACCCCCTATCGGGGATATAGAAGACACCCTTGGTGCGCCCTCCCATCTCAGGCGTCACATCGGAAACTTGCAGGTAGTACGGTCCCTCGCGCCTCCTGGCCAGATAGGTGGTGTCTTCTAAATCCCCCAGCTGTGTTTTCGAGTTCGTACCGAGTACTAGGTACGTATCTTCTTGGCGTCGACGCCGGCCACTCACACAAAGCAAGGCGGTTGCGAGCATCCAGTACCAGAGAACTATGCCGCTTGGATTCCTTTTCGGCAGATGGAGATGGGCTTTTGTCGCCTGTGATGAGATGAAAAGGTATCCTAGAGTAGATGAGACGTTGTAAAATCATGTCGAAGCAAGTGATCACACGGGTCCATCGCCAGGAGCTTCAAGTTCAAGGAACCAGGGCACCGACTGGTACGAACAAGATGAATCTGCAGTGATTTGATTCCTACTACTACTAATCTTCGAATTCTATACTCACGTTGGCCCGCCTCAGGCTGCCCCTAACAGCCGCCTCGACGTCCTGGAGCTCGTCGCGGATGAAGTCCTCGAGCTCGAGCTTGAAGCCGGTGGCCGTGTCCTCCACCCTGAGGTCGACCCTGCTCTCGATGTCGTCGCTGACGACCTGGATCTCCTCGGACAGCTTCTCCAGCTCCGCGGCCATGATCCCGTTGTGTTCGCCGACCTGCTGCTTCAGCCCGTCGACCTGGGCCCGCAGCTCGCCGAACCTCGAGTTCAGCTCGGCCGAGAGCTTGTCCCTGGCCTCCTCGTCCTCTTTTCGCAGGCGCTCGCACCTGCTGTCCAGGTGCGCGGTTAGCCTGTCCTCTAGGGCTCGCAGCGACTGCTCCGTCCTGGCTTGCTGCTCGGCCATGAGCTTCCTGCAGATGTCCTCGACGGCTAGCAGGGATGTTGTTGGATCGGTGGTCGAGCTGCTCAACCGTCGCTTCTTGTTGGACGGGCCTGGGTCTGACGCTGTTTCATGTCAGCCTTTTGGCGCAAAGCCTGGGAGGTGAGGAGCCATTCGTCTTACCATGGAAAAGGGGTGCCATTGGCGGCGGCCCCTCCACCTCGTCATAAGACGGAGGCGCTTCTGTCCCATCATCAGGCGTGGAGGTCCCGTCAGAATCCCTTGCCACGAGCTGTTTGCCCCCAAGGCCGCCGTACAAGGAGGCAAGATCCAGACGACCAGTGCTGCAGTACTCATGGTAAGAAGCCGTGCAAATTGCCTCGTACTGAAGTTCTGACAGCAAGCCATCTTGAATACGGATTGAGAACTCGCGCCTGGCTGCCAGTGCTCGTGCATGGTTTATCAGACTGGCTCGAGCTTTATTGGATGGGCGCAGCCGAAACGGAGGACCGATCAAAGTGACTGGTCTTCTTAGCCTGACGTCGAAGGAAGTGTGTGTGGAAATAGGCTGATCCTGGTTGGTCTGATCTTGTCTAGAGTCTGGGCAGGCAAGTGCGCTGATGTCATCGGGCCCGATGTGAAAGTAAAGAGGCGTTTGTTTGTTCGAGTCGCGGTGGACCTGGGCGCCGATGCGAAGTCTCAGAAACATGCTCTTGGCCGTAGGATTGAAGTCCAGGTCGAGCGACGCTGGAGAGGCGGGCAGCGAGTCGCCGAGGCGTGTGATTTGGTTATCAGGCCCCGTCCATTCGATGAGTGCGGGAACAGCATCGAGACGGACAACGGCGGCGTCGTCGTCGGCGCCGTCAACGGAAGAAGATGTCGAGGCTTGTGACATTGTATTCGACGTTGCGAATCCCTGCTGAGAAAGAAGAAACGAAGTTAGCAACAAGTAGCGAAACGATCAGTTCAACAGCAGGTGCTTAAGAGTTGAACCCCTGTGTCGGCAGTGACCTGTGCGCACTCGACACAGGATCCCACCCGCCCAGGCTTTTCGTCGAACGGAGGAGGAGCAGCCCTGACTCTGCGCAACAAAAGGGAAGAAAAGGAATTGAATCGTATCAACGGATGCGTCGAGGGAAGCCCGTCCACGCCGCCTTGGCCTGGAGGACACCCCCAAGAGACACGGGCTTCGCAGTTTCAGCAGAAGCTTCTCCACCCCCCGAAAGAGGAGAGAAAGAGACGTTGTCCCTAAGCCCAAGTAGCCAACCCACGACCAAAGAGGAGATGGAGACGGTTTGCAACCAGCTCTCCACCTGCCCCGGCAATGTGGGCAGCAACACCTGTAGCGTGGCAAAGGGTGCGAGGTGCCTGTGAACCCCTCGAGGGTGCGTACCGCTGGTGTGCGATGCGGTATTTTGACCTCTGGCTATACGCAGCACAGCAGCCTAGGGAATGTAGGCGCTTGTGGATGGGATCCCAAGAGGTTGTGCGAAGGTTGATGATTGCAGGTGTGATGGTGGGTCGATGCGTTGATGGCGCGTGGTGGTGGAGAGGATGGTTGGATTGATGGTTGATACGCGTTGAGCTTGGGAGGTCGACCAAGGTTGGAGCGGAGCGGTGTCACGTGGTTGGCAAAGTGACAACATGACAAAGTGGGGTCACCCAAGTAAAGTGGGTGGCTGGGCAACTTGACTGTCTGACCCTAACCCTTGTGTCTGCAAACACTCCACCCTCCCCTGACCCTTGCGGCAGGGGGGGTTGCATTCCTCAGACATTTGGCCTCTCTCTCCCCAGCTAGCGCGTCCTAGCTCACTCCCTGCCTGCAGCACCTGTCAATGGCTTATTAGGACTGTCCTGTCCTACAGAGTCGGAGATCTGATTTGACGAAAGATTCAATTGATACCTAGGCATCCAAGTCGAATTCAATTACAGTGGAAATGTGTTAGAAGCTAGATTGCGATTAGACTTTCGACCCCTGGACGGTATTTGGTTTGGAGTCTCTAGAGCTGATCAAAGATGCTGCAACATTGAATTGCTACACCAAAATCCGGACGAGCCGAGACGCCATATACAGTGTAGACGTCTCCAAACGGGCCCGACGACCTTGGGACCACGGGCGGCATAACAGGGAACTCGAGAAAATCAGCAATCTAAGCGGAGATGGTGGCGGAACGTCTTGTCCTGGTTGTCGGCGCAACGGGGAAGCAGGGCAGGAGTACAGTGAAGCACCTCCTCGAGGGGGCCGATCAGTCCGCATCCGGAGATATCAGATTCAAAGTCCTCGCCCTGACACGAGACACATCATCGGAGTCCGCACGCCAGCTACTGGAGAGGAACAAACAGCACGCAGGTGACTTCGACCTGGTGCAGGGCGACCTCGACAAGCCCGACAGCATCAGGAAGATCTTCCAAGATGCCTCATCAAGCGGCGGCGGTGGAATATGGGGCGTCTTCGTTGCGCTGGCCTATCCCGGCCTCGGCGAGAGCACAGACGGGGAGATCAAGCAGGCAAAGGTAATACTCACTGTTTCTTCTTTGCGTCTGGGAACCTGCGACGCAAATAGTTGCTGACTCCGCGTGCTGCAGTTGATGGCCGACCTTGCACTCGAGTTCAAGGTTGGGGTCTTCATATACTCGGGTGCGATTCAGGTCGGCGCTGATGCGGACGACGCCCTCGACCAGTCTCAACGTGCCAAGCCACAGATTGAGAGCTATTGCAAGGGGCTGGGCTCAAAAGGGCTGAACTGGATGTAAGCGGCACATTTCTCGTGCCTGACCGAGTCATTGAAAGCTGCCAGGCTGACCAGAAGTCGCAGTATCCTTCGGCCCGGCTTCTTCATGGAGAACTTCGAAGGTTTTGCTGGCAACATCGCCGTTAGCGTTATGCGAGCGGGACTGGACAAGGACACCACCATAAACCTCATTGTAAGTTCCACTCTGGTTCTGAATAGCTGCTCCAGTCGCTGACTCTCGCAAGGCATCGGAAGATATCGGTCGGGTTGCAGCCGGTGTGCTGCGGGTGAGACCCTACTTATTTACGACAGTTGCAAAAAGAATCATCCTCGCTGATCGTGACATAGCAACATGACAAGTACATGCACAAAACCCTGACTGTCTCATCCGAAGCGGCCACCATGGAGCAGATATCCGAGGCGTACAAGAAGGCCACGGGCCGCCAGATCCCTGCTGCCCCTACTTTGCTGGGCAAGGCGTTGGTAAAGTTCAACTCTGCCGTCCAGAACCTGTATGCGCCCCGACGAGCCATCCAGATTTTCCACCTGAAGAAGTTCATCAAACGCTGACAGTGCGTGGATAGAGTGGATGAGCTCAAGAAAACACATCAAGCCCGAACCAGTGGACAGATGACTGGGATGGAATCCGGAATCGAGTTGGCCAAGTCGGTTTGCAAGCTGCGGACTTACTACGAGTGGAAGTCTGAGGGCAAGGACGCCGGGACTGCGGAGAAGAACTGGAACAAGATATCGCTGGTCAAGCTCATGACCGGCCGTTCGTGACGATGGGCGTTTGTTGGGTTGGCCTGTGTCACGAGCTGACGTTGGCTACGGGAGCGGAGCTCATTAATAAGGTGGCTTAACTTATCCGGGAGCAGTAATGCAGCAAGAAGGTTTTTTTTTTTTTTTTTTTTTTTTTTTTGGATGGATATTTGAAGTGACTGTATGCCACGAACAAACCTCAATAGCAGGATAGACGTTCGTAATGTGTATTGTAGCTTCTCTTTTTACACATTTGCTCATCTCGTGTACGTTATAGGATTAATAAAGGAGAGTGCCATCTGGAAATGATCAGTATTCCCGGCCGCAACCCTGACCCTGATCCTTCCACAAGCCTCCACTCTTTATCAGCATCGGGTGCGCAACGACCCTTGGGCTATTGTTGTTGCCTGGCGTCACCTGTGATTGTTCCTAGGACAAACATGCCCCGCAAGGTCTCTATTCACTTGACTGCGGGTCACTCACATTCCATCAATTACTTGATGTCCACAACACTCTCGACACTTTGATCACTTCTAAGCTCGAGATGCCGTCGTCTGGGCCATCGGAGGCCCTGGAGACGATCGTCTCATCAGAGGACTTGGTGCATTGCGTCGCCAGATACGTGAGTTTGGTCATGGTGTGTCTTTTTCCTTCTCTGGCGCAACTAACTCCGGATAGATGCCATCTCGAGCAGGATTGCGAAGCCTTTGCCTCGTCTCGAAACTCTTCAACCAGGCATTCTCACAGTTCCTGTACTCCAGCATTGTCTTCCATGACGGAAATGCTCACATCCTCCGGGATCCAGACGAACTGCTAAAGTTCACCTCGAATCCAAATCTCGTTTGCTGCAAATCTTTGGCGTTCAAGCTGATTGAAGGTTCTTGGGCTATTGGTAACCACCGTGAAGTTGGTCGCCTGGTCGACGCTCCCGGATATGGCCGACTGGGGGACATCAGACATTGGGCGGGCAGATACAACGAAAGCATCGCCAAGATCTTGTCTTTGACTCCCAACATCTACAGATTCGAGTGAGTGCAAAACTTTGAAGCCCAGGGGATATAAGCTGACATGCTGACAGATGGGAGAACTGGCCAATATCTCAGTCCGTGCTTGAGATGCTTGAAGAACAATGCCCATCCTTGCGAGATGTTTCAATCGTCTACCCGAACATGGCAAAGTTTGCCCGGACAGTGAGGTTCTATCGAGATGGAAAGAGCACCTTCGAGGATGAGAGGGCCAGGATGATACCCCCACCAAAACCCGAGCTGCAAAACCTCCGCAAGCTCTACTTGTACGACATCAATGGTGATGTTGATTTGTGGATTCCCAAGATCGCCACCATGCTGGGAAGCTCGCGGTTCCTGGAGGAGCTTGGTCTGTCTCTATCAGCGGAGTGTGAAAGACAGCATGCGCTGGCCGGGAAGTCCAAGGCATTTTTGGACTTCTTCCCGTCTCTCGTGGAGCGATACCGGGACCAAGGGGACGAGCCGCTGAGGCTGCGGGTCCTCAAGCTGGGCTACGGGGTGCTCCTAAACACGCCGAAGGAAAGGCTCGAGGACAATGACTCGGACCAGGGCGAGTATCTCTCCTCCCTCACTCATCGGGAATACCTCGAGGAACTCTACATGGACAACGACCTGGACGTGGGCTGCCCCCTGAAGATCCGCAGCTCTGCGGGCCGCGTCGCGTGGTCCTGGATCACGCCGTCCTTCCTGCCGAACCTCAAGCGCTTCACCTTCACCAGCCTGTCCCTCCAGAGCCAGGGCTGGCTCGGCCAGCACCCCGACCCGACATTCGCCAGCGGCCTGGCCATGGGGATCGGCACGGAGAAGCTCGCGTTCAGCTACATCGATGACAACGGCGCCCTGCAGAGCGTGCGCGACAACAACATCCGCCGGCACATCGGCCAGATAGGCGAGAGGACCTTCTTCCTGCACAAGTACCGGAACCACCCGAACCTGCCCCTCAAGAGCCCCGTCATCTCCATCTTGAAACCCTGCCACAAGGACCTCCTCTGCCTCGGCAGCTGCACCTGGATCACGACGCTGTCCATCTGCCTCCAGAAGCAGACCATGGTCTGGGGGTGGAAGAAGATCACACAGACCCTGCCGCAGACCGAACACCTCTGGGTCCGCATCGGGATGGACTACCCGCTCCTAGACAGCCGCAGCGAGGGTAACCACAAGGGCAACGCGGTCCGGATGCAGGACGGGGCGCTGGTCGACGAGCAGCAGTTCCTGCATTCCTTCTGGAGGCGCAAGTGGGCGGACATGGCGGCCGCCATGGCTGAGGCCAAGTCGTGTCCGACCAAATACCTCAAGATTGGACATCTGGCATGGCGGGTGCTCCCGCGGGCGAAAGGGGCCAGGAAGGCTGTGTTGGAGCCGCTTGATCGATGGGAAGATGAAATCGAGGGCCCGGTTGTTTTCCGGTACAATGATCCTGTGCGGCGAGATCATCCTTACTGAGGGGCGGCAGGGTATTGGCTTCGTCAATGTATCTTAAGGTGACCTGTAGCCTATCATATACCTCCACAAGAAATTATGTGGCTACGATTACCTTAGCAACCAAGAGGAAATATTACATAGACATTCTTAAGCTACCCAAGTGGCTCTTATTTCTCACGGCTATGGTAGCGTTGTACTGAAAGATATTTAGCTACCTAGGTACTAAGGCTATGGCCTGAAAATAAATCTCCACTGCGGCATTGCCTTCATTGCCAGTGCGGTCTTCGATGTCAAATTGCTTTGATCGCCGGCCCACGGGCTCATGATGTGATGTCCCGCAGTCACTATCCTAACCCATCATACAAAAGGCTCTTATAGCCTTTTGGTTATCCTCGAGTGATGGGCCGGCCCCACTCCCAGCGTTCGAACAACCCATCCCACTGCGCTCTGACACTGTCGGGCTGTTTGTCACGGTACCCACTATCATGGCCCACTATATAAACGCCCTGGCTTCGCCAGCGACTTGTAGTTTAGAGCTTTGCTTCCTTCGCGCAACAACAAGTTCTCAACCATGACCTACCTACCAGCCCTGTGACACTGTTGCTGTTCAGGCGTCTTCTGCCGTCTGCGGCAACCGGCACTGGCGTCCCTCTTGGTGATAGGGCGAGGCGGGCATGCAACGTCTTTCCGCGTGTCGCGATTCAGAGACCATCCTGACCGGCTGGACAAAATCTTCGCATTCGATCGTGATGGCATGCCCAATTCTGCGGGCCAGAAGATCGGGCAGAACTTGTGGACCCACTCCTCCATGGTGGTTTTGTTTTTGAAAGCCTCATACATATAAAATGTATGTGGTGCCTTCATACAGTGGTAAACGCTCCAGACCAAGCGTTTGAGAGAATACAAGGCCAAAGACAATAAAAAAAATGATACAGTACCACTCCTCCATATATGTCGCAGACGACGATGCAGGTGGAGCTGCGAGATTCCGTCGCGCACAGTCGCGGGTACACGCCCATTTCTAGAAGAGCCATGACCATGATGAGTTGTAAAGAGCTCACTCCCGAGTCACGATAATTCCACATCTTTTCAAGAGTTGATAAGCTCTGTTGTGGTAGGGCGGTAAGTTACCGCTCCGCACGACGAGGAAGACGAGCAGACTAGAACACCGCTCTGGACTCTCCGACAGGTTGTATCGTAAGAAGGCGAGTGAATCCCAGATCTCTTGACTCATTTCGAGGCCACAAAATCCCGCGAAGGTACTGGATAGTATCTACGCATGATTATATATATAGATATATATCGGGGGCTGCGGCCCCCAAGCTCATTAGTTTCACTTGTTCGGCCACAGCACTTTTGTGCGAGAGCTACTGAGATGAACCAGGAGCCACGTCCAAAGAGTGGTGGAAGGAATTGAGCATCCTTCCTATCCTAGTCTTCCTTGTGAGTGATATAACTCTCGCAGAATGCCTCGGGCGCCTGCGGGTTGTCAAAAAATGACAGCTAAAGGGCGGGCCAAAGAAGCGGGAGAAACTGGAGCTGAGACAATTTCATCCCGTGCTGGCACATGACGTTCATAACCTGCCAGGCACGGTCGCGCGTAGACTGAAGAGTCTGCTTTTGTAGTCGATCTATCTTCATTGACTCTGCGAACGCCATATGTTAGCATACTCCGTCCCTGGTACACGTTTTTGATCGATCGAGCATCCTTGTCTGCTCGCTCAGAAGGGCGAGACCCAGCATGAGGTCCTGTCGCTTCTCAACATTAACAAAAAACGTTTGCCCTGCCTTGAACATAAGATCGTGCTGAATGTAGTTGGCCAAGTGTGACTCGGCCATTTTTAGTTGAATCTTGATCGTCAAACCCGCCAACTTCGGTCTCGTCCCGAGCAAAGTTGGCCTAAGGGATACGCGAAAGTGTTGAGCTGTGTAGGTTTTGAACATGGGCTCGTGCTCTTTATAGACGCCTGGGTTGCCATTCCAGTGCTTGCGTGCTTTGCACTCTATGAAGTTGCTCCCGGTCCATGTGGCGATCTTTTACCAGTCCTCTTGACGTGTGGTGGCGATCCTTACGCCGGCCAGGTCATCTAGCTCATGTATAACGTCTTCGATGCGTATAAAATGCTTGTTTTTTTTGGATATCTTTCTTCCCATTTTCTGCAGGGCTGAATCCAGAGTTGTGGTACCATCTTTACGCGGAACGACGAGGCCGCGAATACCCTGCTCAGCCAGCATGGTCGTGCAGAGCTGTCCGACATAAGTCGTAAGTTCCTCGTAATTTCCCCTTATCGAGGGCCATTGCTCTTTAAACCTTACAATGCCACGATCCTGCCCGTCCACTCCCTGCGAGCGACCCAGAGAGCTCATCTTTCGGATGAATTGGTGAGTTGTGCGGTGTTACAGGCACATTGTAGGGGCTGAATCCTGAGAAAAGTACGATTCTTTCGTAGAGTGTTGACTCCCAATTACACTGAATACCTAGGTACATTGCGGTGGTTGTTAGCACAAAAGACCTGAACTATTCACGTTACTCAAGGCTTCTGCGGCCTTCTTATAGTCCCGCCTTTCCTGTGTGCAGACTTCGCAAGAGCTGGGTTCTATCTACTGCTTCTGCTCTATTCTGCTCTCATTGAGGCCCCGCTAGGTCTTTCAGGAGACTGTGCTAGGACTTTTGTGTCCGAGAAAAGGAGTGACAGTTATTTTCAGTGAGGCCACTGCATGAGTAGGGCCTGTGCCCCAGGGTGCCTTCCCCAAGACTGTTACGTTGTCAGTATTCGTCCGCAAGGGACGTACCTTCCCAATTAATGAGACTACATTGCTCGAGACACAGAAATCTTTAGGGAAGAATGTGCAAGCCATGCAAATTGTGGTAGGCAAGGACATTCATCCTCCACATTTCAGCTTGAGCAAGCTTTTCGTCCCAACACACATCACAAACAGACAGCGACAGACAGGATATTTGACACGAAGAAGCACACGCCCGCCGCCACGGACACACAAACAAACTATAAACTCCGACTGGGATACCATCTGGGCTCTTGCCGGTATAATGGCCCCATACCGTGCGTTGGTGGGTACTAGAGATGGTCACTGTGACCACTCACCCACCTCTTACCACCTCTTAACTGCCACACTGCTTCTCTGTTTTTAAAGCTATTATTATAATATTTCCCTTAATTAAACGGTTAATTTAAACTATATAGTTAAATTTAAATAATTATTTTTAAATTTTAAAGTTATTTTAAAAGTTAAAAATAGTTATAAAGAAAAGAGAGTTACGGGAGTGGAAATAAACTTATTTAAAAAACTTTTTCTTTTTAAGTAACTCTTTCTTTATTTCCCTATAATTAATTTCCTACCTAGGTACGCTAACTAATTAAAAAAGAATTCCTTCCTTTTCTTTTCTACTAAGTTTTTTTTTTAATTTTTTAATTTTATTTTTAATAATTTAATTTAAATTTTTAATATAATTAATTTTAATTAAATAGTTTAAAAAAGGAAAATAAAGGAGTTAGTATTAAAGTTAAAGTTAAAAAAAGAAGGAAAAAAGGAAGTATTCTTCTATTTTTTATATAGAGGAAGGTATTAAAATATTTTTATAACTATTTTTATTTTTTTTATAATTATTTCTATAATTATTTTTTTTATAACTATTTCTTTTCTTTATAACCTTTATTCTTATATAATAATTAAATAAATAAAAAATTACACTTATTATAAGATTATTATTTATTTTAAATATATACCGAAACGGTCCTACAAATTAGGAATTTCCTATTCAGAGGTTGGTTATAGTGACAATCTCCAGCACCCACCAACGCACGGTATGGCCGTAGCTTTCACATGCTACAGCATCTAGAAGCAATTCCGTCCGCACCACGAACAACAGCCACAGGAACATGGTCCTCTGCCGAGAGTGGTAGGCATACGAGCGATCTTTACACTCATGGGACATACAGTCACAGCGCGTGGCATTGAAGCGGGCCTTGTAGCCTTGGAGGCTGTGGGTGGTGTGCTTCCGTACCCCCCAGCCGAGGGCCAAAATTTCTATGCGTGCTCCGACATGCACACGAAACAGGATTGATACCACACGCTTCATAACCGCGAGGCTCCCCAAGTGATGACGCGTCTGTTCATTGAAGATATCGGAGACGCTGTACCCACTTCAAGTCATCCCTAGAGCTGCCAGCCTTCAGCAGGACCAGGTGCTGACCCCGCCGTCTGAAGCGGTCGACATCGAGGAGTGGGGTGACCGAAATCGGCTTTGCACGACCAAGACGGTCATCTGCGACTCGGTGGGTTACCGAGTGAGCAGATGAAGAGGCATGTGAGTCTGGCTACCCATGTGATCCTTTCATTTTCATGTCCTAACCTTTTAGCGTCACGATAGCGGATATGACTACATGCTTTTCTTGTCTGAGAACCGTACACCTCTTGAGGGCTCGGGAAGACACGACCCCGAAAGGGACATCAGTATGACCAGAAACGCCGAGATGTACAATATCAACGCAGGAGTATGATAACCATACCTGACTCAACACTGGACCGGAGACTACTTTAGTACATACCCTAGGGCAGGGTTTCTCTCCTGATCGAAGTACATTGGTTCAAAAATGGGCAAATTTATTGTGCGAACACACTAGCTAACCTTTGAACATGAAAGTAACATCTATGAGATTTTCAATTGAGCCGCTGAAATCTGAAACTACTCATACACATAACATAAAGGACTTCCTCCAAGAGTATTGAGCACATCATCAATGATGACGCTCGGGGCGTTCACACCCAGGTCAATGACATCCTCTGTAGATGTATTCCGACTCGGAGGCTGATTCAAAATAGTGATAGTCCCTGCAATCGTGTCGGCTTGGTCGAGGTGTAGAGATTGCCATAGCCAGTACGTGTAGTCAACCATAGCATGGTGGAACCAGAAGCTGGGGTCGTTGATAGAGGAAAACAAATCAGACGCCTCGCCACCGACGGCCATGTGTCCGCTGGCATGCATACCCAGGAATTCATCCCCGAAGCGACCTTGCAGCTCGTTCTGGAAGAGCTCGATGCTGCCGGAGGCATCTCCGACAGTGACGTTGCGCAGGTTCTCGGGCGTGAACCACGTGGAAGCAGTGTAACTTGTGAGGTCTCTGCGGAGGCAGCGCGGGTTATAGCCCAGCGGGCCATCTGAGCTGTTGCTCACCGGCAGCCCGTCCATCCCTGGAGACACGGGGCCGAGGTTGACAGTCATACTGATTGCAAATGGTTAGCCTCCGGAGAAGGGTATCCATGGATGGGTGTTCTGTGCTTACTTGACGAAAGGACCATTCTTGACGCATCCACCGCCGTTTCCGGAGGGAAGAAGGATGTTCCCAGACCCGGAAACACTCCCGTTATGGGCGAAATATGCTCCATCACCACTCATGCTTGTGTGGCTGCCGTCAAAAAGGGGTGATTTGGTCAGGTCGTCGGTATAATCGAACCAGTTCCAGTATGGTTGGTAGCCCTGGTAACCACATTCTTCCCGAAGTGCTGTCTCATAGGCATAGGTGGCGTATCGGTGCCAGGCGAGGAAGTTGCCCTGATTGGTGCAACTTAGAATCATCACTATGTCTAATGAAGGAGAATGTAGATTTTAACCAAGCAATTACTCACAGTTCCATGGATAGAGAGCGTCTGGTTGATATGCACGGCAACGAAGTCGTCATATCCTGCAAGATCAAGTCAGCATCAGCTCCATGATGCGGAGTAGAATGGTTCAGTCGAAATATTCCAGAAAATATGCGACAGGACTAGCATAGTGTTTGATTTGGAGACTTACTACTTCTTGCTCCTGGAGCAAATGTCGGGTCGGACTTGGACGGGGAGTTCAGCAAACACTGCACCGCGCTGATATATTCCTTCTTCTCGTCCGCACTGAGCGCAGCCCTGGGGAATGTCCGTCGTCAGCGATAATTACATTGGGGAATTGTCTGAGTGCCAAGGCATCATAATGAACACGCATACCAGTCTTTGCGCACTGCAGCATTGGAGACACTGCAGCCACCCGGGGTTGTCGAGTTGCCCTCAGCGGCCTTGAGAGCTGCGAGAGCCTGTTTCTGCAACGCAGCCAAGGTGCTGCTGTTTTGCTGGAGATTGAAGGCCGGCGCACCAAGTGCGCTCCCCAGTAGAGCGACCAAACCAATGAGGCCCGAGAAATGCATCATGGAGCGAAGTTGAGACAAAGTGGCAAAGGCTATTGACATGCACGAATTTAAGAAAGAACTATCTCCCAGAACACATAAACACTCAACAGAATACTTCCCTCACACTCATATATGCACCCAAGCCGTGACCCGACCCCGAGGTTTCTCAGCACATGCAAACTAAGAAATTAGCGGCGCCCCAAGCCAAGACGCGCGCGCGGAAGAGGTGTCGTCTTACACTCGCCAGGCTTGCCACTACCCAGGGGCGAACAGTAGTGCTTATTGTGGGTTCACCGTAGCGTCGAAGCCCAAGGTCTAGGCTTGCAGATAATGTCTGTATAGACCCGGAAGATTATCCATTTGCACACCCTACGGAAGTCCTGGTTGGTAGCCGTCTACATCGCCCTAGTAAATCCAGGTATGCTTCTGTTCGGCTAAAAAAACGTAAATGCGGGTAAGACTGATCCTTCTCAATTCGATGGCGGTAATTGCCAGGGGCTATCGAAACGTCGGTCGAGTATGCGGTGGGCCTGCGGTGGAGACGAGCAGGCAGATAGATTTTTTTTTCCAATTTGAACTAAGTGCCCAGGTGTCCTACTAGATAGCGGCTTCGGGTAGATATCTCGTGGAACTAGAGTCTCATGACGTGGGCGATACTAGCATAGCTAGGATTGATGTCTAAAAAAAGGACCGTTGCAAGGTGTCAGTCAACTGGTGGCAAATATTCGCCAAATATTTCAGGGCGGTACCACAGGGTACGCTCAAGCCCTAGTCTGGAAGATCTCGACTAAGTCGTTTCGAATGCTTCCTTGCTGCCTCTTGACAAGATCTCCATCCCATCCTCTCAGGCGACTTCTGACCGCGGAGTGTGTGGGCTTCGGGTAGTTGACTTGTTGGCAATTGTCGGTTTCGCGGTCAACGCATTTCAACCTCATACAAGATACTACTCCACAGTGAGATAATACTTGATACAGAATCGTTTAGTAAAAAGTATCCTGCTATAAAGCAATGTTGTATGAAAATACCTCCTGTAGGACAATCTCCCAAGCACAATCTCTTCTGCCACTATATTCTTAGGACACCCTTAGGTAGAAAAGCCTGCATGACATCTTACTATGATATGATCAAACCCCAGGCGTGCAAGTAGTTTCATTGCTAATCCCCATACATATAAAACGCATGCGGCGCCTTCATACACTGGTAAACGCTCAAGACCCAGCGTTTCAAAAAATACATTGCCAATAACAGTGCAGAGAGAATACAGTACGTAGGCACATGGCCTCATGTAAACAAGGAAGTATCCAGTTTCCTTGATACCCTAGGGTACTCTTCCATATGTCTTCATTGGCTAGAATCACTCAATTGTCCTTGTCGTCCCCGATGGGGCCAAGGTAACACGATTATACTCATGGAGATTCATAGATGTGTCTCTCACAATGTCTTAAGGAAGATCAAAGGGAGCCAGGAACTCACCAGCACTTTAAGGTAGGTGTAAGGGCGGGTGGGCTCCAAGAGAGTCCAAAGAGATGTTTAGACCGTTGCTCTACGGAACAGATTGGAAGGAGCTCGAGAGGAATCAGTGTGAAGCCAGCTATGAGACACTAGTAAGAGTCTCCGTTCCTAGTCTACTTCCGGTTTGCTTTTACTTTGAAGGTGCATGATGCAATTGTCTTCATGTTGAGAGACGCGCTCAAAAGGATTGAGTCAGCTTCCCCCCAATGCTTCCGATGATTCCGAACAACTCTATTCAAATTCCAAAGCCACCTACGGGCAGCGCCCTTCCGCCTTGGATGGCGGGTGATAAACGTTTATCCATGCTTACTGGGTTTCGTCCGTACTCGTCCGAACTCGTCCGCACTGTATTTACTACATCCGCGTACAACACATGACTCCATGTTTATGTGGGTCTCCAGCAATCCTTTCGCCTATCCTATTGTCTCATGACAAAGATCTATAAATTCAAGGCCCCCATAACTACAAGCCAACAAAAGAGGCACTTCACAAGCACTTTACACTCACATCCACTCATCAAACCTCACAAAAACATCTTCAAATCAGTCATCATGGTTGCTCAACTCACAGTCCTGTACCCCAACGAGCCGGACGCGAAGTACGACATCGAATACTACAAGACACAGCACATGCCTCTTATGGAGAGACTTATGGGAAAACATGGCGTCATAAACTGGACCGTCGCGACCTACCTGCCCGGCCCGGATGGATCGGCACCGCCTTATGTCTTCAGCTCAACCGCCAACTGGACCAGCGCTGAGGCCATCAAGAAGTCATTCGAGGACCCGGCTACGGCGCAGGTCCTGGCGGACATACCCAACTTCAGCAACAAGCAGCCGATACTCATCGTTGGTGAGGTCTCAAGCCCGCCAGCTTGAACGCCAGAGGACAGAGGTAGCCGACGAATCGATTGGGAGATGACGGCATAGGTTCAACTTCGGCAATACCACGAGTCAATTTGAGGTTGGGGCTTCTGCAGCACATGGGTGTACCACTGGTCCCTACGCAATGCGTGACTGTCTGTGGCTTAGAGTTTGGTCTCAAGAGTTTGGTCAAGCAATTGGTTCTACGGCGGGAAGCAGATCTGCTTCAAATTCTTATACTTACAGAGAGGCCCGGCCTGGTCAGACAGTGCACGGATCATTAGAACTCTAGCAATTGCTGAATAGTACCAATCTTGTTCACCAACACGGCCATTACAACATTAGAAACGAAGCCACCTAGCCGCGCTGGTCCCCATGCAGACGTCAATAACTAGTTTGAATATTCAAGGCGACCATCAACGGGTAGCTTGTGTAGTTTGCCACACCTGGGCAACTTTAATTACTGCATCCGAAGGCTCCGTGAGAGATCCCGTAGCCTGACAAATTGGGAGGTGCCGGGGAAGACTAACTAGCTACGAAGTGGACACTTGGCATTTGTCCTGAAACGAGACCAATGTGGCCGGCGATAAGTGGTCAGATCGGCTTTAAGAGAATTCCGATAAATGAATAGTTACGCGGATCTCGTCGGAATCTGTATTTGTAAACTACACTACAAGAACATGATGAGGTGCGGATCCAGGTTACCGGGCAGATAAAGCCTGTTTCCTTGTGGAGCCTTTCTTTCCTGGAATGACTCGCGCCCTTGTGAATCCCTTAACCAGGGGATGTACTTGGGGCATGCTAATAAAGTTCTCTAAGGGTCTAAAAACTAATAAGGGCATAGGTTTTAAGCGATACTTATAAAATGCTGCTCTCTACTACTCCGTACCATGTACTACTTCTAGGCCGTGCCGTCACTAGGGACTGTGGAATCGTCATACCCCTAAGGAGCACATTGCCCATTGGTCAAATGCTTGGATGAACATTACGTTGAGACTAGGTCTGCTTCGACGGGTGCGGAAAAACGCAAGGTCTACCGTTATCTGTGCTGGAGCTTTTGATGCTAGATAATGGTTATTAGCTGGCTGGGCTGGACAGTTGGTTTCCTAACCGCAGGCGCCGTACTAACCAAGGATCCCACCTTCACACATCCCAATTCTTCAGTCCATGCTTGTGTCCGCCCTGAGTGAGATCCCTTAGGACGTGTCTTATTATTACCGTAATGTTACGCGCAACGAGCATGGCGGCCTGGACTGAACTCCAAGTTAACTCTGCCCCTGACCCTTGGGCGCCAGATCTGGATCTGGATCTGGATCTTGATCTGCCAGCTCACTCCAGCATGTAGGCGAACTAGGATACACGCAAAGGGGGCCGAAAGCGATGATGGAGGACTTATTGCTTCTTTGAGACACTAGGAAGTGTACTTGTTTTGCTTATTTAGATGTTATTTTTCAAGTGCCATCTTCTGCGGGAACAACACGCCCACGTCACCTTGAGCATGGCAGGTGCTGTCGCCCTGTGTCAACATGATATGCCGCAAAATTTCTGCCAAGGCTTGGATACGTAGGTATTGTGGTTTTGTTCAAAAAAATGCTGGGTCTTTGAGTATTAACCACTGTGTAAAGGGACCGTCCCACTTTGGGATTATTACGATTTCGAGCAGGGCATATCAAATAGAGCAAATTAACTAGTTATTTAATTATAAATAGTAAGTAGGAAAAGTCCCTATTTATAAATAATAGAGTATTATAATAGGTAAGTTTAATTAGTACCCCGTAACTTAATATACCCCCTAAATAACCTACTAGTCATTTAAATAAAGCATTATAAACACCTATTATAGTATTAAGAATAATAAACTAACTACCCGCTTTAAATAAGAATAATAAAGCTTTTAAATAACTATAAATAAAACAATTAATATTTACCGTATACCTTTAAATACTTTAATATATAAATATTTTAAATTTTTAATCTATTATACTTAATTAAAAATTTTTAAAATATAGTCTAATTTATTTTTTATATATTTTTTTAAATTAAAATAAAAAATTCCTATATTTATATATATATATATATATATATATATAAAATGTTCTCCTATTCGATTTAAATTAAGAAAAGTACCTAATATACTATTTAGGTTATTAATAAAGTAATTTTATACTTTTTTAATTTAATAAAAATACTATAAGAATATTATATATTAATATTTTATATAAAGTAAGGCTATTAAGAAGGTTAACTGGGGTCTTTAATACTTATATAGTAAAGTTAAGTAGATTAAATAAATTTAGTTTAATAAATTTAATACCCTTAGTATTCCTTTAATATCCCCCTTTATTATTATTACTATTCTTATTATTAAAAAGGAGGAAGAAAATGATAAGATAAAAGAATTTAGTATTTGTTATATTATTCCTTATTTAAGTTATATATACTTTATTTTTATTAGGTATAATTCAGGTGCTTATTTTAAATAAATAAATATTAGTTATTTAACTTATTATACTACTTATATTTATAAATATAATTATTAAATTATATTTATTTATATTATTATTATTATTATTAAGTTTATTTAGTTATTTAAGATTAATATTAATAAAAAAATAAGTTTATTTTATTTTTTTTATATATTTAATATATTAATTTTATATATTAAACTCTATTTTATATTTATAAAGTCCTATACCCGCTATTTAAAAAACTTAAATTTAAATTTAAGTAATCTACTTATAATTTTTTTAAATTAAATAAATAAGGTAAAAATAAAGAGGGTAAGGAAAGTAAGAAGGAAGAGAATAATAAGAATAGTATTATTTAATGTACTAAGTACATTAAAGCATTTAAATAAAGTATTTATACTCTTATTAATTTATTATTTAAATAATTTAAAATGACTTAATATATTTAGTTTTTAGGAGTTTTACTTTATATAAATAAAAATATTTATTTTATATTTTTTTAAATAATTTATTTATATTTTATAAATTTAATATATATTTAAAATATTTAAATTATATTATTAAAAATATTTTAATAAATTTATTAATTAGTATAAATTTAATAAATAAGTATTTTATTTAAAATAAGCTTTTAATATATTTTTATTTTAATTATATATTATATATATTAATATAATAAAACTTTATAATTATTTTTTTATTTTTTATAATAATTAATTAAATTATTTAATTATTATTATTATAAAATTTTTATACTTTTTTTATATTAATTATTAAATCTTAGAATAATTATTTTAGAATTATAAACTTTTTTTTAATATATATAATATTTAAAAATTCTATTTTTATAATTAAAATTATTATAATATTTTAATAAATAACTTTTTAATAAATTAAACTATTATAGAGTATAATAGTATACCTATAGGATAAATATTATATTTCTTTATTATTTATAAAAAAAATATTTATATAAATAATAAGTATTTTTAAAGATTTATTTTTATATTAAATAGTTAGAAAGTATATAGAAAATAAATATATAATATATTAATTTATAATTTTTAAATATTTTAATTTTAAATTAAATAAATAAAATAAAAGTTATATTATTATAAAGGTTATATTTATTTAAATTATTATAATTATATATAAAATTAAGCCTATATATTTTTAAAATATTTTAATTTCTTCTTTTATTATTTATTTTTTATATTTTAAAAATATATATTTAAATATTAAAATATTTAAAATATTAAATAAAAAAATATTAAAGTACTTAATAACCTTCTTAATATATATATTATATATTAAATAAAGTATATTAGTTATTTAATTTTATATAATATATACTTAAAGATATTATTTAATTATTTTTTAATTCTTAATTTTATATACTTTTTTTAATTTATTTATTATTTTAAAAATTTTTAATTTATAATTATAATAATAAAGGATTAAATAATTATTAATAAAGAATATTATTATAATAATTTTTTATTTATTTTAAAAGAAATATACTTTTTTTAAATTAATTTATAATTTAAATTTTTAAAATATTAATATAAACTCCTTATATTATAAAAATAATATATTTTTTAATTTATATATTATATTATATAGCTTTATATATAACCCGAATTATTTAAATTTATTTAAAAATTTATAATATATAAATTCTTTATTAAATTAAATATTAAAAAATATATTTATTATATTAAATTATTTAATTTTTAAATTATATTAAATAATAAAAGTTATTATTATTTAAAATAATCTTATAATAAATAATATTATATATATATTTTAAAATATATTATATAATTATATATTATTATATATATATAATTAAATTTTATTATATTTTAAATATCTGTTTTAATCTTATTTATATATAAATATTTATTTAAATAAAAATAGCTTTTTTTAATTAAATTTTTATTAATAATTTTCTATATTTCTTTATTAATTAAAATATTTAATTTAATTTAAATAATTAATTTAAAAAAGTTTATTATTAGGTAATTTTAAAGCTTTTTTTATTTATTTAATAATAATTTTTAAAGTTTATTTTAATATAATTTTTTTATATAAAATAATCTTAAATTTTTTTAAATTATAAAATATTATTATATTATAATAAATAATATTAAATATAATATTTTATATATTTAATTTCTTTTATTTAAAGCTATTTATTAATTAAGTATATAAGTATTAAAAAAAAAATTATTTATAAATATTTAAAATATTAATATATTTATTTTTAAATAATATTATAATAAAAATTCTTTTATTTTTTAAAAATATTTTTTATAAATATTAACTTATGTTTATTATTAATTACTATTTTAATTAATTAAAATTATATAATTTAATTAATTCTTTTTATAATAAAAAATTAATCTATATAATAATAATATTTTTAATATATTTTTCTTTAAATAAAAAGATTTTTAATTATTTATTAATAGTTTCTCCCTTAAGTTTAATACCTTTTTTTAAAGTTTATTATTTTAGGTTAAGGGTATTTATATTTTTTAATATTTTTATAATTAGGTTAAGTATTTATTTTAAGTTCGGTAAGTTTTTTAAATAATAATTCCTTATTTTTAAATTTTTAATAATTATATTTAAAAACTTTAAATTTAATTAAATATTATTTAATTAGTAATATTTAATTTTAAATACTTATTAAAATAGAATTTCTACTTTTTTTTTAAATATAATAATTTATTAAATAATTTTTAAGATTTTTAAATATTATTTTATATTTAATATTATTATTTTTTTATTTAAAATATAAAATATTATTTTATTAAAAATAATATTCTATATATATATTATTATATTAAATTTTAAAACTTATATTAAAAAAATATTTATTATTTTATAATTAATAAAATATTTAATATAAATATATAATTAAATTTTAAAATTATATTTATAATATTTAATTTTTTAATTTTTTTATAAAAGGTATACTTTATAGTTATATGTATATATATTTTTTTAATAAAGATAAAAGTTTATTATAAACTTATTTATATATAATAAAGTATATTAATAAAAATATTATTAAAATTAAATTTTTATTTTTTATATTAAAAAGTATTATATATTTATTTTATATAAGGATTAGTTATATAAATAAATAATTATTATATTTATATATAATTATAATTTTTTTAATAAATTTATTATAGTATATATTTTAATAAATTAAATAATAATTTCTTATTTTATATATTTTATTCTTTTATTAAGTTTATAAGTATATATTAATATACATTTAATTTAAATTCCTATTTTTTTATATTATATTTTATATATAATTATTTTATAAATTAAGAATATAAAAATATTATTATTTTATTAAATTTTATAAATGGTAAGTTTATATTATATTTTTATTATATTTATAAAATTTTAAAATATAAGAAATATATTTTTTAAATTTTTATTTTATAATAATATATTAAAAAATATATTTAAAAATTTATTTTTAATTATTATTAATTATAATATACCTTTAAAATTAAATAAAAAATTAAATAAGTTTTATTAAATATATTAAAAAAAATATTTTATTTAATTTTTAAAAATTTATTTTAATATAATTTATTTACTATATATTAATATATAATATTTATATTTAATATATGATATATTATTTATTTTAATTTTATATATAATTTATATTATTATTTTTAAAGTTTTTAAATTAAAATATTTAATTTTTAAATATTAAAATTATTTTATATTTTTTTTTATAAATAATAATTATATAAAAAAGTATTATATTAATATTTATATTAGGAAAATTATAATTTTAATTTTATTTAATAAGATATTTTAAAAGTTTAAATAAATAGAAAATAGTTTATATTTAATAAAAATTAAGTTTTAATAATATTTTAATTATATAAGAATAATATTTTTTTTAAAAATTTTAAATTTAAATATATAATTAAATTTATAATATTATATTTTTAATTTAAATAAAAAAGTTTTAAAATAATATTTATATAAAATCCTTTAATTATAATTATATTATTTAATATAAGGTATTTTTTTTAAATTTTATTTTTTATAAATAAAATATTTTAAAATATTTAAGTATTTTTTTTAATAATAAAAAAAGAGGTAATCCTTATTTTAATTAATTTTTTAAATTTAATCATTTAAAAAAAACTAGGTTTTAATAAAATAAAGTTATTAATAAAGTATAAAACTTTATAATTATTAAATAAAGTATTTTAAAAGAGTTAATAGGGGATATTTTATATTATTAAAAAAATTTATAATACTTTTAATATTTTATTAAGTTAAAAATAAATATTTAATTTATTTAAATAAGTAGACTTTATTTACTCTTTTTTACTTTTATTAGTAAAATTTATTTATTTATTTTTAATTTATTTTTTTTTTATAAATTTAATATATAAATTAATTTATTTTTTAAATTATAAATATTTATAAATTTTTCTTATTTTAAAAGGGGTTAAATTATTTTTTTTAAATTTTATTATTTATATAAATAAATTTTTAATAATTTATTTTATTAAAATATATTCTTTAAAAAGTTATTTATATTTATATTATTTAAAAAATTTATATGAGTATTAATAAGAATCTTTATATATTATTTAATTATATAAATTTCTTAAATTTTTTTTAATTTAAATTTATTTAAAAGTAATAAAAATAGTAAATAAAATAAGTCTTTTAATATTATTTATTTTTTAATATATATTATTTTTAAATATTTTTTTTAATTTAGAAAATATACCCAGTTTTTTTCTATTTTTATTCTTATTAATTAAGTTTTAAAATATTTAATTAATTTAAATTAAAATAAATTAAATATTTATAAAATTAAAAAAATCTTTTATAATAAGTATATCTTTTATTTTAATTAATTTATATACTTTAACTTATTTATAAATTTAAAATTAATATATATATTATTTAAAAAAATTAATTCCTTTAATTTTAATTATTATTAAAATTATTTAATACTTTTTTTATACTATTATTTAAATACTTATATTAAAAAATATTAATAATACTTTAAATATTTTAATAAGAAAATAAAGTTTAAAAATTTTTTTTAAATTAAATATTTTTATTTATATAAAAATAAAAAAATTTTAATTAATTATATAATTTATTTAATTTTAAATTAATTATTAATAATTATTAAATATAGTAGATACCGTAGAAAACTTAAATTATTATTTATAATATTTAAAAAGTTTTTATTAAATTTTTTTTATATTTAATTTTATTAAAATAATTAAAATAAGTAATTATTGAATATTAAATACTTTTAAGTTTTTTTATATTACTATTATTTTAAAATATTTAATTTAAGTATTTATTTATTTTTTAATAAAAAATAAATTAAATATTATATATTCTAAAAGGCTTAAAGGTATAAAATTTGGTTTAGGAATATTTAAGTTAATTATTTCCTATATTCTTTTAAATATATAATAAAATTAAAGTTAAATATATTATTTTAAAAAGCTTTTTTTTTTATAAAAGAATATTAAATTAATAGGAATTATTTTTTAAATTAAAAAAGCTATATTAAATAATATAGTTTATTTAGTTTAAATTAAAGAATATTTAAATAATAAAAAGAATTACTTAAAAATATATATATAAGGGAAATTAAGTTAAAGCTAGGCTTATAATTATTATAATTTCAAATAGGGTATATTAAATAGAGTAAATTAATTGGTTATTTAATTATAAATAGTAAGCGGGAGAAGTCCTTATTTATAAATAATGGAGTGTTGTAATGGGTAGGTCCAATTAGTGCCCCGTAGCTCGATAGGGATATATACGGATTAAGAACGAGACCATCTAGAGCTGGACATCACGTACGAACTCCCCCACGACCACAGGTGGTGTTGGTGGTTGTTTCCATTATTTGCCATCTCCTCGCCCGTAGCATCTGCGAAAAACAACAGTCAATTCCTCTGCGCTCACAAGCTCAATGACCCCGTAGAATACATACCTACGAAAACGGTAACCCGCCCGCACCTGGCAGAAATTTGGAGATGCGCCGCAGCTTGAGCCCATACTCGGTTCAGTTGCACCATGAGCCCTACCTATAGAACCTTAGGTGGTTTCGTTTTCAATGGCCCCGTATTCTCTCAAACGCTGGGTCTGGAGCGTTTACCACTGTATGAAGGCACCACATACATTTTATATGTATGAGGCTTTAAAAACAAAACCACTTTCGTTTTCAATCCATAGACATCCCGAAGCCGTCAGGCGCCAGCTTCCACAAGCCAAGCGACGGTCAGATCCACCGGTAGGTTCCTTATCTCTGACGAGGCGTCGATTGGTGAGCAACTCATCTACCGAGATCATCAACCCATATCTGCCGCGATATTTCTCATTCACTGCCCATCTTTCAGGGCGAAGTTGATGGTGAATAGGATTGGGTCTACCAGGGCAACGTCATAGTGCTTGCTGGTCTTGGCACAAGGTCCTCAACTCGAAACATCTGAAACAGTGGTAGGGCGCGGGCGAGCCTCCAATGTTGCACTGCCGGTACGGAATTCGGGATCTTCACCTGGGTCAGTATTGTGTTCCCTGTCTATGCCTGGAACTCTATAACTTTCAGCGCCGGCAGTCTGGAGCGTCGGGTGGGGTGACAGGATTCTTAATGGTCGTATACATGCTGTAGGCTCTCAGCTCCATCTGCTACACATTACCAACAATCACGGGAACACATTTCCACTGACCTGAGGCTCAGATGGCAAGGACTCGGAATGGTTGGTGAAAGACTTGGGGGACGTTGCCGACCGGGAGTGTTATATGAACGAGGCGAGTAATCTGGATTCTAATATTGGACCATTTTTCTTGGGTCGAGAAAAGGCACTGGGGAGCTCAGGACTGCGGTGTGCATGTCGATATCAATAAGTATGTGGAGAACTTGAGTTGTAAAGCCCCGCTTGATTTCGCTTCCATCGCTGGGGAGAATCTAATGTCAGATCCAATGAGACAATTTCCAGGACCAAACCTGTATTTAATCCCATGATTCCAGTTTAGGCACCCAGGTCAAGGAAGCTGTCAAAGCTCTGCAACTCTTTCAACAGGTTTTGGATGGGCAGGAACAGCTCGTCTGATCTCGCCTCCCTGATCTCATCAAAGGTCTTCCACACCCAGGACTCGCATTTCTCGGGTTCAAGCAGCTGTGGCATCACAGTCAGCAAAGGACTCTGGCAGTCAATTGTGGTGCAACAATGGACTGACCTGGGGCTGTGCTCCCTTGTCGAGCATCTCGCAAATCACAAAGATTGTGATGTAGTGTTTGCCAAGGTCAGAGAAGACGTCATTAGTGACATGAGCAACCTTGCGGCCCTTGACTCTCAGCCCAGTCTCCTCGAGTGTTTCGCGCTCAGCGCACTGCTTGAAGTCCTCGCCGTACTCGAGGTGTCCGCCTGGGAAGGCCCATTGTCCTAGACAAAGCGAAGAGTTAGTTGGTTGACGAGTGATAAGCGATGTGCCAACCACGGACCGAGACATGCCAGGGTTGGCCAAGTCATCTGCCCATGTTCCAAGATTCAGACGCGGCGGCTTCGGCACTTGCGGCATCGGCGGATAAGGCAACATGGGGGGAAAAGGTTTTGGGAGGGTACCGACCTGCTCCATGGCTGGACTTTCGTCGTCCAAACACGACCTTTCCGTCTGAGCCTTGGATGACAGCTGCAACTCCAACCCTCGGGTTGCTTGCTGATGATGTGGCCATTGCTGATTGCGTAAGAGGGAGGGCGCAGTAACACTGCAGATGCTGACTGGATGGGCCCTGAGCATGTGGTAAACTTTGCTGAGTCGGGCACAAAGAGGGAGGGCCACAGCAGGTATCAGGTAGAGGTGGCAGGGTTAGGGGAGGGCTCGTAGTTCATAGGTAGGTTGACCATCTCGAGTGGCGATTCTCAATGCGATGCAACGGAATATTCCATCTCATAAGAGGACCCCAGGAGACATTCTAACCTATCCATGATCATACTCAAAAGACGTGTGAAGATCGAATATTATATATTTAATGATTTCAAGAACTGGCCGAGCATTCACAATGCCATCACGCCATAAGACGAGACAAGAAAAGGACAAGAGCAACAAGATTCAGATTTATAGTCGGCCTTCTTGGCATCTGACCGCAAGTCTTCGGGTCCCGTGATTCAGCCGGCTGCATTTGGGGGAAGGGGGAAGGGGGAAGGGGGAATGGCATTGGAGAGTGGTGATCCACACTAATCATAACAAGCCTCGCCTGTAAAATCCCTTCGTCATAGTCCCGTACCACCTAGGGCATTATCCTTAGCGGCTGGTCTTCTATCTATGAATTGAAATTTCCCATCATTTACCGTGGACCCATTTCATGCTTTTATCATGCTCTGCATTGCATTTCACTGCGCCGCAATTAACTGCATTCTATCTATGGTTATTCGGAGATTGAGGTAGAACAGGAAAGTGCTCGGGCGGGTCGTGGCTTCCGCCGGAACCTTGGAAGCATGTGGCAGTCCAAAGAAGGAACTTTCTTTCTCATCTTACCCCAAGGATTACTCACATGCCACTAGTAGCCTGCCTCCTGCCTCCTGCCTCCTTCCTGCCACCAACCTGGCTCTTGCCACAATAACAAGCGCCCGCCTTCCCTGCACCCAAACGAATACCTACACATTGCATCGCGCGCGCGTTGTCAATTGCCAACTGCCAATTGCACAAAACAACAACAGCAACAGCAACAACAACCTTCACCAACAAGGAAGGAGCTACTGCACCCATCCTCAACCGTTTACTTTTCCCATCAATTCACCCTTAAAACGCTTAGTTACTGCAATTAACGCCTATCAAACCCTCAATCGGGTCGGTGAGAAATTTGTCACCTGGGCTCCACAACCTAGTTTGACCTCTCCCGACCCACTTCAACCACCCCGTGGGACATTACCGCATCAACCAGGCTCTCTGCGGTGCTCCTTCTTGGCCGTCATCTACCTCTGCTGCTGTTGGCAACCGATTCACCCGAACTTCATACGTTGGTAGGTTGGTTCTGCCGTCACGTGGCACCACCTTGTACCACCGCCTTGACCTTAAGACCTGGGCCTCTCACCCATCGACCACCCGCAGTCGTCGACTCGTAACGTAGCCATCAACATTGCGAGCATCACTATCTCCTTGGTCGTCATCCTCAGGCCATCTTGACAGACATCTTGAGTATCTGGTACTGGTAAACAGCCTGGCCAGCTTCTTCCGACAGGCTGTTTGCAAAAGCCACCAGGTCGTAATCAGAGGCCATCAATGATGTCGCTCTCAAATCCTCAAGATGGCAGTGGCACCGATGGTCTATCGACCACAAACGCCCCGACCGACCGTTTCATCGCTGCGACCTTGAGAGACGCACGCATGCGAATGGAGGAGATCAACAAGAAGCGTGAGCAACTGCGAACAGATACCAGTCAACCCACGGAGGAGGCAGAGTCCGTCGAGGTCCAATACTGGCAGAACTCTCAGGCACGACTGGAAAAGATCATGGGTGAGAACCCGACAGGGTCCATGCGAGCTTGGGGTCGCGCATTCGGAATCGAGGAGAAGCAGTTCCTGGCCGACACACTGGCAGAGAGAAACCAAGAGACCTTCCACCAGCACGAGCGACCCCAGCAGGAGGAGATGATGGCTTTCGACCGCGAGTTCTGGGGCATCTGGCGTAAGCAGCTGGACTTCCTGAGCGACTTGCCACCTGTGCCTGAGGCTGCGGGTCAGCCTACTACAAACACAGACGCTGCGGTAACGAGCAGCCCAACTGCCACAAAGAAGCGCAAGGCCTCCGCCCGGCCCGTGTCGAAGCTGACGCTGGAAACCCCCGCATCCGAGGCCGCGGGTGCTCAAGGTCACAGCCTCAGCCCGGCCACCACGCAGCCGCTCAAGCCCATCGCGGCCCAGCCGCCTCGCAGCCCAGGCCCCCTCGGCGCACCATCCCCCGTCTCTCTCGCGTCATCACCTGACCCGACCATTCCTCCTCCTCCCTCCGGCGTATTCAGCAAGCCACAATACCCAGCATCCAAGCGGCGCAAGACTGCAGCTGGGACGGCAACCGGGCGAGCCGCAGAGCCCAAGCCCAGCATCGTCAAGTCGGCATTTACCCCCATCAACAGCCCCAAACCTTCCCCGCAGCCCCTGCCCCAGCCCCTCCCAGCAGGGCAGGCCGCGGCTACTACTATTACCACCACCACCACAGAGGCCAGCAGGCACGATACTGGTTTCCAGGGGGTCACGGACCTCGTCGTGGGTGAGATCTACCAGGCATACTACAAGGACGCCACTCAGGAGGGATGGTGGATGTGCACCCCGCTGCCCTGGGACGACTGGCAGCACGAGATCGGCATCGACCTGGACTTCACGCGGGCCGACATGTGGCGGGACCTGCCGCGGCAGCAGTACAAGACGGGCAAGGGCCGCAGCAGGAGGAAGGCCATCCTCGGCTGGAAGGGGCAGTTCGCCGACGGCGGGGCCAAGGCCGCCCAGCGCGTGTTCCCCGTCTTCTTCTTTGACGACGAGGACGGCGGGCCCGGCAACCTCCGGTTTGGCGGGGACCCCATGGCGACGTACGCGTTCCCTGAGACGGCGATGCAGGCCCTTCCTACTGAGTGGGTCGCTGCCAGGAACATCAGGAGGGCCGGTGCGGACGTGGTCGGCGGGCTGGTGCACGGGGTTGACACGGCGCGGCGGTTCAGGGAGAGGTTCCGGGCGAGGGAGGCGTTGAAGGGGGAGGGTAGGTAGACAGGGTAGTTCAGACAGGACCCTACCTAGGTATGAGAGCGCTCACGCACTGGCATGGCATTGCACAGACAGATATCCTTACAAACCTCCCATCATTGATGCCAGTGAGACACCGCGCCAAATAATAACAACCTCCCGGCTTGCTGTGAGACACCTGGGCACCATCCTGGGAGACAACGTTGAACCTCGTATAAGGCAACCTCATACTTTCCTATGAGATGTCCTCCTGTTGGATACTACCCTTCGGTGGAATGATCTCCTACGGCACAGTCTCCCATGGGAATAGCATCCTGACGTCCCATGGGACAACTTCCTACAAGACACCCTCATAGCCCCCCGCAGAATCATCTTGCAGAACACAAACTCCTAATCTTCTACAGGTTTCAGTGATGTAAAATGGCCTCCTGATGAATTGTGGGTTAACATCATGATTTCGCATTTGACAAACTTTTGTAGGATAACCTCTTCCAAAATGACGTCCTATAAGATAACTCTTAACCACCGAGAAGAGAACTTGATGATCTACTAGAGGACAAGCTCTTGTGGACCACCTCTTATATAAAACATGTCTACCAGCTATCCCCTTGAAAGACATTCTCCACAAAGTAGCCTCCATAGAACCACCTAGTCCAGGACGAGCATCTAGAGGATAACATTTGAGAACAAATATCCCAATAGCATGGTCTCCTTGCCCTCCTACAAGCCAGCCTCCTATGTTATGGTCTCCTTAAGAAGACATCTAACGAGGTCAATAGGACATTGCCAAAATAATATCATGCAAGTTTCCAAAAACATCAAGGTGTTAGAGGCGTGGTAAAAGCCGTCTGATGCTTTGAGTGTTTGGCCTCTGATGACGACAAGATATCTTTGGCCCCAGACGGGGACACCAGAAAGCCCTTAGAGAATGTTATTTTTACTGAAAACGCACTTTAGGACCTCCGCTATGCATCAACTGAGAGTTGTTAAACACGCCTAGGAGTACATGGTAGTATATGTCATACTGTTCCAGGATTTCCTTGTTCTGGGCATTTAGGATCACCCTCTCCAGCTCAACTTGCATTGCTGCCTGGCAGAAGCCATGTTTGATTGTGTTCACCTAATAAAGGGAGAGGAAGTTATATATGGACGTGGCGTTCATGGCAGCAGTGGGGACCTCATTGCCGTGAATCACCATAACTAGCAGCGCAAGACTGCTTTGCTATTTTTGTTTTTACATTCGGAAGACATCATGCCATCCCTTAATGACGTGCTAAACTCTCAAAGATCTACCCTGAGTAGGTAGTGTTAAAGAAAAGCAACCTGAAAGGACAGAAGTCGGGCATGTGGTCTCAATCTCCTGACGCACAGACAAGCTACACATCATCCCATGGGATCGCTGCTGATGGTGCCGTCCACTAGGACAAGACTGCACTAGACAGAAACAATGGTTCATTATCGATCAGATGAGACACGTCACACGTGGTTAAACCGGTGTTACTATATTCAGTCTCTGCTAGGAGTGCACGATCAAGAGATGCTTCGAATGTTGCAGGATGCAGGGGGACGACTAGAGTCAATTCCATGCCCAAGAAGCTTTCAAATCTACCCACAGTCTAACCAGCTCCCTCGGGAGCATGGAAAAGAGCTCACTGGAAAACGATGGACTTGTAGTCGCCCTTCCACCCTCCGCCTTTCGCGGGTAGCGGCTTGCCATTGCAACAGACGTCCGTGGTAGCGAATGGTTGATTTTTGTTCTGGGTTGATTCAAAACCTATTCAGAGCCTTCAATATTGTATATCAGGAGTTTAGAATGAGATACCCAAGGAGTGATGATGGCTTTCATTCGAATCGGACGAGCAAAGTGAGGCATTCCCTTGTTACCTTATCAACCAAGCTGGCTCAGCATGCTGAGATTGTACTAGCTCTCCGAGCACTGATAGTACACACATTTCCGCACCATGGGCATAATCAGATGGATCACAGATAGGCTGCCGAGCTGTGATAAAACACTGCGTGCTTAGGTAGACTGAACAATGCAGACTTGGAATGACGTTATTGGAAGGTCCTACGGACTACACATCTAGCATGTAGGGAGGTGTTACTCCAAGCAAAAATATTGACGATTGACTCATAAGAACAGCAACACTTTTTTTTTGTAGCCTGGGGGAAGTCGGGGAGTATCTGTATATCAATTCGGCATTTGGTAGAACCTAACTCTACCAGGCGAGAATGATCTGCGCACAGCGGCCGCCGCCGCCCCGACAATGGCATGAAATGGCTGTTTTAACACAAGCTTATACCTCCTCTAGTCATTTGAACATGCAAATATGGAAGATAGATAGTAAAGAATCCTGAAGGCCTATGTGACAGCCCAAGTCAGGACGACAATCAGAGCGAGCGAAGGGCATAGACAGGTGTCCGAACTTACTCGGGACCGGAAAACACCTCCAGTGGGGCCGGCTGTCTTCAGGAGCATATTCTTCTAATACATAGAAACCAGTGCCGTGGAAACCACCTGCATCTGTTTGGGAAAATATATGACACTAGTCGAAGTCTTGCACGTGTTCTAATTACAGACGCAGATCCTGTCTGCCCAGGTGGGGACATATTTTATCGATCTTCGCGCTTCCACAACATACCTCGAGCGGACTGGTCACAATCGTATTTGGAAGCCTGGAGGGTTGGACTTGGAGGATTTGGTCTATGCTTCTGGGCTTATACAGGGTCTTCAATGCCTTCGGTATCCCCGATCCCTCCAGGCAGCATGATCGATGGAAAGAAGTTGGAGAAATCAAAGAATGGGAACTGCTTTTGAACATATTGTAAGATAAACTTTTCCAACCTCTGCGAGCCATCATGAATATATATAGAGGGCATTCAACAGGAACTTTGGGAATGGATTTGTCTCAATTCAAGTTAACATCTCATCGACAATGCCGGCCTCCTCATCAATCAATACTCTGTGACACAAAAGCGGAACCGCTATTGCAGTGCAATAGCAACTACCTTATAGCGTGACATATACACCGCTACAATTTGTGTCTCTATACACTATCAGCCTTCTCCACATGATTTAAAACGAGGTTCATTGTGCTCGCCTTTACCTTCACCGTGTCAGCCTTCGCATTACCGGAGCACGTATCTGGAGCCACCAGCCGGCTGGCACGGGACAACATCAAACTGAGCCATTAGTTGCCACACGCTTGACGACTGGGCACCGTGTTGCACAAACTTCGGAAGTAGACTGTCTAGCCAAACCTCTTATTCGGCGAGAACGATAGAGACATTTTGTGTCATGCTGCCTCAGTGTCGGGGGAGTCCTACGATTGGCATAGTTAGAGTCATTCAGCCCAAAGATTCAATTTGCTGTCTTATTCGTCTCCCAAATCCCGGAACATGCAGTGTAACCCAGACTACATGCGCTTGATCCATCACCGTTCACATCCCCTACTCGTACCAAACAGCAACACCACGCATCTCCAGGCTGGCACGGGGTTGCTGTTCCTCCGGACACGAGGGATCATCAAACGCACCATGGGCAACGGCGTGCGCGACCCCGTCCTCGGTATCATTCGTCTTGAAGACAAGCACCTCGTCCGCCCGCATGTCCGGGTAATACCACCACCTCTGGCCCTCCCCCCGCCGCACAACAAGGCCCTCGAACGAGTGCAGGATCCGCCCGCTGCCGTCAGGGTCGTCGAACATGGCGTCCGCAACACACAAGTCCCCCGGCGCCAGGCTCCGCGCGTCGCACACGGCCAGCGGGACGTCCTGCGGCGGCGGCGTCAGCACGCGCCAGGCGTTGAGGTGCGCGGCGCGCCTGACGCGCCTCCTCCCCCCGGGCACCGGCAGCGCCGCGTTCCACGCCGCCGCCGTGCCGTCCGAGATGTCGACGTGCACGAACCGCGCCGGGCGCGAGTTGTGCAGCGCGCCCGAGTCGCCGCTGCGCTCGCCGAAGCGCAGCACGCCCGCGCCCCGGACCTCGACCTCGTCGGCGCCCGTGAGGCGCAGCAGGAGGTCGCGGACCTCGGGGGCGTGCACGCGCGCGACCTCGTCCTGGTCGCGGAAGCTCTGGACCGCGCTCTTGTGGCGCACGAGGGTGAAGCCCTCGACGTCGAGGGAGGGGGGCGGGTCGAGGGCCCTTGCGTCGGAGATGGGCTGTTCGCGCTGTGTGACGTTCATCACGTCGAGGGACGTGTTGTTTGCGTGGTACTTGAAGCGGACGTCTGGGAGAGGATCGCTGAAGCCGAGGGCTCCGGTGACTGTGGCCATGATCACGACGTCGGGACGTTGCTCAGTAGTGACGCTCCGATCCCATATGGGTGAAAGGCTCTAGAGAGACTTAGTTCCACAAGGATGAGGGGATGCTTATGTTCCGTGAGAATGAAGACGCTTGTTCGGATGGCTTACCGTCTACAGCGTGCCATGAGTCTTGTCGCCTGCCCTCCACCCCGGCCCCACATCGGGATGCAACATGTGAGCAGCTAAGAATTGTTCACATACTCCAATGTCAGCTTTGACAGGCACTTCAATATCCGTCCTGGGTATTAGGTAAAACTGAGAGGATGCTGATGTCGGGCTCAAATGGAGGGCATTGGCTCTGTTCACGATGATATGTGCAGCAGTCGGGCTCACGGCTGAACTGCTGGGTGCAGCTACAGATGCAACGCTCCAGCTCGGCAATGGTACTATAACCAGTCTTCATACCTTGTCCCTTCCTGAAAATATTTCCCACGCATCCATACACTTCATTCAATGGTTCCCGGATGCAGAAGGTCCCTTCCAAGGTTAATGGACAGACCCCCGGCTTTCAAGGTGCCCACGTGCCGTGAAGCCCATCGATGAAGCTCGTACACTCACTGTATCAAATCGCTGAGGCTGTGTCAACGCCCTGCTATGAAATCAAATACTTTTGTGTTTCCGAGGTAGTGAGATACAGACCATGCAAAAGCTTCCTTGTCGCGCACCTGGCGTCTGGAGTCTTCGGCCGATGCAGTGTACGGTGGATGATGTGCGCCACCTGCCTCTAAATCCGTCCTTAACAATCCAGGTCGCAATTGTGCATAGTTCCGACTTTTGACGCCAGCGTCTGGTGACGTAGATCTCTTTGCAGTCATGGGTTCTCGGCGCCTTCATCCCAAGTGCAATACGAATACTCACCGGTATGCGCTCGTGTTCGTTCAGCACCGGCCTGACGTGTTCTGCCGTCTTGTCGGCCCGTCATAGCCACCATATTTTGACCATCCCGACGAGAAGGTTTGGAATTGACGTGTGTGCGGCATTGTTTGACGTGAGCTTGTCGCGGCGTTTATGCCGGCTCTTGTGAGCTCATACCAAGCTGCGGGTGGACACATGCAGTGTGTCGCGATCCGCATCATCACCTACGTAGACCGGCGAGGCCTCCGTAGAGCGATTACGACGGTTGACATAGTTTGATTTTGTTGATCAGACGTCAGAGTCCCTTTAGCCAAATGATATCGTGAGCATTTGCAGTATTACTAGTATTAACGCTATGGTCGAGTTCCGTACAGGCAGATTGCTCGTATCACTTGGCATTCCGTATTCGCTCGGGTGCGGTAGCCTGGGACTCCTCCAGGATAGTATTACTGAGATGTGCGTTGGGTAGCACGTAGAATGAGAACATTTTGGAGGAAGAGACGTGTCAGTTCGACTGCTTCTTTCGCACAGGTGTGTGCGCTTATTACCATTCGTGCCAACAAAAGTGTACTTGGGTAGTGTGCTGCGAATTTGGCCCCCAAGTATGCCCCTTTCCTGGCTCTGCCTTGTCTTCTCGAGCTGAAGCCAATACTGTCCGCAATTCAATGATTTGTCACGCTCAAACGCCCAAGTCAATTTTTCCCTTTGGAATTTCTACGCCGCTCAGCCACAATAGACCCCACGGCTCGTCCAATCGCATTCATCCAGCCAAAACAATTCATGGACCTCGGGATCCACGTTAAAGTCACCGAATGCGCTTTACGATGGAATTTACAAGGCGTCTACAGATGCAGCTAGATCTGACTTGACTGCGAAGCTGAAATAATGGACATGTCCTCGTGGACCAGCATGGCCGGATAATATGAATTAGGATGAGCTGATTCTAGAAGACACAGACTGCCGCCATACTGGTTGAGGCAGAATCGGACGAGAACCATCCGCCCTCTGCCCAATAATTTTGCTTCTGAAAGCGCGAATAGTCATCGTGGCTGTATCGCCAATGAACCAGGAAGAACAATATTGCTCCACCATCCCAAAGAAAAAAAAAAGTGCCGAGGTCCAACTGATGTCCTCTTGGGATGTAAGACAAGACAAGCCAAGCGGGTGGAGCCCAAGTATATGCCGCCAGGGAAGATTCCATGCACCCGCGCCCCAATCGCAACGCTCCCATCTATCCCACAGGACCCGTTCTGTATGATCACCAGTGTGTGGAGCCGAGCCAGCACCCGTGTTCTTCACCCGCGCCGCTAGACCTTCAAATGTTGGCGCCGCCGTCAGCCCACGTTCTTTTTTTGCCCTTCGAGTTCGCCTTCTGTGCGCAGCAACCCGGGCTTAGCACGTTTCGAGCCCGCCCCCCCCGGGACCCGCCCGGCTGGGCCGTTGGCCGCACGCATGGAATCTCTTCTTTGATGCTCGCTCTGCGCTAGGAGGCAACCGGTCTAGTCGGGTCGTGTGGAGCCCCCCGGACGGATCACCAGCTTGCATAGGGGAATGCCGAGCGAGGCCCCGCTGACCTCAGACTTATTATTAGTGGTGTTCTCCGCTGGCCTCAGGCTGTTGGTGTGGGCTTCGGATTTTGGCTAGCAGACAACGGCTGGTCGATTAACATGTGCAGTTGGCGATCGAAGTGTATCTGGTGCCGCATTCATGCCCTGTGCCGCCTCTACACACCCTTAAGCGCCATTCATGAGGTCATGAATGTGTCTGGATCTAGTTTACTATGGGAATGGAGGGGCGGGTTGCGATCAGAGATCGAGCCGTTATCCGTTGGCTCAAGTTCTCTGATCCGTTCGAACTGTTCAAGCACCAATGAGAGGACTGGCGGAAAGGGAATGAAGGGTGTCATTGCGACTTGAGACGACGATTATACGTCAGTGGATAGCAGCCCGCGTCAAGACTGTCATTGTATTGCCAGTTGCGTGTGTAGCGCTGTTTCGTTTATTACCCGGCCGTGGGGCTGGACGGCTTCTAGGCCGTGCGGTCGAAGGAATTTCTGCCGAGCAGGTTTATTCTTGGCCTGCTCTTGATGAACACGCCAAGGCAACTCAAGTGCGAGGCTGGAGCGTCTTCGCGATGGCCGAATAGCCCAAGGAACCCGTTTCGTTTCGACAGCGAGGCCGGAGTAGGACGACACCAGCCACTCGTTACATCTTCTGAATCGGGACAAGCTAGCGGCTCTTTGCATAGTTCGGTTGGATCTTGGCATTCTTCCGACCTTCTGGGGCAATGCCGGGCTTTGGGCTTCGTCTTCGTCTTTTTCCTCGCGGCACTGGTGGTGTGTATCCACACGTGTCAAGAAGGGGGCGAAGTCAGACATGCGTGCCATGTTTCGGGTCGGGACATTGTCCAGATCCGGTTTTCGTCCCGACTTTTGCTCACGAGTCAAACCGATTGGTCTTGCGAGCGTGTCTACATGAACCGACTGTCATTACGGTCATCTGAAGTCTTCTAGATCACATTTAGAACGAACATGTCTGCCGGCGGTATAAAGGGTAGCTACGCCACCCGCCGTTACTTTGGGGATAGTTAGATGGTTCGGATCACTGACGCGCAGTATAATCTTTGAATACATATATTGGCCAGGCCGCTAACACACTTCATCTTCGAGAGTAGGCCTTCTCGATCTGGCAATCGTAACCAAATATCACGACCACTCATACAATGAAGTGCACCGCCCTGAGCGTTCTTGTCGGCATCACAGCCGTTGCCGCAGCCCCCAGCGACTATTCGAACCTCGAGGCCCGTCAACTTGGCGTCGTTGCCAACGACGTCAAGAATGGTGACTGCAAACCGGTGACCTTCATCATGGCCCGTGGCTCCACCGAGGCCTCCAACATGGTAAGGCGTATTCCATTCGGGAGGTTGGGTGACGATGGCTAACACAAGCTCCTACTCCACAGGGTACCATCGTCGGCCCACAGACCTGCACAGCACTCAAGTCCAACCTGGGCGACGACCAGGTCGCCTGCCAGGGCGTAGGCACCGAGGACGGCTACGCGGCGGCGCTGGCGCCCAACTTCCTGCCCAAGAACACCGACGACCAGTCCATCAAGGCCGCGCTGGACATCATGGACCAGACCGTGTCCAAGTGCCCGGGCACGACCGTCGTCATGGGCGGGTACAGCCAGGGCTCCGCCGTCGCCACCAACGCCATCCAGGCCATGCCCGCCGCGCAGCAGGCCATGGTCGCCGGCGTCGTCCTCTGGGGCTTCACCCGCGCCGCCCAGGACGACCGCCAGATCCCCGGCTACCCCGTCGCCCAGACAAAGGTCTTTTGCGCCCCCGGCGACCTCGTCTGCGACAACACCCTCACCATCACCGCCGCCCACCTCTCGTACGGCGCCAACGCGCCCGAGTCGGGCGCCTTCCTCGCCCTGATGGCCAAGAACGCCATGGCTGCCGGGGGAGCGGCTGCGGGCGGTGCGGTAGGGGCTGCCGCGGGTGGCGCGGCCGGAGGAGCGGCCGGGGCTGCTGCCGGAGGGGCTGCTGGGGCTGCTGCCGGAGGGGCTGCTGGGGCTGCAGGCGGTGCGGCTTCTGGCGCCGGTGGCGGCGGTGGCCTGGGTGGCTTCTTTGGCGGGCTGTTCGGCAAGTAAGCTTGAGGGGGAGGGCTTGAGATTCAAGGCATGGGCAAGGGGCCATTCTCTTTTGTCGAACGATACGATCACCGCACTTGATGTGCGATGCGTTTCACATGCATATGTTCCGAAGGTTGCACATATCTATTTTTCTGTTCAATTCTTTGTTGATACCAATGTATTACGATCCTGTATGAATTATGGCATCTTTTTCAGCACAGCGGAAGGAGTATTTGGTTTTTTAGAACGCAAATAATATATCTACAAAGGACTACCGATAACGATGGGCCATTTTAACTGCATTTTGCCTCCATTGTTTGTCATATTAATGTGTGCGTGACTGATTGCAGGCCACGAATTCGCCAGTCAATGTAACCGAGGTTGTCTCTTCCGCACTGATAAAATGAAACGATAATGAAATAGTGGTACAGCCCAGAGCCGCCCGAACCTGTCAGGTCATCTTTTTCGGATAAAAACCAGTTGATGCAACAGTCAGGGTCCTGTCTGGCTCTGTTGCCGCAGGGTTTCATCCGAATCTCTCCTCAAGATGAGGCTAGCCGTCTCGAGGCCTGGTACGACACAGCCACAGAGTAACATTTTGCGGTAAGACCCGTCAACATTTTGAATGAGGCCAGCATGGGACCACTATTCGTTTCGCCTCTCCTCGCTTGTCGGCCTCCCCTACATAAAGCGTGTTGAGGGCATGGCATCTGGCAGGGTCGCATTGCGCCCAACGAACTTGAGATGGGCGTGCATGATGTCCTGCAGCGTAAATCGGAAAACGATGATTGCCGCTGCCGATGCTTTCCTGCCCGGCTGGGTCGACTCTTGTGTCGATCATAAGATACGATGCTAAGCCAAGGTGTGTATCGTTTTGGCCTTTGTCGTCAAGCTCACCGATAGGTCGCGAAAGTCTGAAACGTGGCAGCGAAAACCCAACTGAACAAACATTTCGCTTGTACAATATGCTGGTAAGAGGTCAATGTTGGAATGCACGACTCAGTGCAACGCTCTGCTTAATTTTTATGTTTCAGAAACGATGCATTATCTCGGGGTGACCCTTGTTACTGACAAGTCCCAAGGCTGTCTGTCGCGCGGAAAGCCTCGACTGCCGACCCGTGCTGACGATGGATATCGCAGCATTGCGAGGCATGGGCACTAGCATGTCAAGGCATGTCTGCCTTCAACCCTGGGCAAAGTGAATATGCATACCCGTCGTCAAAGACTGCCGCTAGTATGCTGTACGCATGGAATGCTTGTCCATCAGTTGCCGAAAAGACTTGGCGGACGGGTGACTTCAACGCCGTCACGTACTGGAGAAGGAGGCTACGTCCTCATCTCCGCCCTCTCAAACTTTCGCTCCCTCTAGGCGGCGGGCAGCCTACAGAAGCTCGGATCTTTGCCCGTCGAGAACCCAGGCGGCGATCAAAGGGCAGTGCTACGGTCCAAGGCGCCTTCTGAGCCCATCCTGGCGGACATCAAAATGCCCCTTTCGGAATTAGTGCAATGCGCCGATCCATGAACATCATTGATGATCTCTCGATATCATGGTTCGATACTAATCGCCAAGCCGGTGATCACGAACGGTCGGCCGTTCATTGCTTTGCTTCGCCGTCGCGTGGTAAGCCAGCAAGAACACCAGGGGAGATCTACCTCGTATCCAGGAAGACAAGTATACTTAAGTAGTTAGTTGTAGGGGACCGACATACCCCGACCCCCTATCCGTCCCGAATTAGGTTACCGAGGGTACAAGACTTACTGAAGGAGTACCTATGTGAGGGTACTCTCTAGGTAGAATACTTAAGGGAGGAGACTTATTCCTTGGACTTTGGTATGTTTACCTTCTGGGGCCCTATTACTCTACCTACGACCCTTATTCATAATAATAGTATACCGTGGGTCATCATATCCGTGGGTCACTATTGTCTGGATCTCCAGGAGGCCTCATTTGTCCAGTCATTCTGAGCCCAGAGAAATCCCACCCCAATCCATATCCGAGCCGTTTATTCAAATCCCACTCAAAGCCTCCCGTGACAAACATAGGAGACCACTCTTGCAGCAAGTAACAAAAGTATGTCATGTGACTTCATGCTTCATCACAAGGTTGGCTCTCTCCCCCCCCCCCTGCTGGGCCCTCCTCGGCGTAAAGACAAGATCCAGCTTCGGCACACCCCTCGTAAAATGGTCCAGCATCCCCCCAGTGAAGTCCTCGCGCCTCTGCCCGGGCGCAAGAGCAACATCATACCCGTGAGCAACCAGCGCCGCCACACGCCTCAGGTTAATGAGCGCGAGCTGCTTCCCGGGGCACGAGAAGCGCCCCGCCGAGAAGGGCATGTGCACGGCCGCGTCGACGACCAGCTCGCCGCGCCGCGCCGCCGTCCAGCGCTCCGGGATGAACTCGTGGGGCCGCGCGAACGCGCGCGGGTCCCGCATGATGAGGTTGTTTGCCGTCCGCACGTTCACGCCGCCCGGGATCCAGCGCTCGCCGACCCACAGCCCCCCCGGCGGCGTCTGGCGCGGGAGGCCCGACGGGTTGGGGTTGATGTAGCGGAGGGACTCGTCGATGCAGGCCTGGAGGTACTCGAGCCTGGCCAGGGCCGAGTTTTCGACGGCGTCCGGGGCCGGGCAGCCCTGTTGCCGCATGAGGGCGTCCACCTCCCCCTGGAGCTTGCGGTAGGTGTGTGGGTGGCAGGCAAAGTTGAAGAAGAGGATCGTCAGGCTCAGCCGTGTTGTCTCGCTCCCGGCGACGACTATCAACCCCACGTCGGCCTTGGAGTTGGTGGTCTCCTGCTGTGTAGGGTTTGAGATGTTGCGGTAGTCTCGAACGATCCACTCAAAGATATCAGGCTCTTTCGGTTCGCTCCGAAACCGCCTCCAGAACATCCCAGCCTCAAAGTCGTCAAACTCTTTCGACTCCCTGTTCAGGATCGGGATGCGCTTGATAATTGGCAAGAGCCACGGTATGGGGCCGAAGATTGAGATCATGGGCAGGGCCCGAGCTGTTGTCTTGAAGTAGTAGTCCTCGTCGTTCCTGTCCATCAGCTTGAAACCCTCGCCAAAGGCCAATTCGCCCATGAGATCAAACCCCCAAAAGCCGAACCATCGCGATACATTGAATGGCCGGTCCTCGTTGTTTTTGATACCCCTCAGGAGTTGTGCGACCAGGCGGTTTACTCGGTCCTCGTAGCGGCTAAGAGCTGTAATGAGAAGTCAGTAGTATTTGGAATCAGGCGTTGGGGGAATTGCATGCAGAAATTCGATTCCTCACCTTTGCTGCTAAAAGCTTGGTCCCAGGGCTTGCGCCGTAGCGAATACACTTGGCGGTCCCTCTCTATTTGCAGGCTGACTTTGGGATATATTATGTCATACCAAGGTGATTTCGTACACGTCGTCCGCTTCGTGTTGGTACCATGAATGGCCACCATTGCCCTAGGGTCAGCAATCGATAACTCCTGGGGTCCTATCCTCACGATGTCGCCATATTTCTTGTGCAGAACCTCGATCTCGTCACTGAGCCGCAGGTTCTTGGCAGCGAGCGAGGTCTGGTAGAGTTGAGAAAGCCGAGCCACAAAGGCGCCCGGAAATCCGTGCCGAGTAAGGCGGTGGAAGAACGCGCGATAGACAAGCATGCTTGACCATACTCCGGACACAAGGCCTGCTACCAGGCAGGCGGCAGCGCTCGCATCTTTAGCCCATCCCTCCCCAGGAATACCGAGATGTATGCCGACAACGATGAGCAGTAGGATGGCCAGTATATGGATAAGCTTGAACTTGTAGACAAACAGGTGCCATTCCCCGTGTCGAAAAAGCACCGCATGTAGCCCGATGCCAAAAATCGCCGAGGCCAGACCCAGTTGGAGATCCATTCTCGCGTCGGGTTTCTGTAACTGTGTCGCGGTTAAATAACGTAATTCTTCATATACTTCCTACATATGTAGACATGGAATTTCCGAGGTTGCACATGTGGGACGGGTTGATACTCTACCAAAAAGGCTTCTACAAATCTGAATAATGAATAGGTTCCCAACCCGACTGGAAGCCGAGGGACCCGGAACGGCCACGCAAGATGGTGCGAGTTGTGAGATTTATCAGCGACTTGTAAGACCTAGTGATTCAAGGAATCATTGGACACGCCAGATCACTCAGATGAGTACTCGAACCACCAAGGCCAGCTTGGCCCAGATGAAGACGACACAGTCGGATAAAGAAGGCTACCTAGATATGATTTGTCCCGGTTTAGTTCCAAGATTCGCTTGGGGCATACCTACCTAGGTAGGTATACATTTACAGTCAGTCCCTCTCTCATGAGACAGACGTGGTCTTTCTGAGATTTTGTGTATGTAGTGAATCTTCCCCCGTCTGGACCAACTTGATTAGACACCTGGAGACACTTCTCACCTCATATTAGAGTGGATCTGACCTTGCCCACCACGTGAAGTTGCCAACAAACTGAAAAGCCAATGCTTACTCGCAGCTGCCACATTTCTTTGCCAAGTAATTGTGCCATGTCCCTTTCCCGTATCAATAATCAGCTGACTAGAGGAATGTCGGTCGCCAAGGTCGTCAGAAAGAGACCGGGGCCTCATCTCACCAGAGAACCATGCGTTTAATAAACCAATTGGATTGGATTTGGGGAGAAATTAGACGCCATTCGGCACGAATGGTGTCTGACTGCGCAACAAAAGATATCTTGGTTCTTGAGTAGTCAAGTCCTGTGGCGGGAGGTTTTGCAGCGCCGGATCACTTACAAACACGACAGCTATGGACACCTGGGCAGTTGAATTACACGTCCCCACCATTTTCCTCAATCAACTGGTGCCCTTCTCACTCTTGGGACGGATTCAGCCGCGGCAACCACCAAGAATTGACACATCGGCTGCGCTTTCGTCAATAGCTAGTCCATGACAGGCTCATCTGCATAGTAGCTAAGCCTGTCACCCGTAGCCAATTCCGCAGGTGGGAACTGGGAACCTTTCCTCTTACTACTCGCCTCGTACCCCTACTGCCGTGGGTAGTCCTGGGAACACCGTCCCGCGAAATCGAAGATATGAGGCTAAAGCTTCCGTGTCTCGTGGCAGCACCCCCCGGCCATCTTTGCACGTCATATGCCCTGTCGCCTCCTCCTCCACCCTAGGCCCCATGTCACACCAGGGCCGTGTTCGAGTTGAGTCACCATGCACCGACGACGCGACCGACGCCGCCTGCATCTGTCTCTACTCGGACTCGATGGCAGCCGTCATAGCACCCTGCCTCGCCGCGAGCTGCGGATGTGTTTCACACCCAGCGGCACGCGGCAGTGGTGTGCGGCGACCCCGTCTCACTCTCGCGGCGGTCCGAGGTCGCCGTGTAGACCATGTTACCGTTCTAAATTTCCCCGTGGCTTGCGTCGTGCCCCCCCTCGTGCCGCGGCCAGCCTGGCTGGGACGGCTGGTCGATCCTCGTCCTCCTGGGGTCTGTTGGTGTTGCCGCTCAATATCGTTGATCACTACCTGGTCCGGCGCATGGGCTGGGTCGGGATATCCGGATGCTGGAGGAGTATGCGACCGTTACTGTCCTCAAGGCATCCGTGCTTGCGTGCGCATTATTGGTTGGTATGAGAATACCAACTCTGTTTTGTGAAGTGCATGCTCACCAGTCATGCTATGTATGAGCTGTACTTTGCAGGCGAGCTGGTTTACCCGCTGGCGGTGACCGTGTCGAAGATATCCGTCCTGCTCCAATACCTCTGCATTGTCAGCTGACCTGTGGGTCTGGGTGTAATATTTCCTCATTGCCTCGTCGGCCCGGCGGCCATGGTGATGGCCTCGAGCAGGTACCACACGGCGGGCAGAGGCACCCGAGGGGCCGGGTCGAGTCCCCCTCGCGCGGGGCAGGAGCAGCGTGGGTCATGATGAGGATGAATATCTGCATCCCTTGCACCGGGGGTAACATCCTGTGCGCCGGGACGCCCCGGGCTCCAGCTACGAGGGAGGGAGGGGATAGAAACACCGGCAGGGCGATGTAATCAGTTGGATCAATGCCCATGCGGTTCTATGGACCTTGAGTACTACGGCCTGATCGCATGTTGTATATTATTCACGACTTGGCAGACAGGTATATCATGGTAAACTTCTCGCAGGACACGCAAGACCGTGATCACGGCCGGAGCCCGTTGGTCAAAACACATTGACGAGATCGAAGCGCTTAATCAGGGTTGTAAAATTATTCCTTAGTTTCTTAGTCAGACTAATTAGTTTTTAGTTTAGTCTAGTTTTTTAGTCTTAGTCGAGGGGTCTGACTAAGACCCACTGACTAAGGAATAAATCATGGCTAGACTAAAAGACTAAAGAAAGTGGGCCTGTAGTGTAGTGGTTCCACTCTTGCTACCAAATTTAGAAAATTCGTGGGTTCGATCCCCACCTGGATCATTTTTAGTCTTAGTTTTTTAGTCTTATTCAACACTCCTGACTGATTTTTTTTAGTCTAGTCACCCCCCCTGACTAAAAACCCTGACTTAGTCAGGGTTGATGACTAAAGTCTTAGTCTTAGTCAAGGTCCGTGACTAAACTAATTCTGACTAATTTCAACCCTGCGCTTAATCATGAACACACACCCATGTCTGCGAACGAGCTGTCCCGTTGCCTTCGAGTCAAACCCCAGATCGAGTTATGTAGCGGCTTCTTGAAACAATATGCAATAAAAAAAGAAATATGCTAGGGTATATATGTGCAAAACTACATATGTACTATTGACACTGTTCACATCGTCCCCCCCCCCCCCCGCGAAATCCCGCGGTCATGAAGCCTCAGGCGGTTGTCCCTCGCCCTTTACGTGCTGAACTGCAGCTGTCTGAGGCTGCCCTGGCCCCAGCGCCACGCCGTTGCCCTTCACACCGACCGCCGTTGTCTTCCCAGCCCCAGCCCCAGCCCCAGCCCCAGCCACCTCCTCCTTCTCCCCCCCGACAAGCCACACGGCAGCAGCATACGCCAGCCCGACGCCAACCGTGACGAGGTCGAGCGCGTGGACGCCCCACCAGACGTACTGCGTCCCCAGCGCGCAGTTGTCAAACGCGAACCGCCACGCCCACTCGTCCTCGTCGAACCACGCGCTCAGCAGGCCCGCGTTGCCGCCGTAGCCGCCCATCATGCTGCGGACGGTAACCTCCCGGAGCCCGGGGAGCTGTGGGTTGGCGGGCAGGCCGGCGGCGGCGGCCTCGGGGAAGCGGCGGACCTCCCACTCGGCGGGGGATTCGCTGCTCTGGTTGATGAAGTGGTACGTGTCGCAGCCCTCGTGGTCGTGGCCGTTGAGCACGACGCCGCGCCTGCCGCGCCCCGCGCCGGGGGCCGCCGGGTCGCCGCTCAGGCCGAAGATGCCCTCGACGATGCCGCGCGAGGCGTCGGCGGACAGCTGGTTCTGCTCGCGCAGGGTGCCGTCGGCGTCGTGGAAGGTGAAGAGCGGGGCGTCGACGCAGACGCCCTCGGGCTTGTACAGCGGGACGTGGGTCAGCAGGACGGTGGCGTGGCCGCGGAACTCGACGGCGGTCGCCGTGTCGATGATGCCGTTGACGAAGCGGTACGTCTGGTCCTGCAGGTCGGCCGAGACGGCGGGCGTGTCGAGGTTCATGTCGTTGAGGACCACCACGCGCAGCTCGGGCACCAGGCGGTCGGCCTGGCCGTTGTGGTTGGCGCCGCCGTCGTCGTCCGGGCTGTCCGGGGCCGTGTCGTTGCGGATGGTGCTCGCGCCGGCGGGCGACAGCACCGAAGCGGGCAGCTCGAAGCGCAGCTCGTAGTTTGCCTTCCCGAAGGTGCGCTCGAAGCGGTCCATGCGCTCGGGGGTCAGGTCCCCCGCGTAGCCGATGTCGTGGTTGCCCGCGACGCTGAGGATGCGCCGCTGCCACGTCTCGTTGTAGAGGCTCTTGCCCAGGTACCCGTCCAGCTCGTAGTCGCTGGCCGGCCACTTTGCGCTCTCGTCGGGCACGCGCTGGCCGCCGCTGAAGGCACGGTTCCAGTACCGCCATGCCCTCCGCTCGAACTCGGTATCCGAGATCCATTGGCTGCCGACCAGGTCGCCCAGGACGGTTGTGTGCGTGGGAACAGTCCACCAGTTCAGTGTTCGGTACATGTGTGCGAGGTAGAAGTCGTTGCCCCACAGGTCGATCCGCTTGCGCACGCTCTCGAAGGTGTTGGGTATGTCGTCGAACCAGAAGTCGACGAGGTCGTGGAAGGCCTGTCTCTTGCTCGATCGGAAGGAAGGGTGGTCGTCGCTGCGGGAGACGAGAAGGGAGAAGAAGCTCTTGAGATGTGGGAACGACGACTCGGCGTAGTAGTTGGGGATGGACGTGTCGCCCTCGAGCTGGGGGTCGCCGAGGGCCAGCAGCCGGAAGGGCGCCACTCGCAGAGGAGTGATGTGGCCGTTGGCATCTTCGTCTCGTGTCGTCGTGGCAGACTCGGCGAAGGGAAGATGGAGCTTTGCCGTCTCGAGGAAAGCAGACAGCCGGCCATTGCCCCCGATCAGTGGGCTCGACGCACCGGATTGCGGCAATGGAAATGCGCAGGTGAGAAAGGCAGGGTACGAGTACAGGTAGACAGTCAGGACCAGGCTCAGGACCAGCGACGTGTGGAAGGCGAGTCGCAGGCCATTGCGAAGAAGCCCAAGTTGAAACGAGGATAACATCAAGTTGAGATCGAACGCCACCGCGACATGGAAAAGAAGAAACAAGAAGCAGAAGAAGACGATGGGGTGATATATTCAACAACAAGAAGAGAAGGATCAAAGAGTGGTGGGGTCGGGACAGGATCGAAGCCGACAAAGACAGGCCGTGGCTGCCTTCTGAAGCCGAGGGAAAAGGGAAAAGGGTCGCATGCTCGACGTGTAGCTGATGACAGGCAGGCAGGGGTCAATGCGCCTGTCTTCGGGGTACGGAGCACACGACAGGGATCCTTCCGACGGGTAGGCTGCCCCTAGTACCTGCAGCCCGGTACCGACTGCCTGAGGTACCTAGGTACTTCAATTGATACTGCGAGTGGCCGTTCCTCCACGGATTTTCGGCTGGGTATGGTTTCAGTGTCTAAAAAGCACCTGCATACCTCTTCACCACTCAAATCTCCTTTCAAAGACATTCAAAGCAAATATCTCGACAATTACATCCTTACCCTATCACCGTCTATATTTCACTGACCCCTTGGATGTAATTATATGAATTTTACGAACTGGACTTATTTCGTCAAACATTCCAAGGTTGATGATGTACACACAACAACTGCATGCAGACTTCACACCCGGTATCATCTATTAACATGAACAATTCAAATCGTCCCCTACTGCTTCTTCACTGGCCCCTTCATCTCCTTCAGCCCCCTAGCCAGCCTCCACTCGTGGCGATGCTTCAAAGTTGCCAACCACCGGCTCCCCCGGCCCCACCTTCTTGACTTACATGACCGCCCAGGTCTCTCATTACTGAGCCTCGTCCCGGTTGTAGTTCTCCAGGCCGGCGGCAAAAGGCTTAGTAATACACAGAAAAGAGAGTTCTTCCGAGTGAGACATATTAACACTGCAGCTCTCGAGTCTTCTCCTCGACTGTGTGACATTGAAACCGTGTTATTGCAGACAGCTCCCGAGGTCGTCCGGGCATCCGGAAAGGGGTTGGGGGGGTTGGGGGGGGGGCAGCTTGGCGTGGCGTTTTGGGTTGATCGTCCATATGAGCCGCTAGTAGGTGCATCTAAGCTTGTTTGCCAATTTCCCGAGTTGAACTCCCAGAGTTAAATGACTAGCTCATGGTTTTAAAGTGAATCTTAAAGTCAGCCCCGGAGCCGCAGGAGCTGGATTGTTCGGGAGTTTGGTGTCTGCGGTTCGATGTTTCGACACTGGCAGGGCGTAGATACGCTTTTATCCTTGCCTCTCGCCAGACTTCTGCTTCATGTCTGGAGCACTGGCCTCGGTATTTCGGGAGAGAACAAATATGTCGCCAAGTACCTAGGTAGCTATAAGGTAAATACTGTTGCAGTTGAGTCAAAATAGGTCTAATATTGACAAATGCACATGTAATTAATTAACTAATCATCAGCGGGGGATCACCAGTGACATCATAGCCAGACAAACGTCCCACTGGCAATGTACAACTACAGCGGCCCGTATATCATTATAGTTTCATAATGATCGGCCTAGATGAATACCACAGCGTTAGTATCTATCATGATTATAAGACACATTCTCGCCACCTCGTACCTGCTGCAATCCCATACCACGATGCATAATCGTGACCATCACTACCAGTCTAGGTATCTAACAGCTCCTCTTCCTTCCATTACCCGACGAGGGCGCCGGCCAGCCCTGTTCCATGTAGGCGCAGATCCAGGGCAACTACCACGGCAAGACAAGGGAGCTCCCGAGCGGGAAGGACTGGTCAAGGAGCCCACAGCGCGGTGGAGGAGAGGGAGGAGGTCGTCCGGGAGAGGGCCAGCGTTCCCACGGAGACGGGCGGCGAAGGTTAAGGCCGTGTGTGTCTCGTGCGTCTCTACATTTGTTCGCAAACATTCAGAGTCATCAAAGCATACATACTGCAGTCTGGGATTGAGAAATTGGTCATCAATCGAAATGTAGGTCTGAATTGAATTATGAAGTAATAAAACATAACGCTGCATTATCTAGGCAAGTTTCCCCCATCACAGCAGACAGAGGCCACCCTCCCCTCTTACTCATTCGCAACACCAGGCGCGGCAGCAGCCAGCAGCTTGTCGAAGATGGGCGTCCCGAGGCCCGTGACGGGGTCCCAGCCGGCCGTGCAGTTCCACCTCGCCCCGGACGCGGGCAGGCCGCCGCCGGCGTTCTGGCAGCCGCTCGAGAAGCCAGACGTGATGTCCAGGAGCGCGGCCGAGTTCTGGTACAGCCACGGGTTGAGAAACCCCAGGGGCGCATTACCCTGAGACTTGCGGGCCGCGTTGAGCAGGGCGACGACCCCGGCGAACGCGGGCGACGACGCCGAGGTGCCGGACAGCGACGCCTTGCGGCCCTTGTCGTAGACGACGAACGACTGGCCCAGCGCGGCGACGTCGGGGATGCCGCGGCCCGTGGCGTTGTACAGGCCGCTGTAGGTGCTGCCGATGGAGCTCAGGTAGGCCGGCACGGCGGTGGCCTGGTAGTCGGGCTGGGCGTGGTAGATGCTGAAGCCGCCGGACGAGAAGGACACGCCGCGCTCGGGCGCCGAGCCTGTCGTGGCGCCAACGGCTGTCACCCAGGGGCAACCCGCGGGGAAGGTCGGCTGGAAGGTCGTGGTGGTGTTATCGACGTTGGACTTGCATGCGCCCCCGGGCCCCGAGTCGCCGCTGCTGAAGAGCACCGACACGCCGCGGGAGCCCAGCTGCATGAACATGTTGCACACCTTGAGAGCGTACTCCTGGGGGACCGACTGCTCCTCCTCACCGTACGACGTCGTCAGCGTCTGCGGCAGGTCGGCGTCATCCTGGCCCAGCAAGAAGGTCAGGAACTCCAGGTAGGGCTCGTTGGTGGATGGGAACTTGTTGTTCAGCGTCGGGATGAGAGGGCCACGACCACCAGTGCTGTACTCCAGGATTGGGATCGGGTGGCTCGCGGCCAGGACGTACTGCACGTCCAGGTTTGCCTCGCCTATCATGGAAAATCAGTGATCCGTGCAGGAAATGAGACATTGGTTTGTGAAAATGAAATGATCGTAAGATCAGACTTACCAGAGTCGTCGGTGCTGCTCTGGTCGTTAAGACCACCGTTGATGGTGGTGACTGAGAAGTTCTGACCGGCAGCCTCAGGAAGGAGCTGAGTCGTGAACGTCTCAAGGTCGGTGTACCGGGCGTACTGCTCGAGGTAAGACGCAAAGGCGATCAGGTTCCCATCCGTCTCGGGCGTGTAACCGATGTTGTACTGCGACCTGAGACACGCTGGCGTGACGGTGGTAGCACAAGCAGCGGCCGCCGCAGCAGGAGTTGCCGCTACGGACTGCTTGAGGGCGGCCACGTCGTCATCCTCCTCGTCGAGGATGACGAGGTCGAAGATGGTCGACTTCTTGGAGCCCAGCTGGCCGAACCTGGTCGTGGGCTGGATCAGATCGATGTGCTGGGCGATCTCGTCCGGCACGCCGTAGCTGAGCGTGCGCAGCTTGCGGCCGCCGCCCTTCTCGTACTCGTACCAGCTGAACTCGGCGTCAAGCATGGCATTCGCCGTCTCGACGTCCGTGGAGATGGTCATCCAGTCGTTGTCTACAGCAGGGACAATGTCGTACTTGGCGAGCCAGGAGGTGACGTCGGCGACGGACTGCTCCGTGGGGGCAACGTAGGAACGCAGCTCCTCGAGGGTCAGGTGCTTGCCGTAACTTGGGTGGCCCGGGGAGGAGACGTCCAGGACGGTCTGCTCGAGGGCGGCGGCATGCTGTTGCTTGAGGGCGATCTTGAGGGCGACCTTGTCGGTGGGCAGGGCGGCCGAGACCTTGGTCCATCCGTTGGGGACGTCGGGGACGCTGTCGAGCACACGAGCCGAGACTGCGGCCGCAGCTGTGAGGAGGGCCAGGCAGAGCATCGTGACCCAGCCGGATTGCCTAGAGAAAATGGTGACGGTGGTGGGAAGGGGGAGGAGAGATCGAGGGGTGGTGAGGGAGAGGGAAAGAGGCGTCGGAGGGGGCAGGGAGTATTAATACGCTCCCTTTATTATTATATTATATCACACCTCCAGCCAAGCAGAGTCAGGGCGGGTTCCGAGTCGTTGTCGATCCATTGGTTGTTGACGACCTCGGGAGAGGACCCTCTAGAGCTTGAGAAGGGGCTGGTGATGGGAAATGGAGGTACTGTAGTGGCCCTCGGTTACATTGAGTGCCTGCCTCGTACCGGTTCCTGGTTCCCCACGTAGTTTCCTTAAAGCACTTTAGCCCTGCATGGGATCGGCAATCGACCGGTACCTGGTGTGGCTGGTCTCGACCTAACATTTTTGCAGCTGCCACCGGCGGTGATGTCGTTTGACCATGACACGATCACGCCTCCCCTTTTGTGGTCAGGCTGTTTGGCTGTGACGACCCTGCTCGCAGATAGCATGGAAGGCGGGATGGGTATCCCAGCCAGCAATGAGCTTTGAACCCACTGTTATACCGGGATGATAGCTGCGGCTTGCCCCAAACTCAAAAACTGAGTACGAGATTGCACTTGACTGGCAAGACTGACTCTGGCGGATCTGTTCCAAACGCCGCCGCCGCTGATCACCACACAGACATCCGTACTAACATTTGAAGTAATACTCTGCATGTGTGCTTACTTGAGAACCATTTCAGCCCGCTGTCTCTCCTTTATTTTCTTTCCCTTCGTCCCCCATTCATCCGGATCTTTCCCATCTCCCTGATCTGCTGGTCCAACTGCTGCATTGACAGATCGCCCAAGTAATATCCGTGCTAAATATGGGCAGCTCGGTAGGCCAGTCTAGGCCAGAACTGGCAGGCCACAGCACCCTCGCCTCCGCTCAGCCAAGCAATTCGCCCCCATCCCCATCGACAGTACCACCTGGCACGCTGGGCTAGTCCGGTTTGCATGCCCTCGCGTCATCCACAACAGCGGCCAGGCTCGATCAAGCATTGCGAGCTGCCTTTATCCAGCCTAGTTGTCCTGTGTGATAAGAGCTTATAGAGCTTATTTCAACTGCCCTCACCGGGGCAGCCTGCAGCTGCTCGGCTAGACCTGGGAAAGCTCTGAGCTTTATCTATACTCCGTATCCCTCGGCTCATGTCACCATCTAAAAACGGGGTCGCATCGTAGGCCCTAGATAGGCGCGCGCACGACATCAAGGTGTCATTTACGGTGCATGTAACTATGCGTGCACATATGCACACCCTACGCAAAGTATATATGCCAGACACGCGCCTGACCGACCCAAAGGATGCGATTGATCTTGGAATTTGTTTGCTGGGAGGCTGATGGGTACTCAGGATTGCATCACACCCTTCAATTCGAATCGGCCACCAACAAGCAGACGTCAGGGCTGGGGGCGATGGTTCCCGGCGGCATTTAAACCCAAACAGGCTGGTCGTGTGTTTAATTGTATGCATAAAAATCCCCCTCACCATCGCGCCCTTTTAGACTTCCACCCGCCGAACGGCTAAATTTCTGACCAATCGCACTGCCCATCTCGTATCTGTCACTCGGTCGGCCGTTTCTGCCTGCTCTCTCCTCTTCTTGGCCTTGGGGCCTGTCATATGAGCATTGGACCAAAGGTTTTCCACGGATATGAGCAGTGATGACGATGTAGAAGGCAATGAGTGCGGCCGAGCCAATGAGAAACACATCTCAATCAGCTTGAGGTCAAGCTGGCACGAAAGGTAGCACTGCAGGGCGTGAGTGATTCCGCACAGCAACCAATCGAGAAACAACAGCCCAGCCTTCTCTAGGGGCTGTTGATGATTCACATGCACAATTCAGCAAGTTCTTTTTTTTGTAATTGCCAATTGAGTTTTGTGCATCATTGCAGTCTGGATTCCGACTGAATCAGGAACAGTAAGAAGGTTTCGTCGCCATAGCACAATGATGAGAAATAAATTCAAGCGGAATGTCCCTTCTTGAACGGAGAAGTTCGTCCCAAGGCTATATTCTGCAGCCTCGATCAGGCGCGCATTTCGATAGCGCGCTCGTTCCGTTTTGTTCAGGGGTCTGTAGCGGACCGACATCACTGTTCAGGGGTCTGTGGCGGACCGACTTCACTGTTCAGAGCATGATGTTGCGGAGAGCGCAGATCATATGTTGAAGTTGCATTTTTGGGAACCGCCCTTTACTATTCCTAAATCAATCAGGAATAGACTTTTCCAGCCTCTAGAAGGCATGAAACTATGCAGTAAGTGTACTCGGATAAGACCCACTATAAGCTGGCCTGGAAAGTATCTTGGTACCATTATCGTCAGCTTTATCGAAGAGAGAGGAAATTCGCGCACCTATTTTCGGAAACCGCACACCCATTTATACACTAAAACGATACATAACATTTCACACATTTAAACCCCCTTTAATTAATTTAAAATAATTATAAATATATAATATTTCATTTTTTTACATATTAATAAATAAATTTTATATATAAAATTTAAAACATTGTTTTTAAAAAGATTTTTTTAAAGTTTTTAATATATTTTATAAAGTTTTTAATATTATTTTTTATATTAAATTACATATTCTTTTCATTAAATTATATTTAAAATACTATAAAATTTATTTTATTAAGAATATAACTAACTTAATCTATATAAGTAGTAATATTTCTAAGTTAAAATTTTTTAAATGGAAGGAAAGGGTGCGTGGATTTCCTCTCTCTTATAGAACGAGGTCTTCCTAGCATAGAGGAGAATTTCTCTCGCAGGGTATTTAAATCTTAGCCGGACTTAACGCTATAATAAGGCTTTATGAGTCCTAGATACCTAAGATAAACTTTTTAATCCATTAAATACTAATTTCTTATAATTTAAATAATAAGGAGAGGGATTTAATTGCTTATTACATAGTCTTGTGTGATATGAGACATCTTTTCCAAGCAAAATACCATCCGTACCTGCCAACTCACAACTACACATTTACCTATTTTCTATGTAGTGTCAAATCCTAGTAAAAGTATGACGACACTTGCGCTTTCACCGAGATGTAGCCATCATCGAAAGCTTCCAGAAGATTGTCGGGAAGCGGGCCCATCTCACAAGCAGCGAGATTCTCCTCGAGCTGCTCGGCCGTGCTCGCCGAGATGATGATAGCATCGCCCGACCCCGCGGCCAACTGACTGTGGTGACTCATCCATCTCAGAGCTGCCTGCGCCGTCGTGACGCCTAGTTCCTTGGCGAGCGGTCGTATCTTGTCCAGGGCATCAAAGTGCTCATTGTTCCAGTACTTCTTCCTGTATAGAACGCCCTGTACGTGATTGGGGTCGAAGCGGCCGCCGTCATGGTCTGTTGTTTCCCGGTGATAGCGATCGCTGAGAAGTCCTCCAGCCAGCGGGTTGTAGGCATAGAAGGCGATGCCATAGTGTCTTAGTGCCGGGAAAAGTTCTGGCTCGACGGCGCGGTGCAGTGCGTTGTAGATGCCTTGATACACGTCGATCTTTTTCCATCCCTTCCGCAGGATTGTCTCACTCATCTGCGCTACTTCCCATGCTGCGAAGTTGCTGATTCCGAATCGCGAGAACAAGCCCTCGTCGTATAGGTCGTTGATTTCGCCAAGTGTTTGTTCGAAATGTCTTTTCCGGTCTGGTCCGTGTAAGTATAATAAATCCACCTTGTCCGTCTTCAGAGCGCGCATGCTCTCACGCATCAGATCGCGCAGGGTTTTGTCTCTCGTATCCAGAAATGGTGGCACGTAGACGCCAACTGGCGGGAGCTTTGTGGCGAGGGAAATCCCGCGAGACTGGTAATCGAGTTGGGCCAGCAATGTCTCAGAGCTCCCACCTCCATACATCCGAGCTGTATCCACCTCCGAGTGTCCATGATTTTGGAAGACATCAAGTATATGGGTTGCAACTTCGAGATCGTACACGCGCACTTGCTCAGCACCTTGGTTAATCAATTATAATCAGCTGTTGATGTTCATGGTAGACGGTCCTAGATTCTTTCTCACTTGCCCTTTTGGCCAAAAGTCATTGCGCCGAATACAACTTGAATCTTTTGCCCTGATTTTTGAGAGTGAGCCGCCATGGTGTACGTCATTAACAATAAACAGTCAAGGTCGAGGTCACCTGTGGATACCTAGGTGCAGTCAGCCTGGCGCTCAGATGCGGATGAACCGGCTCCTTTGTAGTATTTCAATATCCCGTGTCCACGCATGGAGGCTTCGCCCTAGGACCTGGTGAGACCGGAGTTGAGAGTTCACTTGATCTGTCATCCAGGTAAGCTGAGCCACATGTCACTGATCCCGCAGTTACGCAACGCCAGACAATTTCCTCCGAAACACCTGCGAGTAACATCGAACGACGGAAAACGGGTACTGCTTCTTCCCCGAGTCCCGTGCCGACCTGATTCCGCGTCCGCGGATTTCTGTGAATGACTGGGTAACTGCGTTGGATTCGGCTGCATTTTCCCACTAATACGCCAATGATTCCACCTGCAAGTGTCATCAACAGAAGCAAAGGCAGTGCCGAGTTTGGCCCCATGAACGGTCTCCAACAACCCCAGGTTTCATAACAGATAATAATTATTTCTTGTGAAAATTACTCTCGGTGTCTAATTGAGTATGTAATGCAGTTAAATTCCTTTTATGCAAACACTCGAAAGGTTGAGAAGGGGGTGGAAAGCTTGGACCACATCGGCGTTTGTCCCTCCCTCCCGAGGTCCCTATTAAAAACGTTAATTTGCCCCAGTTTTTCTCCGCAGCCCACGCCCAGCATCAACCGCAACGACCAGGACAACCTCATCGCCAGTGAGAAGCGAGGCACAATCTTGGTGGCCTTCATCAGCCTTCATCATGTTGCCCGAATCACTCAAGAGCAGCTATGCTCAATACAAGGACGACACAGACCGATTCGCGACGTGGCTGCTCCACGCGGCGGAGAAATGCGGCTATGAGGCCACCGGGCTTGCCGGCGTCGTCAACAGCACGGCCAACGGCAAAGCCAAGGCGAAATCGAAATCGAAATCCACACCCGTGCTACCCCTAAAATACAAGGCCACCATCTCCGAGCTGCGCACCATCGGCCAGGTCGTGGCCAAGTCCTCCATGAGGGTCCCAAGCGCCATCCTCGCCGTGGCCCGCCGAGCCGTCACTCTGAGGAAGGACGCCGCCTCCTGGTTCGTCGGCAAAGGCAACACTGCCTCCGACAAGCGACATGCTCACTTTGTATCGGTCCTTGAGGAGATTTGCGAGTCTCTGGAGTGGCGCAACACCGAATCTTCGAAACAAGGCTCGGCCGCCCGTTCCTCTGCTGGTGCTGCTCCCGGCAACGGAACGAAGCACACAAAGACTGCCAGTGAGGCCTGGGTCAACCAGTTTGCGACCCTGACAGTCGAAGAGCCCGAGGAGGTACCGGAGCCGGGTGATTCCTCTAAACAGCTGGTCCAGGTCGAACTGGTCGAGGACGCGGGCGTGGACGACCAGGAGCAAGACCTGAAGTACCTATCTCATGCCTACTTCCAGGTCTTCTGTCTTTTCCGGGACCTGCAGAACATGCGCTCCTTTATTCGACAGACCTGGGAGGAGTACCGCGACAACAAGCTCGATATCATGACCGCCTCTGTGGTGACTGATACCGCCTTGCAGCTCGCGCGGGCCGCGGCCGACGAGCTCAAGCAGGTCCCGTCAGTGGTCCCACAGTTCCGCGAGCACGAGATACAGGCTCAGGTGATGTTGTATGAAATGGCTTGCTTTGCCCGCGGAAACGATGCAAGTTCGTCAATCGAGCTCGGTCTGACGTTCAACGTCGGAATGGCCCAGGAGGCTGAGTGGTGTTTTATTCCAACAAGCACCCTGCTCATGTCATTCGTGCCCGTGATGCAGCAGTCCTCCGTCCCGGACATGAAGAGGGGACACTTTGGCATCTACGACCCAAAGGCTGATAGGTCCCGCATGTCCGTGGCTGAGCGGTTCAACGAGGACAAGATCCTTTTGCTTGAGCTCCTGCCAGAGTTCTGCCTGATACAGACAATGGGCGGCAACTGGCCCGTCCGCGACGAGTTCACCCACGGCTTCTGCGAGTTTGCCAAGACCAAGAAGGTCACGCTGTGGCTGTGCTTCGCCGCCCAGGTCATGCTCGACATTAACCACGCCTTGAGGTCGAGCCCGGACAGCCCCTGGAACGATCTCCGCATGACAGGACTGCGCATCTCCAAGACCATTTCCGACTTCAAGAAGCTCTCCGCCACGCACCCGAAGCCTGCATTCTGGCCCAAGGAAGGAGACCAGGAGATCGAAAACATTCAATACACCGTTGACAGCAGTGTCAAGTTCGACCCACAGCATGCTGTGTGGCAACTAACTGGGACCATCCAGAGCCACGAGGAGCACTTCTTCCTAAAGAGAAACCCGGTTCTCGCTGGATTGTTGACTTTTCACCTCACACTTCGCATGCAGGTCATCGGTCAGGGTCTAGTGACCCAGTGGTACGATGTGCAGCAGATGGCGTTCCTGTACAATCTGGTGAACACAATCCCCGAGTCGAAGCTCGTCTGGCCCGACATCGAGGCTTTCATCAAGATACACGGCGAAAAGCACATCTTTGTCGGCAACAGGCCCAAGGACGCGTCCGAGTCGCTCAACAGGCTCGAGACCGCGACGGGCATATCCTCCGTCACCAGATTCGCTCGCGATTCCCGGAGGACTGGTCCATGGCACCGCCCAGATGGGAAGTCAAATCGAGTGATCACGCCCACGACCAAGGTCGCCAACATGTTCCGAGACAACTACATTAAGCCTGAGCAGACCCGCAACATCGCCAACGCCGACATCGGCAGGCTCCTGGACGACCTGGCCGGCAGCTCCGCGGACGCCAGGAAGAAAACCACCAACAAGCGGGGCAAGAAGAGCAGCAGCAGCAGCAGCCAGGCCATGACCACGAACCCAGAGACGCTCCTGCTGGACAAGTGGTCCCAGAAGCACAGCCTGGGCGCGCTGCAGTTCCTCGCCCTGGTGCGCACCAAGCTGCACGAGGAGGAGCCCGTCCTCATGTTCAACTACTTCGGCATGCACCAGCGGTCCATCGAGATGCTGCGGCGCATCAAGGCCAAGGAGCACCACAAGTTCGCGCAGTACTTCACCGAGGGCTACATGCCCGACGAGTCCATGATCTCCAACCTCGTCATCCTCGTGCACCACGTCGCGCGCGGCTCGGCCGCCTCGTCGCAGGCCCTGGGCCTCAACGTCAGGCCCGGCGGCGACAGCCAGGCCGTCAGCCGCATCGTCATGAGCTGCGGCGACGTCATGCGCGAGTACCTCCGGACCAAGGGGGACGTGGCGTGCAAGGAGCTGCGCACCTTTTGCAAGAACAAGACGCCGCTGTATGTCGAGGCCCCCGAGGAGGACGGGCAGGCGGAGAAGGACTTTGCGTATTGGTTTGGGCTGGAGGAGGTCATCGACCCTAAGGCGATGGCTTCTTTGATGACGGGGATACCTGTGCGGTGAAGGGTGGATGCAGGTTCGCCACGGGTGGAAACCCGGGGAGCAACCTCGCTATGCCAGTGAGGTTTATATAGATCGAGAGGTGGGCATAAATACCACATAGTATCAAACCTATTACTTTCACAGACGGGCTACTTCGGCGGTCTTCCCCTGCTAGGAGAATGTAATATGGTCCCGAGAGAATTTGGGCACCATCAGAACGTAGATGTATCCCGATGTCATTGAATGATCCACACAGCATGCAGACGGGGTGCACGGCTTGCACACATACCCGGGGGTCAAACCTGTCGGTTGCCCCCTTGCGCCAGCAGTGGGTGAGAAGAACCGAGACCCACGAGTATGTGTTACCACAGAGTTATGAACATCAACGATGGATGTGAGTACTGAATATGAGAGGTACTGGATACGTCCAGTCAATAGCTATTAAGTCTGGCCAGGGTACTAACAGCCTCCTGGTGTCTAGACTCGAGACCCAGAAGATCAAATGCAAGCCGGAGGGCCTTTTTGACGCATTCGTGATACCCCACCAGACGTCAGTCAACTCATAAAACATGTTACCAGCCGACGTCGCTGGGACTTGCTAACATGCTCTCATCAACCTTCTATCCAAGAACATTGCAAAATGATGAAAAGTGGTATGGGAATGACTTCATGCGTTCCGTCGGATTGAACTGGTCGCCCCCGTTGCTACAGAAGGACAGCAAATGCTATGTGATGGTCAAGAATGGGCTCGCTAAGCAATCTACTGCACGGCTCGTATTCAACTTGCATGTGCCCAGGTCAATGCATCTACATATGTAAGTACGTACGGAGGAATCACTGTAACTGGCGATTTCCAAGACTGCATTTTACTACTACCTTCCCAAAGGATACCACGTGCCAAGACACAAGCGCGAGCGCGTACCAACTGCTTGAGATAAATAGCTGGACCCCTCAGAGAAAATCCATCCTGGAATAACGAGAATCTTCACTTGCCGCTGCTGCTTGCGTTTTGTAAAACCGGCAGAATGCGTGTTTCCCATTTGCTTAGTAGTTCCTGTCTCCTCCTTTCCGGTACCCAGGCCGCAACCTTCACATCATGCACCGCCGCGCAGATATCCACCCTTGAGGTGGCCATCGACCGGGCCACCAACAAGACCTACGCAGCCATCGAGCACCTGGAAGCGAACCCCAACGGCAGCGAGATCCAGACAACCTGGTATGGCGCCTTCAGCACGGAGAGGTACAACAAGGTCTTGACGGCTTTCAAGGTGCGCGACAACGGGGTCCCGTGAGGCAAGATGAGCAGGCACCTAATAGGTACTGAAACCCAACATTCCTAGAAATTCGCGCCCGACCTGGCCACAACGTTCACCTATGACTGTTCCTGCGTGAGCGACGTTGTCGTCGCGACGATCGGCAGCTCTGACCGGTACGGCGATGTCAGAATCTGCAGCGTGTACTTCAACGAGGCTGTCGTCCCGGCTTCCGGACAGCATCGAAACCAGTGGGAGTAAGTGGCCCCATTTAGTCGTCGCAGAATGGGGAATTCTTACTTATTACATGCAATCTCCAGCACAATCCTTCACGAGGCGACGCATTTCAGGGCTGTGCTGGATACTAGTGACCATGGCTACGGCGTCGACTACTGCAAGCAGGTTGCAAGAGAGAACCCAGACAAGGCTGTTAGCAATGCGGAGTAGGTTATAAACTCAGGATTCATATGCCACATACCGGTGTTCTTGGATGCTAACTTTGCGTCCCAGTAACCATGCCCGATTCGCAGTTGAAGTTCCGCCATGGGGACCTTAGATTCAACCGAAGATTTACGGTTCATGGAAGCAACGGATGTGAAAGCAGGAAGGATATCCTTGAAATTGCAATTCTTGTGAAACTGAATTGCACGATCGTTTGGGGCGGGCCACCTGGGCAGGGAGACTCAAGCCTCCTGCAACTTGAGCAGGTGGCTTACCTCCGGGATATGATACTTAAGTATACTTCTATTAAAAGTCAGGCCGCATATGGTCTCCCTCACAAGCTCTTCTAAAAACACTACATTTGGGCAAAACTGCCCCATAAAAAGTATTCAGCTACTCATTGCTGCGCCCACAACAATTCTTAAACTTAAGATGTTCAGTGCCGCACCTCAACGGTACCTACCTTCGTGACCGGAGTCATCGCTTATTATCACCATTTTCAGCCTTGTCGCTGCCTCATATTTGAAAATGTGAATTAATATGCTTGGTAACTTTGACCTGACTGATGGGCATGAACCAAGCCATTCGCTTCACCTGGAGCCCCCGAGAGCCCCGACTGACCGATCTATTGGAATGCCACAGAATGACGGTCGCAGCATATTCCATCGGCGGTCCGGTCCGCACTAGCAGCAGTAGTGCTACCTGCCCGGATGCACGGGAGTGAACAGTATCCTAGGGTATGGAGTTTGATCTAGCTTGCTGGTGGTTCAGGGCAAAAGGCTTTGAATTCAACTATGCAGTCTGCCATCCACTCTGCATGCTTCGTTCTGGGCAGGCTGAGCGCCGAATCCACCCAAATATTCCCCTGTGAGGCCCTACCATGACTCACAAGCAATCAAGGGGACTGAGCCAGCATAGGCACAGGAGGCGGCTTCCAGTATGTTGGTTCACATGTACGGTGCCTCTGGGAATCAACTAATCGCCGAGGTAACGCTTGAGACTCCCGAAACGGCTATAACATGCGATCAGTTATGCGAGAGGCGAATGAGCCTCAAAGGATGGACGAGGCACGGATGCCAGTGCTGATATATCAATCTACTCCAGGCGATCCCAGCAGCGCTGAAAGTCGATAGCGTGGCGCAACGGCACTGCTACGCTGCCCGTGCAAGACGCGGCATATATGCGCTGATCGCTGCCGCAAATGAGAGGGATTCGGTCTTGGTTGGCTGGGGAAGACACGGATCTCGTGTTTTGAAACGTGGGGTTTTTGCCACAGCGAGGGACTCGCGTCCCCAGTGATCTATGGACAATGGATCGAACGAATCAATAGAAGGCCGACTATTTATCGCTAAATACTGTACATAGTGTTATTTTTGCCCCAGACAATGGAGATTGTTTGGAGATATAAACTTATAGATCTCATCCGAGTACGATGCACGGGCTCGGGTTGTCTTTGATTTAAGAACCAACAGTTCAGCATCCGAAAACCGTAACGTTATTGCAATGTCTGTTTTCATCATTTCAGGGCAATCATGGATAAAAAGAACGACTCCATAGGTGAGTCTCTAGGCGATTTTGCTCAGATCCCTCATCATGCCCATTACTTACTCAACGAAAGTCTTGAATGCTAATGTGAACTATCAACCCAGATGCGACTACACCTCTGCTGAAGGGGGAATCGGGATCAGTGGGGCCCAGCTCCCCCGTCCTTCCCCAGTACCAAGAGAACCTGCTAGAGGAGGTACCCCCGATCCCAGAAAGTGACAAAGGATCAACACGATCTCAGGAACAGCAGCGGGAGGATATCTACGCGGCCTCGCCGGGCCAGGGGCAGCCAGTCGTGGATACCCAACAGTCGGCCAAGAAGTGGCACCGAAACATCCTCCAGCGCGCGCAGAATGGGCGCTCAGACGGTGCCCAGCCCTCGCGGGCCAATGCCGTGCCACTGTCACTTCTCGGCCGCTGGGAGGCTGTGGTGGAGTGCCCGGTGTGCAAGGAGCTCACGCGGACTACGCTGAAGCACAAGGCTGGAAGGGGGACGCAGTACGTTTGAATCTCCTTTCTCTTTGTGACTCTTCTTCTTTTTCTTTCATGGCCTTCGCCGAGCATCAGTGGGGGATGGGGGGTGGTCGGTTGGAATTGCCATGCGGTCTCTTGAAAATCTTACGGCTGACACCCCTGTGATCACAACAGCACCATGGCAACGATTTTATTCTTCACCACCGGCGTTGGTGTATTTGTCCCCTATGTCACGGACTTTGCCAAGAATGCCCGGCACAATTGTTTGAAATGTGGGAGCAGCCTCGCGACGAACCATTTCGGGAGTGGAACTGAAGCACACTTGATTTGAGGCTTGCAGATCAACGTGGCAATCTAGGGTACTGGCCGCCTGGCGTTTCAAGGACAAGTCTATTATGTTCAAATTCATGATTGCAATACATGCCACCGAGTCACATTTCACTTAAGCAATTGAGATCTGTTTCGGAAGCCTATTGCTTGGGCGCGTGGTCCCCTGCAAAGATTCATGCACAGCCTGAGAAGCCTATTGCTGGTGTCAATTTCTGAACATTTATGTGAGGAAATGGCCCATGGAATCATATAGTCCCAGAATCACTGTGTCTGAGGAGCGAAAAGGCTGTGCTGGGCGCAAGCGTGAGGGCCATTGGGATGGATACTACCTAGGTATGAAGATGCAGGGATTTCGGTCGGTTAGTTGAACATGTGGGTGGTTTCGTTCTTAATCCCCATACATATAAAACGTATGTGGCGCATTCATACAGTGATAAACGCTCAAGACCCAGCGTTTGAGAAAATACGGTGCCAATAACAGTGAAAAGATAGCACAGTACGTCTGTGGGCACGTGGCCACACATCCGTACCATTAATACGAATATTCCTTTCGGAGTTTTCTAAATACTATCCATATAGACGTTGAAAGCCCAATTTGGGATGAGTCAATTTCATTCATGATAGAAACAGGAATACCATATTTATATTCACCTCTAAATAACAAGAAAATAAGCTATCTTCTACTTCTAGATGCCCTTTGCTCCGTCTTCCCGAGTCCTCTAATGGTATCTAGGTATCTAGGTAGTCAATTACAGAGCCTTACAGGATCGACTTCCAAAAGTCACCGATGAGACCGGCAACCTCTGGTACTTTCTGCCTAACGACACCATGCCCAACATCCGCAATTACATGGACATTGTAGAAGCCAACCTTTTCCAAATCTCCAGGGGAACACAGATCATCAAGCCCACCGAGCACAAACACCGATTCCACTCCAGTCCCAGCAGCCTTGGCAAAGTCAGCATGCCTGTCAAAAACGCCCCCATCTCTGAAAACGCCAACGACAGAAGCCAAGTGGCCCGGATGCATGCGCATCTGCCACTCGCGGACAGCTTCCGCCACCACCTCGCCCCGGGCCACACGCTCCCTCCAGTCCCCGGGCACAACAAGCTCCCCGCCCTCCAGGAACCCCAGGATCCACCTCCGCGCCTCGTCCTCCACGCCGTCCCCGCCCGTGATGTACGAGCGCTGCAGGTCCGTCCAGTGACTCGAGCGCAGGAGCCCCGCGGGGGCCACGAGGGCGATGCTGCTCACGCGCGCGCGGCCCCTCGCGGCGACGTACTGCGCCGTCTCGGACGCGCCGAAGGAGTAGCCCACGAGGTGTGCGGACGGCCAGCCCAGGTGGTCCAGCAGGGCGTCCACCTGGGCGTGGAACAGCGCGCCGTCGTGGGGGGCCGCGGGGGTCTCGCTCAGGCCGTGGCCCCACCAGTCCAGCAGGACGCAGTGCGCCTGCGGGAAGGCTGCGTGCAGGGCGCGCGCGAGGGGCAGCATCCCCAGCGCGGGCGTCTGCACGCCGTGGAGGAACAGGACGCGGTCTGGCGACTTGGACGGGGTGACGGTGGTCGAGGCCGGTTGCAGGTCGTAGTATGCGGCTTTGCCGTGGGGTGTGGTGAAGAATCGCGCTGGCGGCAGCAGTTTGCCGAATGTGTCTGTGAAGACTTCCTCGGTTGGGGCAGGGATCGGGGGCCTCGGGGTCTCATGGGCCGCCCCGGGGCGTGGAAGCACGAGATGTTCGTGAGTGGATTGGGTTGCCATACTTATGAGTCGTCAGTCCTGGAGATCCGGATTTCGAATATACCTCTGGGAATTGTCAGTTCCTTATAAGTCAGCCTACCCTACAACGCACAACCCCATCAATACACATAAGTTATTTATATTATTATAATTAGAATTATTTAAACGTAAATCTATTTTATAAGGATATTTTAAATCGTATAAACTTAATTTTTATACTATTTAATTTATCTTTTTTTTATATATAATAATATATTTTTTATTATTATAATTATAATTTTAATTATTATAGTTAATTATTAAATTAATATTAATTAAAATAAAATATATAAAATATATTATATTTCTAAATATTTTTATTAATATTATTTAATAAGTATTTTAATTTAAAAAAATATTAATTTTATTTATTAAAAGTTATTATTAATATAAGAAAGTTTTATAACTAATTAAACTTTTATATAAGGCTATTTATCCTATTTTTTTATATATAAGTTTTTTTAATATTTTATTTATTAAATTATTAATATAAATTAATTAATTAATTCCCTTATTATTATTATAAAAAAATATTAAATATAAAAGTTTTTAAAAAAAAATTCTAAAATAAAAACTTTTAAAATTATATAGGTTAATTATAAATAAATAAATAATATTATATTAAAAAGAGTTAGGAGTTTTTTTAATAATTTAAAAGTTTTAAAGGTTATTAATATTTCTAAGAAATTTTAAATTAATATTAATAAAATAGATTTTTAAAACAATAATAAGAATAATTATTTAATTATTAAGTTTTTAAAAAATAACTCTATTATTAAAAAAGTAGTTATTAATTATATATAATATATTATAATTAAAGGTTATATTAATAATAATAGGTAACTTTTTTTTAAATTATCTTTTATAATAAAATAGTTTAATAATAATAGTTTTTTTATTAATTATTTATTAAATTTAAAGATTAGTATTTTATAATATTAAAAATAAGTTAAATTAATAATTTTATTAATTTATAATAATTAAAGATTATATATAAGCCCTTTATTTACTTTATTAATTTTAAATAATAATAGGTATTAATTATTAATAATTATAGGTTATATATAATTAAAGATTTTATATAGGAGTATTATTCCTATTAAATTTAATTTATTTTTCTTTTAATATATATTTTCTATATTTTTTAATTATTTAATATTAATATATTTTTTAATTTAAAATAAAAGTATTATTAATAATTAAATATATTAATAAATATATATAATATAAAAAACTTATTAATATGGATATCATATATATATATATAACGGGTAGTTAGTTAATTACTTATTATTATATAAGAGAAAGGAAGTCTAGCCAAAGGCTTAACTACATCACTTCCTACTATAATCTAACTATATAAATTATATAATTATATATAACCTAAATTAATTATTTATTTATATATAATCCTAATTTTTATACTAATAGTCTTTTATTATAATAATTATAATTAAAATATTTAAAAATTATATTCTTTTAAAAATCTCATTCCTTTTTTAATTACCCTAATTTAAATTAAATTTAAACCCTTATAACTCTTTAAATATAAAATATAATGCTAATTCCCTTATATTAAATACCTACTAAATAAAGGCATATATCTAATACCCTAATTATTATTAGGAATACCTAATTTATATATTTAAAATCTCTAAACTAACTTAAAGAGTTAAAAAGAATATACTAATTTTATATATAAAATTTCTAATTTTAATAAAATTATTAAAATTAAATCCTTAATTTAAGTACTTAAATAATTATTTTTAAATATATATATAACTTACCTAAGCTACCATTTATAAAATAATATAAATAAATTAAAATTAATTAAACTAACCACCTACCATTTAAAAAAATAAAATATAAAAACCATTTCAAATTAAAAAATAAAAATTAAATTAGAAAAAAACTTAAAAACCTAAGAAGCCTCATTATAAAAACTAGAATAAATCCTATTAAATAAAGAATAATCCAATAATTAATTAAAACTAGACTTTAAAATCTATATAATAAAACCATATAATTTTACCTTTCTATACTAATTATTATTTAAAGATTAAAAAAAAAAGATATAGTTCCTTATTTTAATAAAATTATTTAAAAGTAAGGGTTTTCTAATAATTTACTCCTTAAATATTAATATTTTATTATAAAATTAATAATATAAACTTAAATTTAAAAAAGTTTAAAATTAAATAAAATAATTTAAAATAATTCTATTTTAACTTAATACTTAAAAATTATCCTATTAATTTAATTTTTTATTTTTACTTATATTATATATTATTTATTAAAATTTAATAATAAAATATAACTTTATAATAATATTTATAAATAATTAAAATTATATAAGAGTTAAAACCTTATAATTAATATAACCTTATACCCTAAACCGTAGTTTATTTATAAAAATAAGCTTTTCTAATACCTTATTTAATATTAACTTTATTATCACATTAATAGAATTATTTTCTCCATTAATTCAACGGATTTTATTAATCTCCCTTTATTTATATAATTAACAGAATACTATAATATTAATTATTAAATATTTTTTTTAAATTATTCTAAACTTAATAAGGCATTTATATAAAAAAACGAATTAATATAAATAATTAATAGAATATAAAATAATCTTAAATAGTTAATAATTTTATAAATAATAATAAATAATACCATACTTATATTAAATCTACTAATTATATTATAAGTCTTTAAAATTAAAATACTTTTTATAACTTTCTTATAATTAATAAAAAACTAATAAATAATATTTTCTATTATATCCTAATAAATATTATCTTTACCATACTCCTTATTAAAAAAAATAATTATATATTTAATTTATAAATTAAAATTATTATTATTAATAAAGAATTTATTAATAAATACTATAAACTTAATTTTAATTATATTAATTAATATAAAATAAAATTTATAATTTATATTATTAATTTACTACTTTAAATATTTATTTAACTTAATATAATTATTTTTAAATAATTTTTATAATTAAATTACTATAAATAAATTAAATATTACCTCTAGTTAATAAATAAAAGCTAAGTATATACTATAAGCCTATTATTTAATATATTTTTATATATAATTAACTATTTTAATATTAATTAGTTTAATTTTTATATTTTAACTCTTTTAATATATATAAATATTATTATTTTTCTTAATAATATAGAAATTATAAAAATTAAATAATATATTAAAAATTAGACTTTATCCTAATTTATACTTAAATATACCCTTAATTATCTTAATAAAAAATTTAAAAAACTTAAGGGTATCTAAATTAAAAATATTATTAACTTATAGTATAATTATACTAAACTTACTCTTTAAATATTACAATCTAATAATTAATAAATAAGAGTTATATATAAAAATTTCCATACCTAATTCATTAATATAATAACTTTAATAAATTATAAACTAATAAATACCGGACTTAATAATATTATAAAAGGGTTTAATAATCCATATAATAATACCTAAAGAATACTTATATCAAATTTTCTTAGAAAATAATATTAAAATAACCTTTTTTAATAAAAATTATAATTATAAATATATTTAAATAATATTATAAAGTATAACCCTTATTTTATATAAAATAATAAAATAAACTATAAGTATTAATAATAATTATTAACTAACCTATTATAAAATAAATAACTATATTAGGATCCCCTTTTTTTTCTTATTACTATATCCCTAAAAAATAATATAAAATTTCTTATATAACTTAATATTCTTATTTTTAATCTCGTATACTATATAAATATTAAAAAAGTAGATTCTACTATATTTTTTTTATTATAGAATTTAAAAATAAAGATATTATTTTTAATTAATTAAAAAATCTTTAGTATATTTAATTCTTTAAATAGTTTATTTAATATAATAATTATATTATTATACTATAATTTCAGTATAAATACGAAGTTCTTCTTTTCTTTCTTTAATATAAAAATCATTATAAAAATAAGTAAAATTAAATAAAGTATTTCTCTTAATTTATTCTTTAATTTATAAAATCTTTTATATTATTATAGTTATAATAATATTCTTACCAGGTTTATCGCTTTTAAATCTACCATTTCTAATAATATTTCAAAAAATTATAATATTAAATATAATAATAATTTATTTAATTATAATTTAATATTATTATATTCTTTTATAAAATTATAAAAGTATTTTTAAATTTAAATTAAATAAAATATAATTAATTTATTTAAAAAATTAAATATTATATTATAATTATTAATTATAATTAATTTATATAATCCTTATTAATTATTTTTTTTTAAATATATACGTTATTTTAAAGTAAAATAAAAAGAATATTAATTAAATTAAGGCTATTCCGAGTATTTAATATATTATTTATTTATTATTAAATAATAATAAAATAGAATATTCTTATAGCTTTTTAAATAATTATTACCTATATAAACATAGAAAGCATTAATAGTAAATTATAATTAATTTAAGAATATATTTTAAATATAAAAAGTATAGGAATAAGTTTATCTAGCCCTATAATATTATTAATAATTTTAAATACTATCTATAAAATAAATTCCCTATTAAAAAGAAAATTAAATTCTATATATAGTATATTAAATACATAATAAAAAGAGGCATAGTATTATTTTACCTTATTAATTAACTAATATATTTTAATAAGTACTTATTTATATATAATTTTTATAATTTAAATAGTATTTTTAAACTTTATTAAAGTAAAATTAATTTTAATATTATATATTAAATAATCTAATAATTTTAAATAAATATTAATCTATACTATTTATAAGGCTTCTTATATATCCTTTATAGAAAAAAAAAATATTTAATTTAAAAAAAAATTATTAAATTAATAATATATAAAATAAGGGTTAAAAAAAATATATTACGTTAACTATTACTTTATAATTAAAATTATAATTATTCTAAAAATTAAACTTAAACTATTTAAATATTAATATATAAAATTAATAATAATAATAAAATTTAAAAATAGTTTTTAAAATAAAAGTTTTAATAATATAACTAGTATTAAAAAATAGTTATAAAAGATAATTAATAAAAAAATATTTAAATTATTAATAAAATCATTATAATTTAATTTTAATAAAGAATATTTAGTACTCCTTAAGTCCATTATTTATAAAAAATTAAGAATATCCTTATTTTTAAATAATAAGAAATATCTATTCCTTTTACTTATTAAAAGTATAAATAATTTTATTTATAATATTTTATAAAAAAATATAAAATTTAATTATATCTTATATATAAAATAAAAAAAAAATAAGTATTATAATAATATAAAATATTATATTATTAATTAAAATTTATATAATTATAATTTTTATAAAAGTAATACTCGGATTATTATTAAATTTAATAATTACTTTTTCCTTATAAAAAATATTAATTTATATAAATAAATTAATTTTTTAAAATATAAAAAACTAATTATAATTATTAATTAAAAACTAAGCCGTCTTAATATTTAAAATAATACTTTAAAAATACTTATAAAAATACCTACTTTTAAATATAAAAATTTATAATAAATATATATTTATTCCAGGTTTTTTATCAGAAAAAGGATTAAATTTATAAAGGAATATTTAGTTTATAAAAAATATAATATTTTTATAATTAAATTCTTAATTTTATAAGTATTAATTATACTTATCTTTATAAAAATTAATTAAATCTTTAATATTCCCGTCCTTACTATTAATATAAAAGCTTTTAATATTAATAATAAATATTATATACTTAATATCCATGAATTTTTTATTATTATAAATATTTATAATAAAGTATTAATTATAAATACATTATTATTCCTTAAAAATATATTTAATAAACTAATAACCCTTTTTATTATATATAAAATAATACTTTTTATAAGAGTTTTTAATATATAGATAATTATTATAGTTACTATAATTATTACCTTAATAATTAAAGCTACCATAGGCTAAAAATCTATTCTTATAATTATTAAATTAAAAGTTACTACGAAAGTTACTTTTACCACAGAAGCTACTATATTAGCAATTTAAAGTACTACCATAGTTAATATTACCACTATAATAATAGTAGTTAATAAAAAAATAGTTATTATTATTATAAGTATAATCCTAGTTATTATAATTTTTAACCTTATTTATTTAAAAAATATATTATTTAACTTAATTCTAGTATTTATATATTTAAATAAAAATATATAAGCTAGAATATAATTATTTAATAAATTTAAATAACTTATAAAATACTATAATAAACTTAAATATACCTTTAATAATATATAATATATTATTTTATATAAACTTATTACTATTAATCCTATATTTAAATACTTAATAATAAATTATAAATTTATTAATAAGTAATTATAAAACTTAAAATTAATTCTTATTAAAAGTTTTTTATTATAATTTAATAAAAATAAAAATAATTTAATTTATATAATAATTTTAATAATTTATATAATTATTAAATTATAAATATAATTTTTAATATACTACTTAAAAAGAATTATTAAAAATAATATATTATATATAAAATATCTTAATTTTATTTTTAAAAATATAAAAAAATAATAATTTAAATTATATTAAAACAATACCTATATTATTATAAATAATAAAAAACATTCTTAATTTATTATTAAATATATTATATAATTTATTATTATATAAACTTTTATTTTTATAAGTTTTATAAAAATTTATAATAATATTTAAATTAAAAAATTAAATAGAATATTTAAAAGAAGGTAGCGTAAAATACTTTTTATTATTATTAAATTCCTAATAGCTATTATTTATATTTTATAAATTATTTTTAAAACCTTATTCTCCACTATTACTATTAAAAGAAAACTATAGTAATTATAAAAAATTAGAAGGTCCGGGAAAATTAAAAAGTAGTTTTAATAAATTTAATATATTATTATTATTCCCTTTATCTTTAAAGCGTCCGTTATATTAATTAAACTCTATAATAAAGTTTTTTATAAATCCCTTTAATTAATTATAAAAGATTTTATTATAATAATAAACTTCTTCTACTTATTATTATAAAAAAAGGTAGTTTTTAAATTCTTTAAAGAACTTCTTTTTAATAAGGGCCTTAAATAAATATTATTAATAAAAGCTTATAATTTAAATACTAGTTTAATTATATTTAAATTAAAAAATATATTTAAATTTATATATATTTTCCTTTACTACTAACAAAAAATAATTCTTATCCTAATTATAAAAATCCTTCTTAAACTTTATAAATATTTTATAATTATTTATAATTATATATACCTTTATATAAAAAAAAACCTATATATTAAAATATATAATACTTATATTTATAAAAGGTTATACTTATTAAAAAATAAAATTATAAATCTTAATTATAATTTAAGTAATATATATACTATCCTAAATAATATTATATATAAATATTATAATAAAAATTATTTAGATAAAAAAAAATAAATAAAATATAATTAAAATTAAATATAATATATATATTATATAAATTATAATTATTAATTATATATAAAATAATAAAAAAAATTAAATATATATTATATAAGCTATATAATAATTAAGAATATTAATTAATAAACTGGGGGATTATATAATAAATACTACCCCTTAAATTACTATAATACAGTAGTTAAATTTAAAATAATAAATTTTAATAATTATTTATACTCTAATAAACTTAACTTAAAAATTATAAATTAAAATAATATTAAAAAAATAAACTAATTAAACTTTAAAAACTTTTTTTTTACCTTATAATAATCTAAATAAAATAATTTTAATATAATTATAATTAAAATAAATAACTTATTTTTTTAATAAATATTAAAATATATTTTAATAATATATTAAAAATAATATTATTTTAATTATAAGATTAATATAATTAATATTAATATTAATATTAATAAGAAAAAAAAATATATATAAAGAATAAATAAATATAGGAATATATATATAAAAAAAAATATAAAAGTTATAATTATAAATTAAATTTAAAATTTATATATATAATCCCTTTTTATTAAATAATAAATAAATTAAAACTTTTAAATAAATAAAAAAAGAAGTATTTATTATAATATTAAATATGGTATTTAGTATTTAATATTTTTAATTAAGATAGTAATTAAAAATAAATTCTATAAATTATATAAACTATAACTTTTTACTTAAAATATCATTAATAAATAAAAAAAAACAATCTTTATAAATATTTATAATCCTTTCTAAGGTATTTATTAAAAGTATAAATAAGAACTTAGTAATAAAAAAATAGTTTTTAGATTATATAAAACAATTAAAAGGCTTTTAAGGCGTAATAAAATACTTAAAATAATAAAAAAATCAAGAACTTTTTTAATATATACCCAGCTAATCTCTTTAATAAGTTAATAACTTTATAATAAAACAATATATAAACTCTTTTAATATACACCTAACTATATTATTATTATAAACTATTAAAA